>CM040122.1:257555833-258149313 GCA_022559845.1 Amorphophallus konjac | reverse complement strand
CGTCCACTCTAGGGGACACGTATAAAAGAAGGCATCCATGTGTTTGACACGTTCATGAAAACATATTATTTTTTTTGAAAACGACTACAAGAAGGTGATCTGTCAGGCGACCGCCTTCAAAAAATAGTTTCTGATGTGACCGCCTTTAAAACTGAACCTTCTTCGGCGAACACGGTGATACCCTTCAATAAAACATTTCTAGCATGCTTAATACTCAATAAAAATTGGAAAATGGTATAGAACCTGTAGATGCGAGATGAACCTTTTTGGTGTCCCCAAGAGGTATGGTCCCCGCCACGCCGGAGGGTGGCTAGGGTTTTGTCCTTATAAAAGGGCCCTCTTGGGTTAAGAGGTGAAGACCTTCTTTATAAGCACTCGGTTGCTCTCTCAACATCCAATGTGGGATTAATCCTGTGACCCTAGGTCCACTACACAACCCCCCTTGAGAAGGCAAGCGAGTGAGAGCTCAGGGTTCCCACAGACGGCGCCACTTTGTAGATGCGAGATGAACCTTTTTGGTGCCCCCAAGAGGTATTGTCCCCGCCATGCTAGAGGGCGGTTAGGGTTTTGTCCTTGTAAAAGGACCCACTTGGGTTAAGAGGTGAAGACCCTCTTTATAAGAACTCGGTTGCTTTCTCAACATCCAATGAGCGCCTGGAAGCTGGTCCCTAATTGGGAAGGCCCCTACCGAGTGATCGAGACGCTCGGGAGGGGGAATATCGATTGTCTACCATGGAAGGAACGCCTATCCCCCGGACATAGATTGCAATAACATTACGAAAGTTCTATTTTTGAGCTTTTCACAGACATGTAAACAACAAATGGTGATATTTTTCTTTTCATTAATGCTTCTTCATACATCAGATAGGCCACAGCCAATACAGTGCGTATCAAAAGCAAGAATCCTTAGAGAAAACCACCACCCCACTTGGTGGAGAATAATCTCGCCCCCTCTCTTTCCCCTACCCTCTCTCTTCACACCCATGCTCTATCACACTTGCTGACTTAAGCATCGGAGGATTTTCCTCAGGGACTCTTCCCTGGGCACCTCTGATCTATTTTCTACCTTGCAGTTCATACAGACGGGGTGACCGTGATCAAATATTCTCCCTGAATCTCATGGCTCGTGATCAGCGCGAGATTATGCCTCTTCATCTGGCGCCGTCTATGGAAAACGAGCAAAGAGCCATCATGGTACAAAGAAATTCCGGTAGGATAACCGCCGGCGATAAGCGAAAGACCGTGGCGACAGACGGAGGACCTGTGCCTCCCAACCCCATGGAAAACCTCCCCTCCAACCACAACAATCAAGCCAATGAGCCGCCTCCACTGCCCGCGGGGGTGCAATCCCCCACCGGGAATTCTAACTCTCTCTAAACCCACAATGCAAAACTGGACATCCTCGTCGAACTGATGAGGACCCAGGCGGCTAGTGAAGAGAAGTCACGACTTCCCAGGGAGAGCCACCCCCCCCCCCCCCCCCGCCCCCGCGGTGGAGCTTCCCAACAAACTGCCGGAGGCCGCTTCATCCTCCGAGGGCAACGGCCCATACGTTGTCACTCCCCGACGCGGAATATCGGGACCGGCAGTAGAAAACGCTAGTAAAGATAACATGCTAAACTAAGAATTAACATAACGTCGTGAACAGAATAACTCCAAGTCTATTACAAATACCATCAAACTGACTTAAACATAATCAAGCATAATCTCTACTCGACTCCGTTACAATAACTAACACAAGTTCTAAGGCATAACTAGATGTAAAACAACTATAACAATCTCAACATAATGACTAGCTGACACACTCTAAGTCATCACTCTTGCACATTCCCATCCATCTATGAATCTTCATCTGAGCTGCCTGGAAAGGGGGGAAACAACTATATGAGCGAACGCTCAGTAGGTAACAACAGGCAAGTGTAAGTGATTAACCAATTAATTACATATATGAAACGGGAAGAAAAGAAATGACGATCGAATGAAACAACATAATAAAAGAAAGTGATAAAGAATGGAATAACAATATGGCAGAATGATATAACTACAAGAATTGCAAGTTAAGAACAATATATATAACAGGAAATTGCAAGAAATTGGCCAACAAGTAAGAATATAACCAAGTAGAACATGATTCAAGTAAGAGATCATTGTCATAGATATCACGCTAGTCATGCACTCGGTGCAATGCATCACCATGTCATTATAAACTCCCATGGGCACAAGTACTTTTTGGGCGCTCTCCCCAGGATCAGACTGGGCCCTTATGATGCATTGGCATTGATTTATTAGATCCAAGATCCCAAGTTCCGTCTAGACTTTAATCAAGTTAAATGGCCAATTATAATCAAGTATAAACTTACCTCGGAACATCCCAAGGCTAAGCTAAAGAGATATTGTCCAAAATTTCTGTCCAGGAGTTCAAGTTATCAAGAACCATCATGTTCTTGGATTCAAAACCATAAAATACGGAGAAAACTCATCTTTGGATAATATGTGGTTACTAATGGACCGCTCAAGACTTGTGCGGTCACCCCTGGGCCGCACTATAGGAACTGGGCTGAGGTTAAGCCCTCGGGAGGTCAAGGTTGAATGGCTGATAAAGGGCCGCTCTTCTATATGAACGGTAAGGATTAGGCCGTACAAGGCCAGAAGTTTACAAAATCGAGGTCATGATATGCGGTCCTGACAGAGCCGCTCATCAATTGAACGGTCTATTAAGGGCCGCCTGAAAGATGTACGGGCTATATGTGGCCGCACAACACAGGGCCTAACAATAATATAGAAATTCACCCAAGTGGGCTCCCAGGCTGCCATAGACAGGGTGGAACTGAACCAGAGTCCAGCCCACTGTCTGCTGGTCGGCCTAGGGTCTACTGGGCTGATCAAATCAGGAATTGGCCGAAGATGGATCAAGGATAATCGGCCAAGACTAATTGGCATTAGCTAGGGATGAACGGTCTCTAGAGGGCCGTTCAACGAGATATGCGGTCCACTAACGGCCGCGCATGTCCCTGCTAGTCCAATTCTGACTAACACAAATCACAGCAATTCGATTGAGTCCAAATTCAAATCTAGGGGATGTGGACACCAAAAATTGCACACCCATATATCCTACTCCACCCAGCACCAACAACGGCGCCAAGTGAAGAAGCCTCGGAGAGACTAGGTCATCCGGGCTCCCCAAATATGCACACTGTCATGAAGCCGTCTTCGGGGTCACGATGGTGAAAAGAAATTAATCACCAAGAGCCCCACAATCCATGGGCCATAACTCATGCTCACAACGGGCTCAAAACTACCCATTTAGCCCTTTAGCGTCACACTCCCTGGGGCCGCCCCTTCAACGGCACACCCCAAGGCGCTCAGCGGCACGCCCCTTCAGCGGCCGCCTTGGCGCCCCTCAGCGGCACACCATGTGCCCCCCTTCAGCGGCACACCCTCCAGGGTGCTCCAGCGGCACGCTCCCGTGAACCCCTTCTGCGGCACGCTTCATCGCACCAAGTCTATACAGCCATCAGCCCAAGTCTGTACGTTGGCTGAATGAACAAACGAAGTCTGTACAGCCAAGCCCCAAGTCTGTACATTGGCTGAATGCACAAACAAAGTCTATACGTCCAAGCTCCAAGTCTGTACATTGGCTGGCTGTTTTGAACGCAAAGTCTATACACTCGTATGGCAAGTCCGTACAGAGTTCTGGCAAACGCGAAGTCTATACACTGGTGAAGTCTGTACATCCACCAGTTCAACGCGAAGTCTATACATTGGTGAAGTCTGTACATCCACCAGTTCAACGCAAAGTATGTACATCGATGAAGTCTATACATCAGCCCCTGCAAGTCTATACGTTGCAGCTAGGTGAAGTATGTATAGCCCATGCCTTGCCGAAGTCTATACACTCTCCTGGCCGTTCAACGGCACGCCCTTTGGGCCCTTCAACGGCACGCCCTTTGGGCTCTTCAGCGGCACACTTGCCTTATCTTCCAGCGGCACGCCCTTTTGGCCTTCCAACGGCAGGCCTACTTGGCCTGCCAGCGGCACGCCATTAAGGCTCTTCAGCGGCACATTCCGGTAGACGAGATCTTGCGCCCATGCCCTATGGATCCTCGGCGTGCAGTGGGCTGTCCGAGGTGTCACCCGGGGGTTGGGCCACGCTGCCTACTCCCCCTGTCACCCAGGACAAGGGAGTCAACTCCCATTAAACCCCCCGGACGCTTCCCGCCTTTGAGGCTTCCACCGTGTGGGGTATAAAACCCCTCTTCACTGCGAACAACAGGGGGGAGGGACAACAAAGAAGAGGGAGCTGCCAGAAAAGAAAAGAAAAGAGAAGAAGAGGAAGAGAAGAAGAGGAAGAGGAGGGGAGGCTCTGCCTCCCTCCCCCATTGCTCCGTCCACCGCCACCCGAGCGAAGAGAAGAAGAAAAAGAAGAGGGAGCTGCCAGAAAAGAAAAGAGAAGAAGAGGAAGAGAAGAAGAGGAAGAGGAGGGGAGGCTCTGCCTCCCTCCCCTGTTACTCCGTCCGTCGCCACCTGAGCGAAGAGAAGAAGAAGAAGAAGAGGGGAGGCTCTGGCTCCCCCCCGTTGCTGTTCCGTCCACCACCGTCGGCCTGAAGAGAGGAAGGGAAGAAGAGTGAGGGGAGAGAGAGAGGATGAGGTCCGGGAGGGGAGAAGTCCGTGCTTCCCCCCCCCATTGTATCTTCTTTCTTTCTTTCTTTGCCCCCTTGTTTTCTTCTTCGTCGCCATGTATTAGCTCCCTTGGGGCACTCCTTTTGTGAGAATAAAAGTAGAAGGCTTGCAAGTATTTTGGATGTCTTTCTAAAGCATTTCTTCCGTGTTTGCATCCTTCGGTGTTTCACGCCCCTTTTCCTTTTGTTAGGGTTTGCTTCCTCCCGGGCATTTCCACTTTTGGTCACCCCTGGGCGCCCTCAGCGGCACACCTCAGCCGTGCCTCCAACGGTACGCCCCACTTGTGCCCCCAGCGACACGCCCCTTACGGGCCTTCCCCGGTACGCCTTGGCCGCCTATTCACCGGCACAGCCCTTGTTAGGGCCTCCCCCGGCACGGTCCCTCGGACCCTGGCCTGGCACGCCCTTTTTCCCTCCTTCCCCGGCACGCCCTAGCCAGGCCTTTCGCCTGCACACCGTCCAACTCCTTTGCCCGGCATGCCTTGACCCCAGTTCACCGGCACAGCCCCTGGGCGCCTTGCCCAGCACCCTTGGCCTTCCCCGGCACAGCCCCTCAGCGGCACACCCTAGCCTCCCCCAGCCCGGCATGCTGCTGAGGCTCCCTGGCCGGCACACTAATCACCAGTCCCTCCTTGTCCGGTGCACTCCCGAGCCGGCTCTAGGGAGGTCTCCGGTCCGCTATTTTCTCCGAGTTTTCCGAGGTTTCATTAAGGTGTTGCCGCTCTCGGGCGCCCACCTCCAGTTTTCGGGTTCCGCCACTCCTTGTGGGCGCGTTCCCTGTATCTCCCTTACGCTCGGGTCAAGGGGAGATGCTGCCGAATTTTTGTTAGAAACAATAACACATCAAAAAGACAAAAGGAAGCAACAAACAAATGGAACAACAACAGAAATTAAAAGGACTAAAAGGAAACCACAAACAAACGAAAAGAACAACGGTAAAAATGCGTTCACCAAGGCAAGGGAGCCGTAACCAACATAAGGAGAGCCGAATCGAACAACAACTAAACAACTTGAACATCTGCCCTCACAAAAGAAAGAATAAAAATTGATCAAGAGAAGAAAAGAAGAAACCCATGCAAACTTAATAAAAATCAGAAAAGAAGAAAAGAAAAGCCTTAAAAGAAACGGAGGAGGAGTGGGCTCCCCATGCCTTTCGCCGGTACGCCCCTTCAGCTACCTTTGCCGGTACACCCTCTAGCTACCCTTGGCCGGCACACCCTTCGCCGGCACACCCTTCACCGGCACACCCACTCGCGCCCTTCGCCGGCACACCCTCCATGGCCCCTCGCCGACACACCTTGCCAACTCTTCCCCGGTACGCCGTTCAGTGGCCTTCGTCGGCACACTCCTTGTTGCCTTCGCCGACACGCTCCATGCCGCCTTCGCCGGCACACTTCCTGTCGCCTTCGCCGGCACACACCCGCTTGGCCCTTCGCTGGTACGCTCCTTTGGCCCTCAGCGGCACGCACCCTTTCAGCCCCTCAGCGGTACACTCCCTCAGGCCTTCAGCGGCACACTCCTCAGCCCTTCAGTGGCACAGCCCCAGGCCCTTCAGCGGCACACTCCCAGCCCTTCAGCGGTACACCCCCAGGTCCTTCAGCGGCACACTCCCAGCCCTTCAGCGGCACACCCTCAGCCCTTCAGCGGTACGCCTTTCTCTTAGCCCTCTAATGACCCATTCTCTCTCCAGAAAATATGAGTAATAATAATAATAATAATAAATAATAACAGATTCAAAAAATGAATAAATAAATAAGAATAATAAAGGAATAAGTAATAGTAATAATAAGCTTAAAAATAATGACGATAATAATAATTAGACAAATAAATGATAACAAAAAAAATGAATGAATAATAATAACGAACTCAATAAGAATGATAAATAAATAAAAGATAACCAAAATAAATAATAATAACAAACTTAACGAAACACGACAAGCAAATGAATGACAATAAAATGAACAAAAATAATAACAAACCTAACAATAACACTGATAAATAAATAAATCATAAAAAATGATAAATAGATAGTAATAACAAACTCACTCAAAGATACGCATAAATTAACGAATAATAATGATAAAATTTCAAATGATAACAAAATAATGAGATCCACTTTGCAGCCCCGTCTCTCTCGTGACCCGGTACCGAAGGAACAACAATGTCGCCCTTCCATGTTGGGCCTGAGTCTTGGGAATCATCCCGAACTGGCCGTGACCCGACCTCGCCTCGGGCTGACATTCCGATTAAATCGGATTCATTTCTCCGGCCGGATCCCTTCCGAGCCGCTACTAAAATTGACGCACGTTCGGCAGACATTTGAATGGGTTCACCTCGATTTTCGCCGCGTTTCTATTACGGACCTGTGTCTAAACATGAAAAGACCCGTGAGCAATCAATATGGCCGACGGCTCCCTCCCCGACATGGTCGTGAGCCGGCATTGCTCCGGACCGATAGCCCGTTAAATCGGATTCATTCTAACGGGATTCGCTCCCGCTCTTTCATTGAAATTGCCATAAACTCGGCATACATTTGCACGGGGTCGTTTACGCCCACGTCACACTTTCAATATGGGCCCTTGCCCGAACATGAAGAGGTCCGCAAGTGACCGACAGAATCGGAATAGAACGAGACGGCTCTCGCCACCCCTGGACTCCTTCCATGGGAATATTAATAAGACCTCCGTGGGCCACACTTAGACCTCGGGCCCGCCCCGATCATGGTCATCGTCTGGCTCATATCCTTGATCTACAGCCTGCTCCTTTCGAACACGTTTTCGATTCTGGAGTCCAGTCCCCGGACTCTCCCCCGTTGCCCTCCGGCACCGAAAATATTAATGATGCTCGCGCAAGCCTCGTTTGGACCACGGGAGGCGCCCCCAATATGGTCATGGCTCAATCTCGCACCGGGCTAATAGATTCACTGGTTTTCGACTACAACAACCGAGATTCAACCGAATGTTCTCAGTGTCTCGGAATAATAAACTTGATGTATCCCGGCACGCATATGTTCCAGGTCCTCCCGCGGCGATTACAATATTCTCAAGCCGGACTCCCGTCCGAGTATTAAATGGTCTCCCGAATGACCGATATGTTTCGAACGCCCGCTTCTCCGGACACAGGGCTTTTCAGCCGATTCAAGGGATATTCCCTCGTTGCCCCTTGGCACCGGAAATATTAATGACGCTCATGCAAGTCTCGTTTTGACCGTGGGGGGCCCACCGCAGTATGGTCGCAGCTTGCCCTTGCAACGGGCCAACAGATTTACCGATTTCCGACCGCTCTAACTGAGGTTTAGCCAAACGTTTTCCGTTCTTCTGAACAATAAATTGCCATATCCTGGCGTACATATGCTCCGGTCTCCCCGCGATGATCGCGCTTTTCTCGAGCCGGACATTCGTCCGAGGATTAAATGGTCAGCACATGACCGACACGATCTCGAATGTTTCCTTCTCGCCCTCGCATGAGGATTTCAATACCTCGTAATAGACCTTTCATGCAATTAATTTCTTGGCCATGAGGCCCTGAATCCCGGCGATTAATCAAGGGTATTCCCTCGTATGGGGGATATAAATGACGTCGTGACCTTTATGGCGCGGCGGTTTTTAGTCCCGACACGAACCACACAATTGTCTGACCGAGTCAGATCGAGCGCACCATGGGCTCTTCGGAGCCCGAATAAATTGTCACTTCTGTGACTGGCACGCCCACGCACTCAATAGACGAAACCACTTGAATAAGTGAATTTTAGTGCGTCCACAGGGGATAATAAAGGTTCGGGTTTAAGGTTATACAAGTGTAAACCTAATAGCCATTTCAATTATCAATGACTCACAATTAAGATTGACATTCATTGGAAAGATGAATCAAGATCAAACTCAAATTAAATAAATCAGCAAGAATTATTTACTGTCATGAATTACAGTTTATTAAGTGTGTTGCTAATATGCCATTAACCACTAATCTACTAACATAACATGCTGAAATGATAATTAATATGTTCTGTTATAGATGTGCGGTCAATTCTGGACCTTACATCGCCATGGATGGTCACAGACAAGTCGCGCATGCCCCCTCAGGTCCGAAGGCCTGCTGGAGATGGACGGTCGGTCGTGTGCCGTTGGAAGGGATGTGCGGTCTGTACCTGGCCGCAGGACAGACATGCGGTTGGTATTAGGCCGCACGTTCCAAGGAAACGATCAGAGATAGAAACATTTATATGGTCCACAACAGGCCGCCTGTCTGGGGTGTGCGGTCTATCGTGTGGCAACACAAGTCTAGACAGGTCGCTGCCCCTTTCACCTTGCCCGATTCCGGTGAGGTTTCTAGGGTTAGACCAAAACATGGAATTCGCACGATATAAAGCATGGAATTTGGAGCTTTTACTACCAAAAGAAAGAGCACGAAAAACTCTACGAGATGCATGAATCATTTTTATGTTTACAGCCTGAAATTACCACTTAATCGAAAGGGAACAATTATAACCCTAGATGTGACATGCTTCTACTAAAACCTAAAATTCTCGCAGAACTCTTGATGAAATTTAGGGATTTCTATATCAATGAAAAGCTGACACGATGATGGTTCTAACCATATATTATTTGTAGGGTTTGGCTTGCTATCACCTACCTGAATCGGATGAAGAAGGAAGGAGAAAGAAAACCCAAGACGCTGGTACACGCAGCCACCAATCGCTGGAGATCACCCTCGATCCAACTCCTCTGCAGCCGCCACTAGTTCTAAACGATTCTAGGGTTAGAGAGCTTCATTTTAATAGGTCACACGCCTTCTGGAGGGTTCTATGCACGGAGTATTCATCCACGCAAGTCGAGTTGATGTGAACGACGTCGTAATTGTTGACGCGTCAAAACTCCGCCGATTGCATCTCCTAGGGTTAGGGTTTCGAGAGATTAAGAGAGGGTAAATGATCCTCTCATCCTGGCCTTTCATTTGCCACCGGTTTGGGCTCAATTGATGGAGTATTGGGCTCAAATTTGGTGTTTCAAGGTATGGTTAACTAAGTGTTCAATTTGGGCTTAATCCACTAATTCGGCCTACATATAGATTTTATTTGGGTTGGCCACAGAAGACAAGTTTGTTAAATGTGTTATCCTCTACAAGAATATAACTTTTATGGATTTTTACAAAATAGTCGAAATATAACTCATTCTATTTATTAAGGAATTATTCTAATAAATTTCTAATAAATTTCGAATTTCTAATTAATTTCTCAAAAAATCGGGGTATTACACCCTCCCCCACTTAAGGAATTTTGTCCTCCAAATTCAATGCACTTAATAATAAAAAGAGGGAGTGAGATAGCTCACCTAGAATAAGTCAGGGTACTATCTCCGCATAGTATCTTCTGACTCCCAAGTAGCTTCTTCAGTTCCACACCGACTCCACTACACTTTAGCCATCGGTATGGAACGATTCCTGAGTTGCTGTTGCTTCCGATCTAGAATCTTGATCGATCTTTCTTCATAAGTCAGATCTTCCTTCAATTCAAAGTCCATATTCTGAATAATGTGAGTGGGATCATACACATATTTCTGTAACATAGACACATGGAAAATATTGTGTACTCCAGATAACTGAGGTGGTAGTGTCAAACGGTAAGCAACCTCCCCCACTCTTTCCAGAATCTCGAATGGACCAATGTATCTTAGACTCAATTTACCCTGAATACCAAACCTTCGAATTCCCCTCATAGGAGAAACTTTTAAAAACACATGCTCACCAACCTGAAATTCCAAAACTCTCCTCCTGGTGTTGGCATAACTCTTCTGTCTTGATTGTGCTACTTGCAACCGATCTCTAATAATATGGATGTTCTTGGACGATTCGGAAATGAGATCTGGTCCAAGCCATTGCTTCTCACCCACCTCGTCCAAACATAACGGGGATCGACAGCTTCTACAATACAAAGCTTCAAATGGAGCCATCTGAATGCTAGACTGGTAACTGTTGTTGTAGGCGAATTCAACCAATGCCAAGTGATCACTCCAACTACCTCCAAAGTCAATCATGCAGGCTCTAAGCATATCTTCCACTATCTGGTTGGTCCTTTCAGTCTGTCTGTCTGTTTGTGGATGGAAAGCAGTACTGAAATTCAGACGAGTTCCCAAGGACTCTTGCAATCCTTTCCAAAAATGAGAAGTGAACCTGGGGTCTCTATCAGACACAATACTGACTGGTATACCATGTAGTCTTACCACTTCCTTCATATACAAAGCAGCCAATACGTCAACTGTCCATTTAGACTTAATAGATAAGAAATGAGCAGATTTTGTCAATCTGTCGACAATCACCCATATTGCATCAAACCCACTACGAGTCCTAGGTAGACCCATAATGAAATCCATGCCAATACTCTCCCACTTTCATTGGGGTATATCAAGGGGTTTCAATTTCCCTGCTGGTCTGAAATGCTCTACCTTGACTTGCTGACAAACCAAACATCTACTTACGAAGTCCGCAACTTCCCTTTTCATATTCGACCACCAAAAAGACCTTTTCAAATCCTTGAACATCTTAGTACCTCCAAGATGAATGGGGTATCTAGATCTATGAGCTTCCTCGAGGATCTTACTCTTTATCTCAGCTACATCAGGGACACAAGTTCTTCCTTGAAATAACAATCTTCCATCATCAGCCATCATGAAGTCAGGTCTGTTACTCAAGCTTTCCTTGATCTCTACCAACTCTGGGTCATCATCTTGCAGAGACTTGATTTCCATCAATAATTCGGGCTTAAGTTGAATCTGAGAAATCATAACCCGATCATTGTCAACATTAAGATCCAAACTAGCTAACTGCTCTAACAATTTTCATTCTTGTAACATGAGGCTTGACAACTTAGCTATAGGTTTGCGGCTTAAGGCATCTGCCACGACATTACCTTTTCCAGGATGATACTCAATGGAGAAATCGAAATCCTTTAAATACTCCAGCCATCTTCGCTGCCTCATATTGAGTTCCTTCTGAGAAAATAAGTATTTCAAACTCTTGTGATCTGAAAACACCGTGAATGCTTCTCCATACAAGTAGTGCCTCCATATCTTCAAGGCGAACACCACTGCTGCTAGCTCCAAATCATGAACAGGATAATTCTCTTCATGCTTCCTCAACTGCCTAGAAGAATAGGCTATCACTTTCCCGTGCTGCATGAGTACACACCCTAAACCAATACCTGAAGCATCAGTGTATACAACAAAACCTCCTTCACCAGAAGGTAAAGCCAAAACAGGTGCAGTAGTCAAACATTCCTTCAAGGTCTGAAAGCTTCACTCGCAATCTTCTGACCAATCAAATTTGATCTCCTTGCGGGTTAATCTTGTCAGAGGTACCGCGATCTTGGAGAAATCTTGAATAAACCTTTGGTAGTAACCTTCTGGGCCTAGGAAACTTCTCACTTCAGTCATATTAGTAGGCTTATCCCAATTCTTTACTGCCTCCACCTTCAAAGGATCAACAGAAATACCTTCTTTTGTGATGATATGCCCTAGAAAGGACACCTCTTGTAGCCAGAAATCACACTTACTAAACTTGGCATATAACTGATGATCTCTCAATAGTTACAATGCCATCCTCAAATGTTCAGAATGCTCTTCCTCACTCTTAGAATAAATCAAGATGTCATCAATGAACACCACGACCCATTGATCAAGATAGGGCCGAAACACATCGTTCATCAGCAGCATGAAAGCTGCAGGTGCATTCGTTAGCCCAAAAGGCATTACTACAAATTCGAAATGCCCATACCTACTGCGGAAGGCTGATTTATAGATATCTTCTTTCTTAATTCGTAACTGATGATATCCAGATCGAAGGTCGATCTTAGAAAAATACTGAGCTCCTGCTATCTGATCAAATAACTCATCAATCCTTGGCAATGGATATTTGTTCTTGATAGTCAATTGGTTCAATTGCCGATAATCGATGCACAACCTCATCGAACCATCCTTCTTCCGGACGAATAATACAGGGGCTCCCCACGGGGAAGTACTAGGACGAATGAACCCTTTCTCAAGCAATTCCATCAACTGCTGCTTTAGTTCCCTTAGCTCCGCAGGAGACATACAATAAGGAGCTTTGGAAATAGGAGTCGCACCAGGAATTAGATCAACAGAAAAGATAACTTCCCTTTCAGGAGGAAGTCCTGGCAGTTCCTCAGGAAAGACATCTGGAAAATCTCGGATGACAGAAAAGTCCTCAATCTCAATCTTATGCTCAGGGGTCACAGAAACAAAGGCTAAAAAAGCCTTGCATCCTCTCCTCATCAGCTTATCAACACGAAGAGCCGAAATAAGTGGAACAGACTTATGGTGTCTAATTCCTATAAAAGAAAGTCCATGGTGTCCAGTGAAAGACACAGAACTAGATCTGCACTGAACATTGGCCTCATACTTAGCCAAACAATCTGCTCCTAGGATTACGTCATAATCCTTCATGCCCATACAAACTAAATCAGCTGGCAGGTTTTGTTCATTGATCATGACCTTACTGGAAGGATAGAAATACTTAATTGCGGATCCGGAACCAATAGGGGTCGAAATCTCTAACGGAGAATTCATCAAAATTGGCTTCACAGCTAAAGACTTCGTAAATCTCCGAGAAATAAAAGAATGTGTGGCACCAGTATCAAAAAGAACAAAAACTGATTTATCATGTATAATAAGAGTACCTTCGACGAGTCCACCCTCCTCGGCGGGTCCTGTCTCGTCTTCTTGTAGAGCCTGGAGCTTGCCTTGCTGCTTCTTGATTCCTTGCGGTTTCACCGGGGTAGCTCACTCAGATAAAAAGGGACACTCGGGAATACGGTGGTCCCTAATGCCACAACGTAAACAGGCACCCAGCTTGCGCCAGCACTCCTCCATCTTGTGACCTGGACGGTCACAATACTTGCATATGCCCTTGAATGGAACAATAGGGCTAGGCTTCTTGTCTTCAATCTTCGGCATCTTGCCCATCCACGAACCAGACCAGCTAATCGACCTCTTCCTACCATGACCAGGCTTGATACTCCCAGAACCAGTATGGTGTTGTTCAATCTTAACACTCTTCCCACGGATTCTCTCCGTCATTTCTAAAGTATCTTACAACACTTGAGCCTTTCTCACCATCTCGGAATAAGTTTGAATTTCCATCGGTGCCAACTGGTTGATATACTACAGCTTCAGCCCATTAAGAAAGTGCTTAGCCTTCATCTTCTTGGTAGATATCAAGTGAGTAGCATAACGAGATAGCCGAGAGAACTTAGCTTCATATTCAGCTACGGAAAGATTTCGTTGCTTCAAAGTAGCAAACTCAGCCGCCTTCTTCTCTTGTACTCTATCAGAGAAATATTTACCATTGAAGAATTCCTCGAATTCTTCCCATGTGACTTGTCTATCACCAAGGGTAGCCTTTACTGCGTCCCACCATGTCCTCGCATCACGTTCAAGTTGAAAGGTCGACAAGAGGACACGTTCTTGATCGCTGCATTGCATCACTTCAAAAATCCTCCCTATCTCTTCAAGCCAGTGCTCGGCTTCATCAGGGTCAGTCGAGCCACCAAATCGCGGGGGATTCATCCCATGAAAGTTTCGATAAAGGTCGCCTGTGCCATGGTTTGCAGCTCCTCCTTGGGCCACTTGTTGTAAAGCCTGAGTAAGTCCTTGAACCGTACGCTGCAAGTTCCTCCATTCTGTCCGTTCTCCTGCCATTGCAAAAGCCTACACGTGGAATAGGTTAAGTTAGGTTCAATTAAGCATGGATAATCATGCAATGAGATTATTAACACAACCCCAGCCTTCTACCCAAATCTCACCAGGTTGGGTCCTCAGACTTATAACAAGGCTATAGGTTCTACGGTATCACTTAGGATCCTAGAACTTAGAGAACCTAGGAATATTAGAAAACCTAGGCTCTGATACCACCTAACTGTCACGCCCCGACGCGGAATATCGGGACTGACAATAGAAAACGCTAGTAAAGATAACATGATAAGCTAAGAATTAACATAACGTCATGAACAGAATAACTCCAAGTCTATTACAAATACCATCAAACTGACTTAAACATAATCAAGCATAATCTCTACTCGACTCCGTTACAATAACTAACACAAGTTCTAAGGCATAGCTAGAAGTAAAACAACTATAACAATCTCAACATAACGACTAGCTGATACACTCCAAGTCATCACTCTTGCCCATTCCTATCCATCTATGAATCTTCACCTGAGCTGCCTGGAAAGGGGAGGAAACAACTATATGAGCGAACGCTCAGTAGGTAACAATTGGCAAGTGTAAGTGATTAACCAATTAATTACATGTATGAAACGGAAAGAAAAGAAATAACGATCGAATGAAACAACATAATAAAAGAAAGTGCTAAAAAATGGAATGGAATAACAATATGGCAGAATGATATAACTACAAGAATTGCAAGTTAAGAACAATATATATAACAGGAAATTGCAGGAAATTGGCCAACAAGTAAGAATATAACCAAGTAGAACATGATTCAAGTAAGAGATCATTGTCATAGACATCACGCTAGTCATGCACTCGGTGCAATGCCTCACCATGTCATTACAAACTCCCATGGGCACAAGTACTTTTCAGGCGCTCTCCCCAGGACCAGACCGGGCCCTTATGATGTGTTGGCATTGATTTATTGGATCCAAGATCCCAAATTCCGTCTAGACTTTAATCAAGTTAAATGGCCAATTATAATCAAGTATAAACTTACCTCGGAACATCCCAAGGCTAAGCTGAAGAGATATTGTCCAGAATTTCTGTCCAGGAGTTCAAGTTATCAAGAACCATCATGTTCTTGGATTCAAAACCATAAAACACGGAGAAAACTCGTCTCTGGATGATATGCGGTTACTAATGGACCGCTCAAGACTTGTGCAGTCGCCCCTGGGCCGCACTACAGGAACTGGGCTGAGGTTAAGCCCTCGGGAGGTCAAGGTTGAACGGCTGATAAAGGGCCGCCCTTCTATATGAACGGTAGGGATTAAGCCGTACAAGGCCAAAAGTTTACAAAATCGAGGTCATGATATGCAGTCCTGACAGAGCCGCTCATCAATTGAACGGTCTAATAAGGGCCGCCTAAAAGATGTACGGGCTATATGTGGCCGCACAACACATGGTCTAACAATAATATAGAAATTCGCCCAGGTGGGCTCCCGGGCTGCCATAGACAAGGTGGAACTGAACCAGAGTCCAGCCCACTGTCTGCTGGTCGGCCTAGGGTCTACTGGGCTGATCAAATCAGGAATTGGCCGAAGATGGATCAAGGATAATCGGCCAAGACTAATTGACATTATCCAGGGATGAACGGTCTCCAGAGGGCCGTTCAAGGAGATATGCGGTCTACTAATGGCCGCGCATGTCCCTGCTAGTCCAATTCGGACTAACACAAATCACAGCAATTCGATTGAGTCCAAATTTAAATCTAGGGGATAATAAAGGTTCGGGTCTAAGGTTATACAAGTGTAAACCTAATAGCCATTTCAATTATCAATGACTCACAATTAAGATTGACATTCATAGGAAAGATGAATCAAGATCAAGCTCAAATTAAATAAATCAGCAAGAATTATTTACTGTCATGAATTACAGTTTATTAGGTGTGTTGCTAACATGCCATTAACCACTAATCTACTAACATAACATGCTGAAATGATAATTAATCTGTTCTCTTATAGATGTGCGGTCGGTTCTGGACCTTACATCGCCATGGACGGTCACAGACAGGCCGCACATGCCCCCTCAGGTCCGAAGGCCTGCTGGAGATGGACGGTCGGTCGTGTGCCGTTGGAAGGGATGTGCGGTCTGTACCTGGCCGCAGGACAGACATGCGGTTGGCATTCGGCCACACGTTCCAAGGAAATAATTAGACACAGAAACATTTATACGATCCACAACAGGCCGCCTGTCTGGGATGTGCGGTCTATCGTGTGGCCGCACAAGTCCAAACAGGTCGCTGCCCCTTTCACCTTGCCCGATTCCAGCGAGGTTTCTAGGGTTAGACTAAAATATGGAATTCGCACGATATAAAGTATGGAATTTAGTGCTTTTACTACCAAAAGAAAGAGCACAAAAAACTCTACGAGATGCATGAATCAATTTTGTGTTTACAGCCTAAAATTACCACTTAATCGAAAGGGAATAATTATAACCCTAGATGTGACATGCTTCTACTAAAACCTAAAATTCTCTTAGAACACTTGATGAAATTTAGGGCTTTCTATATCAATGAAAAGCTGACACGATGATGCTTCCAACCATATATTATTTGTAGGGTTTGGCTTGCTATCACCTACCTGAATCGGATGAAGAATTAAGAAGAAAGAAAACCCAAGACGCCGGTACACGCAGCCACTAATCGCTGGAGATCACCCTCGATCCAACTTCTCTGCAGCTGCCACTGGTTCTAAACGATTCTAGGGTTAGAGAGCTTCATTTTAATAGGTCACACGCCTTCTGGAGGGTTCTATGCCCGGAGTATTTGTCCACGCAAGTTGAGTTGATGTGAACACTGCCGTAATTGTTGACGCGCCAAAACTCCGTCGATTGCATCTTCTAGGATTAGGGTTTCAAGAGATTAAGAGAGGGGAAATGATCCTCTCATCTTGGCCTTTCATTTGCCACCGGTTTGGGCTCAGTTGATGGAGTATTGGGCTCAAATTTGGCGTTTCAAGATATCGTTAACTAAGTATTCAATTTGGGCTTAATCCACTAATTTGGCCTACATACAGATTTTATTTGGGTTGGCCACATAAGACAAATTTGTTAAACGTGTTATCCTCTACAAGAATATAATTTTTATAGATTTTTACAAAATAGTTGAAATATAACTTATTCTATTTATTAAGGAATTATTCTAATAAATTTCTAATAAAATTTGAATTTCTAATTGATTTCTCGAAAAATCAGGGTATTACATACGTAATCGGTCGGGAGGACCTTCACATGCCCCTCCTCCATAATAAGAAGCCTCCTCCACCCCGAGGAGAGAAGGGATAGGGACACAACGGTAATTCCTGGAAACGGATCCCCCCGAGGGACGACACGGCAGCCCGCAGGGACGCCCCCATAGCCCCTCGGTTCAGCGGCAACCGGAGCTATCCACCGAGTTGCGGGACTTCGAGGGATGATTTACGGAACAAGAGCGTGCCCTCCACGCCCTGCAGAAAACTTCCACCAATGAAGATGAGGAGCAATCCCCATTCTCCGACCATATCTTGAAGGTTGAGTTCTCCCCCAGAATCTTGCTGCTAACCTTCAAGTCGTATGATGGCCAGGGAGACCCGGCCGACCACTATGACAACTTCGACGCCCTGATGACCTTGCACGGGGACTCCGACGCTGTCAAATGTCGAGTGTTCATGACCACCTTGGTCCAAGGTGCTCAAGCCTGGTTCCGAGCACTCGCCCCCAGCAGCATTCACGACTTCAGACAATTCGGGCGAGTATTCAAGGAAACCTTCGCCGGCAGCGACCCTCCAAGGTCAGTAGCGGGGTTATTGACACTAAAGCAGGCACAGGGGGAGAAACTCCGGGCCTACATCAACCGATTTAAATCGAAGGCCCTGTGTATCCCCCGCTTGGATGTCGCCTCAGCCATCACCGCGCTGACCGGAGGCACCCGCGATGAGAACCTCCGGCGAGAACTGGTCCTTCATCCCCCCACCTCCCTCGCCGATCTGGTGACCCTAGCCCGGCGCCACACAGAATGCGAGGAAGTCCTCAGCGCTTGCTGTGGCCCAACGGGCTCGGGTCGGGAGGGGGATAAGAAGCGACCATCCGAGCAAGGGCTCAGGCCAAGGAAAATGGCAGAATCAAGACGGAGACCGAAGGGAACCCCTTCAAAAATACGAGCGGTACACTCCTCTATCCGCTCCCATCTATGAGATATACGAAGACATCAAGGGCTCGGGCATTCTCCGCCAACCCGAGCTTGTGAAGGCCAAGCACCGCAATCGCCGCAAGCATTACCAGTTCCACAACGACCATGGGCGCCATACTGAAGATTGTCACCAGCTCAAGGATGAGATCGAGCGTCTCGTCCGCTAGGGAGACTTATCTCGGTACGTGTCCGAGCGCCAGAAGGAGGACCGTGGCATTCTAGAAGAGATTGATAATCAACCCTGCGGAGTCCACATCAATGTTATTTCTGGCGGCGTGGCATCAGAAGGAGACAGTAGCCGAGGAAGGAAGCGTCACGCTGAACGGGCGAGCAGGGCCTCCGAGCCCCCCAAAGCCCCACCGGTGAGTGAACAGCAGGCCCTGGTATTCTCTGACCAAGACCTGGAAGGGTTATCTACCCCGCACGATGACGCTCTTGTAGTATCGGCTACTATAAACCATTGTAACATAGATAGGATACTGGTTGACAATGGTAGTGCCCCTGATATACTTTCGTACGAATGCTTCCTCAAGATGGGTGAAAACCCCTCCAAGCTCCTCCCAATTCGAACCCCCCCTTTCTGAGTTCAACGGCCAGGCAACCTATCCCGAGGGAGCCCTAAGCCTGCCGGTCACCATCGGTACCCCTCCCAAAATCGTTACTGTTATGGTCGACTTCATTGTGATCAAGGGGATGTCGGCCTATAATGCCATCTTCAGCCGAGGTATCCTCAGCTGGACAAAGGCAGTGCCCTCTATCTATCACCAAAAAATGAAGTTTCCCACCAAATACGATATCGGGGAAGTCCGAGGTAACCAGGCAATAGCTCGAAGGTGCTATATAATCTCGGTCGAAGCCGTAAGGCCAGAGGAAAAAAAGAAAAAGGGTGAGGGAGTCGAGGGTGAACCAACAACGTCCGAGCCTGGTGGCGAATTGTTGATGGTTTTCCTCAAAGACGACCCGGCCCTAGGAGTAAAAATTGGAGCTGATTTACCATCTGATGTATAAAAGTAATATATAGATTTTCTTTCGGAGTATATCCAAGTCTTTGCATAGTTTGATGAGCATCTTCCCGGGATCCCTGGGGAGACGGTGGTACACAAGCTCAACCTTGACCCATCGGTGAAACCCGTCCAGCAACGCAGAAGAAAGCACGCCCCAGAGAAGCAAACGATCATTAAAGCGCAAATTCTTAAGGGGAAGAAAATCGGCCTATTTCGACCAGTCCTTTACCTGACATGGCTCGTTAATGTCGTCTTAGTACCAAAAACTTCAGGCAAATGGCGAATGTGTGTGGACTTCATCGACCTCAACAAAGCCACTCCGAAAGACTGTTATCCACTGCCAAGCATCGACCAGCTAGTCGACTCGACCTCCGGTAATGAATTGCTCAGCTTCCTGGATGCCTACTCCGGTTATCATCAGATCCGAATGGATCTTGAAGACATCGAGAAGATAGCCTTCATCACTGACTTCGGTGAATACTGCTACACCCGAATGCCTTTCGGGCTGAAGAATGCCGGGGCAACATATCAAAGGCTGATCAACCACATTTTCGAAGGACAGATCGGTCAGAACATCGAAGCCTACATCGATGACATGCTCGTCAAGACACCCAAGGCCGAGGACCACTTCACCGACCTAGCGGAAACCTTCGACACCCTCCTGAGGTACAACATGAAGCTCAACCCAGCTAAATGTGCCTTTGGGGTTCGATCCGAACAGTTCCTGGGTTTTCTAGTCACTCAGCATGGGATCGAGGCCAACCCCGATAAAGTTCAGGCCATCCAGAACATGCAGCCACCCGTTTGCATCAAAGACGTCTAACGCCTGACTGGACGAATTGTTGCGCTTAACCGCTTCTTGTCCCGAGCGGCCGAATGATGTCTGCCTTTCTTTATATTGTTGAGAGGTCCCAAACTGGCATCCGCTACTTTCACCTGGGACGAGGAATGTCAGAAGACTTTTGCAGAGCTAAAGGAGTTTTTGGCCTCGCCTCCAGTGTTATCAAAGACGGTCTCGTGCGAAACTCTGCATCTCTACCTCTCGACGACCCCTTCCACAGTGAGCTCGGTCCTAGTTAGAGATGACGCAGGAGTGCAGAGACCAGTATATTACACCAGCAAGGTGCTCAACGAGGCCGAACGACGGTACCCCGCAACCAAGAAACTCGTGCTAGCGTTGGTAACCTCGGCCAAGCGCCTTCGGCCCTACTTCCAAGGGCACTACATCGTCGTGTTGACCAATGAGCCCCTGAAGAGGATCCTTGCTCACTCTGAAGCTTCAGGTCGCCTCGTCAAGTGGGCTATAATGCTCGGGGCTTACGATATCTCCTATCGCCCCCTCTCGGCCATCAAGGGACAGGCACTCGCAGATTTCATCGCAGAGTGTACTGTCCCGACCGAGGAAGTCCATTCGTTGACGCCCGGGCCCACCTGGGATCTTTTCGTCGACGGATCCTCCAACTCCGCCGACAGCGGCGCCGACGTTCTTCTCCAATCCCTGGAAGGAGCAGAACTATAATACGCCTTGAAGTTCAACTTCCCGGCATCCAACAACGTCTCCGAGTATGAGGCTCTCATCTCGGGAGCCAGGATGGCACGACGACTGGGGACCGAACGAGTCGGAATCCACACTGACTCCCAATTGGTCGCCAGCCAGGTCAACGGTGACTACGAAGCTCAGGAAATACCAATAATCAAATACCTCCAACTGGTAAGAGGAATAGCCCCACTATTTGAGAGCTTTCAGGTCATCCGGGTCACTCTAGAGGAAAACTCCCGAGCGGACGCCCTCTCTCGATTGGCCTCCTCTATTGCCCCAGAAGGTACACGATCGATTTTCCTCGAAGAGCTAGAATGACCGAGCATATGACCGTTGATTAGGCATTATCAAGCGACTGGCGGACCCCATATATATCCTAGCTCCGGGATTCTCGAGAGCCCTCTAACCCTCGGGACGCTCGGAGACTGAAGTATCAAGCTTGGCGCTTCGTCATCTTAGATGACGCTTTGCACCGAAGGTCTTTTTCCGGTCCCCTCCTCAAGTGCCTCTGTATCGAGGAGGCCGGCCGAGCGATTCGAGAGGTCCACGAAGGTGTCTGCGGCGCACATCAAGGAGGAAGAGCGCTCGCCAGGATCTTGCTGCGACAAGGCTACTGGTGGCCCACTCTCCAACGCGACTGCTCGACCTACATACAAAGGTGCGACCGATGCCAACGTTTCGATCATCTGGTCCATCAGCCTACCTCAGAGCTCGTCACCCTTACCGAGCCATACCCTTTTGCTCAGTGGGGATCGACATCATGGGGCCGTTTCCCAAGGCCCAACTCCAGAAGAAGTTCGTCATCGTCGCCATCGATTATTTTACCAAATGGATTGAAGCCGAAGCCACCGCTAGGATTACCGAGTCGATCGTATGGAGCTTCGTTTGGAAATCGATCATCTGTCATTTTGGTACCCCCCGAGTGATTGTGAGCGATAATGGTCGGCAATTTGATTCTCATTACTTTAGAAGTAAATGTGCCGACCTTCACATTCGCAACCACTTCACTTCGGTAGCCCATCCTCAGGCTAACGGACTGGTCGAAAATGCCAACAAAACTATATTAAAAGGCATTAAGGCCGGGCTCGGTAAGGCCAAGGGTAGCTGGGCCGAGGAATTGTCAAGCATACTATGGTCACACCGAACTACTTCAAGAACCACCACCGGTGAGACTCCATTCCAGTTGGTGTACGGCACAGACGCCGTGATTCCTTTGGAAGTTAGCAGCCCATCTCTCCGAGTCATCAACTTCTCGCCCGAGGTAAATGAGCAAAAACTGCTAGAAAACCTCGATATGGCAAGCGAGATAAGAGAGATCGCGAGCATCCGAGCCATGGAATATCAGCGGCGCCTTACTCGATATTACAATGCCAAAGTCCGAGACAGACATTTCCATCCAGGAGAATTCGTCCTGAGAAAAGCCGAAGCCTCTCGACCACTGGAGGCGACGGGGAAGCTGGCCCTTAATTGGGAAGGCCCCTACCGAGTGATCAAGACGCTCGGGAAGGGGGCATATCGATTGTCTACCATGGAAGGAACGCCTATCCCCCGGACATGGAATGCAACAACATTACGAAAGTTCTATTTTTGAGCTTTTCATAGACATGTAAGCAACAAATGGCGATAATTTTCTTTTCATTAATGCTTCTTCATACATCAGATAGGCCACAGCCAATACAGTGCATATCAAAAGCAAGAATCCTGAGAGAAAACCACCACCCCTCTTGGTGGAGAATAATCTCGCGCCCTCTCTTTCTCCTACCCTCTCTCTTCACACCCATGCTCTATCACACTTGTTGACTTAAGCATCGGAGGGTTTTCCCTAGGGACTCTTCTCTGGGCACCTCTGATCTGTTTCCTACCTTACAGTTCATATAGACGGGGTGACCGTGATCAAAGATTCTCACTGAATCTCACGGCTCAGGATCAGCGCGAGATTACGCCTCTTCAGAAGCAAAGTGGACATGCATATGTATCTAGTTCATGTATCAATTTGAGTTTATCTTGAGAGATTACCTACCTTAGATCGAATCAAAGAGGTAGGAAAAATGGGACGAAATGCCCAAGAGCTCTCTTTCTCCTTCAAACCACGCCCTCAAATCGCCCACAATCTCTTCCTCAACGTAGAAAAGGCCTAAAGGGTGATTGATGGGAATCGACGCCAAGAGCACTAACATTTTATTTGCATTTGTATCTTTTAGTTTATTTTTATATCCTTAGAAAAGTATGTTCACAATTGTAAGGCTTTATAAGCCAATGTGTCATTCCCTAGGATTCTTTGGGTTTTGTGCAAAAGTCTAGTAGGACCAGTAAGGGGCCCCCATCTCCTTTCCTATTGGTCCACCTAAGTCTTAGGGCCCATGTGGGGTCAGTCAAAGGTCCAAGGTGGGCTTCTAGATGGCTTGATCATTCAAGGGGAAAATTGGATTAAAAAGTCTAATATTCCAACCCTTAAAGTCCAAGATGCTTCCCCCTTATAATATAGTTTATCCCATGTTGTATTTTTTATTTTTTTTGGTCATTTGACCACATGGGAAAGAAAATCCCCTCTCTCCCACAAAATTCTCAGCCCCCCACCCCTTGCCATTCTCTATATAAGCCTATGTATAATGTCATTAGAGATATTAATGAAGAATTAAGCAATTTTGCCAAGAGCAAGCCCAAGGGGCACCCCTTGTGTCTCTCCTCTCCCCCTTGCAGCAGTGATTTTTGCCCATTCTAGGGTGTGAAGCCCTCATCTTGGTGTGACTCCAAGATCTCCAACCTCTGCTGGATGCGACTTCCGACCGCCGCCTTCCGTTCGTGCCGCCAACGCGCAGCCACCCCCATCGTCGGAGTTCTGTCTCCATCAGGATAGAACCTCACCTCCGGATTTTTATCTTTTCTTCTTGTTGTCTGATCGATCCCTAATTTTGAGGTTTTGTTCTGTTCATCTCCCTTAACCTCCAGTTCAAATTTCGTGTCATTTGGAAGTCATTAGATATTTTTCCCATATTTTTGTTTGTCCTCTCAATAATCTGCCCTTTTACAGATCTACAGGATAGAGTCTCCTTGTTGTAATTTCTCCACCCACTTAAAACATTTTAAAAAATCCACAAAAATTCTCTAGTGTTCTTCACGTATACCCCCTTCCACCATAATTTTCTTTGAGTCAAAAAAAATCATTTAGCCCTCGGTCAAAGGTAAGTTTCAGGCAGATCCCTTGCTACCCTGTGTGTCAGTCAGTCCAAGTTAGAAAAAGAAACAGACATACAGTCATTTTCATTTTCAATCCATCCACCGGATGGAGCTTTCAAAATTATATGTTGTAGATCTATGAGTGCTCTTTCCAACGGTACCAGCCACGCCTCGATCAACCTCCGGATCTGAGCGTCGTAATTCATGTCGCCGAGGCCTGCAGATCTGTTCTTTGTACAGGTCCGAAATTGCAGTCCAGAAGATATTCATAAATAAATATCAAAAAATCAACTTCAGGAGCCGCCCCTTCAGGGAGTCGTTCAGGGGCACCCTGCCATCGTCCCAGCCAAGCGGCGCCTCCGGAAGATCTCAGGAAGGCGACGTTCCTTTGGAAACCATTGCTTGATGTCCAGTGAGTCAGCAACCGAGTTGGCGCAGCACCGAGTTGGAATAGTGCCGAGTCGGACCAGCAGGCCGAGTTCATGCCGTACGCACCTCCAGATTGCTGCCCGTCAACCCAGGGTCGGTCCTCCCGGGCCCCACTTGTAGCCCTTTACCTCCCTGCGTGGAGTGGGCAATAAAATTCACTGTTGTGATTAACTTTTACCGTTGTTACCGGGAGTTACCGTACTTGGCCGGGAACGTCTTCCCCACGCCCGGAGCGTGGAGGTACACTCGCTACCCTCCTCGTAGACATTACTTTACTCGTATATTTTTGTATATGTCGCTGCATGAGTGATAGATTATCTAGTTTGTTATCATTTTATCACCGCTGCGAGAGCGAGAGCGAGTGACCATCCCGTGACTAGACCCGAGTTAACGTGGAAAGGCCGATACCCGAGACTTACTGCCGATTTCTCAATCGCGCACGGTCCCACGTTTTCCTCGCTTAGGGACGATCGCGAGCTAGAGTCCCAGGTCGCGTGTCCGTCCCGCATCAATTTGGTATCAGAGCGAATGTTGAGTTTATGGTAGTCTTTGTGTCTAAGTCTGCAAAAGAAAAAAAAGTGTCTAAGTCTAAGTGTCACATTTGCATACCATTGTTTGGTATATAAAAAGGTGTTGTCCGAACGTTAGGCTACACTTATCGGGAAGGCCGCACACTTGCGCGAGTGATCTTCGGATCGATTAACTCCGCCACGTACCGAATCTTGGTCGTGTCTTGATTGGTAGTCGAGTCGGCATTCCAACTTTACATTACTTAGGGTCGTGTCTAGTGTCTTACCCAAGTGTCGGCATGTCTTGCATGTAGTTGTCCCCTCAATCTCCAATGGACTCCCGGTCGCCAAGGCGATATGGCCGTTGGTCCACCCATGGGCTTGGCAATCATCCTCTCCACTTCCGTAGGCCCGAAGCCTCGGATTTTTATGGCTCCAATGACCCGGGCGTCTACCTCAAGTGGGAGGCCACCATGGACACCTACTTTGATTGTTATCCCATGCCCGAGGCCGGACAATTCTATTTTGCCAAGAATAGGCTTCATGACCGGGCTGTCGAGAAATGGAGAACCATCGAAGGCTTAAGGCAGGTTAGGAGGTAATGGCCCCTCGAATCATGGTGGGACATGAAGAGAGAGCTTAGGAAGGTCTATGCGCCCCACCCATCTACCTCCAACCACGGGGGTCATGCCACAAGCCAACCCCACTACATCACCCCCAAGCAAGTGGGCCACACCTCCAACCAACCGCACCCACTCGCCCCCAACACATCCTACCCAAGCGCTTCAAACCAAGTTGGATATAGTCGGAGGCAAGAAGCCCCACTGGTAGCCGAGCCTAGGCCCACCCTTAGGCCGAGAGATGAGGAGCGAGTCCACCCCGAGGCCCCTACCCCAACCCGCACCTTAGATGAAATCAAGAAAATACTTTCGAATTGGTTGAATAGGATAGAAAGGACACATGCTCCTTCACCACCCATGAGAGCTCCAATGCCACCACCATCTACTTCCGATCTTTATTCGGAACCATCTCATTTGGAGCCACTTCATTCCGAGCCACCCGTGTTTCTAACGGGTACGCTTTTCATAGCCGAGCTGCTTCTTAGTTGGCTCAAGGATGGCTTGGTCCCGCCTCCTTATCCATCAATGGACCCCACCCTACCATTGGTGCCCGTCAACTCCTTCCACACTACATTCCGGTCTAGTCACCATGTTGAAACCTTGGATGACCTAGTTATGGGATTAGACTCGCAATGGCAGTTGACGCACTCCTTGGTCCGAAGCTTCGACCAACCCACTAGTCTTAGCTTCACCCATCCGACCTTAGGGTCCATTACCTCCATGTGCACCATGGGTTGTGTCACCACGGAGATTCTCTTATTCCTCCCTATGTCGACCGAGCCCGACTTCATACCCTTTTGCCCGAGGGAGGAATCTTATTTCCTACATATGATCACTGTCCCATCTACCACAATGTATGAAGGTGACCATACACACCTTCAAGACTTCCATACATGGGACCGTGACTTGTGGGAACCCACCACAAGGGGTCATACCTTCTTTGATCCCTTTGATCCATTCCCTAGTGGGCCCTTTGACCCTCCATATATACTTCATTTCTTCAAGGGAGTCCACTACCACACCCCCACAGGCCGGGTCATCTATACCCACCAAGCCCAATCTCGATACACCCACACCCGGCTCTCCTAGCCCTCTCAAGTCTCCCAAATCCAAAGGGCCGTTCATGCAAGACTGGGTCATACTTGGGCGTCTAGGTGTTTCCCATACCACCAACCTGGGTACATAAGATGCATGCATGGCACATATTCGGATGTCCTAGTCCGCCGTCACCCATGTACGGGTCGGACTAATATTAGATTTGTTTAGGGTCCTTGTGAGTCTTCGTTTCATTTGTTTGTCGAGTGCATTGTGTATCTGTGCATACGTTGAGTCGAGTCGGTTTTGTACGCTCGCGTTGTTAGTCCCTTTCGAGTATGAGACTTGTCGGACTATTGGGATCGGTTCTACTCCACATATCAGATCTAGTCACATAAGGGACCCGCGGTGATTCCTAGTGAGTCTTTGAGCCACCTCCCTCATTTGAGAGTGACCCCACCCCGGAGTGTCCACCTCTAGCCTCATTCCCATGGCAGCGTGTGCATATCGAATCTACACTGGATGAGCAGGTGTTGATTACGTGGAGTGGAGCGTACTCCGCGCTTCCAAGTTCGGTGACGGATCCGCCGGAGCTACTCGAGCAGCCGTACCCCTTACTCGACGGGGTCGAGTTCTTCCCACCCGGGGAGAGTCGATGGGAATCGACGCCAAGAGCACTAATATTTTATTTGCATTTGTGTCCTTTAGTTTATTTTTATATTCTTGGGAAAGTATGTTCACAATTGTAAGGCTTTATAAGCCAATGTGTTATTCCCTAGGATTCTTTGGGTTTTTGTGCAAAAGTTTAGTAGGACTAGCAAGGGACCCCCATCTCCTTTCCTATTGGTCCACCTAAGTCTTAGGGCCCATGTGGGGTTAGTCAAAGGTCCAAGGTGGGCTTCTAGATGGCTTGACCATTCAAGGGGACAATTGGATTAAAAAGTCTAATATTCCAACCCTTAAAGTCCAAGATGCTTCCCCCTTATAATATAGTTTATCCCATGTTATATTTTTTATTTTTTTTTATCATTTGACCACATGGGAAAGAAAATCCCCTCTCTCCCATGAAATTCCCAGCCCCCACCCCTTGCCATTCTCTATATAAGCCTATGTATAGTGTCATTAGAGATATTAATGAAGAATTAAGCATTTTTACCAAGAGCAAGTCCAAGGGGCACCCCTTGTGTCTCTCCTCTCCCCCTTGCAGTAGTGATTGCTGCCCATTCTAAGGTGTGAAGTCCTCATCTTGGTGTGACTCCAAGATCTCCAACCTCTGCTGGATGCGACTTCCGACCGCCGCCTTCCGTTCGTGCCGCCAACGCGCCGCCACCGCCATCGTCGGAGTTCTGTCTCCATCAGGATAGAATCTCACCTCCATATTTTTATCTTTTCTTCTTGTTGTCTGATCGATCCCTAATTTTTAAGTTTTGTTCTGTTCATCTCCCTTAACCTCCAGTTCAAATTTCGTGTCATTTGGAAGTCATTAGATATTTTTCCCATATTTTTGTTTGTCCTCTCAGTAATCTGCCCTTTTGCAGATATACAGGATAGAGTCTCCTTGTTGCAATTTCCCCACCCACTTAAAAATTTTTAGAAAATCCACAAAACTTCTCTAGTGTTCTTCACGTATACCCCCTTCCACCATAATTTTCGTTGAGTCAAAAACAATCATTTAGCCCTCGATCAAAGGTCAGTTTCAAGTAGATCCCTTGCTACCCTATGTGTCTGTCAGTCCAAGTCAGAAAAAGAAACAGACATACAGTCATTTTCATTTTCAATCCGTCCGTTGGATGGAGCTGTCAAAATTATATGTTGTAGATCTATGAGTGCTCTTTCCAACGGTACTAGCCACGCCTCGATCAGCCTCGGATCTGAGCGTCGTAATTCATGTCGCCGAGGCCTGCAGATCTGTTCTCTGTACAGGTCCGAAATTGCAGTCCAGAAGATATTCAGAAATAAATATCAAAAATCAACTTCAGGAGCCGCCCCTTCAGGGAGTCGTTCAGGGGCGCCCTGCCATCGTCCCAGCCAAGCGGCGCCTCCGGAAGATCTCAGGAAGGCGACTTCCTTTGGAAACCGTTGCTTGCTGTCCAGTGAGTCAGCAACCGAGTTGGCGCAGCACCGAGTTGGAACAGTGCCGAGTCGGACCAGGAGGCTGAGTTCGTGCCGTATGCACCTCCAGATTGCTGCCCGTCAACCCAGGGTCGGTCCTCCCGGGCCCCACTTGTAGCCCTTTACCTCCCTGCATGGAGGGGCAATAAAATTCACTGTTGTAATTAACTTTTACCGTTGTTACCGGGAGTTACCGTACTTGGCCGGGAACGTCTTCCCCACGCCCGGAGCGTGGAGGTACACTCGCTACCCTCCTCGTAGACATTGCTTTACTCGTATATTTTTGTATATGCCGCTACATGAGTGATAGATTATCTAGCTTGCTATCATTTTATCACCGCTATGAGAGCGAGAGCGAGTGACCGTCCCGTGACTCGACCCGAGTTAACGCGGAAAGGCCGATACCCGAGACTCACTGCCGGTTTCTCAACCGCGCACGGTCCCACGTTTCCCTCGCTTAGGGACGATTGCGAGGTAGAGTCCCAGGTCGCATGTCCGTCCCACATCAGTGATTAGAGGGGCTTAGAGGGGCCTATTTATAGGAAAAATTTGGCCAAAATAGTCAAGATTCCTTTCCCAAAAAATCAAACTTCTCCACTCTGAATTTAATGTTCTAGGAAGAACATTCTAACTTTTCCACTAACCGCTTAATTGGGTGGAAAAATGTGAGAAAATGTCAAATCCATGGTGGGCTAGGATCTAGGGTTTAAAATTTGTACCAATCTTCTAGAATTTAGATTAAATTAGTAATATAGAATGGTGTTTAGCATGTGCTATGAATTTTGACCATTTTTAGCCATTTTTAGCTCATTAACCCATAATTCAGCCCATTATGGATTATCCAATGGCCCAATTATTAGTCACTACTAGAAAATGCGGGATTTTAGACGGCCAGTTTCTGTCTCAAATCCGTCTGAAATTCCGTGGGAAGACAGTTTTGTAACGGATTTCAGATAAATTTCAGACGGAAATCGGCCGTCTCATATTCTTGGTTACAAATTTCGAACAGATTTAATATCAGTCACAAATTCCGTCTGAAATTTCACACAGAAAATTTTCCGTGGGAAATATCGTCCGAAATTATAAATTTCAGACAGAGTTAATATCAGTCACAAATTTCGTCTGAAATTTCACACGGAAAGTTTTCCATGTGAAATACCGTCTGAAATTATCCGTCCCAAATACCGATCCAATATCCGTCTAAAATTTCAGACATATGATTTTGTCTCTATTTCTGTTGCAAAATTTAGATGTATAATTTCAGACGGCCAATTTTCGTCCCTATTTTCGTTTCAAAATTCAGACGTATGCGTCTAAAATCCGTCTGAAATTTCAGACAGACTAAGTATGTAGTCTTACATTCCGTCTGTAATTTCAGACGGATAAATTATCGTCTCTAGTTCTGTCTGACATTTCTGACGGATCCGTCTAAAAATCTGTCCGAAATACTTCCATTAATTTTTTTTAAAAATATATAAAATTATTTTAAAAAATCTGTTATAAATACATCAAGTATTAATCAAACTAACGTATTGAAAATAAAACACATAAGAAGAAACTCAACACGAATCCCCTACTGATCAAATATCATCAAACCAACGTATAGAAAATAAAACACATAATAAACTCAAGAAATATCCTCCACATCGTCCATATCCTCCTTCGTGCTGTGCTCATCTCCTCTGTCGCCGCCCGTAGAAGGATCCTCCTATATTAAAAAAATAATAACATTCATTCATAGATAAAAAAATTAGTGCGAAAATAAATTAAATATTTTATTACATTGCATAAATTGAAATCAAACATAATATCAAATCGATAACTGCATAGATTTTATAGACCCCAACTAACCTAGCTGTCATCAGTATTTTAAATTAATTACATTTGGAGAATGCAATTCTGAACGCCGAGCTCAAACCGGTCCGAATTGAAATCCGTCAATTTTGACAAGTCACTTTCATCTCCCAGGTCGTGTTGGAACGATCGGCACGTCGATCCGACCAATATTTCAGATTTTAGATCCTCGAATCCAACTTCTTTAATTTTTAACTAAGTGCATTTACAAAATGCACTTTTGAGCACCGGGCCCAAACTGTGTATCCGATTTGGATTCCGCCAGTTCTCACAAGTCACTTTTATCTCCCAAGTCTTGTTGGAACGATCGGCACGTCGATCAGATCGGTATTTCAGATTTTAGACCCCTCAACCCCTAATTATCTATCTTTTAAATTAATTACATTTAGAGACTGCACTTTTGAGCGTTGGACACAAATCGGGTATCCGATTTAGATTCCGCCAGTTCTTACAAGTCACTTTTATCTCCCAAGTCTTATTGGAATGATCGGCATGCCGATCAGACTGGTATTTTAGATTTTAGACCCCCGGACCCGACTTCTTTAATTTTAAACTAAGTGTATTTACAAAATGTACTTTTGAGTGTCGAGCCCAAACCAGATATCCGATTTAGATTCCGTCAGTTCTGACAAGTCACTTTCATCTCCCAGGTCGTGTTGGAACGATCGGCACGTCGATCAGACCAATATTTTAGATTTTAGACTCCCGAACCCCGAATTAAATGAATTCTTCTAAACTAAGTTAGTTTTGAAGACACACTTAGTTTTGAATTGAGTTATTTGAGTGTCGGGCTCAAACCGGATATCCGATTTGAAATTCGTCAGCTCTCACAACTCACGTCTACCTCGCAGGTCGTGTTGGAAGGATTGGCACGCCGATCAAGCCAGTATTTTATATTTTGGACCTCCGAACCCCGAATTTTCTTAATTCTTCTAAACTAAGTTACTTTTGAAAACTAACTTAGTTTTGAATTGAGTTATTTGAGCGTCGGGCTCAAACCGGATATCCGATTTGGATTCCGTCAGTTCTCACAAGCCACTTGCATCTCCCAGGTCCTGTTGGAAGGATCGACATGTCGATCAGACCGATATTTCAGATTTTAGACCCCCGGACCCCGAATTGTATGAATTCTTCTAAACTAAGTTAGTTTTGAAAACACACTTAGTTTTGAATTGAGTTATTTAAGCGTCGGGCTCAAATCGGATATCCAATTTAGAATCCGTCAGCTCTCACAACTCACGTCTACCTCGCAGGTCATGTTGGAAGGATGGGCACGCCGATCAGGTCAATATTTTATATTTTGGACCCCCGAATCCCGAATTTTCTCAATTCTTCTAAACTAAGTTACTTTTAAAAATTAACTTAGTTTTGAAATTAATTATGAATATAATTGAGTAATTCTGTCAAAATAAAAATATAATAAACACTCACCTGATGGGCCTGTGCCGTGGTGGTGGTGGATCCATGAGGGAGAATTCCCGCCTGGGAGAGGAGGCCACTGATTCCTGCAACATGGTTTCCTGCTTGCTAGACATCTCCTCTGGGATCTGCCGCTACATCTGCCATTGTAAATCAGAAATCTCCGATCGGACGATGTCTCTGACGTCGCTGGCAGAAGTACTGGGGGCTAGTGGAGGTATACTGAAGGCACTGCTACTGGTTTACGCAGAGCCTGAACTCGCACACGATGATATCACCGCGTTAGAGTCCATGCTCTTTCCAAAACCATATAGTCGGCCTTTCTTCGGTACGCCAGCTGCTGCCACCCATTCCGCCGGATCGAACTCCGGCTGCTGCGTTTCTCCCTCCCCGTACTTCTCTGTCATAGCTCTGCTTTTTATTTCCTAAAAATTGAATAAAATAACTAGTCAATTTCATATGAATCAATCCGATTTAAATGAACGGTAGAAGTTGCATATGTAGATAAACTTACCGCTACTGAGTGAGCTCTCTCACTCACAAATTGATCTGTCCCCTTCTTTTTGTGTGTTCTGTCGAACACCTCAAGGAACGATGGAACTCGATTAAGCTCCACAGTCTGTTATACAATTCATAGTAAAAAAATGTCATATATATTAATAAAATGTAAGAAGATAAATTGAAACATTACTTACCATTTTTTGTTTATGAGTCGCAAAAGAGACGGACCCACTCGTATGCAAATTTGCGCCCGGTTGTGACGTCATGTTTGCTTTGGCTTTTCGGGATTTTTCTATCCACTTGGGGTCAGTAAATTTGTCACATACTATGTCCCAATCCTCCTTCCTCATCCATATAGGGCGGTGCTCCTTCCATAGTTGTCGGTCTTCACTCCCATCAGCCTTATTTTTAGCGTGTCCTCGGGCCTCATGTACTTTCCTTCAGAAATTTGACTTCATACTAGACTCCCAGGAAGAACGACATCTCGCCGCGCCATGTCCACTCGTGAATTGATAAGTCCGCTGTAAATAAATTAAGTTTCACACTTAGTATACTGTTGGGAATTGAGTTTGAAAAATACTTGAATTAAATGACATAATTACTTACTAAGAACATGTCGAACAATGAATCGTGGACAGTCATCAGAAATTATTTGAAAGATGATACTGGCCCGGGCACATGTGCCATTACTAGTTCGGTGGAATGATGGACAACATCATAAGGTTCAAATTTCTTACTACAATTGTAAATGTCAAAATATTCATATTAGACATTTGAAGGCTAAATAATGAATGTAATAACCTTATAAATTTACCCAGAGATCCAGCACGGGCGACGTCCATCATGGGCCGTGCCTCCCTCGTGACGACTGCCGGCATCGTCAAGTGGCTGAGTGGTGGAGGTGTGCCCTGTACAAGTGGGGGTGGTGGGAGGGCACTAGGACCTGTAAGAATTAATTTTCAGAAGTAAAACGAATATTTTGCTAAAAATTAAAATATACATACTTGCAGCGGGAGGTGGTGGGGATGGCGCATGTACACCATGTGGGAGGGCACTGGGACCTGTAAGAATTAATTTTCATAAGTAAAATAAATATGTTGCTGAAAATTAAAATATACATACCTGCAGCGGGAGGTGGTAGGGGTGGCGTCTGTACAACAGGTGGGAGGGCACTGGGACCTGTAAGAATTAATTTTCATAAGTAAAATAAATATGTTACTGAAAATTAAAATATACATACCTATAGCGGGAGGTGGTGGGGGTGGCGTCTGTACAACAGGTGGGAGGGCACTGGGACCTGTAAGAATTAATTTCCATAAGTAAAATAAATATTTTGCTGAAAATTAAAACATACATACCTGCAACGGGAGGTGGTGGGGATGGTGCATGTACAAGTTGTCGTTAGTTGACACTTGGACCTATAAGGACATTCTTTTAAGCTAGTAAATGATTAAAACATTTGTATAGCTAACTATTTTAATAGATATACTTGTACCCGAAGAAGATGCCAAAGAGGAGGGAGTAGAGCCCCTGTCACTGCCATGTCTCCTCCCACTCCCAATACGACCTCCTCGGACCATTTCTTTATTACTAACAAAATAATTAATACATATTAATCCTCAATTAGATAAGGCTAGACCAATGTTATTAAAAATTATGTAAAAATGAACGGTTATCTTACTAAATTATCAAAATGTGTCTCCCTCATGCTGATGATATATCTAACTCATCATCATCTATGTTATCAAAAGTAGCCTCATCAGATTCGAACTCTTCCTCTTCATCTGATTCCTCCTCCCCTCTAACATCAACATTTAGCTCCGTCGGATCGACTTCTTTCACTTTATCTCCCTTACGTAATGACAGTGGCTCATCAGATTCGTCCAGATTAATATGTGTGCAACCGACAACGTCAACTTCGTCTGATTGAAAATATTCAGTACTGGCAACTTCTGAGGGGTTTTCACTCATATTTAACTCATAAGTGGGAAAGAGTTTTGCTTTAACCCTGTAAACTGCCCACCAATCTTTATTCTTGAATGATGGATAGCTTAAATAATACACTTGCTGGGCTTGTGCGGCTAAAATGAACAATTCATAGGTATTAAGTTTAGACCTATGTTTGACATCGACAATCCCATAAGTTGTGTCATGTCGAACAGAATTAGGATCAAACCAATGACACTTAAATATATATACATGATTATCTCGTCCCAAATACTGAAGTTCTAAGACTTCGTTAAGAATACCGTAGTAGTCTAATTCCACTTCATTGTATAAACTTCCCTTAATAGATACGTCGTTGTTCATCGTAGACTTACTTCGTCCATAATCCCTCGTATGAAATCTGTATCCATTCACAATATATCCTAGATAGACACGTGCAACCGTCAAGGGGCCATAACTTATTTGTTGTACTCTTTGATCAGTAATGAGACCTTGTTCAACCTATATGTAAATTTGAGTAGTTATAATAAGGTTCAATCTCCTCAACATACATAAATACAAACATATATATTCAACGATCGACACTAACCCGATATCTCAGCCATTTGACAAAAAACTTCTCGCGTTCTTTTTCAATCTCCACGCTCTGGATATTTTGGACATTTTTGTGCTAATTCTGAATCAAATTGTCTGTAATATAAATACACTACTACTTTAAATGAACTGCAGAACAAGGATGAACAACTTATAGACGTCGCTGGAAATGTAAGTTAAGAACTTACTCAGCATAAGGTTCAATCTCGATATAATTCAGAAGAATATATATCTCAGCGGCATACAACTCTCTATCTTCGAGCGTGCGCGTCGAGCAACGTCCGAACGTACGTCCATGATACTTAAATACAGAGAGCCGATCGGACGAATCATCAACTCCCCCATCATCATTACATGAAGGTCGAGTACGACGAGTTAGAATCTCTGGCTCAAAGTACATGGAACAGAAGTTCAAAATTTCTTTAAGAATATATGCCTCAGCAATCGAACCCTCCACCTTCGCCTTGTTGCGAACTTTCATTTTTAATTCATGCATGCACCTACAACAAGAAGTTGGATGGCAATGACATGTACCGACCATGGACGACATGTAACTTAACAAAAATTCTAACATACCTCTCAAATGGATACATCCATCAAAATTGTATTGGCCCTCCGACAATAGTCTCGTATGGCAAATGGATGATCAGGTGCTCCATCGAATCAAAGAATGCCGGAGGAAATATCTTCTCTAGCTTGCAAACGGTTGTGACCATATTTTCTTCGATAGTTTGTACATCCCTCAGTCTGAGTTCTGATGCACATAAAATCTTGAAAAACTGACTCAGCTCGGTCAGTGCTCCCCATATAGGCTTTGCCAATAAATCACGAAATGCAATGGGCACTAGCCTCTCCATGAACACATGACAGTCGTGACTTTTCAGACCATATATTTTCCCCTCATTAACATTCACACAATGGGCTATGTTGGATGCATATCCATCTGAGAATCTCAATAGTTTCAACCACTGGCACACTTCCTTGATCTGTGTATCATTAAGCACGTAAGTTGCTTTAGGCTGCATAGTTTTTCCATTTACATTCTGTAGTTCCAGTTTTGGACGTTTACAAAGCATCTTTAAGTCCATACGCGCTTTGGCGTTGTCCTTTGTTTTACCTTTAACATTCATGATCGTATTAAACACATTATCAAAAAAATTCTTCTCAGTATGCATAGCATCCACATTGTGTCGTACAAGAAGAGTTGACCAATAAGGCAATTCCCAGAAAATATTTTTCTTGTTCCAGTTGTGATTCTTTCCAAAGCTAGAGAGCTGGCGTGTGCTACCAGACAATTGTACTACATCTGGTAAATTTTGCACCCATGTCGCCATATGTCGACCCGACACTCGTTGCAAGTCTGCTTCATCCATTTCAACAGTATTTTTTTTAAACGAGTCTTTTTACCTTCGAAAAGGATGGTCACGTGGTAGCAATCGCCGATGGCAATCAAACCAGCATACTTTCCCACCATGTTTTAATACAAATGATTTGATATCTTCCATACAGTAAGGACATGCTAACCTCCCATGTGTGTTCCAACCAGATAGCATTCCATATGCATAGAAGTCACTTATTGTCCACATCAGTGCAGGCTTCATAATAAAATTTTACTTCTTACATGCATCATAAGTAACAACTCCATCAGTCCATAATAATTTGAGCTCATCAATCAACGGCCTGAGATATATGTCCAAATTTTTTCTAGGACTTTTTGGACCAGGAATTACTAAGGATAAAAATATATTTTCTCGCTTCATGCACATGTCCGGCGGAAGGTTGTACGGTGTCATAAACATTGGCCAACAAGAATAGGATGCCACTGAACCACCAAATGGATTAAAACCATCAGTGCATAAACCCAATCGAACATTACGTGGCTCCTTTGAGAAAGTAAGATGAGTACGACTGAAGTGAGTCCAAGCTTCACCATCGACAGGATGACTGATTATATCATCAGTACGGCGTACTCTTTCGGTGTGCCATGTCATATGTCGAGCCGTCTTTGAGGACATATACAGTCGCTGCAACCTAGGCACAAGAGGGAAGTATCGCAATGCTTTGTAAGGTACATATTTTTACTTTGAATTGTCCCCTCTCTTAGGTTTGAATTTGTCATGGTGACAAATAGAACATGATATCTTATCTGCATCGTCTTTATAATATAACATATAGTAATTCGGGCATGCATCTATTTTCACATATCCAAGCCCTAGCTCATTGACCATCTTTTTTGCAGGGTAAAAAGTTTCTGGCAACTTCTCGTCTCGAGGTAACATACTCTTGATCAAGAGGAGGAGACGGTCAAAACAAGTCTCACAGATGTGAAATTCAAATTTTAAATTCAACAATTGTGACACTGCAGACAACCGAATGTACTTTTCACAACCATCCCACAACGGCTCATCAGCATCCCTAAGTAGTTGATAAAATCTTCATGTTGTCTTATTCGGCGCTTCTTCCATGTATGCATGTGCCTCATGAACATTAAAACTAGGACCAGTAGCATCTACAACTATATCCACGTACCCACTTATGCCTGTAATATTTTCGGGCTCATACCTCAAGAATTCCTCACCATGACACGTCCAATTCGTATAACCATCCACGAACCCTTTCGTGTACAAATAGTGTTGCGCATCCCATAGTGAACGCCACCTCAAGTTTCTACAATTTGAACAAGGGCATCGAATGTGACCGTCACGGTCTGTTGCTGCATTGGGATTCCCCAATGCAAATTGAATGAAACTCTCAACTCCATGCTTAAAGTCATCCGACACCACCCGGTCAACTATTCTATGATACATCCATGAACGATCTGTCAACATTTTGTCTGCACCCAATAAATGTTAATACACATCCTAACTTTGAAATCATTACTCCTGAAAATAAACCAGACTATTTCCTCACATCGTTCGTCATAGACCATTTGCAGTTGGAATAGGACTATTAATTAGATCATCACTTTTTAACCCATCCATGAAGGTTTGATCGCACAATCACTTACTATATGTGTTGCACGATTTGTTAAAAATTTCGGCAGCATCTCCCCACACTTCTCCGATATACCAAAAATATTTATTAATTTTAAAATTTTCTTAAACACTTACAAGTAAGAGGTTAAGAAAACACTCAAAATTAATAATGGTATATCAGAGAAGAGTGAGGAGACGCAACCGAAATTCTCAACAAACCATACAAACACATATAGTAAATGACTGCCTAAGTGCGATCAAACATTCACAGACTGTCTAAACGGGACAATTCAAAACTTTAAGGTAGATATATACATTCTCATAAAAAAATGAAAACATACACATCAATCCCAAAGTCTTGAACGGGAAGGTTCATTGACACGATTTTAACACGCTCTCCTGAGGTGCGTGTAATGTTAGGTCGCACCCACACACCTCAACTCATAGGGAATACCCCATGTATTTATATAACATAAAATTAAATAATATCGCACCTATCATTATGCATACATCAAATTAAATAACATTCAATTTATAAAAATATTCAAATGAAGAACATCAAAGTTAAATAATCCACATATTTTAGTCAGGTCAACATCAAATTTCTGTTAAAATCAGATTTAAAAACATATTTATATGCAATTAAAATCCACATAGTTTGAAATCATAAGCAGAAGTTTTGGGTTCGACGCGCGTCATCATACCGTAACCATTCGCGGTGATGGTTTCTCTTTTTTTTGTTTTATTTCTTATGGTCCCATCATAGCAGATCTCAACAGATCATGAGTATGTTCATTATTCATGATTCTAAGGCATCGTGTGAGAATGCATGAATGATCCTGACACGATGGATGCACATAGCGGGATGACCTATGGACGCACTTTGGGATTACTTCCTTTTTGTGTTTGTTCAATTCATTTATTTATTTATTTAGTGCGTGGGCGTGCCAGTCACGAAGTGGCGATTTATTCAGGCTTCAAAGAAGCCACAGGTGCACGCCGTCTGACTGATCAGACAATTGTGGATATCGTGTCGGGACAAAAATCCGATGTGCCGTAAAGGCCACGACGTTAGTTACATCCCCTCGAAGAGGGGAAAACCCTTGATTAGTCGCCAAGAAAAGGAGCCCTACGGCCATGAAATTAACATTAACGAAGTGGAGTATTGAAATTTGCGAGTTGCGTGAAAATGCCCCTCGATGGGGGTGAAAAGGCTTAAATCATGTCGGTCGCTTACCGACCATTTTACGTTCAGACGAAAGTCCGTGTTGGAAGCGTGACGAAGACGTATACAAAACCCGTACAAGTGTATGCATAATGATAAGTGCGATGACTTAAATCAAAGAATGTCGCAGGCTGCTGCGGCCTGGGTGCCTCGAGGCAGCCAAGGAGCAGGTCGAGGAAGTTGGAGGTTGTAGACTGTTGGGGCTTGGGTGCCTCGAAGCAGCCAGCGAGCAGGTCGATGCAGCAGACGGCTGCAGGCTGCTGAGGTTTGGATGCCTTGAGGTAGCCGAAGGGGTAGGTCAAAGCATCCAGGGGCAGACATGAAGACAGGTCGAGGCATCAAGGCACAAATCTGAAGATGGTTGACTTCAGATGTTCAGCAATTGAGGCTTGCTCATAATCTACTCTTTATTCATTTTTTTTTTGAATCAAGCAATCGACCCCATTGTTCAGTCTTCATTTCTTTGTTGTTGGTTTATTCAGTTTCTAACAATTGATGGTTAGCCAGAGAGTCTGCATCTCGAAGTTTTAAATATTGATTCGAAGCTTCATAATAATTCCAATAATGAACTTTAAAGAATGACTTTTCAGTTCGGTTCAACTTGGGTTCTTTACGCAAAGAAGTTAGGGCTTAGGGTCTTTGTCACTTCGAAAATCAGAAATTTGATTCCAAATCCTGATATATACTCTCAACTAGTGGATCGAGGGGAAGAGCTAACCAATCGTTCCATCAATAAAGACTTCCAACTAGGCTAGTAGAGATAGTAAGAGTGACTCTTCGGGTGTGCATGCCTTTCACCCTAAAAAATACTAAATCACTTCAAGTCTAGCGTATTTCAAACTAGAAGCTTGAGCTTGCTCAAGGACAAGGTGACTTTAGTTCAAAAGCCAATACTACTACTAGCGATAACAAGGGATTCTATTGTCATCAGAGACAATGTAAATTATGTCAGCGTCCCTGTTTATGAACGAGTTGTAGACCCATCGGTGCGAGCGAGTTGACAGGCCAAGTGAGAATCCAACGAAGGAGTCAGGCTGGCTGGGTGCTGGTTATATGGGCCTACTTAAAAAACCACGACAGATTTCCACTCTTAAAGTGGAGTTATTTTTTGTCCTAATGGCCCTATTGTTGGAAAGGCTCAACTGAATAATGAAATGGATTTTGGAACTACATTATTTAGCAGAATCCTTGAGCTCCTTTTCCGATACCCCCTTCAGTTCATTAAAAAAAGTTAGAGAGTCCTTGTAAGTTGGCTATACCCCATTTTCCTAATGGCCCCATTGCTGGACCGCGCCTCCCCCCTTTCCGCCATCGCGGATCCTTAAATAAGCAAAAATGAGAACATACACATCAATCCCAAATGAGAAAATACACATTGATTACTAATTAATCCAAGAGTTAAATCAAGTGAATTTATGAGGTAAACGCATAAAGTTGTTTTACTTTAAGTTGGGACTTTCCATCATAAGTTATTCTACTCATAAAGTTAAGATTGATGCATGCATTTTATTCTACTCATAAAGTTAAGATTGATGCATGCATTGAGTTGGCTTTTCCATCACAAGTTATTCCACTCTCTTAGCTCCGTCCATTTTGGTGTGACGCAGAAGGTCCATAGTATACTTGGCGTGTGATAGCACGCATCCATCAGCATGTGGTTGAAGTTCAATGTCAAGAAAAAATGAGCCTGGCCAAGGTCTCGAATTGCAAATTCCTGGCCAAGCGTTGGAATGACATCGGCAACTCCCCCTTGATGGGACCCGATGATGAGAATGGCATCTACATAAATGAGAATGTAGGTGAGATCATGACCCGAGCACTTGTAGAATAGAGAGGTGTCGGTCTTCGAGCCGAGGAAGCCCAATTCTTGAAAGCTAGCGAAAGCCTTTGGCCACAAGTCGGGCCTTGTGGCGATCAATGGAACTGTCGGCTTTATGTTCAAACTTGAAGACCCACTTGCAGCCTACCACATTCATGTCCGGGCGTCGCGGGACAAGAGTCCCATACTGCCTTGGCAGAATCGATCGGGACAACTAACTTGTCGTAACCGTCGGATAATACTGTGAACATTTCGAATATTAAATTTCGGGGGCTCATCAACAAAATAGTGGAATGAGAGGATCAGCCCCATAATGTAATATTTAAAGTCTCCAAAATGAAATGGGTCACCCAATGAGTTGAAATTTATGACTATAATCATAAATAATAAAGAAAAATATTATACACTTGAGGTGAATTTGATAACGGAATAAATTAGGAGCGGATGATCTACTCAGGGTGACTCACTTGACCCCTAATAGTAATCGAGATCGATTAACTTATTTCATCTATTTTTTAAGAATGAGTTAATCTAATTTAACTCTATCCGACTCTGATTAATAAAAAAATATCAAAGAAGAATAGCCCACCTGACTTTAGTTAAAATATGTTATTCTAATTTAACCCGTTATCAAACAAAGTCATGATGAATAAATAACGAAATGAAATATACTTATCACTCTGCCCACATCTTCTTGTGTCAACGAGAATGATCCCCCTCGTGATGGCTGCCGACGTCATCTTACTGGACCCCCTAAATAATGCCTCGGACTTTTCAGATATTTTTCGGATCATTTTTATGGGTCTCGAGTGTATTTTGTGCTTTACACGTGTTTTTCCCTGATGCGCCTTCGGAACTCTGTGCAGGACGAACCGTGACGTTCTCAGACTCCGGGATAGTACCGGAGCGTTGTGCTTTTCCCGAGCATCGCGGAGGTAATTTTTTGTAATTTTTTGAATTTCTAGAATTTTTGGGTTTTTCTATATATTAACCCTTTAACCTCTCTCTCTCTCCTCATTCTCTCTTTCTCCCTCTCTCTCATCTCTCTCTCCCCCTCCCCGGGCGGCCGACCGTGGCGGAGGAGGGCGAGGCGGCGATGGCGGGAGGCGAGGAACTAGGAACGGGTCAAGGATCGAGGGCCGGTGGCGCTTGGAAGCTCGGGCACGAGTTCGTGAACCGGCAAGGGTTTCGTGGCGATTTCTTAGCGGATGGGCGACCTCAGGACGCGAAATCTTCGGTGGAGGTAGGGAGATGGACCCTCAGCTCGTGTGTTTCATTTCCCGCAGATTTGGTAGCCCGTGGCCAGCCGAGCGTGGGTTTATTATCGTTTTGGGAAAAATCCATGATTTTGGGGTGTGAGCCTGATCTAGCGTTTTAATGTGTTATTCGGTGGTTTGAGGGCATCATTGAATGCCTAGGGGCTTGGGGAAGTGTTTCCCTTTTGTTTCCCCATCACCCGGGGGTGATTGGGGCGTGGAATGGGTTTCCCGCCATTTTCCCGCCATTTCAGGTTCGGGGCGCCGTAGCGGTCGTTCCAGAGAACACTAGGAGCGCCAAGCGGACCAAGGGTAGACCGCTATGGGTCTCCCTATGTCGGTTCAAGGTTGGCGGTCACGCGATAGACCGCTAGGTCCTTGGCGGTCCAAGGTTAGACCGCTAATACCGCTTGAGCTTCGTGTGTTCCGAGGGTTTAGCGGGCCAGAGATAGATCGCTAGAATCCCGTGTATATCGGTTTGGACCTCGCGGTCGTACGATAGACCCCCAGGGCCGTTGGCGGTGCAATAATAGGCCGCTAGGCTCCGCTTCGCGGTCCAAGGGTAGACCACTGTGGTTCCGTGGTTTCAGTGTGTAGCGGTCCAATGTTAAACCGCCAGTCTTTCCTTAGCGGCCCAATGGTAGACCGCTAGGCCACGTGGCGGTCTAGGGTTAGACCGCCAGGTGATTTTCATGCTTGCGATGTTGGGTTCGCGTTATGTTGGTCTCCGGTCGACCCGGTTGTGACCCAATGGTCGACCTTCGGCCTCGTGAGTGTCCCGGACATCCCGTGGATTCCGTGTCCGTGTTTCTGGGGTATCTGTAGGTGCCGTGTTACCTCGACTAGCGTGCCCATAGGTGTGTGTGTTCTGGGCTTTATGTTACGCTCAATCGAGTCACCGTGTATCGATATGAGTGCGGTGGGGTTCCCCCGCATGTCGTGGGTTTCTACAGAATATGGTTCCCGAGTGGGCCAAGTGTTTGGCCTTGGACTGCGAGTCCAGTCATCCGGCCTCGGGCTGGAGGTTTCCCGCTTTTCCTGGGATGGGGAATCGGCGTGGCGGCTTGTGCGTTGCCTTGGGAATCGTGCTTCTGTGCTTTTCGCGTGGGTCATGTGTGTGGCCTTGGACTGTGAGTCCAGTCACCCAGCCTGGGGCTGGAGCTCCCTTGAGTTCCCTTTTTGAGGGGGATGGTCTTGGCGGCTCGTGAGCTATCTTGGTATTCGTGCTACCGTGGTTTTAGACCTAGGGATTAGACTAGATTAACGGCATTTTGTCATTGCGTACGATGGTCTTGACCCCGAGTCTTGTGACTCAAGGACCATTGGATTTAGTGAGTCTAGAGGACCGTCCAGAGTCTAGTGGCTCATCGCCACTTGGTCCTTCTTGACTTTCGCGCAGGGTGCGTGCGTGTTTCTCGGAGTTTCTCCTTGGAGAGTGGTCACATCAGTGACTCCCCACTAGTCGTAGCCTTCCGACACGCGAGTGGTCCCACCAGGGAGTGGTGGCGAGGCTACCCCAGAGAGATGGTTTTAGACTGGTTTCCATCGGGCCCCACGTCTACCAGTCAGAGTCCGGCTTAGGGGAAAACCAGTTAGAGGGCCAGACCAGAGATGCACGGTCTGTGTGTGCACACGTGGTTGGGGGCGGTTGGACCCACGCTGACGAGCGCCCCAACTAGTCACTTGTTCTGTGGTTACTTGTACGGTGTCTCAGTTCCCACTAGGCCGGAGGGAGACACCTGAGGCGCGGTCTAAGTCGTCAGTGGACGCATCTGGCCTTGCTTCTGGTGGGCAGGTACTCCTATCACGTGAGATGTGACTCTCCTATTTTTGGGTTCCGTTTTCCATCTACGAGACGTGGTTTTCTAGACCGTCCGGTGTTTCCGAGGTAATGGCCAGGGTGCCAGTGGCTTCACCGAAGTTTCGTCGTGCCAGTGTGGGACTATGCGGTCCCGATTGGACGTGCCTACGTGGGCAGACTTCTACGGCAGAGTTGCCGTGAGGGTGGGTTTCCCCGGTAGGCCTAGTGTTAGAGTGGTCCGGTTCCCGATTGTGAGATCGGGAATTCTTTTTCTGCTTGACCGGTACATTAGGAGTAGCTGCATCGCCAAGTTTTGACCGGCCACCGGTTCGATGTTCCTGATGTAGTTGTAGCTGTTTTTCCTTTCCGCTACCGCTGTTGTTCTCGGTTGGGGTTCCGCGGGATCCCTACTGAGCCAGTGACAGTAGGCTCACCCCTGCTTTTCAGGTGCGGCAGTTCTTCCTCGAGATTCGAGGGTGCTGTTCAGAGGTTCTTAGCTGCCAGCTCGCCGGGCCGAGTGTTCACTTGGCATGTGGTACGTTTTACTGCTTTAGACTGTACTTTCTATTAGACTGGACTTTGTTGTAGTAGTTGTTTATTTATTTCTGTTAATTGTTGAATTGTCCTGTCTTATTTCCGATTTCTTTGTACCTCAACACTCCTTTTAGCCCTTTCGAGCCCTCCGGCTCCTGGGCGGCGGGCTAGGATTCGAATGGTATCGGGTTCTTCCCGGTATCCGGATCTTGGGTCGTTACACCCCCCCTCTCCAGTCTCTTCCCACCGACCCCCACCACTCACCGGAGTCCTTCCGGCGATCTTGCAGCCCCACCCCCACCCTCTGGCCAGAAGTCCTCCCAACCCCTCCCTACCCCTTTCTCCATCTAGCGAGCTCCAGCGAGATCGCGGCCCCACACCCTCCCAACCAGCAGCCCCTACCCCGGACACCTTGTAGCACCTCTCCCTGAACTCACCACTCCTAGAGTAGCCCCCCTGGACCTGCCTGAACTCTCCTCCCCCGGACCCCCCACCCTCCCAGCGATGAGCACCCACCCCAGACCCCCTACCGGATCCCCCCTCTCTGAACCCCCCCACTCCCAGAGCAGCCCCCCCTCGGACCTGCCTGAATTGAACCCTCCTCCCCCGGACTCCCCCCCCACTGGAACCCCCCACCCTCCCAGCCAGTAGCCCCCACCCCGAACCCCCCACCAGAAGCCCCCTCCCTTAAATCCCCACTCCCAGAGCAGCCCCCCCACCCACCGGAACCCTCCTCCGGACCCCCCATCGGAACCCCCCACCCTCCTAGCCCGTAGCCCCCACCCCGGACTCCTTGCCGGATCCCCCTGCACGCCTGAACCACCCTCTGCCAGAGCACCCCCCGGCCCCCTCCGATCCTGACCCTCCTCCCCCAAAACCCCTGCTGGAACCCCTCCCCCTCCCAGACCGACCTCCCCCTCCCGGATCGGCTAGAACCCCCGCCCTCCCTGATGATCCCCAAGCTAAAAAAAAAAGGAACAACAACAACAGAGAGAGGGTAGGGGGATGCAGCAATGGCGATGGTGGAGGCGCGGTGGGCAGGGAGAGTTTTACAGAGAGAGGGAGAGGGAGGGGGCTTACCAGACCGGAGAGGATGGCATGGAGGATGGCGACAACGCGACACCGACGGCGATGACGAGGATGGCTTCGACGGCGACGATGAGGACGGCTTCGACGGCGACGACGAGGGCGGCTCTGGCCGCGACGGCGACGGCGACGACGAGGGCGGCTCTGGCCGCGACGGCGACGGCGACGACGAGGGCGGCTCTGGCCGCGACGGCGATGACGAGGACAACTTCGATGGCGAGGGTGAGGGCGACTCTGGCCGCGACGGCGAGTACGGCACTAGCGGTCTCTCCTCGGCAGGGAGATAGTGGAAAGAGAGAGTGAGAGGGAGAGTGGGGGCAAACCGGCGAAGTGAATCGGGAGTGAGATGGAGATCACGGGGGAAGGGTTCATTGGAGGGAAAGAACTATTCACAGGGATTTCAGATGGATTATATTTTCGTCTGAAATTTCAGACGCATTTCAGATGGACCTAATTCCGTCTGAAATTACAGACGCATATTCAGACGAAAAAACTATCCGTCGCATGGATTGAATAGTTCAGACTGTATTTTAGACGAATAAACTTTCGTCTGAAATAGCGATGATATTTCAAATAGAAATAATCCGTTTGAAATTTCCATCTGAAATCCCGCATTTTCTTGTAGTGAATCATAATCTATTCTAGGGAATTTAATTAGGTCTCCTATGTTGGGTCCCGGAGTGTAGGAACACGGTTCTAGAGGGGGGGTGAATAGAACCCTCTACTAAAATCTATGTCCAATTAAAAACACGAACATACTCGCACATCGAAATTAGCAAGATTAACAAGATTGAGGAATTTAAGCTAAACATCATAAACTTATCCTCTCAATCTCACCGAACTCACACGACTGCGAAAATAGATTAAAAGGAGATGCACACAATCACACAATTCAAACCACAAGAGACGGGAATTTTTAAGGTGGTTCGGGACCACGACGGGCTCCCTACGGCCACCCCTCACCAAACCAGTGAGACTTTCTCCACACGCTGTGAATGCAGCAAACACGGGGATTTCTCCCCACACACACGGGATAAAAACCCCAATACACACGCTGCGAATGCAGTAACACACGGGGATTTCTCCCCACACACACGGGGCAAAAACCCCAATACACACGTGGATATGCTCCGCACCAAACGACGCACAAGCGTCAACACAAACAGCACGGAGAAACCATTCTCCGAACCCACACACAGAATATTCAATTAGGAATGAGTAGAAAATTCATATATAGATACAATCAGCCCAAACCATCTTCTAAAAATTGAAACTAGGAACATATAAGAGATGTAAAGCTCCCCCTTCACAATACGATCTGGCTCTTCTCAGTTCAGAGTCGGATGATCACGATTCCGGCATCCTCTTGTTCCTCTCCTCGAGCCGCTCCCTTTCCTCTTCTATCACAGGCTTCAAATCTTCAAGGAAGTAGATGAAATCACCCTTTCAACATCTCCTCTTCGTTTTCCCTTTTTCTTCTCCTGCAAGACAACACAAAATAAGCATTAGTGTTCATCTATGTTGAAATTCGGAGTTCACATATGAGTATATATAGAAGGCACCAAAAGACCCATATACCCATGTAAAACCCTAGCAAAACCATCCTAATATGTTCATTAGTAACCTAAGGGCATTAGGGTAAAATTTCACCCAATCGGAGGTCATTTGATAGGGTTTCGATGGCTTGCGGAAATCTCGCGCGGAGCTGCGAACAGGGGGGGTCGACCCATCTGGAGGGGGGGGGTCGACCCATCTGGCCAGACAGAATCTGTCTGGCCAGTTTTTGTCACAGGGGTCGACCCATCTCTGAGGGGGGTCGACCCATCTGCTGGCCAGAACACTTTTTGGGCAGTTTTAGCCCAGGAGTCGACCCATTGAGTGGGGAAATCTGCTGGCCAGAACACTTTTTGGTCAGTTTTAGCCCAGGGGTCGACCCATTGAGTGGGGGGGTCGACCCATTCACCTTGAAACCTCAAAAAATGATTTTTAAACCATTCCCAATGACCTAAACATGCAACCTAATGATTTCTAACATCCATTCATGAATTTCAATGATGAAAAATAAATTATTTCAAATGGAGTGCATGTAATTCAACATCATGAAGGTTTTCGCATGAAGGCACATCCTAAACCCGGATTTCATCAATTCAAGCTCAATGAAAAACTATTCTTCCTCATTCAACATATAAATCAAATAACCATGCATTGAGACAAGATGTTGGCATATTTTTAGACCTCATTCAACAAATGGTCATTTCAATGGCTTAAGCATTTTGCAACCTCAAAGGAAAAGTCATTTAGACAATGCATGAAACACTTTGAAAACTACAACACCATATGAAGTGAATGCATGAAAGAGTTTTCAAACCACCAAAACCTCAAGTGGAAATAAAGTCATTCAAACCACTTAAACTCATTATATGGGCACCATGAAACCAATTTCACTTTGATGAATGTGAATGTATTAAGCACATAATATTCATGAACCATGCTAAGGGCTTTTCTAGCCTACTAAAAGGCCATTTTTCACAGGTAAAAAATAGAGGGATATTACCATGCATCCAAGTGATATCAAACTGATTTCCATCAATGTCCATCCTGCAAAAATAAGATAAATCATTAGATCTACATGGAAATCAAGATCAAGGAGTTCCACTCTTAAGACATGCATTCAACCATGAGTGCTATAAAAGAGTCAAACATATTATGAGCCTCAAGGATCATTAAGAAACCATGAACTACAAACAAGGGTATTGCAACCCATACACATTATGCATGAAAACTCATGAATATACAAGATTGTTTCTATCACATGAGCACACTAGCATTCAAATGAGCATTATGCCATTTCACCAATATAAGATTTTGTTATGATGAACTTGAATCTATCACTCATCCAAATATAAAGACATGAAAGCTCAACCTCAACCTCCTCCAATTGAAGCACACAAGATGGTTAGATATTACCATGCTCCCATGAGTATCAACCATGAATTTTCCTCCTGAAAAGCATGATAAAGCACGAGGTTAGATGAGAATCAAAATACTTATATCAAGCATCAATTCTATGAACATGTTCATAATAAAATACATCAATGAACCTGTTCAAACATATATTTTACTTCTCATATCAATCAACAAAAATATATTTGACCAAATGACAAGGTTTTGAAATGATAAGCATGAATCTATCATTCAATCAAATATATTGACATGAGAGCTCAAACATTCAAATAGCTTACATGTATCTTTCATAATTTCAACATCAAAATGCTTCAATATCCAAATGTTAACAATCATGTCAAATGCAAAGCATGTAGGAAAGCATGGGAACACATTCATTCAAATGGAATTCTTGTTGACAAAAACTAACATTCATGAAGCATTATTTTTCACAAAAACTTTCTCATCGATACAAAGCCATGAAAACATGAATAACCATTCAAGCACAGGGCCAAACAAGTCCAGACAATAAAGTCATTTTGTAATCATCAAAATCACATACACAACATCCTATAATTTTTCTAAAATTTAAAATATTTAATTTTAATTTATTTCAAGAAAAACTCAATTATCTAGTTTATTTTATATAATAATAATAGAATTTCATCATTTCATAAATTTTACAATTATTTGACTCAATTTAAATATTTATTTATGTATTGATTTATTGGGTTACTACATCATGTCTAGATAGTTTGGAGATAACTTCAAAGCTAACTTGTCTAAGTTGGCGATGCCATAACCAAGTATTACCATCATTCTTTACAACTAAACAAAAATCATCACACTCAATGTCATTTAGATCAATAGTGCAAACATTATTGTACCTTTTTCCTATGAACTTGACCTCATTAGTTTATCAAGTATAATGCGACGTAAGATCTCAAATATTATCTTATATCCCTTATCACACAATTGACTTATGTTGAGCAAGTTATGATTTAAACTTTTAACAAGTAAAACGTGCTCAATATAGTTTTGAGAATTTTTACCAACATTTCCAATACCAATGATTTTTCATTTATCATTTCCACCAAATGTCACTTCTCTCCTTGTTTATCTTTATTGATATGAAACGGGATTTGTCACCTATCATGTGTCTTGAGCATCCACTGTCAAGATATCATTTACTCTTCGTTGTCTCAAGACACCTACAAAAGATATTATTCTCATGAAATTATTTTAGTACCCAACGTAGTTTGAATCTAATGAGGTTAGTTTTATAACTCATATAAGAACGATCAACATTCATAGTCCTTCTAGAATGTACATTTCATTTTGCCCAACAATTCGAAGTATAATGACTATATCTAGCATAATAAAAACATTGCATATGTGATGTATCTCTAGAAGTTGAAGCATGATAATCATTTTTTCCATAGTTGTATGGCATGAAATGATTACGTAAGTCATGATATTTATGTACAACATTATACCTATGTGATACATGGTGGTAGTGTAGAACATGATATCTTGGTAAAGTCTTTTGACCATGTGATACTTGATGAGCACGTGGAGCATGACTTCTATTTGAATTGTGAACAAAAGATGTCTTTACCTTATTTTTAAAAACCTTCTTTTTAAAGGGATCATAGTCAAGTCCTTCTTTTTGAAAATACATTTTCATGCTAAGTATTGTGTCAAGAGTATCTTTATCTTTCACAAACTTTGACAAAATAACATTCAAGTTTTCAATTTCTTTTTCAAATTTAGACACTTTTTTAGTTGCACATATAATATCTTTCTCAAGCATGAAAATTTTAACAAATAATGCATCATGCTTAGATTGTAATTTTTTTTTCTAAAATGTCAAAGACTCAATTTTATCAACTAATTCAATTTGACCAGTCTTACTAGATGCATCTTCAAGTTGTTGATTTAAGAGATTATTTTTCTTTTTAAGTTTCTTATACTTTTTATACAAAGTAGTATAAGTAATTTTCTAACGTTCATTCGAAATATAATCGGGATCGAAATTTACCTCAATGGCCTCATCTTCATGAGTCATTAGACATAGATTGGCAACTTATTCCACCACGTTGTTATATAGTTCTTCTTCTTTTTTTTCATCACTCCATGTTACCATCATAACTTTGGGGTTTTTTGGCTTCTCTTTCCTATATATTTTTTGAGACATTCTCCTTTCATATGTCTAGGTTTTCTACACTCGTAACAAATTATCTCAATTTTCTTGTTACCTCTTCCTCACTCGGAGAGTCTTTTCTCATTGGTCTTCTATTTCTTTGGAATTTCTTTTTACCTCTAAGGATTTTTCTAACTTGATTTGTAATCATTGCAATCTCATCTTCATCATCTACACTATTTTCATCACTAGATTCTCTATCGTCGGTGGAAGCCCTCATACTTAAAATTTTCTTTCCTTTTACTTCTTCTTCACTTTTTTTTATATTTATTTCATATGTCATGAGAGATCTTATAAGCTCTTTTAATGTTAGGGTGGACAAGTAATTTGAATCTTCAATAATGGTGGCTTTGGTATGCCATAAGGGAGGTAACGATCTTAATACCTTTCTTACCAATTCTGAAGTGGTGTAGTTCTTGCCAAGACCTTTCAAGTCATTGGTGATTTCTGTGAGCTGTGCGAATATTTCAAAATTATTTCATCTGGCTTCATCTTGAATAACTTGTAATCGGGTACAAGAAGATTGGCTTTGGTCCCCTTTACTTGTGTAGTTCATTCATAGATAAGTTAAAGATTTTCCCACATTTCTTTAGCACTAATACACATAGAAACTTGTGAGTACTCATTAGGATGTAAAGTACATTACATAATATTCATAGCATTGTAATTTATAGTGGATTGTCTAATTTGCTCTTTATCCCATAGATCTTCATCTTTAGGTAGTGTGTATGGACCATTTTCCGTCACTTTCCAAACTTCGTACTTCTGGGACCCAAGAAAAATAATCATTCGATTTTTCCAATAAACATAGCTGGAACCATCGATGAATGGGAGACGATGAATAAAGTGACCTTCGGGAATCATTCACTTGTTTGCCATAGAATAGATCTCTTAAGGTTATTAAGCTTTTCAATAAAAAATCTGAGTCTTAGCTCTGATATCAATTGTTGGCTCGAGATATGGCAAACCAAGAGGGAGGTGAATTGAGTTTGCTCAAAACAATGTTTGGTTTTCATGCAAAACACGTGTACAATTAGATCTACTTTTTTTTATTTTTTTCATTTGATTTATTCACCTATTACAATATTATCAATATAGCATAATCCTAAAGTGATAGATCGTACATGTGAGAAAATCGTGGAGAGTGGAGAGAGAAATAAGGAACAATCATATAAGAGACACCATGATTTTGATAGTGGTTCAGATTCACCTTGTGGTGAACCCTACGTCCACTACCACTAACTTGGAAGATTTTCCACTCACTTATCCAAGTGAACACACGGGTGAAAGATCACTTACACACGATGCAACCTGCATTAACTACACATAGTGCAACCTGCACCACCAACAACGATGCAACCTACACCAACAACCATGGTGGAACTCACACCAACAACAACGGTGCCATACGCACCAATCACAATACCTCACATACCAACCGCAATGCTATACGGTGCCACACTCACCAACCACAACATAACCACTGTGCTACTAGCACCTATCACTGCCACACAAGGTGCCACATGCACCGACAAAAGTCACCATGACCACACTCCTGTTCTATACACTTCTTATTCTCTTTTGATTTACAATGAAGCACAAACCAAAAACAGAGAAGACAAAAAGTTAGGGTCATGTACGAAGCTCTCTCTTAGTAGATGCCACTTCTAGAACGTGGGGAAGAAGTCTTGTAAGATGTAGACACACCCTAGAGTCATCCTCTTGTAGTAGAATGTCGTAGAAGTGCAAGGAGGATGAGAAAGATTTACCCAGTGAAGCATACATAAATTTTCACCATAAAAACTCTTTGAAATGCTCTTGGATCTCTTCCCTTTAGGGTTTATGGACCTCATCATGTTCTATTTATAGTGCTAGGTCCGCAATAGTAAGTTTAAAGCCATTGGAGAAAAGACGGAAACTCAAATCTGACATTAAAAGTATATTTGGAAAGTTGAATCTACCATAAGCGGTGGATCGCGACCTTGAAGTGATCGACCACCTTGATCAATTTTCCAAGCAGGTTGCGCACTGAAAATGGTGGTGGATTGGCATGGTGGACCACGCCCACTGGGGTCTGAAATTCTCATAGCACTAGATTCCACGGTTGACCACCCTGATCTCGCGGTCAACCACCCTCATCTCGCGGTCAACTGCCTCGACTATTTTGTTCTTTCCCGCTCTGTCATTTAAAACTCAAGTGCAATTTTGACCTTATGTTGTTGGCTTCCAACTTATGTAAATCAATCAAGAATACTTTTCAAATGATGCCAACACAATCAAATAATCAATCATATGATGTTTAGATTATCTTCAAGGTGAATCATAGCCCAACGATCAATCAAATATCCTATTTGGTTATCATTAAAATAGATAATGGCCCAATACTCAATTATACAATATTTTATGTCACTATTAAAATAGGTCATGACCCAATAATAAAACACACAATACATGTTGTGTTATCATCAAAATAAATCACAATGAATAATGAAAAATTTCACAACACACCATCACCCTCAACTCAGTGCATAGGGCCAAGAAAGCAAAAGTAAAACGCCACGAGTTCGGCATGAGTTGAGAAGGTACTTTTTTGTATACATTAACAAGCGGATAATAAAACGGGGGATTGAGTGATAAAACCCAGCCCTCAGGTACTCATTGTACAAAATAAATGAGGACTCCCCGGCATTATTTGCTCGAATGCTCAAGGACTCCGAGGCAATTACCTAGACGTCCCATGGAAACTCATAATACTGAGCTAACATGCTCACCTCACCTTAGGACAACTCTGGATAACTCTCCCCCACACGCTTCTTAGCATAAGCGGGAGGGACCCCTAGAGCACCAAGGCTCGAGTGGAGTGACGAGACCCCTACTGCATCACCTATTGCTACCTCTGTGAGAACAATTCTCCCAAGGGAATCCCATGTCCCTCCGACAGCTTCCCCAGTGTTGGCCCTTTCTTCCACCGCGGAGGCGAGAGTCCTATCCTCTGGCAAGGAATGTCTGCCTCATTGGTCACCACCCTCCTCTGGCTCTGAGTTAACCTCTTTAGCCCCATCTCCTATCTGCGCGAAGAAGAGGAAGCAGAAGAGGACATGCCACTGAGCTCAGATGGTTGTGACCTAATGACTTCAAGACGAGTGGCCGCTGATCTCTAGCGAACTACCCGACAAACTCCTCACTCATGGAACTCTCTAAGTTCTCCCGCGTGGATGGAAGGGTCCATGGCGTCCCAACTCTCCCCTTTATAACCTCCTGATGGGTCAATAGACCATCGGTTGAGAGAAAGCTGCCATCATGGAAGCAATCCGAACCAAGTTGTACCCCTCTATAGTCGAATAGACACCCTCGCATATGAAGCCGCCTTCGAAACACGTGCTATTAGACGGTTTGAAGGCTGGGGGCAAGTGATGAGGGCTGATGCCTACACCCTGGCCACGCGACACATCCCACCTTCTCAAGATATCGACCGCCCATAATTTGAAATTCAAAGGTAATGATGGCAGGGTGCCATATCGCCTAGTCGTGACGTTAGGAGATCGTGGATTCCTTATCAAAGTAACCTTTTGGTGAGCACGTCTTCTAGACGGACTGCACGTGCATTACCGAGGGAGGCGTGTCAACAATCCCCATGCTATGCTCAAATCACGCTTTCCAAACACCATGCGAGTTGGTCTCTTCACGCAACTAGCCATATTCCACTAACACATGAAATCTCCACGGGAGAAAAGTGTTGTATATATATCTGGGTGGTTTGATGATAACAAAACCAAGGACATAGGGTTGCTCACATGCTTGGATCTAATAACCTAAGTGTTCTTCATAAGCCTTCAAGGTCGGAACTCTTCATGCTGTTACTTAAGGTTTTAGCATTCCAATTTGTTTTCTAAGTACATTGAATGAACTTGGAATAACCTTTTAACCAATCGTTCAAATCATGCCTCGATCATATGGACACATTTTTCTGGGCTAAACTCTTCATTTTTCAGGTTTTTGACAATCCGGTTGACCTCCAGCATCACCCCAGTCGACCTAGAATAACATAATGGAAACTTCTACAGGCTGTCTCAGTGGCGGTCGACCGCCCCTCAATCCCGGTCGACAGGATCTCCCAGGGACCGGCCTCCTGCAGGTCTCTCAGTGGCGGTCGACCGCCAGACCCTGCAGGTCGACCGTCAGCCCCGAGCTGCCCAATATTGTTGACTTTTTGATACTTCGAAAGAAGCCTCTCCACTTGGAATTGTTTAATCCCTTAGCACTCAAAGCCTCCAGAAATTGTGAATCTGGTCCGGGGGAGTCCATGGACCATTCAAAGCCTATATAACTTATACAAGAGGGTAAGAAAAACCCTAATGCTCAAGGTGGATCAAAGGGGCTACCAAGAGGAAGAGAAGGGATCCAGCACTGTAGACGTGAACCGTGCTCCGAGAAGAGTTCTTCATCCTTCTTCATCCAGTCAAGTGAAGATCAGCCCAAGGATTCAAGCTACATCCAAAGCATCCAATCATCCATTAAGGGGGAGCAAATCAAGAGTCTTCTCTTGTGTTCTAAATTCATTTTGTTCTCTTAAGCTTCATGTGTGGTTCCTGTAATCGTTAAACATTTCAGTGTGTGTGGATCTTCCTAGATCCGTGTGTGTGTGGTTGTGTGTTCTCCATTATAGCTGTGTGTGTATTAAGGTGTTCTTACACCTCGCGGGAACTCTCCTTCCCAGTGTGTGTGTGTTGTGTGTGGTTGATCTTGTAACTCCTTACAAGATAGTGTGTGGTTCCTCACTGTCGGTGAGGGGTGGACGTAGGTTACCGTTGTGGCATCCGAACCACCTTAAAATCGCTGTCTCTTTGTGGTGTGCTCCTTATCTCCTATCCCTCTTCTGTGCATACTTGTGAATCTAGATATTTTGTATTCTCTAGATCTAGATTGTTTGATCTTCTTCATTTAAATCCTGTGGTTTATCAAAAGCATAATTTGTCTTGCTCTTATTTTCTTATGTGTCCCCATGTTATCGCATATTTGAGTCTATCTCGGTAGAAATTTTTTATCACCCAATTCACCCCCCCTCTTGGGTGCCATTTAATCTCGGGACTTCAAAAAGTACCATAACAACTCTGACTCATTACCTATATAAGGTTGGTCTCAGCGGCCTCCTAAAAGTAAGCAAGGCAAGACATAGAGCCTTAGGTGTTGTTTGGTATCGGGATAAATTTTGAAGAGAATAGGTGTAAGTCATTCTAGGATAATTTATGTCTAGTCTTATTCTCATATACGTTTGGTACACAAGGGGTGAAATGTGGTTAGAAAAATGGGGATAAGTCATTCTAACAAAAGGTTGGAATGACTTATCCCCATTTCTAACCCCAAAATCAGGGTTAACCTTATTTTCCTTAACCCGGGTTATCTCTGCCCATTTTAGCCATACCAAACATAGAACGGGGTTAGAGTGGGGATATCCCCGCTCTAACCCCGTACCAAACGGCCCCTTAGTAGTGACAACAAAACACTTTCCCTCTCCCTCTTAAAAGAATTTATTCCCGTGATACTGATTTAAGTATCGAAAGATTTTTCCGAGGTCACTAGCCTCCGGTGAGAACTTCCTTTCCCTATGCAGGAAGATCAGCCCCGAGGCTCGACATACCAAGCTCTCGTCCTAGGAATCTTCACGATCGCTTGGCCAGATGACCAGAGTGGCCTATTATCCCTCCTGCTTCTTAGTCGATCCCGATCCACACAAATTCAAGTGTAGCTTATGCAACACCCTTAATAGGACCCACCGAAAGACTGCAGACTAAAATAATCGTGGACTCAAAAAAGTGTGAAATATCAAACAAAAATATATCAAAAATAGGAAAAGACCTTAAATGGATAACAAATGGGCCAAACAAAGACTCTATGGACTTGTCCACTGACACCTTACGAGTCACTCAACCAATGGATCGTCTCTTAGCCAAATTGAAGTCTTGAGCTCTGTGGTGGCGGTAAATATGCATCGGGTCAAAATGGACCCACACTCTAGTGTCCTCATAATTTTTCCATAGGACTCAACTCTATCTAATTAAAAGTGAATTGTGTGGGGATGGATTGGGACATGAAATTTAATCAGATTCAGTTTACACTATGTAAATTAAATTTAAATAAAAAATATTAGTTTGAGCTCAACCGAACACAAAATTTCTAATTTAACCATAAATTCTGCTAGATTAGGCTGAGTTGACTTTGGGACGCGCGGGCCGCGGCCAAATTCGCACTCGGAAGTCGGAAGTGGGCGATCGAAACGGAACAAAGACCGTCTGTTTCGGATATGGGTGAACCAGACCAGTCCGGCAGAGGACCGAGCCGGCGGTCCTCTTCACCCATAGCCGACGTATCCACGATCCGATTAAAACCAGGGGCAAACAAAACCTCCTTGCTCCTCACCTCGTCGTTTGCAGTACTCTTCCCCACTCTCCTTCTCTAGGGTTTCGGGGCGCGAGAACGGAGAAATCGTCGACGCCTTGCCGCGAAGCCCTCCAGGTATAGTTTCTCTTCCCGTGACTGTCTTCTTCCAGATCTTTACGTGGGAGCTAGGGAAGTGTTTGATGTGGTTCAGGCTTGGTGGTTTTGTGTGGAATGTGTCGGCGGCGGTTGTTGAGGCGCCAGTGCTGGTGGAGCTCGTGGAGAGGAAATGGTTGGGTCGGAATGACGTTTGGTGTCACCAATTCGTTCTCTTTCGAGAATTCGAAGTGCGGAGTCGGTGGGGATTTGGCTTACGTCGGGGATTTTAGGTCTCCTCTTTTCTGTGGGTTTGCCCGAAGGGTGACGGTTCAGAGAAGGGTTCGGATGGTGATTGTTGAAGTGTCAGTGCTGGTGGAGCCAGTGGAGGTGGAAGGGCCGGGTTGGGGTCATCTTTGTTGTCTCCAATTCATCTTTTTTTGAGCGTTTGAAGTGTGGTGTTGGTGGAAATTTGTTTTGTGGTGGAGGATTTTGGGTCTCGTGGCTCTGTGGTTTTCTCGAAAGGGAGGGTTTGGGGAAGCATTCATATATAATTTGAATCTTTGTAGACTCTTGCATTCATATCTTGCACGCGTTGCGTCCATGGGTGCTGGTGATTCTTCCTTGGTCTTGAATAATTCTTTTTTCTTTTTTTTTGACTCAGATTTTCCTGCTTTTGACAAGCGGGCATAAATTGATCGATTTGCCATCATGGCAACTTTTGCAAAGCCAGAGAATGCGTTGAAGCGAGCAGAGGGTAAGTTATTTTTTATGATTTTATCATGCGATGGAATGATTCAGGCAGTTATATCTTAATTTCCTCTAAAATATATACTATTTTCTTGAAGATAAAAATAAGATCTCCTTGTTAGCACGATGTTGCCACTGAATCTTTGTTGTTCAATATTTAAATTTCTACTAACCTTTAGATTGGAAACATCAGAGAATTGTATCATTTTTCAAAGTACGATGTCCTTTTTGACATGATGTGCATCATCTTAGTCTCATGCTTTTCTCATGTGCAAAAATATACATTTCGTGTGCCATTCTGATTGAAAATTACCTTATTCAAAGGATATTGGAGTAAATTGTCTCTGTCATTGAGTTCATAAATGATCTGCCTTTGACAAACAATCACCATTTTTTCTTCCATGTTTGCAGAACTGATAAATGTGGGTCAGAAGCAAGCTGCTCTGCAAGCACTTCATGATCTTATCACTTCAAAAAGGTACAGGGCCTGGCAGAAACCATTGGAGCGTATAATGTTCAAGTATGTAGAACTTTGTGTGGATATGAGAAAGGGCAGGTTTGCGAAGGATGGACTTATCCAATACCGAATTGCATGCCAGCAAGTGAATGTTAGCTCATTGGAGGAGGTTATAAAACACTTTATGCATCTTTCAACTGAAAGGGCAGAGCAGGCTCGGAGCCAGGCTCAGGCCCTTGAAGATGCCTTGGATGTTGATGATTTGGAGGCAGATAAGAGGCCAGAAGACTTAATGCTCAGTTATGTCAGTGGGGAGAAAGGGAAGGATAGATCTGACAGGGAGCTTGTGACTCCTTGGTTTAAGTTTCTGTGGGAAACCTACAGGACTGTGTTGGAGATTCTCCGCAATAATTCCAAGTTGGAAGCCTTATATGCAGTAGGTTATCTCATTCTTTTTGTTTCCTAGTTTTACATATGAGATGCTTTCCTTTTAATTTTGGGCTTCCTTTTTCCTAACTCCATGGTTCCAAGCATCCCTTTAGAGAATGTTAATTCTCTAATGTTGGCAATCATTACGGTTAGTTCTTTTTGTTGTCTTGGTTGCTTTATGTTGCTTACATTAATTTGTTGTTGATTCCAAGCATTTACATGCCATGATTATTTCATTTTACCATTCACTTGCATCATTGTTTACATTCCAACTGCTGGATATTTGTTGGTATCTTGATGTTTTGGGCAGAAAACTGTAGATAGTTGATTAAATATTTGGTATTATTCTTTATTTTAAGAACACAATAGATTAACTATCATTTATTGTTAGAAATGTTCTAAAAAGCTTAGAAGTTGGAAAAGAAGACAGTCTGGTTTGGTGGCTAGATTTTTTTATATTTGTTTGTTATTTTCATTTTTGACATGCTAGATATTTTATTTCAAGAAAGTATGGCTCATTAAGCAAAGCTTATTCTTGCACTTTAATTTTTATATGTCATCAAGTCTCTTACACAATAGATGGAAGAAAAGAAAACATGTTTTCTTTACATGCATATTTTTTTTGATGTCTCCAAGGGTGTTATCTCTGTAATGCCTAGTAGGTAGGAAATAAGAAAAACTGTCCATTGGAGCAATAGAGCATCAAAAGGATGCCCAAGTCCACATGCATGGTCTCTAGCAAGTAAATTTTCTATGCAGAAAGATACTTACACCCTTCTCACGTGGAGGTTCTGAAACCCATAGGAAAAGAATTCTTTTCATAGTTGAATATGTGCCAGCGGTCAACCACTTATTTGTTGTATAATTTTATCATAATAGGAATCTAGACCTTAGTGTTGATTGTATGGTTAGTTAGCAGTCTCCAATGTGAATGATAGTTTTGTGACACCAAGTGTGTGAGACTAAATGAATGAAATAGTAATTTCTGGATATATTTTCCAACGAAATCACTTTAAACTGTCATGATCAGTAACTAAACCTTAACATTGGTTATATGTGCTGTTAACAGTTTATTAATGTGAATGAGGATTTGTGGCTTCAAGTGTGATTTCTGGATTTTTTTTTGAGAAAATTTAAGTGCATAGTGATTGTAGTTGGCCTATGCCTATCTTAAAAGAGGAAGTGTGCGGTCATAACTGGATCCTTGATCTGGTAGATAATTTTTCTGGATATCTGGAGACAGGAGACAAATATTGGGATGCTAAAATTTAAGGGGGTTATGGGCCATTTAGGCTTCAAACCTTTTAGAACAATCAGCACAAAACTAGATGCTCCTAGAGCATAGTCCATCCTCAAAGTGGAAGTTTGTCATTTAGGTTGGTTTTTGATTCTTTTAATAAGCATCCTGCATTGTTGGTTTTGAAGTCAAGTGCATTTATTGTTGGAAAAGCCACAGAGTACAGGATGCCTTGTCTTGTTAGTTCATGTGTCATCCTTTGAAGAATCTAAAGCTTGTAAGAGGTTTTGTTGCTGTGTCTGTGTCAGGTGTGTCTGCCTTATCTTGGCCTCATATTTGGCCTAGGCTGCATAACTAGGAAGAACATTGTTTGAAATCATATTATCATCTTTAAAAAACATTGTTTGATTCTATGAAATCATTTTTTTAGCTTTATCCTATGTGATTCTTCTCAATGTTATTGTGCTAGTGTGGTCTGATGACTTTTGTGGAGCATTATTAACAAGCATGTTTTATTAATTTCATATAACATCCCGAGTGGTCTATTGCTGTTAGGAGTAGTCTGCTTGACTGCATCAATCTTCATTTACATCACATAGTATTTCTCCTTACGCATCTTCTGGACACGCTTCAAGGTTTTGAGCTCTCATCCCCTCCTTTGATGGAGTGTAAGCATTATCTAAGCAGTTTCCACTGTCCTAAAAGCATCATTGTCATTCTGTCATTCTGCTTTGTTGCTCTAATTTGTAGATGACTGCCCATCGAGCCTTTCAGTTCTGTAAGCAATATAAGCGAACCACAGAATTCCGCAGACTTTGTGAGATTATTCGAAACCATCTTGCTAACCTGAATAAATATCGAGATCAAAGGGACAGGCCTGATTTGACAGCTCCCGAAAGTTTGCAACTCTATTTGGATACAAGAATAGAGCAGCTAAAGATTGCAACTGATCTTGAGCTCTGGCAGGTTTGTAAACCAGCAGTTTAACTATGCTGATATTTTTTGTTCTGTGTTTTAAAATGATACACATCTAACTGGGGTTCTCTGTAATGCTATTGTGCAGGAGGCCTTCCGTTCTGTTGAAGATGTTCATAATCTGATGTGCATGGTAAAGAAAACTCCAAAGCCATCACTGATGGTTATCTATTATGCCAAACTTACAGAGATATTCTGGGTCTCAGACAGTCACCTTTATCATGCATATACATGGCTCAGACTTTTTGTACTTCAAAAAAGTTATAATAAGAACTTAACCCAGAAGGATCTGCAGTTGATAGCATCTTCTGTTCTGTTAGCTGCACTGTCAGTAGCCCCATATGATCACAAGCATGGTGCATCTCATTTGGAACTTGAAAATGAGAAGGAACATAATTTAAGGATGGCTAGCCTTATAAACTTCAGTCTTGAGCCCAAGCGAGAGAGGAAGGAAATGGTATGTTCTCACATAAAATTAACATTTCTTCTGCAAGTTTCTCACCACCTATCTCCTCAAAGATTTAACTTTTTTCTAATATTTTTTTGCAGCTGACAAGGTCTTCGCTTCTTGCTGAACTGGTAAGGTTATCTGTGGAATTTTCTTTTGCCAGTACTCATACCATTGGTGATTAGATGAATTTAATTTTCAACAGGCCTTGCGACTGTGGTCTTGACGAAATGTGAGAGTAGGTTTCTTTCATGGTTGTCAAGTTGGTAATGTGACCCAAGAGAGAGGGAGGAAGGGGGGTGAGAGGGTGTGTGCGCTTGTGAAAGCGATAGGAGGGGCTGATGTCATAGTGGAGACTGTGTGAGCCTCTCTCTCTCTCTCACACACATGCACACGCACAGTCATCATAGTTACAGAGTCACACAGTTCATCAAATAGGTCAGAAATACAACTTTTGAGAATACTGAAAATTTTTGGGAAAAAAGAAAAGGAGGATAGAAAACAAGTCTGCAAAGATGGTGCAGGTGGGTCTTATTGTTGCTTCTGGAAGCATGCAGGGATGTCTCCCTCTCTAGTAGCTTCATAAGCCATTGGAGGAGGATATGGAGGGATACCCTAGTGACTGGTCGTCATGACTCACTGTTGTCCTTACCATGGGGTTTGCCCACCCCCCTGCTTACTTGGTGGGAGAAGGGGTGATCCTTTGATGTTGAAGGCTTGAAGAGGGAAGTGTGAGAGTGAGCCCCACTCTACCAAGACAGGCAATTCTAGGTTACAGACTCTAGTTGCACCTAGTTGGGCCTGCAAAATGTGGCCCCAGGGTGCCCGCCTTTGCACGCCTTGGGCCCCCAAAAATTTTCGGCTTGGGGGGCTCCACCCCACGCAGGTTGATCTACAATCCGAGGCCGGATCAAAGGTAGATCAGGCTTGACACACACCTTCAACATGGGCTCTGCTACAACAGGCGCTGATACTCTTTTTCATACACGCTATCCACACACATATTCAGGCATACACACAAGGCTACTCTTGAACCTTGACTTTAGTAGTTTCACTGTCTTTGCTAATTTTCTAGTTAATGCTTGATGTGTATGTGATGTTTGTTTGCTGTCAAATGATATGCTTGTTTATGATAAATGGTGATAATTTTTATCTCGTATTTGATTTTAGTACTTTAATGTGATGCCACTTTCTAGTAGTTTTGATTTGTTTTATATACACTTCTTGCTGCCTGGTTCTTATGGACTTGGCTCCCAGGCACTGCTTGGGCATGGTGCCTGAGCACTTAGGTTCTGGGGAGCCCAAGTATGCCTTACCACCTCTGACAACATGCATACCAACACATGCATATAGGTTTGAGCACATTTAATCTAGATATATGCATGCATGTGTCCAGCCTATCAACACATGCATTCCCAGCTTACCAGAATATGCATGTAGGGCCATCAGCACTTGCATATCTGGTGTATTTGCACATGCATAGACTGAAGCTAACAGCACATGGATGGAGGCTCCCAGTATGCATTTAGGCTATTGGCACATGCATAGAATCTACTAGCACATGTTTAGGTTACCATCAAATGTGTTTAAGACTGCTGTTCATGGGTCTAGCCTAGTGGCACATGCATCTAGCCCACCAGCATATGCAGGTTCAGCCTACAGGCACATGTATTTGAGCCTGTTAACTTTAGGCTATCGTCAAATGCAATTTTAGCCTACTGGCATATATAGCTTTAGCCTTCTGGGACATCTATCTTAGCATATCAATGCATGATACAATGTACGGACACAATTTGAGCTCATCATCATGCGTAATTTGAGCCTAGCAACACATGTATTTTTAATCAAATGACTCCGTGTATCTTTGTACGATCAAAAATATTAATGATTTGTAGTCTACCATCTTAATATATACATAACCCATTAATCAGAACGAATCCATGAGTACATAATATGAACTACAGTCACCAGCCAAGCCCATGTTCCATGTCTGCAAATGCAACTCACTACACTTTGTTATAAAAGGAGAACTGTGTAAACAGTATCTTGGTTTTCTTTTCATTGTGTTATTATGTTATTCTTCTTTTATAGGGCATCATTGAGAGGCAAGGAGTTCTGGATCGGATGGGGCACCCAGATCGGGTATGCCTAAAAGTATTCTCAAAAGTAAAAAAATATAAATAAAAACTATTTACACAAATACAAAACTATATAATCAATTTTTATAAGGTTACACATCTTTTTTGTTAAACCCTAACGAGCCAAGATGGGCCAATTCATAAAAGAATTGGCCAATCCACATCTGACTTGGCCTATTGTTGGTCACATAATAATTTCTTTTTGATTCTCACGTGGTGAGAGATGGGTATAAATTTCTTGGCCTCTTCGGAGAAAAGGGAAATCTATACCGGTGCACATATGAGGCTGTTTAGATAGTCTGTGTATGGTTCATCCTGTGGGTTTGGTTTGATCAGACGATGTAGGTTTGGGTGCGGGACCTTTTCGCACTGACCGCAGTCAGTGTTGATTTACATCGGTATAACGTCCGAACACCCTTGATTAATTGTCGAAGAAAGCCCCAGAGTCCCTTACATAACTTCTGATGCTGAGGGCATACTTGCTTGCGTGGCTTGCAATGAACTCTCCTATATAACAACAACAACAACAACTATTGACGGAATTAGGATTTTATCAAAGGCCGTGTTTGGTTAGGCAAAACCCTATGATTTGTAGATATGTTGGTAATTTACAGGAGGCCGGAGGCACATTAGGGCGTCCTAATCGTTTTTGGATCTGGGGGTATTTTGGTAATTTTGTGAGTTTTAGGGGTATTTTGGTAATTTGAGGCCAGGCTAGGGGCATTGTGCATTTTTTGGGCTGGGTGAGTGGTTGGACACTCTCTCTGATTTCTAGGGACACTTGGACAATTTCTGGAAGGTTTGGAGGTTATTTGGCCATTTTTGGACTTCAGGGGTAGTTTGGTAATTTCCTATCAGGAGGCCAGGGGCGAGATTTTTGCGACACCTGGGTGCAAACATAATTAGGTAATACTCACGGGTGTGAGAGCAAGTTGGTGATTGTGAGAAAGTGCAGAAATAACCATCCCTAGCAAGGTAGGGGCATATACATAATTTTGTTGTCAGCCGAGGTTTGTATGCAATCACACAAATGTACATAAACATAGTTGATGTATTCATAATTCGTGTGAATATAAGGAGTTGTCGGCAGATTGTCGATACAATGGATCTCCGCATAAACGCGAGATATAGAGGCATAGCCACTATTTGAGAAATTTGTAGGGTATAACGGCAATTACAAGACTTATGGGTTTTTTTTGCGATTTTGGGAAGGACATTTCTGTAATTCTTAGTTCGAGAGATTATATTACTTTGTTGCCCAAAGACATAGAATACAACTATACAGGGCCACTAGGGGCATAAATGCAAGACCCAGGGTATTTATTTATTGATACCTTGGAGTCGGCTGCATAAAAGAACACGTAACCACTGGGGGCATAAATTCAAGACCCAGGGGTATTTATATATTCATACCCCGAACTGGGCCAAACAAAATAACAAGTGTTGCTCCTTCGTCTTCCCGTGTCCGTCCGTTGTTCCGTATGTCTCCTCTATGTCTTCTAAACCCATGCAATATATTTAAAAGGTGCTGGACCCACCTTGACAAGGTGGGTTGAGTTTTGGACCCTGCTTTGACAAGGTGGGTTGGATTTTGGACCCTACTTTGACAAGGTGGGTTGATTTTTGAACCCCCACCTTGACAAGGTGGGCTTTTCCCTTTTTTTTCCTCTATTTTTTTTAAAAAAGTAGGAATTGGGGTTAAACGAGGGGTCTCGGGGTCAAATGACCCCGAACAACTTCACCGGGGTGAAAAAGGGGGCTCGGCGGGGTGTTTCACCCCGGGTGGGCCCCACCGGGATCAAGTGGCCACCGCGGGGCGCACGTGACCTCGGTGGGTCCCATCGGGGTCAAACGGCCCCGGGGGGTTGACCTCGGGTGGGGCTGCAGAGGTTAAATGACCCTACGCGGGGTCCCTTTGACCCTGGAGGGTCTCCCCGGGGTTAAGGGGACCCACGCGGGTCCTTCTTGACCCCGGGTGCCTTGTCTTGGGTCCCCACCCTATTAGGGTGGGTTAAAAATGGCGGTTTGCCCTGTTTTAAAACCCTGGTTGACCCTCTTTTCGGAGTTTGCTTGCAGTAGGGACACATGGAAGGGAGAAAATGCTTCTCCTTTGTTTGTTCTTTGGTCTCCCCTACGCCATTGTCCGAGGAGAGAAGTTTGCTTCCGTCGGGATCGTCTCGTATGCTTGTGCCGGATTTTCCGTTGGTGGGTGAACATCTTCCACACGTGCATCCTCTTGCTGCGATGTAGCTTTGCTCGGTCCCGAACCTCCTGCGGGAATTCCCGGGATTCAGAGATCTATCCGGGATTACAACGACACTTGGCTCCATGCCGTTCATCGGTCGTTGGGGTTTAATTGGCCCCTAATCACCTCAATCACTCCGAGGGAATTATGATTGATGGGGTCTTTGACCAGGAGTCCCGGAACATGGAGATAATGGTCTTGTGCCATATTTCGACCGCCGTCGAAATATAGTGTTGTTGACCCCGATTAATTCGAGGAAATTGTCTTGTGTAAATCGAGAAAATAATGGGTGCCCCCCACGGGATGCTTGTGCAAGCCGGAGGCGGGGGCGGGCGACCCGTGCCCTCTATAGTTTGATTGTTTGTCCCAAGTCTCTTCGACATTACGGGACCTTGTAGGACTGCACTTCATTGTTTTATTCCTATCCTTGAAGATTTGTTTCTAATTTTCTGCTTCTTTTCTCTTTCTGCAGTGCTTGTGGACATGGCCCGCCACAGTGGTAATAGATATCATTCCAGGAGGACAAGGATTGGGGGTTCCGACGATTGCTATGTCAAGCGGATTGATCGGCACATGCCACCATTTCCTTCGTGTACCATCACTGTTGATAATTTTGATGGAGTGGATCATGGTTTTCCCTGGGTCACTGAGGGCCCGACTAAGAGTGCTAGTGAGGGCGAGGGCATTGTGGACACCACTCACATTACGAGGAGAGATGCAATTTATATGTACGACCGATCAGGGGGATATCCATCCCATCACCCACTAGACCGTTATCTCTTCCTCTTCGTCCAGATATTTGTTCCCATTGGCATGGAGAGTGATGATCCCCTTTTGCTAGAGGAGAGGTGCCATCTTTAGTGGGCCATTTTGCTGGGGAGATATAGCATGCGGGGCACCTGCACTTCTTATCCGAGCTTTCCAGAGAGTTTCACTCGGCGGAGGTAGTACCCCGACTAGGCGAGTCTGGGTTTCTTCAGACACTTTGACAGCTTCAAGGTTCGTGCTACTCCATTGTCTCTCGCCGCTTGGCACTTGTATGGGCGTCGCAGAGTGACAGAGCCCGCAGTGGAGGGTTTGTTCTTGACACCCTCGGGGGCGAGTTTCGCAAATGATGATTATGCTCATGATTGCTTGCTGGAGAGGATCTTAGCGTTGAAGGCTCCCAGCTGGTATGGGTGGTGGTTTGTCATCCCTTCTCACAGCTATCACCGAGGGGCGACAGAGTGGCTTTGGGGTGTCCTGACTGTCTACGAATCAGTGCTGGACAGGACAAAAGTTCACCATGCAGTGAGGGCAGCATTATATTCGTATCCCTACCATACAGGTCTGCTTCAAGCTCTTGCAGAGAGATTTAACCGTCGATGGAACACATTTGTTACAGCGGAAGGGGAGATTTCTTTGGACCTCTGGGCTTTCCACATGATTTCTGGTCTCTCTGTTTGTGTGCGGGCCTATGAGGACCTGTCTCTGGATGATCTTCACAGTAGTCATTCGGATGGGATTGGCAACTACCACATGCCCTATGATGAAGGTATGGAGGAATTTGGCCCGAGTGGGCAAGGAGAGGACCCCTTGTACGTCCCAGGTGACTTTGAATGCCTGGGTGAGTCACTTTTACAACGGCTCTTTTTGCTTCCATGAGGAGTTTGCCCAGTCAGGTATGACCTGGGAGTAGTGTAGAGAGGTAAGACTGATGTTCTCCCCACATCCACACCATTTGTCTGCTCCAACACAGGGGTGTAATTCGTGTAGATTGCCTCCACTCACATATTTGGCGGCTTACTTGGCCTACTGGTTGGCCACTTTTGTGATTCCTCACGGTGAGGAAGGTGTTATTCGAGCCGAGGTGATGTATCTAGCCTGTCTGATGACATGTGGCCAGAGAGTAGCATTTGCACAGCATTTGCACCTGCTACCCTTGCGAACATTTATCACTCTTTTGGGGCCCTGACAACACATTCTTCTCCTAGGGACGAGTAGCTTGATGCCCACTCACTATTTGAGTGCTTGGGCTGGACTTCTATTCCCAGAGCTTTCTCAGAGATCACCAATTGATAATCCCGCGGCTCCGCTTGTGTTTGCTTTCATCGGACACCTGAATCAGGATGTAGTTACATGGTTGATTGGTGCTTGCCGGATTTTGTCTTTCCTCCCTGTTAGGAGGGGTGAGGTTCTAGACCTCGACTACTTCTCCCACCTCTACCGCCCGTATCTAGAGCAGGAGGGGGATTTAGTTGCTTGCAGGGTATCTTCATGGGCTTTGTCCTCTTCCCACGCTCTTGCTGAGTGGGTTCTGTGCATACGCCCTGGCATTCTGGTTTACCGCCGTTCCAACACCGCGGTCCTTGAGCTTTACTACCCACACTAGTTTGCCCGTAACTTTGGGTATGACCAGGCTATTCCTCATGATGCGGAGTTTCCCATGGCTCTTCGGCAATATAGGCACAGAGACGTGCATTTAGTTACAGCGGCATGGCATGACTTCCTGCGTGATGTGAAAGAGGATTATCCTATTCTAGCGCAGGCACGCAAGGGCCATTTTGACATTCATTATGCGCGCTGGTGGTTCAAGGTCAGCAATGTTTTCAAGCAGCACAGTGACACCATCAGATCTGCTAAGGAGAGGCGTTTTAGGAGGGATGATCTGCCTCCTTTATTCCTTGACCCCGACTTTGTCAAGTCAAATTTTTCTGGGGCCGCCAGGGCCATTAGGGATATAGAGAGTGGCTGGAAGGCGGAGGGCCGATCCGTTCCCATAGATAGGAGCCAATATACCAGGGCTCTGAAGCCCTTGAGAGGTACACCAGTGACAGTCCCAGCTCCTCCTCCTTCTGGCCAGGGGCGGCCTCTAGCTCTTCACGAGCCTATTCTTGGTGGAGCATTTCAGGAGCTTTTGTGGTCTGAAGAGGAAGTCCCAGTTATCACGGCCAGTGCTCGAGGGAGCACTTGGAGGTAGCACCTTCGCGGAATGGAAAGTCCATGTGATTAATGCAGTGGGCTCTGTTGGCCCCGTGGAATATATTTCTTAGTTGGAGGTGGCCATTACTTCGAATGTAATCCTGGATGTCGCGAGGAGGGTGGCTTGTGTTCTTCGATTAAAACACGAGCAAATCATTTTGAGGCCTCTAAGGCCTATGGGAATAGTAGGTAATTGCTTCATTACCTTCTTTTTACTATATGCGTGTTTCTACATCTTGGAATGCTTATCTCATTCCCTTGTCATTTGTAGATGGCATCGACGACCAGGAGGACGGAGTCTCTCCATTGGAGGATTCTCCGGATGCGACCCTAGGCGAGGCTAATTTCTCCTCGAAAAGTCCTCCGGTTGAAAATAGAGAGGAGGATACGAGGCCCTCCTCTCGCCCTAGGGAAGAGTCTCTCGCCAGTAAGTGGCATGATTTTGATTTTTTTTTATATTTTGAATTGCATTCCCAGTTTGCATGTATATAAAAAATATCACAAGTAACTTGATCCAATGCAGGTCCCCCCGAGACCAGAGCATGGATGGGCTTTTCCCCTCCTCCGGGGAATGCCTTTATAGAGGCGGGACGGGTCCTTGATGAATCTAACTCAGATATTGCCTTCGATATTGAGGACTTGACTGCTCTGTCGACGACTATACGTCGGTGACCACTGTCTCTCTTTTGTTTGATGTGGAGAGGATTTCTGCCACTCAGGCTTTAGGTAGATCCTCTTTGTATGCCTCCCCCTTTTTGTATGAGAAGGGCTAACCATTTTTATTAATACAAAATTTCTTGTAGGAGATCTCAGAGTTCTCCCCAGTCCTCTTGTTATCAGGGAAGGTGACAACTCCTCTTTTGGCAAGGGAGGCTCTCTAACCTTTAATTCCTCCAATGGGGAGAGTTCGGACACTTCATTGAGTACATGAGCTTCTAGTTCTTCATCTGGTGAGGGTTTTTCTTCCTCCCTGATGAGTTCTCCTGAGAGCGGGGAGCTGACTATCGCAGGTGAAGCAGAAGTCGATTTCGTTGTCTTCATTTGTGCTTCGTGGCCTTTTCCTTATTTATCTTGCCACAAATCATGCAACTGCTGAGGTGGCTACCTCTATATGGATGTTCTCTCGGCTTGTTGAGCCCGGTCCATACGTGGATCTCTCGGACTAAACTTGAGAGCTGTGGCGTCTGGGATGAGGGTTGGTACAAACCTCTCAGAGTCGGGGACTTTTGATAGTGCCACACTGCCTTTTGCCTCGGGGTTGTTAGTGCGCACCGCTAGCTTGGTGAAGACCAGTGTGGTAGATCTTTCGAGTATGAGCTCTGCCTTTGTATTTGCTTTGTTCATACTTTTTGTTGGCATTCACCATTTTACTGCGTTGAGCAGTTGCTAGTTCAATTAAGGGAGAAGTTGCCCCACAGCCCGGCGAGATTATTATTATGGGGGCAACACATCAGGCTCCTATGGAGGAGCAAAGCACCCTCGGCGACATTGTTGCACTGACTAAGTTTTTAGCTTCAGGTACTCTTTTGATGAATATTTATATTGTAGGTCAGCTGATGGACAGTCTCTCCTCATAATGCTGACCACTTCTTTGTGTCTTTGCACTGACTCCTCTCCTCACAGAGTTGATAGTGGAGACTTCTGGGGTCCCGAACACTCATGATGAAGGTGCGGTGATCGGAGAGAGAGATATCTCCCCATGCATGGAACTTACCCCTTCCACTGTCCCAGAAGAGGGAGGCGTTTTGATGGCGGGTATGTCTTGTCCCCTTATGCTGTCATTCTTAGCCCTTTATAATTGGGTTGTCTTGAGTTGCACACTGATTTGTTTCAGGTACATAGAGCATAGCTGCTAGTGCTCAGCCTGTTGGGTTGGCATTGGCGCCTGCTGGTGTCCCGACTCTAAATCCTCGAGAGGAGCTTCTTCTTGTGGTTGTAGATGAGCATGGGACCACCCTAGGTGAGGGCATTGCAACTTGTGCATCAAAATTCTGCACATGCTTATTTTATTGTGAAAGGACACTCATTAGATTTTGTTTTCTTTCTTTATTTCAGCTTCAACTGGTGAGGCTTCAGAGCTGCCTCAGAGTTTCCCCGCTCTTGGGATAGAGTGGCCGGATAGTCCCCAGCCTAGCGTGGCGCTGGGAAGTGTTGATATGGCTTCCCAGCTTGTTCAGAACCTTCAACTGCTACTTCAGGTCGATTCTCTTCCTACCTTTGAGGTCATGAGGAGCAGTCTTGAGGGTTGTATGAGGGGCTACCATGCGCTCGATCTCCACAGGGATGCTTGGATGGCGAAGCTCGCAGCACTGTGGGACGAGTTCGCACACCTCCATGCTGTCCAGGAGCGGCAATAGAGGACCAGGGCGATGATCCAACAGAAGGAGCAACAACTTTTGAGATTGCGGGTGGCTCAAGTAGAGGGATATGCCTAAGGCTGAAGCCGCTCGATAGCGTGACCGGATGGCCTCCCTTCGAGTAGAGGAGCTACAGAGGGAGATGCAGGTTCTTCTTCGACAGACGTAGGAGGCCGAGGAGGAGCGTAGCTGTGCGCATGCCGAGGCAGAGACCATCCAACGGACTCCAGGAGGAGGTCCTTCTGAGTGAGACTCGCGTTGTTGACCTAAGGAGGAGCGAATCCAGACCTTGATGAGTTTTGATCACCTTTGCGTACAGGGCTTTTGTAGCTTGCCTAGTTTTGTTTTGGTTACCCTGAGGGTTTGTCTTGGGCTTCTTTCTTTTGATGAGATTGATGAATAAAGGACATAGCTCAGTAGCTTGTTGCTTCCATCCTTTTGCATGTCGAGTATTCTCTTCATCTTTCTTTTTTTTTCACTTTACCAACCCTACCGCCCTTTCGGGTTTTCGCCAGGGCTAGCCCCCTCTTACTTTTTTCAGTGCGCCTTTGCAGGTTTTCACATTGAGTGGTTACCCATTTTTGCCCGAGACGCCCTTGCGGGTTTTCACCTCAGCTGGTTTAAAATATTATTGTCCTTAGGTACCCCCCTAACGAGAACATTTAAGTCCGCTGGGGCACTGGTATTTTTAGCCCATTTTTCTTTCCTTTTTTTTTGAAAACACCTATGATGTCGGTGGGGCAAATGACATATCCGCAAAGATCGGATAGCCAAGATTTGCTGACTCTCAGGCTTTGGGAGTCGAGGTGAGGATGGCTTTGGAGGTTTGTAATCGGAAATAAGCGAAATTGAAAGTTAATAGGGTGTTTGGGAACACTTTTAAATAAAAAACTCTTTCTATCTTAAAAATTATGATGTATCAATTTTCTACTTAATTTTTAAAATTAATAAAAAGAGTCATTCGATGTTTGGTAAAAATGTGATAATTTTAAAAAAAAAGAAGGCTGGGCAGGGAGACCGTCAGCTTGGGGTGGGTGGAAGAAGTAAATGAGAGTTGGCCACCGCCCCCCCTCCCCCTCCATATGCGGCCATGTGCCCGATCTCTCCCCGCGGCCATCTCCGTCCGCCACCCCTCCAGCTATGGCCGGTGCCAGCAGCCGGGAGGCCGAGGCCGCAGTCGCCAGCGCCGCCGCGGGGCCGACCGTCTTCCGCGGGATGGAGTACTCCGCCGTCCGAACCACCGTCGCGCTCGCTGGAGCCGGTCGGGGAGGGGAGGGGGGATCCGCTGGAGCTGGAGGGGGGAGGCGCTGCGCGGGGGGGGGGGGGGGGCGCCGGAGCCGGAGGGGAGAGGGGGAGGGGCTGCGCGCCGGGGGGGGGGGGGGGGCGCCGGAGCCGGAGGGGATCCGCCGGGGAGGGGGGGAACGGTCGGGGGAGGGAGGGATCCGTCGGGGGGGGGGGCTGCCGGAGTCGGAGGGGGGGAACGGTCGGGGGAGGGGGGATCCGCCGGGGAGGGGGGGAACGGTCGGGGGAGGGAGGGATCCTTCGGGGAGGGGGGGCTGCGCGCGGGGGGTGTGCCGGAGCCGGAGGGGGGGAACGGTCGGGGGGGGGGGGACGAGCCACAGGGAGGGGACGCACGGGGGGAGAACGAGAGACTGCAGTTTTAAAAAAAAAATTGGTCAGGAGCATGGTTGGCACTATCGGTCGAAACCGATACGTTTCGGCCGAAACGTATCGGTTTCGGCCTATACCGACACCGAAACGGGCCTTTGTACTGTAGCAGGTCCGATACCAAAAAATAATAATAATTTAATAGTTTAGGACCGAAACCGTCCGATTTCGGACCGAAACCGACCGAAACCGTCCGGTTTCCGCCGAAACCTAACCTGCTGGCCCCAATTTTGGCCTTTTCTAACTGTTTTGAACCGGTTTCGGCCGAAACCGAAACCGAAACCGATACCGAGTCGTATCGGTTTCGGACCCGGCCGAAACCGAGTCCGAAACCGACACTGCCATCCTTGGTCAGGAGCTGTTTTTTTTTTTTGAGAAAGATTTACATGGGAGTAGATTATCTCCCTAAAATTTAGGAGTCATACCAAACACCCTATAAGTGAGTTCTCTCTCTTTTTTTTAAATTTAAGAGAGAAAGAGGTAAAAAAAATTCAACCAAACACCCCATAAGGCACAAATAGGGTTGGTAATTCGAAAGAACATGGGAGCCAACACTATAAGCAGCAATGTCTGGACTTGACAGCCTGAAAAGGACATGTGAGTCAAAACCGAAGCTTAAAACGTGAGTAGGGTTGACTCCGAGGGGACGTGTAAGACAACACTACAGGTGAAATGGATGGGTTGGACAACCCGAGAGGAACGTATTAAGTCAAACCAAAAAGTGAAACGTGAGTAGGGTTGACAGTTCGAAGGACATGGGAGTCAACTCTACAAGAGAAATTGATGGATTTGACAATCCAAGGGGGACACATGAGTTAAATCCGGAATGACTAGGGCTGATGGTCCGAAGGACATGTGAGGCAACTCTACAAGAGGAATGGATAGATTTGACATCCCGAGAGAGACGTATGAGTCAAATCCGATACTCCAAAATATGGGTCGGGTTGATGTGCCGAAGGACATGTAAGTCAACTTTACAAGAGGAATTGATGGATTTGACGACCTGGAAGGGACGTGTAAGTCAAACCCGGAATTCAAAATATAAGTAGGGTTGACAGTCCGAAGGACATGTGAGTCAACTCTACAAGAAGGATAGACGGATTTGACGTCCCGAGAGGGACGTATGAGTCAAATCCGAAAGTCGAAGATATGAGTAGGGCTGACGTGCCGAAGGACATGTGAGTCAGCTCCAGAAGTATGGACAGATTTGACAGGTCGAGAAGAACATAGGAGTCAAATCCGGAGGTCCAAAATATGTGTAAGGTTGGTTAGCTGAAAGGCATATGAATCACCTCTACGAGAAGAATGGACGGATTTGACAGCCCAGGGGATGTGTGAGTCAAATCTGGAAGTCCAAAGTAGGGGTAGGGTTGACACGCCGAAGGACATATGAGTCAACTCTACAAGAAGAATGGACGGATTTGACGGCCCGAGGGACATAGGAGTCAAATCTAGAAGTCCAAAATATGACGATTGCGGTGGGACTGAGTGTCGCATGGCGGCGTTGGAGTTGTAGCCATGGCATCGTCATGATGAACATACCATTGTAGGGTGAAGTCGTTGACTCGGGCCTACCTATGGAAGTATGTTGGAAAGGAGAGTTGCTACTTTTTTTTTTCTACACATTACCAACTCCACCGCCCTTTCAGGTTTTCGCCGAGGTTAGCCCCCTTTAACTTTTTCCGGTGCGCCCTTTAGGGCTTTCACACTGAGGGGTTACCTATTTTTGTCTGAGACGCCCTTGCGGGTTTTCACCTCAACTGTGTGTAAGGCCTTTTTTCCCTTAGCCAACCCCCGGATGGGAGATGGCTAAATTCGTCGGGGCACCAGTATTTTAAGCCCCATTTTTTTTTGAACTCAGTTTAAGTCTCCTCCAGGAAGAGACATATCCTGTAAGGATTGTTGTGCGAGCTCGTGCTGTGGCGCATGGTAGAGCTTCATGTGTTTGCCATTGATAGGAGGGAAGGGATTGTTTCTCTTGTGGTCGATAACCGTGTTGGCACCTGCTTCATAGACCTTTTGAGGTCCACGTTAGTTAAGCTGAAGTTTGTTACTAGATCTTTCTACCAAGACCTCATTTTCTTTAAACACGACAAGATCACCCTTTTTGAATGCTCTTTATTTGACAAGCTTATCGTAAGCGTGTGTCAAGCGGGCTTGATAAACTTGCAAGTATTTATTGGCTTGGAGCCTTTCGCCTTCCAGATTTGACAATTCCTCGAGCCTTCTTTCTATCTTAGACTGGTCTTGGCTTGGCAGCCCAGCGTAGATAGCAACGTGATAAGATGTCAGTTTAATTTCTACATGGACCACTGCTTCAGCGCCGTAGATCATAGAGAATGGGGAACAACCTGTAGGTGTCTTGTAGATAATCTGATAGGCCCATAGGGCTTCGTGCATGTTTTCACCCCAATCCCTTTTGCGGCCAACAACTATCTTGGCCAACAATTTGCAAAGGGTTTTATTGAAGGTTTCGACCAACCCATTAGCTTGAAGATTATAGACTGACGATGTCCTCCAATCAATGTGGAACTTGGCCGCTAGTGCGTACACAATCTTGTTTTTGAACGGTGTGCCGTTGTTCGACACGATTCGGCTAGGGGCGCCCAATCTGTAGATTATATAATGCCTCACAAATCGGGCAACAATTTTCCGTCACTTCCTGCAGCGGGATAGCTTCAGCCCAACGAGAGAAGTAATATGTGGCTGCAAGGATGAACTTGTGACCCTGGGACGAAGGTGGGAATGGTCTCACAATATCCATGCCCCATTCCGCGAATGGCCATGTAGACGCGGTCGGATGGAGCGGGTTGGGCGGCCTTCGGGTTACTGGCCGAAATGCTTGACATTGGTGACATGTACGAGCGTGCTGATTGCAATTTTCATACATGGTGGGCCAGTAAAACCTTTTGAATTTGATGTTATTTTTCATTTAGGCTCCTACTTGATGAGCCCTGCACAATTCAGAGTGGATCTCGTGCATCACAGCTCTTGCTTCCTTAGGCAAAAGACACCATAGGAGGACCGATTGGTCTTTCTCATGGACAAACCGGAAGAGCCAACCGTCAGTTAATTGATAAGATGTTGCCCTGTGCAACAATTGCACTCTTTGGGCCCGATCAGGAGAAAGCCACCCGTTCTTTATTTTTATGATCGGCTCGCGTCAATCTTTTTTTTCTGGAGCATTCTCTTCTTGAATGTTATTGACCTCATAGATTGAGACTAGATTCTTCATCCAACATGCTTGGCATGAGCCTTCGGTGTCTGACGATGACATTCAACTCTCTTTTAGGTGGGAGTTTTAAGGCTGTCGCCAATTTTGCCGAAGCGTCTGCTTGGGAGTTATTGCTCCTTGGAACATGATCTATTTCAAATAGGTAAAATTTTTCTTTCAGCCTCATGGCGGCTGCATGGTAGGGGATCAATTCCTTCTTTGGGACGTAATAATCCCCCAGAATTTGTCGGATGATGAGTTGAGAATCTCCGTACACTTTGATGCACTTGATGTCCATCTCCAGTGCTAGCTGAAGCCCAATGATTAGTGCTTCATACTCTGCTTTGTTGTTAGTCAACGGCTTCATGAGAGCACACAAATTATGGAGAATATCGCCTTGCAGAGATACAAAGATTATCTCAGTGCCAGATGCAAAATCTGTAAGGTTGTCGGCCCTCTTGATTGTTCGGGAAGCGCTATCAAAGTACAACTCCCAAAATGGCAAATGTCATGCTCCGGTTGCGGTGGGACGTCTTCAACACGTTCCTTTTGTTTCGGAGGCACCAACACCTCTTCGCCAGGTAGCTCAGTATTGAGCGATGAGTCTTCTGGCACAAGATGTGCAGCTAAGAACTCAGCCATCCTTGTCCCTTGATTGCCTTACGTGGGACGAAGGTGATATCAAATTCCGTAAGGATGAGTGTCCACTTTCCGAGCCTTCCTGAGAGAACAAGCTGACTGAGAAGGAATTTGAGCCGGTCGCATTTTGAAATGAGCTCCACTCGGTGTGCCAAAAGGTAGTGTCTCAACTTTTTCACAACAAATACCAAGGCTAAGCACACCTTTTTCATAGGTGAATATCGATGCTTAGGCTTGATGACTTTTTGGCTGAGATAATATAACGGTTGCTTTTTGCCCTCCTCATTGATTTGGGCTAGAAGTGCCCCCAAAGAGACATCCATGGCAGCAATGTAGAGGATAAGGGGCTCCCCTTGAACAGGTGCCCCTAGGATCAGAGGAGATACCAAATACTTTTTGATTTGCTTAAGAGCCTTCTGGCAGTCTTCGTCCCATATGAAGGGTGCTCATTTTTTCATCAATTTACCGAAGGACATACACCTTCCAGAGAGGTTAGAAATGAATCGCCTGATATAGGCGAGTTTTCCTTACAGAGATCTGAGCTCTGTTATAACCTTGATTTTGTTAGGATCGATCTCTATCCCTCGATACCTGACGATGAAGTCGAGAAACTTACCCCTGGAGACGCCAAAGGCACATTTCATTAGATTCATTTTGAGCTAATACTGTCGAAGTCTTTCGAAGACTCGACGCAAGTCAGCTAAATGATCCTCTCGTCGTTTAGTCTTGACGACCAGATCATCGACATAGCATTCAACGAGGTCATGCAGTATCTCATCGAAGATCTTGGTCATCGTCTTCTGGTAGGTTACACCGACATTCTTTAAGCCAAACGACATCCTTTTGTAGTTGAAAACTCCCTCGGGAGATCGGAAGGCCGTATGGTTTTTGTCTTTGATGGCCATGCGGATTTGATTATAGTTCGACGACCCATCCATGAAGGATAAGGCTTCATGCGTGGTGGTCATGTCGACCATTGTTTCAGTGATCGGGATGGGGAAGTAGTCCTTCGGGCATGCCTTCTTTAAATCTCGGAAGTCGATGTACACTCGGACTTGGCCAATTTTTTTTTGACAGGAACTATGTTGGCGAGTCACACTGGATACATGTATGGTTCTATGAAGTCTACACTGAGCATCTTGTCAACCTTGGCATTGACTTTAAGCTCCAATTCGTGGTGCATGCGCCTCTAGGACTGTTTGACCAGTTTGACTGTTGGAAGTATTGCCAATTCGAGTTCAGCCACATAGGGATCAAGCTCGGGCATTTCCTTATAAGCCCAGTCGAAACAATCCTTGAACTCTTCCAGGAGCTGTCGATATGCCTGTCTTTCCTCTTCGCTTAGGAGAACGCTCATGAAAGTTGGCCGGTAGTCTTCTTTGCTTCCGAGGTTGATTTCAATCAACTCATCCATAGTTGTTTGACTGCCGTCTTCAAGCTCTGATGGAGCTGGTTGGAGGTCGACGAAGTCTCCCTCACCATCAGTATTGGCTTCGTAGACTTCGAATTCTTCGAAGCTTTCCTTCTCGTGGTTTGAGTTTGAAGAATCTCTTTCGGTTTGCTGATGTCCAACAGATTGAGTTGTCCCTCCCTCGAGGAGGTGATCATTGTTGATCCCCAGCGAGGGTGATATCGACGCCTCACCGGTCTCATTTTTAGAGTTGTCAATTTTGAGCTCAACTTTTGTTTGCCTATGAAGAGGTAGCAGCCCTTTGGCATTGACTGCATAATGGACTTGAAAGTCCGTCTTCTGGTCATACCCAAGTCCCCTCATATCTTTGCGAGAGAAGGGAGGTTGTCCCCGGGCCTGTGGAGGGTTCCATAGGCGACGAAAATATGAGCTCCATGCGGGATCTTGGACCTGGGGGATATGTTGTTTTCTGCACATTTCCCTGATATATTCTGGCATGCCGTCCATTTCTTGGACCATTGTCAGCGGGGATATTCCAGTCGAAATCGTCCTCAGGAGGGCCCTGTGGGACTAAATCTCCTTTGCAGAGGACGATTGGCCGGTCTTCCTTATTTTTCTTGTTTCTTCCCTTGTGCTGGTAGGAGACTATGAAAGTCTCTAGCTACTCCACTCTGTGTTCTTCCTATGAAATGGGAGTTGGACGCATTTGGGTGGCAAGGGAATGCTCTTGTTGATGGCTTGACTGATGAGGTTGACCTCAAAAGTCAATGCCCCGCCTTTTCGGTTCAGTCGGTTTAGAGCCGACTTTGAGTCTCAACCTGTGTAACCTTTCCAAGTCGTGGTTGACAGTGAAGACTTGCTCTTTTTCGCCTTCAATGTCCACTTTTTGCTTTCCTTTGTCTTTTGTGTACTCGGGGATTGCTAGAGTGGATTCTCCAACGTACAAGGAACCGTCTGCTAGATGGCACTTGTTGGGACGGAATGGAGCTTGGTCCGCGAAGACAACATGTTGCTCCCCTCCCTTGGCGTATTTAAGGCACTGGTGTAGAGTTCAAGGAACAACCTAATTTTCGTGCAACCATGACCTTCCCAACAACACCTTATAGGATGTGTCGACATTGATAATATAGAACACCTCTTTGGTGACAAAATCGTCCATGACGAGCTTCACCTCAACTCGACCGAGAGCCTCTTCGGAGTCTTGGTTGAACCCCGAAATCCTGAGGGCAGTCACCTTTTGTAGGTAAGGTGTTGAATATAGAGACTTGAAAGTCTTCAAAGGCATGATGTTGACGGCCGCTCCAGCGTCGACCAAAATTCGATTTACATCGTGCCCATTGATCGTCTCGCATATATAAGGGGCGATTATGACACAGAGAGGACAACAACATGTCTTTGTCCGTGAATGTGATGCTTGCGGCGAATGCTTTGTATGCTTGAGCTTGCAGTTCTGCAACATGAGCTTCATACGCCTCGGGGTCTTGGAGTATTGTAATGAGAGCTTCTCTCAAATCTTTGCTCTAAGAGATGGCTTCTCAGATGGTAATGTTGGTTGGGAGCCGCTTCATATGATAAATGATCTTACAGTCCGCCCGAGCGCGGGTCTTGCCAAATGGCGGGATGATTTCTGTCAGGATTTTCGATAGTCCGCGTGGCCTCTCTTGCTTAGAAAGACGCTCCTCCTCATTCTGGCCATCCACTCTTTCTTGGAACAGTGGTGCCAGAGATTCTTCCAGAGATGGCAAAGGCTCATCAGATTTGCCCTTATCAGAAGGGTCTGCTTGGCATGTGGGTTCACCCTTGTTAGAGGGACCTGTCTACTTTGTTGCCTTGTCCTGCACTGGCGGATTGGCCGGCGCTTCCTCTTCATCGGAGTAGTCAAGTATAAAGGGGACACCACCCCGTACTTTAGTTTTCAGACTGGGGTTCAGTTCCTCTGAGAGATTGGGTATAAAAGGGACATCCCTTATTTTGGTTTCCGAGATGGGGCTTGGTTTTTCTCCTCTGAACAGTATAACTAGATTGAGAGTCGGTTACTTTCACAACCATGACCTCGTCCTCTGCCACGGCCTCGGTTGTTTCTTGCCGACCGACGTTGGTACGTTGTTACAGAGGCATTGCGTCCAGAGCGGTTAGCCATGTCGCCTTCTCCGGATGGAGAGTTTATATTGTCTGGTGGTGGAATCGCTTCCATATTGTTGGAAACTCTTGCAACATTTGCTCCAACGCCTCAACGGTGAGTTCCTCGTCCTTATAAAATAAGGAGAGCTCTTCAGGGATCAGAAACTCTTCACCCTCTTCCAGGCGATGAATCATTTCTCGGAGCCAATTAAGGAGCTGAGCTTTATGCCCAAACTTTTCTCAGGGAATGTATTTGTCTAGAGTGACGACCCTAGTGGGGTGAGGGGGAGTATACTCCTCCAGCTCATCTATGAGCTTTTACAGCCGTTGCAAAGGAGTTGGCTTCTTGGAGGCTTCTATACCTGCTGCCTGCTCGACTTGTTTTTTCAACCTCCTCTTCAAATTCTTCTTCCGATTCTTTTCTCGTTTCTTGTGGCGTGCCGCCTCTTGGGAAGAAGGTGAGATTAGCTTTGGAGTTTGAGCTGATTTGCTCGCAGAATTTTGTTTTTTGCTCCGGGAAGGCTCCTTAGAAGTCTTGGATTCGCGGTTCTTTCTCGGAATAACCTTGATCTAGTCAGCCTCCTCCGGTCGCACCTGGAAAATGGCATTGATTGCCTGTTCAACTATTTTAGGTGGCAACTCGTGGAATTTAGCCAACCCGAAGTTAAGCTCTTGAGGCTTTTGCAGCTCTTTAGGCCTCCCTACAACTGGTGATTTTGCTCACTTAGCGAGGAGTTGAGGTTTAGTTTTTGGGCTCTTCGAGCTTAGCCTTGCCTTTGTGATTTTTCTGAGAGTTTCCTTTAGTGGGCTTGTCTGGTTGGCCTTGCTTGGAGGTGGACTTGGAGCCTTCCCCTCTGGTCGGGCCTTTCTGGCTCTGCTGAATAATCTTTTCAGCAGCCTCTTTGAGGCACTGCCTTACCGTTGGATTCTCCTAAGCATCGATTTTCCCTCTTTGGATAAGGGACTCGATGCAGTCCTGGACCTCTTGACATTCCCTGGTGGGGTGAGACACCTTGGCATGATACTTGCAATAGAGAGGGTGACTCTTTGCCGTTTCATTGTAGTATGACAGTGGGTCAGGCGCCATCACTCGACCCTCTCTTAAGAGGTTGTTGAATATCTTTTCAGTGCCCTTCTTAGAGAAAGAACATTGATGAGAGGGTCGCCACCTCAGATACCACAATGTGGGTTTAGCTTGGCTAGAGTTGGCCTCTTCTTTCCCTGACTCAGGGAGTGTGAAAGAGGCCGATGCGTGTATCACATTGACGGAGAAGTTTAATTCCCTTCGCACATGTGGCTGTGGCGGGCTGACCAAATGGTCGCCCATATCAAGCACCCCCTGGTTGATCAGGTCTTTCACAATGTTCTTGAAGATGTGGCAATCCTGGATGACATGGCCTATTGTCCGATGATACAAGTAATAGCCATGTTGTAGCATAGTGCTTGTCATTTCATCATTTTCTGACACCGGGAGATCCAGTAACCCTTCATGATGGCACACGTGAAAAATCTCCAGGACTTTGTGACGAGGGAAGGAATATAATTTTTCTGGTTCCTCGTCCTCAGATGAATCTGAAGAGTCTTACGGAATCCTCCCGACCTTGGAGGTATCTGGGTGGTTGATGATACCTCTGCCCCCTATATGTGGTTTGGAGCAAGTGCCCTGGCAAACAGCACGGAGGGGAAAGTGGCCAACTACTCGTTGACACTTTTCAGGAGTTGCAGTAGCTCATGCTGTGTCCCCTATATGTGTGTTGGAGCAAGTGCCCTCCGTAGTCACATGGTCCCATTTCCACGTAGGAATCTCTAAAGGCTGGAAAATGCCACTTGACTGTTGATGCTCCGTCTTCACCTGCTGACATGTCAAGCACCTGGCCACGAACCTAGCTAGATCCTTCTTCATACCTGGCCACCAAAATTGCCTCTTCAGATTGCGATACATCTTCGTTGCTCCGGGATGCACAACATAGCGGGAACCATGCGCCTCCTGCAAAACAGCCTTCCTCACCTGATCTTCAGTTGGAACATACAACCTGTCTCGGAATCTCACTACCTCATCATCACCAAACTCCACCTCGGCCATTGACAAAATGCGAGGTAGCTTGGGGTCCACACGCTGAGCGTCCAACACCTGACGACGAATAGCTGGCGTGACAATCAAACTAGCAAGAATGGCTGACCTTTGGTCCCGAGGAACCTTGAGCCTGAAAGTTTCCATTGGCACCTTCTCCCACAGCTTCCATTCTCTCAACATCAAGTGATTAACTGCCATTTTTCTGCTTAATGCATCAGTTGCCCGATTGATAAGATAAGTTGAAGTCATAATCTTTCATGTATTCCATCCATCTCCTCTGCCTGAGATTAAGATCCTTCTGAGTGAACACATTCTTCAAGCTCCGATAGTCTGTGAAAATCTCAAATTTCTTTTCATACAAATAGTGCCTCCAAATCTTCAATGCAAAAATCACTGCTGTCAACTCAAGATCATGAGTGGGGTAGTTCTCCTCGTGCAGTTTCAATTGGCGAGATGCATAAGCTATCACCCTGCCATTTTTCATCAACATTGTATCCAAACCTACCTTGGAGGCGTCGGTACAAACCACAAATCCACCTGAGCCAGAAGGCAATACAAGAACTGGAGCAGTGGTGAGCAATTTCTTCAGCTCCATAATGCTTTGCTGACACTCATCGGTCCAGATGAAAGGCACGTCCTTCCGAGTCAGCTTGGTCATCGGTGCAACAATTCGGGCAAAGTCCTGGATAAACCTCCTATAATAGCCTTCTAAGCCCAAAAAGCTTCTAATCTCTGACACTGTCCTTGGTCTAGGCCATTGAACCACTCCTTCCATCTTAACTGGGTCAACAGAAATACCATCGCCCGAGATCATGTGCCCGAGGAAATGTATCTCCCGTAGCCAAAATTTGCATTTGCTGAACTTGGCATACAGTTGGTGTTCCCGCAATGTCTGCAACACAATCCTCAGGTGGTGAACATGCTTCTCCTCAGACTGAGAATAGACAAGAATATCATCTACAAACACCACCACAAATTGGTCCAGGTAAGGACGAAACATCCTGTGCATCAAGTCCATGAAAGCTGCTGGGGCGTTGGTTAGCCCAAATGGCATCACCAAAAACTCATAATGCTCATATCTGGTGGTAAAAGCAGTCTTCTCTACATCTGACTCTCTAATCCGCAGTTGATAATATCTAGATCGCAAATCAATTCTCGAGAATACCTGGGCCGATTGAAGCTGATCGAACAGATCATCAATGCGAGGCAACAGATACTTGTTCTTAATAGTCACCTGGTTCAGCTGTCTATAATCAATGCACAGTCTTAAGCTGCCATCCTTCTTCTTTACAAACAATATCGGTGCACCCCATGGAGAAAAACTAGGGCGAATATAGCCCTTCTCGAGCAACTCTTGTAGTTGAGTCCTCAGCTCCCTTAGTTCTGCCGGTGCCATGCGATAAGGTGCCTTGGACAAGAGCATTGTGCCAGGCACAATCTCAATGGTGAAGTCAATCTCCCTCTGCGGAGGTAGTCATGGTAACTCATCAGGGAAGACATCTGGAAACTCATACACAACTGGAATATCCTCTACCCCTTGCTATTCTTGATCAACCAACACTACTGAAGTAAGAAACCCCTGACATCCCGCATCAAACATTCTGCGAGTTTTAATAGTTGAAATGAGGAAGCGGGGTGAAGAAGTCCGAATACCTTGGAAATAGAATTAGGGCCTCCGAGGATGCTGAAAATAAACCCTCTTCGAACTACAATCCACTACGGCATCATAGGCCTCTAGCCAATCTATACCCAGAATCACATCATAATCTTTCAACTGCAATTCATAGAGTCTGGTTGGCATATTCTGCCCCTCAATCCATACTGGCATCCTCTCTAAACAATAAGGAGTGATCATAAAATCACCCGTCGACAACTCCACTGCCAAATCACAAGACATCTCGATGGTGGACTCTTCAGCACACGTAGCAAAATCCTCGGATATAAATGAATGAGAAGCGCCAGAATCAAACAAAACTCGGGCCGCACAACCAAGAATCATAACTGTACCTTCCACCAACTGAGATGCCTCTGCCTCTACACGAGTCATATGCATCACGCGCCTTCGAGATCTCTGCCTCTCCATACTAGCTGATCGCGGCAATGGTGGAATCCGCATCTGCTGCTGAGATTGTTGGCAACTATTGGGGATGGAACTGCTGAGGTTGAAACTGTTGCTGCTGCTGAAACTGGTGTGGCTAGTGCAGCCTCTGAGGACAGTCACGAGCCATGTGCCCCACCTAATCACATCGGAAGCATGTCACAGGCATATGACACGACTTGCCGAGGTGGAAGTCATCACACCGTGGACACGATCCCCGCTGTCCACTTATGCAACCTTGGCGCTGAAATGGCAATGGCTGCTGCACACTACCCACCGAAGTTTGCCTCTGATCTTGCCGCTCATGGCGTCTTCTGCCAAACCCTGCCTTTCTAAACATCCGCTTAAGCCTCGAACTAAATGACGTGGAACCCGCAGCAGAGGCTACTGAAGGAGATGGCCCTGATCTGCCTGAGCCCTGCTGAAAAGTGTTCTATTGCTGAATAGAACTATGTTGGCTTCGGCCTGTTTGCATCTGCCCAACACTAGCTTGCTCCTGAGTCCTTGACAAGTCTTCCTCCAAATCTACGACTGTTTGATAAGCTATCTCCATATTTGTCACACGGGTGGCAACCATTACATGCCTAAGCTCAGGTCTCAATCCTCTAATAAACTGCCTGGTCTTAATCCTTTCGTTCGCCATAATGTGGAGTGCATAGCGGCTCAACTCAATGAAGCTGGAGCGATACTACATCACAGACATGTCTCCCTGAGTCAACTCCATAAACTGATACATCTTTTTTGACCTGATATGCTCCGGACTGAAAACACGCTCGAAAGCTTCAAGAAACTTTTGCCACGAAATCTGCCGGAGGGGGCGACATTGGAATGTTGACTCCCATGCTGTAGTCCACCACGATAAAGCTGAACCCTATAGTTTATAGCTAGCCAACAACACCTTCTCATCTTCCGTACACTTCATGGAGCAGAACACCCTTTCCATGGCATCTATCCAAGCTCTTGTTGCATTTGGATCTGGCTGTCCCTCGAATTGAGGTGGATGGAATTGCAGAAACTCTTTTAAAGCTCGCCCACGACCTCCTTAAGATGACGAGCCCTTTTCGGCCTCCCTACCATGCTGCCAGAGATAAAACTGGTACATGCCCTCGACAAACTCCTCTCGTCCCTGCACTCCTGTTGCTGCCGCTCCTGCCGTCGAGTGAGGTGATGTCATGCTCTGCTCCTCCTAAACCTCGGCCGATTGCCCTTGCAGGGAGTAGGTCCTCCTCCTAGGCGCCATAATCTTCTACAATAAAAAGGGAGAAAACGGCGGAATCAATAAAACATACGGTGCCCTATATCAGTTGCCAACTATACTGCGTACTATGGACTTTTTAAACTGCTACGATCAATTTAAAATTTTATACACTCCCACAACCATGCTCTGATACCATTTGTAACGACCCAAGATCCGAATATTGAGAAAAACTTGATATCCTTGAATCTTGGCCCGCCACCCACGAGCCAGAGGCTCGGAAGGGTTTTGGGACGGTCTGATAGTGTATAAGAATCTAAAATAATTGCAACAGAATAAATACTTAGCATAATCAATGCGAGAAATAAACAATTCTATGGTTTACAAGTTATACAATCTAGAATTTATATGTCCATACGCGAGTACAACAGACTGAAAAGAGTACAAGACTACGGGGCTGTTGGAGGCAAAAAGAAAATGACACACAAAAAGTAAAAATAATAAATGAATAGGCTATTTATAGGGGCAGCCAACCCTTTTTTACCCATTTGAGGGGTTTAGGACCGGGTCCACCCCCCCTTGGGGGGTTTGCCCCGGGTCCACCCCTTTTGGGGGGGTTTGCCCCGGGTCCACCCCTAAAAGGGGGGGTTTCCCCCGGGTCCACCCTCCCCTTGGGGGTTTGCCCTAGGTCAACCCCCCCAAGGGGGTTTTGCCCCGGTTCTAACCCCCTAGGGGGGTTTATTTGCCCTGGGTCCACCCCATTAGCATATAAAAAAAAAGCGGAAGGGCTTCATATGAATTTTTTGTTTCTTAACTGCTTAAAGACTAAAGGCCACTGAAAGCGAGACATTTCAGGCATTTGCGTATCATTTGCTGTGTGAAGATACCAGCATAGCCTATGGGTCCATGGAACAACATGTATGATTTATTTCACAAGATTATAGCAACACAGTTGTATCTTGTGACTGGTATACTCAAGAATGCATGTTTTACCTGTTTCTCTGGTCAAAAAAAAAACTTGGTTTCACAAACAGAAATTTAGTCTAAATCAAGTGGTTCTTCGTAGTGGGGAAAATTCACTAAAGACACTTCAGACATGTGAGGGCTTGATGTCTCATGCTAATATTGAGTCATTGACTGTAAAAGCCTGTACATACCCAAATTTGTTTGGGTGGCCAATGATGGATACCTGGCTAAAGTTGCATCAGATGTCAACTTAAAACTGTCTAAATTTCCATCACTAGCTACAGCTTTAGTAGCATAACAGCAACAGCTCAAAGGCAATAGCAGCAGCATTAGCTCAGTAGTAGCAGCAGCTCAAGGGCTGCAGTAGTAGCCAATGGAGATAGCAACAGCCCAATGGTAGCAGCAACTACAAGAATAGCAGCTGCAATGGCAGCACTACAACAATTGCTGCAACAGCTCATCAAATAAAATAGTAGCAGCAGCTAACAAGAGCAACAGCAACACAATAGCAACATCAACAGCTAAGAAGAACAGCTGCAGTAGCAGCCCAATAGCCGCAACAGCAGCCCGACAGCTGCCATAGTAGCATCAGACAGATGCAACAGCGGCACACAAATGCTGCAACAGCAGCAAACAAAAGTGTTTGCCAGCAACACCAACAGTTGCTGGGAGATCCCATATTGAGATAGCTTGTCTGGCCATTTCAGTAAAGCTCTGGCAGCACAATGGCAACCAAATCAGCCCGCAACAGCAGCACAAAATAGCTGTAATAACAGCACCACAACATCTGCTACAACTACACAAAGTAGTTGCAACAACAGCAGTAACAAAATTGGCTGCCATAGCAGCACACAACAGTTGCGACAGCAGCATACAACAGCTGCAACCGCAGCAGACTAAATTTAGGCAGCAAACAAAATTGTTAGCAGCAGCAATAACAACCCTTTAATCAAGGGGAAAGTTAACCCAATTTGAAACAAAAATGGTAGTGGCAGCATGGGTCTACCCCCATATAGGGGGTTTGGACCGGTTCCATCCCCATATGGGGGGTTTGGACCGGGTCCACCCCCTATATAGGGGTTTTGCCCCGGTTCCACCCCCAAATGGGGGATTTGGACCGGGTCCAACCCCCATATGGGGTTTTGCCCTGGTTCCACCCCCATATGGGGGATTTGGACCGGGTCCACCCCCGACATGGGGTTTTGCCCCGGATCCACTCCCAATTTCTCTGGTTTTGCCTTGAATCCACTCCCAAATTTTCCTTGTTTTGGCCCGAATAGAGGGTATAACCGCTAGAGTCCTTTGAGACTCTATAAATACCCCCAATGGGGTCCATTTGACAGAGGAAGAGAAAGACACACAGAAGAACACAGAGAGAGAGAGAGAGTGTTTGGTGTTTGTGTTTCTTTTGAAGGCTCATCTCCCTGGGTTTTGTGCTCGTGTGGTGGCTGTGGTTGTGTTGTGAGGGTATGCTACAAACTCCATGTGCATCACAACCCTTTTATGAATTGTGTAATTTAAAGAAAATCTCCCTATGTGGAGAAATCTTTAAAGTCCGGCGATGTGGTTATGCAAACACCCTGGATATGATCAAGACACTTGTGTAAACCCTAATTGATTATGAGCCAAGGGATCATGCACAATCAAAACCCTAATTGCTTGCGAGCAAAGGGTCATGAACCATCAAAACCCTAATCGCCTGTGAGCTAAGGGTCATGTACAATTAAAACACTGATTGTCTCTGAGCAAAGGGTCCTATACAACCAAAATCTTAATTGTCTATGAACATCCGGTCATGCCACTCCTTGGAGAGGGATCATAAAAATTTTTCTTTCCGCCCCCCGGAAACCCCCCTCAAGGGACGCTGCCCCCTTGACCCCCGCCACCTGATCGGGCAGGTCGATCCCCGGTGTTGCGCTGATGGACGCGCGAAGCTGGGCCCCAACTCATGAGAGCTTAAGAAGGGGAAGTAATCTCCTGAGAGTCTGTGGTGGTCTTCCCCAATGAGAGACTTGTACCTATTGCCAAAATTATACAAAAATCTATGTTCAGTCCAGATGTTACCAAAATATCCTTGGTTTGGACAAATTGCATAAATACCTCCAATGACGGGACAATTGCAGAAATGCCTCGAAAGTGAAAAATTACAGAAATACAACCAAAAGTGAAAAATTGCAGAGATACCCATGATGGGTCCGAAATTGCAAATATATCAAAAAAAGGGTTTGATCTCTATGGAATTTATTCAACGGCCTGCTCTGGTAGTGAAATTTAGACCACATGTAAATCAAATGACCCGAAAATGTAATCGGGATTTCATGTATTTTGTAAGGATGAATCCAAAGAATGAAATATTTAGTTTTCTCCTGCAAATGTGTATCTCTAATGGGTGATCTCCTTGATCAGATCTGTTAGATAAAACTCCCAATATCACAGCTAATATTGTGGAGGCCAAAAAATATTTTTTTTGATAGTTAATCAAGGGTATTCGGACTTTATGTCGATGTAAATAAACATCGACTATGGTCGATGGGGAAATGTATCGTACCCAAATCTTAATCGTCTGATAAACCTAATTTCACAGAAATAATAATACACCTGCTACCTAAATAATCACGAATGTGCATTTTCTTCTTCAAAGGAGAAATATTTACTTTTCTATTTATTTATTTATTTATTTCCGTGAGTTAAACAGGGGCATACCCCGCCTCTGGCAAACTGGCACTAAACCTGACCACCGACCTCACGCGAAGCCTCAGAAGCACAGCGTGTAAGTCGTGCATCACCTGAAAAACAAAGCGGGTGGGCATCGTCTCATCGGCTCAGTAGGGGTCCCGCGGATCTCCACCTCACAACGGTAAATACACGATGTAATAAGTACAAATCAGAGCCGTAATTAGAACATGAAAGGCGGTAAATAACAATTAAAGAATAGAACCACGCCACACGTGTACCACGGCCACCCGAAGTAAACCACACTTCAATATCGTATAATGGGATACCCTCGACCGCCAGAGCACTAAACCACAACAGTAGGAAATTGGGGTCGCTACACTCGAGTGACAGGAACACTACTCATTGAAAGCAAGGTCAGATGCGTCCACTGACGACTTAGTTCGCAACCTTAGGTATCTCCCTACTCGCCTCAACGCGGAAACTGAGACACCGTACACAGTAACACAAGACAAGGGTCTAGTTGGGGTCGTGCTCGTGAACACGCGTCCGTAGTCTCCGATCATGTGTGCACACATTGACTAACTGCGCTACGTCAGGCTCTCTAGCTTGTTTCCTCTCGGCTCAGACTCGAGTCGCCACAGTGGGAGGCCCTACGGAAACCAACCTAAACCGTCTCTCCCGGGTCTAGCTCTCCACCACTCCCAGGTGGGTCGACACCTGCGTGCCCAGGCAACTACAACTAGTGGGGAAAGGTCACTTAAGGCGAGAACCCGCTGTGAAACTACTGACATGTCACCGGTTGTATACACACGCTCGTTGCACGGAACATGAGCCTTAGTTGATAAGACACAAGGCTACCGAGGTTACCATGTCGGAAACCATACACCATTCACGATCCCCCTCCATGGGTTACATACATGCCTTAAACCGGATCATCGGGCGTCCCACCACGAGACGACCCTCACGGGGTTTGCACGGCTAATTTCTTACTTCTTTCATCCACAAATACTTTAATTTGAGTTTCGAGGTGAAAATCCGAGTTCCGGGCCGAATAGGCCATTTCAGGAGTGGGTCGGTCGACCCATCCCAAAGGTCGGTCGACCTTCAGGGGCACTCGGTCGACCGACCAGGAGACCGGTTGACTGGTTTGTCCAGGCCCTGGGCGCTGCCCGGGGTCGGTCGACCGAGCCCTAATCGGTCGACCCAACCTAGCCCAGTCCCTTTTTCCTTCACTCTGCCAGGAACCGGTCGACCGATCCTTTGGATTGGTCGATCGATTCCGGTGTCGGCCGAACGGGGTGACCCTCTAAGGGTCCTGTTCCACACCCAACTCGCTCTATTGCGCATGGGAACCATGGGGAATTGCTCCCCGACCCTTGGCACACTTGATGACACTCAAACAAATAAATCGACCACCGGATCGGCAAAACCATCGCTCACCCCGAAATATGTATTTTTCCCACAACATGAAAGAAACCCTTTCATTCTGGCCTGGAATCGACTCTAAACGGCGAGGAAACATGCGGGGAGGTGGATGGGTCCGCCCCCCTACCTGAGACGCCGCTTTTACCGTCTAAAATCGTTCTGATCGTCGCCAATCCATGTCGAAACCCGGTGAAACTCGGAAACCCGCGACCCGCACTCGCCACCACCTCGTTCACGTCCTCACGACCAACCTTCTGCCACTGCCGTAGCCCAATCGAGCTTCCTCGCTACTTGCCGTCTGCAGTCGGAGGAGAGGGGAGAAGAACAGAGGTGGGACGGGAGAGGATGAAGGAGAGACGGTTAGGAGGAAGAGGGGGGTCCGATGGGGTTAGAAATAGGGTTTTTGGGTTGCCCAAAACCCCCCAAAGAAGCAAAATCGTAAATAAACTCATTTTCATCAATTTAAATAAATAATCTCCAGAAATTCATTAAAAATTTCGCAATTCCTTCTAAAATTTTAGAATTAATATCCCAAAAAATTCACGGTTTTTAAAAATATTCACGAAAAATAAATCCGACGCCGATTAAGTGGAATCCGAAACTCAGGGTATTACACCTTCGTTGCTCACCGTTGCCGCTCGCCATTATTGCTGCTATAGTCGCTGCTTGAGGAGAGGGTGAGAATCAAGGAGGGGTGCCAGGCCATGACCCTATTGGGGATCGGGGAGGGTTGGTGTCAGGTTGGGGCTTTTATAGCCCGGTGAACCAGGTCAGGTATTTGGGCCATTGGGCTGGGCAGGTGGGGTTAGTTGGTTCGTGGGCTGCGTGAGGTGGGTTGGGGCACCAAAGGTGGGCCTAATGTGCTCAATTTGGCCTGGGCGATCCCAGTGATCGCCTAGGCGATAAAGGCCGGCCAGAGTGAGGCAAGTTATTGGCGCCTTGCCTTGTCTTGTTGCCTAGGTGAGCGCCTTTCTCGCCTTTGATAACATAGCTTGCTGCTGCAGTGCTCATGTTCCCATGCAGTATGGACAGACCTTTTGGACAGGATGAGAGTCTCTTGGTCCTGTCCACTTACTCTGATGGAGTTGTCTCAGGGTCGGCATAGATCTTGGCAGCGGCAGACAGATAGGTGGGCTTAGTGGATGTTTTTGCATGCAACCACATGGGTGTTATGGGAAACGGGAGCCTTCATATCTTCCATGACGAGCAGGGCTTGGAGAAGCTAGTATCTTCCACCTGTGATTGGAATCATTGGATGAGGGCTTGGGTTGGGGTTTCGTGAGGGACTGCCTGTAATTTCCCCCCTCTTGTTAGGTTTCTTTGCACATAAACTGGCCACCATTTTTTTTCTGTGTGTGTTTGTGGGGCAGGGGGGAGTAGATGGTCCCACAATAATTGTATTAAAGGAAAAAATAAGAATCTACAAGTATACAAAATAAGGAGGGATGAAAGCAGAAGTCCATCTGTACAGGAGTGCATCTGGCTGGTGCCACTCACTCTCCACTCAAAAAATTAAAAGGTGACGAATTGGATGCATTCACATTACAAGAGAAGTTAGCCCAGTCCCACACCCTTCTACAAATAACAGCGACAACCGCTTCTGAGGTCATGGACTCCCTATGGAAGATCCTAGCATTCTGCGCATTCCAAATGGACCATAGATTCCCATGAAGGATCAGCCACCAAAGTTTGCCCTCACCTTTGAGTCGCCAAGCACATCCATGTGGATAAGAGCGCATAAACCATTGGTGGAAGGAAGTACACATATTGGGGCTTGTCAACGAGAAGTTCTCACACCTCCCAAGCGAAAGGGCACTTGACAAAAAGGTGGTCCAAGTCTTCCTCTACTTCACTGTATAAGCAGCATGCTGGGTAGAGGCCATCTATGAGCATACAAAGTTGGTCACAAGTAAGGAACCTCCCTAGGGAGGTTCTCTAAATGAAGACTTTCACCTTCAAAGGACTCTTGTGGCTTTCAAGCCTGTTTAGGCAACCAGAACCTAGCGCCTCCATCATGGATGAAGTTGTTGGCTGTTTTGACCATAGATGATCCTCTTCGTCTACTCCCAAATACCATGAGTTTGTGTGGTCCTGCTGCAGGGAATTCCCCTGGAGGAGATTCAAAAGTTCTGTCAGTTCGTTGATTTCCTCTTCCCTCAGATCTCTCTTGAAGAACAGTGTCCAATCTCCCTCCCAATATAACCGTGCAGCTTTGGCATCGGGCAAGGCAGCAATCCTGAAAAGCTGATGAAATCTGATGTGGGAGGGAGTAGGGCTGCACCAAGCGTCTCTCCAGAGGGACATTTCTGCCGATTGCCAATAGCCACCTGAGTGTCACATTGAGTAACTACAAAGTCCCCTTCCGAGCATGAGATATAAAGCTAATAGAAGAGGGAGAGATGTTCCACACCCTTGTCCCTTTGTATTACTTCTTCCTCACGACTTCTACCCACGATCCAATCTCCTCTGTGCCAATTTTCCACCGCCATTTGCTTAGAAGGGCCAAGAGCTTGTAATGCTCTTTAGGCTTAACACTCCAGCCTTGTTACTTTGACACACCCTTCCCCAATTGATGTCACGCCAGTCCCTTTGTCCCCATTCCCATGCCAGAAGAACCTACTTCAGACAGTCTGAAGCTTCCTTGCTACTGTCTTAGGGATCTTGAAGACAGACAAGAAGTGGGAAGAACGTCCATGACTACTTGGCAAAGCACCGACCTACCTCCATAAGATAGTAATTTATTTTTCCAACCTGCTAGTCTTGACTCAAACTCATGGATAAACCTTCGCCATTCATTGCAATGAAGAGTCCTTGGGGAGAGAGGAAGCACTAGGTAAGAGGGAAGTCACCAACTCTGCATCCCAGAGTCCACTGCCCTCAATGTCTCTACTCCGTGTTGACACCTGCCAAAAGGCTCTTCTTGGCTCAATATTTCTAGCAGAAGTATAATAGCACAAATCTAGTCCAGCTGTCCAGAAGAAAAAATGGATAGTGTCATTAGCATATTGAAGATAAGTAATGTGGGCAGCCCTTGGACAATGACAAGAAACCCTCTATGATACGAAGCTCCTCTGCTTTGAGCCACATTCTGCTCAGGAGGTGAGCACCAGAAGAAAAAGAAGGGGAGACATATGGTCGACTGAGACAATGCACAGTACGAATGAAAGGAGAGGGTCTCTCATTGATGATAATAGCAAAATTGAAGATAAGTAATGTGGGCAGCCCCTGGACAATGACAAGAAACCCTCTATGATACGAAGCTCCTCTGCTTTGAGCCACATTCTGCTCAGGAGGTGAGCACCAGAAGAAAAAGAAGGGGAGACATATGGTCGACTGAGACAATGCACAGTACGAATGAAAGGAGAGGGTCTCTCATTGATGATAATAGCAAAATGTGGTTGAAGTTAGACACAATCTAATCTAGCCAATCCATCTCTCACCAATGCACATCACCTGCAAAGAGGAGGCAACTGCAACTGACTTGGTCATAAGCCTTTTCAAAATCTAGCTTGATAACTAGTCCGCTTTTCCTGGGCTGCTTCCTGATATACTCCAGAGCCACCAGAAAGCTCTCCTGAATGTGATGCCTCTTGATGAAGGCACTATGGTTGCCATTAATAACTCTGAACAATATTCTCCATTTTTTGAGCCAACATCTTTCTGATGCTCTTATAGACCCCATTCAAAACGCTGATGGGTCAAAACTCCTAAAGTCTGTCTGTCCCTTGTTTAGGGATCGGCACAGCCAGGGTCTTGTTGATGCCGCTCAAGTGGGCCATACTCTCTTGGAATTCCCACGCAGCTTCAAAGATGTCTTCACCTGTCTCGCACAGTGGTTTTTTCGTTTGTGGCACATTTTTATATGTTGTGGGTTGTTTTGGGGTCTACTTTAGTCTAGAGGGTGATGATGTCTTTTGGGGTTTTTTGTCAAAGTGTAATTGTAAATACTCATATTTTCATGTAATGAGTTTGTGGTATCTTCCACTTTCAAATAGAATAAAATAAATTAAAACAAAGCCTTCACATTGCTTCCCCTGACACCTCTGTAGCCCAAAATCTGTCATTGATTACTCCTTGTTTCTTGAGTTGCTGAGGGCCCTTACTGTTCTCTCATCTCTGATGGGTGAGGAGTTCTTTTAATGAAACCTACATTGAAACACCCGTGGAAATAAAACTTGATACTTATCTCTATCCTCTTGCTTTTAGTTTCTATCCTGATGTCTCAGGTAACCTTAAATTTATACCCATTTCATTACCTCAACTAATTTTTATTTTCTGACTGATTTTATGATGCGGGACGGGGAAGAAGGATAGAAGGTGGGGGTGTAGGCTTTGCGGCCTCCCTCTCACAGGGACCACCTGGGGTTTGGGAAAGAGGTGGGAGTGTACACTTCGCCTCCTCCCTTTTGCAGGACCACCTAGGGTTGTCTCCCCTCAAGGCTCTCTCATCTCCATTGCAGAGATAAAAAATACTGTAAAATCGCAACTAAAAATTCTTCATTAATTCAAAAAGTAAGATTATAGGACTATTTATAAGAATTAGGCTAACCCTAACCCTAACCCTAACATGACCTTTTTGGACGACTTTACCCCTAGACTTAAGAAATAGTGCGAAAATCGCACCAAAAATTATAGAAATAGAAAGACATGAACTTCGCTTCAAATGAGCCCAATAAAATTTACAAAAATGAGAAACTTAATTGTATAACTTTAAATTATTAGACTCGACACAAATAAAGACAAAATACATAATAAAAATGAAAATGACACTAATACGACTCTGATCGTCGTCCCTATAAATAGTGCCATAGTGCGTAGTGCCAATCGAGTCCGTCGTTTGATGTCATGAGTCTTGCTCCGCGTCAATCTCTCTTGGTTCGAAAAAATTCGTACTCAAAGTTTGAAATGTCGAAGTAGGATGAAGACAAACACGAGGACAAACATAGAACTCCGTGCAGAAAATCATATCAGGGATCTCGAATTGTCATTTAACATGTGCCTCGCAAAAATCTAACCACATCATATGAACATGAGACAGCTCCAGAAGTAACATGACGTCAGGTGGAGCAACTGACGAAGAAACCTCAAACAGTGTCATCAATCAAGTCTGACCCGGACATAATAAATAAATCCCGATCACAAACATCATAGGAAACTACTGTCAAAATACTTCTATAAGATGAGTCAACGGTGAGTACAAAATCATCTATCAAATCCAACCCAGAATTGACAAATAAACTTTGATCCCATGAAATAATATCACGTCAGCCTGTCGTTCCGTCATCCAGTCTCGTCCTAGACGCATGTAGGAACCTAGTGAATCAATATTGCACCATGCTCCATCAAAATAACAAACCTTTATCAACGGGGTGCCACCTTCAAATTGTTGATGGAACTCCACAAAAGTTCTATCACTCTCAACAATAGTTTCACCAGTTTCCAATAATAAATCGACAATGGATTGAAAAATGTAATTATCTTGATGTCGCTTGTCTAAAAATATTCTTGTACGTTTCTTGTTTGGAAAATATACGAGAAAATTGAAACCCATTTAGCACGTCTAAGAGATTACGAAACTTGACCAAGTTGAGCTGATCTAGACTTGGCGGGCCCCGAGCTGGGTCGAGCGACCCACGAGAAGTCCCCTGCGGATTGAGCGCAGTCGGTGTTCTGCTCGGTGAAGCCGGGGTGGCCGTCGGGTGTTGAGGGGCGGGGAGCTGCGGTAAGGGTAAGAGAGAGAGAGAGATGAAGGGGTGGATGGTGGGCTGTCTAGGGTTTGGTTGGGATGGGGATCGTGGTGGGAACAAAAGAGGGAGATATAAGGGGGTGTGGAAGGCGAGGCACACATTGGAGGTGCTAGACCAAGGGGGAGCGACGTTTGGGCAGATGGGTGGTAGTTTTGCGTGGAGAGTGGTGAATGCAGTCGGAGGGGGTGGATGCGATTGTGGTGGGTGTGGTGTGGTCGAGGAGAGGTAGGGACGGCCGCAGTGTGAGACCAGGCCCTTGATGGCGTCGCAGCGATGAGACGGCAACCTCTATAGGGGACGACAGGGCCGGCCGGGGCGGATCTGCAGTCACAGGAGGCGCTGGACAACAGTGGGGCCACGGGGTCGCTGGCGTCCGACAACTTGACGCAGGGCAGGGCGAGGGTGGTTGGTGTAGACTGGTGAGGTGGGCAGTCGCTATGGTTGGGGGGTGGGGGTCGCTGTTGTTGTGACAGGCAGTGGGGAGGTGGGCAGCGGTCGACGTCTCTCCTGCTAGTGCGACCTAGAAAGAGGGGGCGAGTGCCTTGTTGGATCGGGCTGACGCCCTGTTCACAAGAGTAGCAGAAGCGGCGCGGCTAGGGTTTGCAGAAAGAAGAAAGATGGTGAAGGGGCTGCGCAAAGGAAGAAGGGGGAAGGGATGGTTGGCGGCGTAGGGAGAGGGAATGAGTAAGAAGATGACGGTGGCTACTAAACTATGGCGGTGGCGGTGCTGAACGGTAGTTGCGGCAGCGCAAATCAGATCTCGACTCTGTGGAAGAAGCCGAGGCCTGCTCTGGTATCAAAATTGATGCGGGACGGGGAAGAAGGATAGAAGGTGGGGTGTACGCTTTGCGCCCTCCCTCTCACAGAGACCATCTAGGGTTTGGGAAAGAGGTGGGGGTGTAGGCTTCGCGCCCTCCCCTTCGCAAGGACCACTCAGGGTTGCCTCCTCTCAAGGCTCTCTCATTTCCATCACAGAGATAAAAAGTATTATAAAATCGTAACTAGAAATTCTTCATTAATTTGAAAAGTGAGATGACAAATTTATTTATAGGTGTTAGGCTAACTTTAACTCTAACATGACCCTCTTGGACGACTTTACCCCTTTAGACTTAAGGAAAAGTGCGAAAATTGCACAAAAAATTATAGGAAAATAGAAAGACATGAACTTTGCTATAAATGAGCCCAATAAAAGTTACGAAAATTAGAGATTTAATCGTACAATTTACTCGACTCAAATAAAGATAAAATATATAATAAAAATGAAAATGACGCTAATACGACTTCGATCGTCATTTATGTAAATAGTGCCATCGTGCTTAACGCCAATCGAGTCCGTCGTCTGAAGTCATGATTCTCGCTTCGCGTCAATCTCATCCGGTTTGAAAAAATTCAGGACGGGGAAGAAGAATTGATGGTGGGGGTGTAGGCTTCGCGCCCTCCCTCTCACAAAGGCCACCTAGGGTTTGGGATAGAGGTGAGGGTGTAGGCTTCGCGCCGCCCCTTTCGCCGAGATCACCTAAAGTTGTCTCCTCTCAAGGCTCTTGCATCTCTATCGTAGAGATAAAAAATACTGTAAAATCGCAACTAGAAATTCTTCATTAATTCGAAAAGTAAGATTACATGACTATTTATAAGAGTTAGGTTAATCTTAATCCTAACATGACCCTCTTAGACGATTTTACCCCTAGACTTAAGAAATAGTGCGAAAATCGCATAAAAAATTACAGAAAAATAGAAAGACATGAACTTCGCTCCAAATGAGCCCAATAAAATGTACGAAAATTAGAAACTTAATCGTACAACTTTAAATTACTAGACCCGACTCAAATAAAGACAAAATACATAATAAAAATGAAAATGACGCTAGTACGACTCCGATCGTCGTCCGTGTAAATAGTGCCATTGTGCTTAACGCCAATCGAGTTCGTCGTCTGATGTCACGAGTCTCACTCCGCGTCATTTTAGATTAGTGTTAGATAACTTTTTATAAGAGATCTAGAATTCCACGGAAATTGTTTCACTGCTGATATCCATCCCAACTGGCTGACTGGTCCTAGTCTGCTGATTCTTGGAACTGTGGCCACATTCAGAGTGATCAATTGTTTTGGCTAGGGTTTCTGATTTGTTCTCTAGCTGGACATCAATTCTGTAAAAAGTGATACTATAAGCTTTTAAGTAGATTTCTCCAAAGTCCAATACAACCAGTTGGCTGAGGGAGAAAGTATTGTTACATGCCCTCCCGTCGGGCATCAATTGTTTAATAGGTGATACTGCTTACTTTGAAGTACATCTGTTGAACCCTGAAATTTGATGGAACAAAAAAAAAGAAGAGAAAGAGAAGAAGAAAGGGGGTGCACCCCCGGTCCATTCCACCGGCCCCTCTCCTCCTGCCCTGTTGCACACCACCGCAACACCATTGGGGGTATGCCACCCCGGTTCATCCCACCGGGGGTGGCACCCCCCCTTTCTCATGCTGCTGGCGTTGCTAATTGGGAGTAGGGGGACCCCAGGTCAGACCACCGGGGGTGGCCCCCTACCTCCTCCTGCTACCAACTGGGGGTGGCCTGCCCCCTTTCTGTTGCCCCCTCTTCTTTCTCCTATTGTCACAAACCAGAGGTGGCCCCCCTTTTTGTTTATTTGCGCACAAAAAACAACCCCCCCCCCCCAAAAAAAAAAAAAAAAAAAAGGAAAAGAAAAAGAAGAAAATAAGATAAAGGGACAAGAAGACTGTGAGACCCGGAATATTTTCACGTGGGAAAAATAAATGTTCTTTTTGAAAAGAGACATTCCTCTGCATAGAGAGGTTTATTCCGTGGGTGCGCATAGTATCAGACGATTTGGGTTCGGGTGCTGGACTTCTCCCCACTGACCGGAGTCAGTGTTGATTTACATCGACCTAACGTCCGAACACTTTTGTTTGATTGTCAAAGAAATCCCCAAAATCCTCTCCATAGGCTCAGATGTTAAGGGTAATCTCACTTAGGGAGCTTTCCATTCATTCACCACCAACAAGTAGACAAAATTAGGGCTAAGTCTAGGCAAAACCCTAAGATTTGGGAATAGAAGCGCAAATATGCGGAAGCCATAGGCATTTTTGAAGTAGAGAGGAGTTTTCTGGACCCCGAGGGTATTTCGATAATTTTACCACCCCAGGGGTATTTTAGTAATATCACCAGGCCAGGGGTGTTTCTGAAATTTGAGTGGGTCACATTTTGAGATGAGCTCCACCCGATGGGCTAAGAGATAGTGCCTTAGCTTCTTGACAGCAAACACCAGAGCTAGGCACACATTTTCCATGGGAGCGTACCGATGCTCAGGCCCAATCAGCTTTCGGCTGAGGTAGTACAACGGCTGCTCCTTGCCCTCTTCATTAATCTGGGCTAGGAGAGCCCCCAAAGAGGCATCCATGGTAGCAATATATAAGATAAGGGGCTTCCCTCTGACAGGTGCCCCTAAGACAGGAGGAGTCAGTAGATACTCCTTGATTTGCTCGAAGGCCTTCTGACAGTCTTCGTCCCATATGAAGGGTGCCCCTTTCTTCATCAGTCTGCCGAAAGGTAGGCATCTTTCTGAGAGGTTAGAAATAAACCGCCTAATATAGGGGAGTCTTCCCTGAAGAGATCTGAGCTCTGTCAAGTTCTTGGGCGGAGGTAGTCCTCTTATAGCCTTGATTTTGTCAGGGTCGATTTCTATGCCCCGGTACCTGACGATGAAGCCAAGGAACTTGCCGCTGGAGACGCCGAAGGCGCACTTCATCGGGTTCATCTTGAGCTGATATTGCCGAAGCCTTTCAAAGACTCGACGCAAGTCAGTCAAGTGATCCTCCCGCTTCTTCGTCTTGACGACCAGATCATCGACATAGCATTCGACAAGGTTATGTAGCATCTCGTCAAAGATCTTGGTCATTGCCCTTTGGTAGGTTGCGCCGGCATTCTTCAGATCGAACGACATCCTTTTGTAGTTGAAGATCCCCTTAGGAGACCGGAAAGCCGTATGGTCTTTGTCTTTGACGGCCATGCGGATTTGATTATAGCCCGACGACTCGTCCATAAAAGACAAGGCTTCATGACCGGTGGTCATATCAACCATTGTCTCAGTGATTGGGACAGGGAAGTCGTCCTTCGGGCATGCTTTGTTCAAATCCCTGAAGTCGATGCAGACTCGGACTTGGCCATTCTTCTTCTTGACGGGGACGATATTGGCGAGCCACACAGGATACATGCAAGGCTCTATAAAGTCCACGTTGAGCATTTTGTCAACCTCAGCGTTGACCTTCAGCTCCAGCTCGTGGCGCATACGCCTTTGAGCTTGCTTGACTGTTGAAAGTATTGCCAGCTCATGTTCAGCCACAGAAGGATCGAGCCCGGGCATTTCTTTATAAGTCCAGGCGAACCAATCCCTGAACTCTTCTAGGAGCTGTCGATACGACTGCTTTTCTTCCTCGCTGAGGAGAGCACTTATGAAGGTGGGACGATGGTCACTTTTCCTTCCGAGATTGATCTCAATCAACTTGTCCACAGTTGCCTGACCACTGTCTTCAAGCTCCGTTGGAGCTGGTTGTAGGTCGACGAAGTCTCCCTCGTCATCAATATTTGCTTCATAGACTTCAAATTCTTTGAAGCACTCTTGCTCGTGGCTTGAAGGCGAAGGACTTGCTTCTTCCTGTCGATGGTTAGCAGGCTGGGCTACTCCTCCCTCTGAGGGGTGGTCGTTGTTGACTCCCGATGAAGGTGATGGTGTCATTGACAGCTCACCGGACTCCCTTACAGAGTCGCCGAACCCGGGCTCAACTTCAACTTGCCCGTGATGAGGAGGTATCAGTTCTATGGCATTGACTGCAAAATGGACCTCGAAGTCCGTCTCCTGGTCGTAGCCAAGTCCCCTTGTATCTTTGCGAGAGAAAGGAGGTTGTCCACGGACCTGTGGAGGGTTCCACAACTGATGGAAGCATGCCGCTCGCGTGGGGTCCAGAGTTTGCGGGATGTGTTACTTTTTACACATTTCCTTGATGCAGTTGGGCATATCATCCATCTCCTGGACTGGCTCTGGCGCCACATCTGTGGGAGTATCCCAGCCGAAATCATCTTCAAGAGGACATGGTGGGACTAAATCACCTTTGTAAAAGATGATCGGCTTGTCCCTCTTGCTCTTGTTGCGTCTCCTTCTCCGTTGATAGGAGATTGTAAAGGTCTTCAACGGCTCCACCTCGTATTCTTCCCGTTGGGACGAGAGCTGGAGGCACTTGGGCGGTAAGGAGATACTCCCGTTAATGACTCGGCTGATGAGGTTGGCCTCAAAGTCAACATCCCGCCTTTCTGGTTGAGTCGGCTTGGAGGCGGCACTAAGGCTCAGCTTGTGCAGCTTTACCATGTCTTGGTTAACAGTGAAGAGCTGCCCTTCCTCGACTTCATGGTCCACCTTTTGCTTCCCTTTACCCTTTACAGATTCAGGGATTGCTAAAGTGGGCTTCCCAAAATATAGCGAAGCATCGGCCAGATGGCACTCATTGGGGTGGAACGGGGCCTGGTCCGCGAAGACCGTATGTTGCTCCCCTTCCTTAGCATATTTAATGCACTAGTGCAGAGTTGAGGGAACAACCCAGTTTTCATGCAGCCAGGGTCTTCCAAGCAGCATCTTGTAAGATGTGTCGGAGTTGATGATATAAAATGTCGTTTGGGTGATAAAATCGCCCAAGGCTAGTTTGACCACAACCCGACCAAGCGGCTCCTCGGAACCCTGATTGAATCTCGAGATCTTGACATCGGTCACCTTTTGCAAATAAGGTGCCAAGTATAGAGACTTGAAAGTCTTCAAAGGCATGATGTTGACGGCTGCTCCGGCGTCAACCAAAATGCGATTCACGTCATGCCCATTAATCGTCCCCTTCATATATAAGGGGCGATTATAACATGTCTTTGTCCGTGAAGGAGATGTTGGCTGTGAGTGCTTCATATGCCTGGGCTTGCAACTCTGCAACATGGGCTTCATATGCCTCTGGATTTTGAAGTATCTTGACAAGAGCCTCTCTGAGGTCTTTGCTCCAGGCAATGGCTTCCCAAATAGTGACATTTGTTGGGAACCGCTTCATATGATGAATGATTTTGCGGTCTGCCCGAGCACGGGTCTTATCAAATGGCAGGATGATCTCCGCCAAAGTCTTCGGCGCCTGGCGAGGCTTCTCTCGCTTAAAAGGGCGCTCCTCCGTATTCTGGCCTTCTGCATCTTCTTGGAATAGCGGAGCCAAGGATTCCTCTGGAGGTGGCAAAGGCCCATCATGCTGGTCTTCATTAGAAGGACCGGCCTGGCTCCCGGGCTCGACCCTGTTGGAGGGGCCGGCCTGCTCTGACGCCTTCTCGCACTTCGGCGACTTGGCCGGCTCCTCTTCTTCATCGGAGGAGGTGATTGTAAAAGGGACGCCACCCGGCTTAGCCGTTGAGATGGGGCCTGAACCCTCTGAGGGGCTGAGGATGAAAGGGATCCCCCGAACTTGAGTTTCCGGGACAGGACCCGGCTTCTCCCCTCTGAATATTATGACCCGGTCAAGAGTCAGGGGACCTTCACGTCCACGTTCTCGGCCACGACCTCGGCCGTTTCTTGCCGAGCGGTGCTGATATGTCGCCATAGGAGCCTTGCCTCCAGTGCTATCAGCCGTGGGACAGTAAATGTTGTCGGGCGGCGGGATCGCCACCATGTTGCAGGAGAGCTCTTGCAGCATTTCCTCGAGCATTTTCACAGTGAGCTCCTCATCTTTGTAGAATAATGAGAGCTCCTCTGGGATTGGAAAGTCTTCACCCTCTTCAAGGCGGTGGGCCATTTCCCGGAGCCATTGCAGAAGACGGGCTTTGCGCCCAAGCTTATCCCAGGGAATATATTCGTCTAGAGTGACGACCCTGGTGGGGCGAGGGGGAGTGTACTCCTCCAGCTCATCTATGAGCTTTTGAAGTCTTTGTAGAGGAGTTGGCTCCTTAGGAGCCTCCATAGCAGCAGCTTGCTCGGCTTGCTTCTTCAATCTCCTCTTCAAATTCTTCTTGCGGTTCTTCTCTTGTTTCTTTTGGCGTGTCGCCTCTTGAGAAGAGAGAGGAGCTTGCTTCGGCGGTGGGACTCGCTTGCCCCTAGAATTCTATTTTTTGCTCCGGGCTGGCTCCTTAGGGGCCTTACTGCCGCGGCTTTTTCTGGGGACAACCTTGGTCCAATTAGCCTCCTCCGGCTGAGGCTGGAAGGTGGCATTGATTGCCTGAGCAATTATTTCAGGAGGCAACTCCTGGAACTCTGCCAGTCCACAGTAGGGTCTCTGGGAGCTTTGTAGTTCCACCGACTTTGCTTGGGCTGGTGGGTTGGCTTGCTTGAGCTGCTGAGGCCTTTCTACAATTGGCGGCCTCGCTGGGCTGACAGTGGCCTTAATTGGGGTCTTCGCGGGCTCAAGAAGTCGAGTCCTCTCTACGACTAATGGCCTTGCTGACTGGGCAGGAGCTTTGGCTAAAGGCTATGACGCCTTGGCTTTGCCTTTGTTGTCTAGCCGAAAGTTCTCTCTTATGATGATGCCAGGCTGATTGGACCTGGGACGGACCTTGGAACTCTCTCCCGCGGCTTGGCTTCCTGGATTCTGGACCTTAGGCCCTTTGTAGGTGGCCTTGCCTTTAGTGAGCAATGGGAATTCATCATTTTCCGCAGGCTCACTTGGTCGGACTAACCGGGAGAAAGCCTCAGTTTCTCGCCGAACCTGCTGAAGAGTTTCCCTGGCGGCCTCTGCAAGGCGCAACCTTGTCATGGAGTTCCCCTGAGTATCGACAACCCCTCTCTGGATGAGGGCTTCAATGAAGTCCTGAACCTCTGGACATTGTCGAGTAGGGTGAGACACCCTTGCATGATACTTGCAATAGCGGGGGTGACTCTTGGCCGTCTCATTGTAATAAGACGGTGGGTCATGTGTCAGCACCCAGTCATCCTCCAGAAGTTTATCAAAAATCTTCTCAGTGTCTTCCTTAGGAAAAGAACACTGATGAGAGAGTCGCCACCCTGGGTACCACAATGTGGATTTAGGTGGTTGAGAATTGACTCCCTGGGAACTGACTCCCTCCTCCTGTGGCTCTGGGAATTGAAAAGTTGCTGAGGCATGTATGACGTGACGGAGAAGTGAAGACTCCTTCGTGCATGCGGCTGCGGTGGGTCGACTAGAAATTCGCCCATATTAACCTTCCCTCGCCTGATTAAGTCTTCGACGAGGTCCTTAAACGGCTCACAATTGTGGATAATATGGCCAACAACTTCATGATATGGGCAATAGCCCTGATGAAAAGCAGCACCTGGTGTTTGCACCAAGGGTGACGGGCTTATCAGCCCTGCTCGCTGGCATGCGAAGAAGATGTTCGGAGTCTTCTCGCAAGGGAATGAATATAACTTCTCTGGGAGCTCAACTTGAAGTGGAGCTTCCTCGCCTTCCGGTGAGTCCCTCCTCGTCTTCGGATGAATCTGAGGATTCTTCAGAGAGCCAGCCCCTGAGCGGAGCCTGACCCGCGGGTGATACACCCGCCTTCCGTATGTAGACTGGAGCTAACCCCCTGGCAAATGGGCCAAAGGGGAAGGTGGACAACTGCTGATCAATGCTTTCTAGGAACTGCAGCAGGCGCCTCTGTTCTAGTTGCAGCTGCTGGACTTCCCCTCGGATCTTTCGGATGGTCCTCCGCAGCGCTAAACATTCTGGGAATGGAGGAGTGGCTCTGGGACCACCATTGGGCTGTCGACTTGAGGGCCCGGCTTCGGAGGCATTGGAGCTTGAAGCCATCGCCACCATATGGACCACGTTAGCTGACCGGTTTGATCGGCTCCAGGGATGAGGCTGGGGTGGGTCGACTGCATGGCCCAGCATATTTACCAAGCCCTTTTGAATGAGCTCTTCTGCTATATTCTTGAAGACATAGCAATCCCCAATAGTATGACCCAACCTTCGGTGATACACACAATAGGTAGGATCATCTGTCTTGTCCACCTCCGCGGGCTTCCGCGGATCTGGCAGAGTGACGAGCTGCTCCTTCATGCAGAGATCAAAGAGCATTTTGGTATGCTCCTTTCTGAAGGAATAGGGCGTCTTCATGCGCTCCGCTAAGAAAGACGCATTTGTCTTGTCATCAGACTTCTTGCCTTTTCCTTTGGACTTTCCTTCCCCTTTATCTCCATTCGTCGGGGAGAAGTCCACGGCATTCACCTCCTTACCGCTAGCCAGACGGTCTTTGGAGGGTTTGCCTTTTGTAGAGACTTGTGCAGGGTGATCAGCAAAGAACATCTCAATCTCTGCCACCACCGTATTGAGCTGGTCGAAGTCTCTGATATTGGAACCCAGAAGCTTCTCACTGACTTCTGCCGAGAGGCCCCTGCGGCAGATGGTGATCGCATCTTCAGGCGTCGGAGGATTATCGCAGCGCATGCTGACGTCCCTCCATCGCTTGATGAAGTCCAACGCTGTTTCACCCTTCTTCTGTCGAAGGGAACAAAGCTCTGCTAAGGAGACTTTGCGCTCGACCATTTGGAAGCGGTCGACAAACTTCTTCTGCATATCAGCCCAATCAGATACGGAATTGGGCTTTAACCTTGAATACCACTGGAAGGCGGTGCCAGTCAAGGACGTGGCAAAATACCGCAGAAAATATGCCTCTTCCAGGGCTAATTCACCCATGGCCGTCATGTAATAGGCTAGGTGTTCATGCGGAGAGCCCTGCCCGTTGAACTTCTGGAGTTTCGGGGCCTTCGGACAGTCAGGCGGAAGCTTCTTGAATTGATGGCGGAGGGGATAAGGCACACTGTTCAAATCGACGGTGGCCACCCCCTCCCCATGTTGAGCAAACTTCGCCTCTACAATGCGCTCGATCATCTGCTTCTGCGCCATAAGGTTTTCTGCAGCAGTAGCAGATGACCGCACATTAGCTTCATGCGGCGGGACTTCGAAGTCCACCGCCAATGGAAGTCTTGCAGCCGTGACAGAGGCATTGGCCGCGACTGGAGTGGGGGAAGGCTGCTGATCCGCTCCAGCCGGTGCCGTCTGAGGCGGGGCAGGAGCCTCCTTTTTGCGCAAGAGCGACTGTAGCAGTTTCTCTTGGTTCTCCCGTCGAAGCTCTTCCACTGTGGGGGCCCGTGGCTCTTCCCTCAACTCTTCTTCGTGCTGGGAGTGACTGTCCTCATCAACACTATGGACGTCTTCCTGGCGCTCTTCTTGGCGTGCCGGCTCGGGCTGAGATGTACCAGTAGTCGGCACCTGTTGTGTTTGTGCCAGACCCCGGGATCCGGATCTTGACCTCCTCGAGTACTGGATAGGTTGGTCAAGGTCTCCCGAGGTGTTCTCGGGCTGTTTGTCGTCGGCGGTGGCGTAACAGGTGAACACTTTGACTGTGTCATCGGTCACCTGGACCACCCGTTTTTTCTTGGGCGGTTGTCGCTCCGACTTGGGCGGCCTCCCAAGTTTGTCAAAGACAGACACTCGAGATGTAGATACTTGAGGGGAGTGATCCTCCTCCGTGTGCGTGGAACTGGCCCACGGGGAAGTCGGCCGCACTTTCTTGCCAGCTCCACGGCGCTTCTGCCCCCGTAGGGGCTGATTTGTAGATCTCGGAGAGACTCTGAGACCTCAGTGCTTGTCGGACTCCGCATTCGTCGCAGATCCGACATGCGGAAAGGCTCCTCCGCCCTCGCGCGCCTTATAATTCGGGCCTCCTCCTTGGTGACCCAGATCTTCTTTAGATGGAGCTGGCGCTCCTCCACTTGGTTGCCCCCTGTCCTTGGACGGGGAGCTCGTAACTTGGGCCGTTGTAGAGGGCCCTGGGTTGCCGCCGGTACAGCAGACTTCTTCTTCTTCGCTCCGTCCCCCCGGACTTGCCGGAGGGGCTCGAAGCGGTTGGAGGTAGAAATAGTCGGGACATGACGATCCCGTGGTATGATCGACTCGCCTCCATCGAGCCGGATGCGAATATCTCCGACGATTACAGTCTTGCCGGAGCGAGAGACAGCCGCTTCGGGCTTTGCACTCTTGCGGCTACGGCGTCGCCCCCATTGGGCAGGAGCGACGGTGGTGGCGCCCGCCATAGGCATGGCGTCATCCTGACGACGGCGGCGTTGCCCCCGTTGAGCAGGGGCAGCACCTCTGAGGGTGGCCGCATTGGAGTTGGGGCCGTTACGGCGACGGCGTTGCCCCCGTTGAGCAGGGGCGGCGTCGGCAGTGATTTGATTGACTGAGAAAACTCGGCCAATAGCTGGGGCAGAAGGCCTGACACCTTCGGCCATTGACATAGCAGCCAAGCGGGCTCGGCTGGTTGTCGGGATGAAGGGCTTGACACCCTTAACAGTTGGAGAATTGACCAGATGGACCCGGCCAGTTGATGAAGTAGAGGGTCTGACACCCTCAGTGATTGGTTTCTTGGCCAAGTGAACCCGACCAATCGACGAAGCCAAGGGCCTGACGCCCCCAGAGACGACCTTGTTGACCGGACTAACCCGGCAAGTTATTGAGACCGAGGGCCTGATGCCCCCCCCGACAGTTGTCTTCTTAGCCGAGCGGACTCGACCAGTAATTGAGGTTGAGGGCCTGACACCCTCGATAGTTGCCTTGTCGACCGGGCGGACCCGGCCAGTTGTTGCAGTAGAGGGCCTAACACCCCCAGTGATGGTCTTGTTGACCGGACTGACCTGGCCAGTTGTTGGAGCCGAAGGCCTGACGCCTCCGACACTTGTCTTCTTGACCGGGCGGACCCGGCCAGTTGATGAAATAGAGGGCCTGACACCCTCAGTGATGGTCGTCACAGCCGCGGCTGAGCTGACCTCAACCACGGGCACAACGCCCAGGAAGAAGGGCGAGCCGACGACCGTTGGGAAGTCGCCGAAAACAAGTGGCGTTGCCAGGTAGCCGACCCTGGCATGGTTGGCGACGATCTCGGGGCCGTAGGTGACGACAGCCATCGCTGTTGTTGTTGTTGGTGGTGGTGGTGGTGCGTAGCACGAAAGGAGTGGCGTGCAGATGCACGAAAAACTCTCAAAGGAATAGAGAGGTGTATCCTCCTCTTCCCGTCCTGTAAGAGGAAGAGGGGCAATTAGAACCTTGAAGAAGGTTTAGAGGACTTTCTTTGACAGAAAGAAGAAATGCGGGAAAGGTCCCACCGGGCGTGCCCGTCTGTGAGACACGGGATATTTTCACGTGGGAAAAATAAATGTTCTTTTTGAAAAGAGACATTCCTCTGCATAGAGAGGTTTATTCCGTGGGTGCGTATAGTATCAGACGATTTGGGTTCGGGTGCTGGACCTCTCCCCACTGACCGGAGTCAGTGTTGATTTACATCGGCCTAACGTCCGAACACCTTTGTTTGACTGTCAAAGAAATCTCCAAAATCCTCTCCATAGGCTCAGATTTTAAGGGTACTCTCACTTAGGGAGCTTTCCATTCATTCACCACCAACAAGTAGACAAAGTTAGGGCTAAGTCTAGGTAAAATCCTAAGATTTGGGAATAGAAGCGCAAATATGCGGAAGCAATATGCATTTTTGAAGTAGAGAGGAGTTTTCTGGACCCCGAGGGTATTTCGATAATTTTACCACCCCAGGGGTATTTTAGTAATATCACCAGGCCAGGGGTGTTTCTGAAATTTCTGGGTTGGAATGGATGTAGGATCGGGTCCCTGACTCCCCAAGGCGCTGAGGCTCTTTCTGGAGGATTTTAGGGGCTGCTGGGTCATTTCTAGGTCACAGGGGTATTTTGGTAATTTACCGTACCCTACACAGACCTAGGGTTGGGATGACCTCTGAGTGTCGGGTTGAACTGACAACATCTCTGGGTTGAAGGAGTGACACTGGCTTCATAAAAGACTCGTGTGTCAGGTTTGCCAAAGAAGGGGCCAATTTTATAAAAGTCGGGGTTTTCTTATAATTTTTCTCCGAGGACATACATAACACATGTTGAGTGCTTTTGTATTCCAAATGAGTACAAAGGTTGTCGGCGAGTTGTCGACTGTACAGAGTTCCGCGTTGGAGCGGGAGATAGGGGCGTAGCCCCAATTATAAAAGTCACAGGGTATAACTGCAAATTACAGGACTTGGGTCTTTTACGGTCCCGGGGAGGATATTTTTGTAATTACGTCATTTATAAGGGCAGAAATACATGACTTAGTCGTCCCGGGACGTAAAGACTTACAAACATGGCCCGCTGAGGGGCATAAACGTAAATATACCCCGTAGGGGGATAAGTACAAGACCCGGGGACTTACCCCACGCGGGCCGAAACAAACGAACAAAAAGCTCTGAATGCTGGATGCTTCGAGTGTGCTCGTACGTAATGTCCAATCTCTCTCCCTTTCTTTTTGGACCCCCGAGGGTCTATTTATAGAAGTGGGGAACCTCCCCGGGAGTGTTCGACCCCGTACGGGTCCAACCGGATGAAAATGACCCCGGGGAGGTCATATTTTCAAATTTTTTAAAGTCCGTGCGCGGGAGAATGGGACCTCCCCGGGGTGGGAGGTCCCCGGGCCGGTCCGGGACCTCCCCGGGGTCGCGCGCCCCCGGGGAGGACCTTTCCGGGGTCGCGAACCCCGGGCAGGACCTGCCCGGGGTCGCGGACCTCGGGTGGGTCCCATCCGGGGTCGGGCGACCCCGGACGGGTCCGCCCTCCCAGGGGCGGCCCCGCGCAGGTTTACCTACCTCCGGGCGGACCCGTCCGGGTGAGGGCGACCCCGGACGGGTCCCTCCATCTCCAAGTTGGCCCATTTCTGCTCCAACTAAATAAAAGCGGAGGTGTTTTTACAAACAAAATTTGTTTCCAACAAAGACCGAAAGTCTAAGTGACTTACCTCCACCAACATGCATCGGGGGTGCCTCCTTCTCCAACGTCTATAAAAGGGAGAGAGCAGTCAGCACTTGGAAAGGACTAGATCCATGAGCATTCACCAAGGAGCAATGGAAAGGAGCACAAGGAGGAAGACTGCGCAAGGAGCTCTTGAAGTATTGAATTTTTTTGAAGATTTAGCTCTCTCAATTCAAGCATCCATCAAGGAGCAAGATGAGGAATGCACAAGAAGGCCTGCGCGGGGAGCAAAGGTGCTGAAGACTCATTTTTTTTTCTTTGAAAGACATGAGACGTGAAGTTTGAAGCATGAATCTCAAGGAGGGGTCGCTCAAGAGTTCTTCTGCCTATGTATGCATAAAGGAAATCAGAAAAGAAAAGATATTGCATAGGAACCCTTGTCATCATTAGGACTAGAATTATGTATATCTCCCCGTGCTGGGTATACTTTGAAGATCAAACAACTATGTGAATGGCTCTATAATTGCATGAGATATTTTCTGGGAAATTGTGATTATAAACCTGCCCCTGCACAAGAGTAAATGAGCATGAAACCCAAGGAGGGGTTGGAGCCTTTGGTCAATGATTTTTGGGAAGAGGCCTGCACACCCATTCTCCCCATTGCCTCTTAACCATGACTTTAAAGGGTGATAAATGTTCTTAACTAATGGGATTGGAGAAGGGGAATAAATTCCACTGCCACCTTGACCTGTTTTAATAAGAGATTAAATGCTTTTTAACTCTGGAATTAAAGGAGAGGGAAATGAATGCTCAGAGGGGTCTCTCTTCCCTTCTTTCTTTCTAAAAGACTTAGCCGATGGGCATTTGGGAGAAGGCAATAAATGCCCTTAACCAATATGTTTAAAGGGAATAAATACCCTGGCACCCTTGCATTCTGGAAGGAAAAAAACCATGCGTATCTCATCTCCTTGGCTGATGGAATTGGGGGGTAATTAAATACTAACCAATGGAGAAAAAGGAAACCCTGTCTATTCTGCCCTTGTGTAATTTTATGAGAAAGAAAAAATGTTTATTCTCAGAAAGCATGTGAAGTATGCAAAATATGAGAAATCGTGTGAAGTTACGCGACGCCCCTGCCGCTACACGATATGTTTTGAGAATTCAAAATTACAGATATATCCCTATATTGGGATATTTCCTAAAAAATCAAATATACCCCTGTCATGGGATATTTTCTGGAAATTAGAATTGCAAACACACCTCTGCCATGGGATATCTTCTGAAAACTAAAATTGCAAACATACCCTCATTACAGAGCACTGTTAGAAAGTCTGAGCATTGTAAAAATATCCAGAAGTTTCAAGAGATTGCAAATAAACTCTGGAAAAATTATAGAAATACCTCTGGTGGTGAAAAAATTAGAGAAACACTCCGGTAGTGGGAAAATTGCAGAAATGATCCTGATCGTGGGAAAATTTCAGAAATACCTCCGGTGGTGGAAAAATTGTAGAAACGACCTTGATTGTGGAAAAATTACATAAATACCCCGGTAGCGGAAAAATTGTAGAGATGATCTCGATGATGAGAAAATTGCAGAAATATCTTCGATGAAGGGAAGATTGCAGAAATACCCCCACTAGTGGGAAAATTACAGAAATACCACTGGTGGTGGAAAAATTGTAGAAATATCTCTGGTGGTGAAAAATTACATAAATACCCTTGATTTGAAAAAGTTACAAAAATACCCCCATTTGTGGGTCTCAAAATTACCAAAATACCCTCATTCTAGTTCACGTCGTTTGTACGACTCAGTAGAGCGGGACTATGCCCCTTCCCTGAAGCGGTGTGCGCTCTCCAATGTTTGCCTTATGACAAGCCATCCAAATCCATGTATCTTTTCATGGCCAACCACTATCATGTCCAGAAACTCAGAAATAGGTGAAATTGTAAATAAACCCTAAAAGGTCAAGAAATTAAGACGAGGACGAGGTTATTTCCGAGAGGTCAAGAAATTAAGATGAGAAATACTCAAGAAGTCGAATGACGGAGTTATTTCCTAGAAGTCAAGAAATTAAGACGGGGAATACCCAAGAAGTCGAATGAAGAGGCTTACGAGAAGTCAAGAAATGAAGGCGAGGAATACCCATGAAGTCAAATGACGGGCCTATTTCTGAGAAGTCAAGAAATGAAGGCGAGGAATACCCAAGAAGTCAAATGACGGGGTTATTTTCGAGAAGTCAGGTAATGAATGCTCAGGAAGTCAAATGACGAGTTATTTTCGAGAAGTCAAGCAATGAGGACGAGGAATGCCCAGGAAGTCAATTCCGAGAAGTCAAGCAATGAAGACGAGGAGTACCCAGCAAGGATGGCCGTGTCGGTTTCGGCCGAAACCCAGTGAAAAGGTTCAAAAAACATCAAAATTTGTCTAAAAAATCAGAAATAAATCAAAAAATATAAATAATCACATAAAATCAGAAAATTTATTAGACATGCATTTGATTGTAAAGAAATTGGATTAAGTGCAATAAACATGAAGTAGGCATTGAAGTTCAAACATTGAACATGCTAAACTAATATTCTAAAGTACATACTAAGCATGAAGTAGGTTCAAGCAGTACAATAAATCTAATTAGACACAGTAAATGTTACACGAATTAAATGATCCTTACCTAAATGACGATGCACTAATATGGATAATAACTAGAACCTTCTTCCTCATCGTCTGACTTTTGATGTTGATACCCATAAGAAGGTTGCATGTATTGTGTATATTCACTATAACCAAATAATGAGGCAGTCAAGTCCTGTATCCCTCTTTGGATCCCTCTTGGAGTGTAAGATTGTTGGCTTGATTCGAATCCAGAATCAACGTAAGAATCTTGAGGATGAGAAGAGGAACTGGATGGAATTGAAATTCTGGTTCATGACCCCACCCATAAATGGCTGCTTCCTGTTGGCCACCTCCGTAACTTGATGGATGCCCATATTGGCTCTGTGAATCATATCCTCGCTCACTATGACTGTATCCTCGGCCTGTGTCTGCGTAGAAGGAGGAAGTACCACCAGCAGTGCCACCGCCCGTAGTAGCACCTGTAGCACCTGCAGCTGCACCGGGATGATGATGATGATGATCATCATCACCATCATCATCAGAACCATAAGAAACCAGTCGCCTTTTAGCCTTTGGGGATGCTTTTTTCTATTTGGGTGTGATTTTTTCAGTCATCTTTGACATGAATCCTTTTCCCCTTGGCGTGTCTCACATAAATCTACTTCAACTGCTCAATTGTTGGGTCCTCTCGAACAGTAGCACTAGTCCTCTCAAACATCCCATCCATTGATGCACTTCTTCTTAAGAATGGAGGTGGCTTGACCATTCTAGGAGTGACTGACCTGCTATCTGATTCTGAGTGTCTAGCTGGCTCAGTTTCAGGCTGCTCCTCAGTGTCATGAACAAACAAAGCTGGGTCCCTTCTCTGGTGCGCATGAGTCTCTCTGGCCCTCTTTGTTGCTCTTTTGAATTCTGGATCTCTTGGCTCATCTTCATCTAGTGTGCCCTCTACCCATGTTCTATCGTCAACATCAAAAACGGGCTCATCAACATGCTCTCGTGTCTCCACTCAAGACTGCAAGGGATTGTCATCATCAAATAAAGCGTTCACATCAATTTCTGGAGTTGCATCCTCTGCGACGCGTTTGTCTCTTAGCTGTTATCTTAACTTCATGTTTTTTATTCTCAGTCTCATATTGTAGTGGCAGTAAACCAATTTTTCTAACCGTTCAGCCTTTAGCCGATTGCGAACCTTTGAGTGTATAAGGCTGAACGTGCTTCGATTTCTTTCACATTGGCTTGCCGATGTTGTTTGACTGAGCACCCTAAATACAATGAAAGCCAATGCATTACTGCCCACATCTCGGTTGTTGACCATTATCCACCAGTCAACTGTTCTACCAACATAAATAAATAAATGTAAGATCTACTAATACATATTGAGGTTAAGAAATCACAAAAATAAAATATACCTGAGCTCACTCTTCTCACAGCGTATTGCAATTGGGAGTTAGAATATGTCTCAATCCTCATTCTATAATAGTTCATCTACAAAGATAAAGTAATAGATTAACATAATGACTTAAGTAAATTCTATACCTCTTATTGATAAAATCAATAAAGGTCAACCTCTACTTCGGCCTGAAGTCTCTTTTTTAGTGTCCTCGATAAACGACCAATGACTTTTAAAGTTCCTTGAAGCACCTCGCTATCAACATGTGCATTGACATCGTACATAAATCGAGGGTTGAGGAAATAACCTGCATTTGTGTATAGTTAACTAAATATTAGATATAAAATAACGTAGGGCGAGTTTGATAAACGGTTAAAGTCGACAGGGATGAGATATCCCTGGGCGGGTGACTTGCTCAAATTAAGAGACGAAATGGCTCACTCGAAGTCGACCTATAGGCATTACCCCTCTGGAGGTCGACCTGCCCCTGGCATACCCTGGCTAGGTCGACTTGGGACCTATCCCCTCATTCCCCTAGGACCTGGGTAGTCAAATCTAATGTGTTTATCCTAACCGTGTTACTCTAATCTGTCACTGCGCTTATCGTAATCGTGTTACTCTAACCTGTAGCCAAACTCGCCCCTAAAGAACAATGTATCAATACAATTAATCACTCACCAGCTGTATACAAGTCGCTATGTAATGTGTTGTCCCATTTTTGGTCAATAATTTTCACCATTTTGCATATTCTCTGGGAAGAGAATCCTGCAACTCCAATTTGGCACGGTCCATGGCCTCGTACAGATATCCCATATCATTCTTCTCATCGCCATCCACTGTTCTTAGGATCTTCACGAGGGGTGTGACTACTTTCATGTACCGTGAGTCCCTGCCCCAGATTTTTTTTGTCTTCCACGATGTGGTAGACATCCAAATATTTCATCTGAGCATCAACATTAGACCTGTTGATGTATTCCCGCAGGGCATTGTGGTACATGAAAGTTTTCAACTCATTCGTATACCTGTGCAAAGAAATGAAATCTGAATTAAATACGGATCATATCTATAAGGATAAAGTAGAAAGAATTGAGCTCGTTGTTATACCTGTGCAAAGACTCCAAAGAAATGAAATTCGAAGCAAATTTGGTTGGCCCTGCACGGATGATATCTCCCCCCCCACTCGCATGCTCCCTGAACATATTCAATATCCTAGGATGACCATAAATATACTGGGTGATTTTTTGTGCCTTGTCAATTGTCTTCTTCACATGATTTTCCCTCCCTATGTCTTCAAGTATCAGATCCAGACAATGTGCTGCACATGGGAGCCAATATAAATGCCTGCGCTTCTGCATCAATTTCTTCCCTGCAGCCTTATAACTTGCTTCATTATCAGTCACTACTTGGATAACGTTATCCTCTCCAATTTGGTCTACCATTTTATCCATCAAACTAAACAAATAATTGACATTTTTTTCATAATTTGATGCATCTACAGATTTAACAAGTGCTGTGCCTTCGATGCTATAGACCAAAAAGTTAATCATGGACTACTTCGTGGTACCAGTACAGCCATCACACATGATGGTGCATCCTCTCTCCATCCATATATGCTTGAAGTTTTCAACCCACTGATGGAGCTCCTCAACCTCTCTCTCAAGGCCACGTCCGTAGATGTCTCGACGTGACGGGGCCTTCAATCCAGGACTAGCATCTGCTATGGCATGTAGCATAGGTTGGAAATATTTGCTTTCAACTGCATGTGCAGGGACACGTACATGGAAAAATCATTTGCAAATACTTTTAAATGCATGCCTTGCAACTTCTGCAGATTTTTTCCCCCTCTCAATGCTTGCTTGATTTTAGGTTGTGTAGTATGGGGCCTTCTGTGCAGATAGCTGTCCACGGGGTCTGCTCTCTGTGGGGCAACACCAGTGTCAGGACGTCGTGCAATTGTACTGGAGTAGGTCCCTGAACCTATTGGTGCCTTTCCTTTCCTTCGAGCGGCTTGTTCACGCTCCATTGCTTCAGTCAGCTCTGGATTTGAATCCTCAGTGTCTTCCTCATCATCATCCCTCGTTCCCCTTCTGTCCGAAATCTCCTCAGCAATCTCAGCCTCATCTTCAGCCCTTTGTTGCATCCTCTTCTTTTTGCCCAGAAGGCACTGGCGCATTTCTTCTCGGACCTCTCGAGGACATATGTCACATTGTCTCACCTATCCTCTTACCTCTGCCAAATGTTATTTTCCTCTAGTAATTCCGCCATATATCTCCTTACCACAATAATTGCATTTCACTTTTCTTCTCCTAGCATCAACTAAGGAGAGGTGGGCCCACCTCGGATCCTCCTGCCCTTGCTGTTTCTGACTTTGTTCACGTCTAGGCATGATGCTGTATTAAGACAGTCAAAGACGAATAGTTATAAGTACAATGAAAAAATTAGGACTTAATTATCAATTAAATCCTAATCACCATTCATAAAATTTAATTACTAGTATGCTCCCACCCTAAATTCTTCAATGAAACTTAATTGAGCTTCAATTGAGACTAAGTAAATCGAATTAGAGAAAAGTCCCAATTTTAAGGAACTAATTAGGGCTTAATTATTAATTAACCCTTAATCACCCTTCATAAAAATAATTATCAGCATGCCCCCATCCCAAATCCTTCAATGAAGTTTAATTGAGTTTCAATTGAGACTAAGTAAACCGAATTAGACAGAAGTCCCAATTTTAAGGAACTAATTAGCGCTTAATTATCAATTAACCCTTAATCACCCTTCATAAAAAAATTAATTACTAGCATGCTCTCACCCCAAATTCTTCAATGAAGCTTAATTGAGCTTCAATTGAGACTAAGTAAACTGAAATAGACAAAAGTTCCAATTTTAAGGAACTAATTAGGGCTTAATTATCAATTAACTCTTAATCACCATTCATAAAAATTAATTACAACATGCTCCCACCCCAAATTTTTAATGAAACTTAATTGAACTTCAATTGAGCCTAAGTAAACTGAATTAGACAAAAGTCCCAATTTTAAGGAACTAATTAGGATTTAATTTGAAGTCTTAACATATTTCATAGTTTAAAATCAACCTACAACTGAAAAACTAACCTACAACAAAAAAAGATTTCAACCCAACCAAAAAAACACAAAATAAAACAAACCAACCCCAAATTTACCTCAAGAAAATAACCTCTACACAGCAGCAGCACCCAGCACAGTAGCAGCCCCTGCAGCAGCACAACAGCAGCATCTGCAGCAGCACAACAACAGCACCTGCAGCACAGCAGTAGTAGCACATCACACCAGCAGCAGCAGCACCCTTTCTCCCTCAGATTTGAGGGACAACATGAAGTGAACTCCCTCAGATCTAAGGGGAGTTCCGTGGGTTTCGACCGAAACCCGAAGATTTCGGGCCGAAACCCGACGATTTTGGGCCGAAACCGTCCAGTTTCGGATCGAAACATGTAAGTTTCGGGCGAAATCGATACTGGTTTCGCTCGAAACCATTAAAACTAGTTTTTTTTTAAAGTTTCGGACCTACTACAGTGAGCAGGTCCGGTATCGTGTCGATTACGGCCGAAACCGATACGTTTCGGCCGATACTGTCAACCTTGGTACCCAGGAAGTCAAATGACGAGGTTATTTTCGAGAAGTCAAGCAATGAATACGAGGAATGCCCAGGAAGTCAATTTTGAGAAGTCAAGCAATGAAGACGAGGAATACCTAGGAGGTCAAATGACGAGGCTATTCTTGAGAAGTCAATGAAGACGAGGAATGTCAAGGAAGTCAATTCCGAGAAGTCAAGCAATGAAGACGAGGAATACCCATGAAGTCAAATGACGAGGCTATTTCTGAGAAGTCAAGCAATGAAAGACGAGGAATGCCCAAGAAGTCAATTCTGAGAAGTCAAGCAATGAAGACGAGGAATGCGCAGGAAGTCAATTCCGAGAAGTCAAGCAATGAAGACGAGAAATGCCCAGGAAGTCAATTCCGAATGCCCAGGAAGTCAATTCCAAGAAGTCAAGCAATGAAGACGAGGAATACTAAGGAAGTCAAATGACGAGGCTATTTTCGAGAAGTCGCCCAGGAACTCAATTTCGAGAATGCCCAGGAAGTCAATTCCGAGAAGTCAAGCAATAAAGACGAGGAATGTCCAGGATGTCAATTCCGAGAAGTCAAGCAATGAAGACGAGGAATGTCCAGGAAGTCAATTCCGAATGCCCAGGAAGTCAATTCCGAGAAGTCAAGCAATGAAGACGAGGAATATTCAGGAAGTCAAATGACGAGACTATTTCTGAGGAGTCAAGCAATGAAGACGAGGAATGTCCAAGAAGTCAAGCAATGAAGACGAGGAATGCCCAGGAAGTCAATTCTGAATGCCCAGGAAGTCAATTCCGAGAAGCCAAGCAATGAAGACGAGGAATACCCAGGAAGTCAAATGACGAGACTATTTTCGAGAAGTCAAGCAATGAAGACGAGGAATGCTCAGGAAGTCAATTATGAGAAGTCAAGCAATGAAGATGAGGAATACCTAGGAACTCAAATGATGAGGCTATTTCCGAGAAGTCAAGCAATGAAGACGAGGAATGCCTAGGAAGTCAATTCCGAGAAGTCAAGCAATGAAGACGAGGAATACCTAGGAAGTCAAATGACGAGGCTATTTTAGAGAAGTCAAACAATGAAGACGAGGAATGCCCAAGAAGTCAATTCCGAGAAGTCAAGCAATGAAGACGAGGAATGCCTAGGAAGTCAAATGACGAGGCTATTTCTGAGAAGTCAAGAAGTTAAGACGAGGAATGCCCAGGAAGTCAAATGAAGGGGCTATTTTTGAGAAGTCAATAAAGGAAGTCGGGAGCACTCATGAAGTCAAACGATAGGGCGATCTCCGAGAAGTCGAGAAATGATGGACATATCTAGGAAGTCAAGAAGTGACGGAGCTATCTCCGGAAAAATCAAGAAATTGTAGAAATATCTTGATGGAGGGAAAATTATAAATATACCCTCGCCTTGTGCCAAAATGTCTTTTATGGACACCAAGCTAACTTAAGGGTCAGATCACAATCAAAAGAGTGATTATGACTATGAAGCAATTCCAGGAGACATACAATGATCATCTTGGCGATCCAACGGTCCTTGTGATAGAATTCAAATTCAACCGTCTGATTAAGGGACAAAAGTAAATTCAATGACCCGATCAGAACGAAAACAAATTCAAAGATCTAAATGCAGACTGAAGCAAATTCGAACAGTCTGATTGCAAATCCTGAAGACTGATTGTAATTCAAATTACATATGTTCCAAGAAATGAAGTCACTAAATTTTTTTGCAAGAGTATGTACCCGTCACGGGCGATCATCAAGATCATTAATGTCACAGTGCATAGAGGCAAAACTATGTTTTTCGACAGTTAATCAAAGATTTTCGGACTTGTCCGATGTAAATTAACACCGATTCCAATCGGTGGGGAAAAGTCCAGTACACGAATCCTAAATCATCTAATAAACTCAAAAGCGCGGAATTAACAAATATGTCGAAATATACACATAGTCATCCAACGAAATGGATATCGAAAATTCCGCGTGTAAACACCATCCCAACCAATATAACCTGTTGGCTGAATGAGAAAACATTCTTATTCGCTGTGGCACTCATGCAACAATGGAGCAACTCAAAGAGGTTCTCCCACACCTTCAAAAATCTAGATGACGAAGGCAGCAGCAAGTTTGATTAAGGATATATGTTCTCCAAGACATTAAACCATGAAAACCTGTGTTTTATCAGAAATGACAGTAACCATGGTATATAGGGACTCGTAGAATTGTAGTCCCTATTTGCTGTAAACTCGAGAGTTTATCACGTTGCAGTCTGTTCACATCTTACTGTAAAAAGGCATTTTTTATGTGTTGCATGTGAAACCTAATATGGCAATCTGCATAGAAGTAATGGAAATTTTATTTTTGTTTTGCTGCTTCCAGGATTGGCATTTTTATCTCCTCTAGACCGTTTTCTCTAGCATTATTTGAATCAATTGTTTTATAACTATTATTTACAGGTTTAGATGATAACAATTAAAAAGTGAATGACATGTTAACCCTTAGGAAATATACACACTGTCACTCAAGACCCCTGCCCTTCACTTGACCTGCATAAACTTAACCACTCTGGGTTAACTGCTGATCCAAGTTGGAAAATGATGATTTTTTTCTGTTAAAATGGCTAACCTAGAATGAACTCTACCTTATTTAAATTGTGGCTTGTGGCTTGTTGCACGTTTCCAAACATTAACCATTGGGACTATTCCTAGCTTCTGCTGTCTAATGGAAAGCTTGAGGGACACACATGACATTATGTATATTTTGGTGGGTTCTATATGTTTTTCACTTATTAAGAATGGTTTTTGCATCAGTGATGACTTTTCCCCTGTTAAGAAGGTTAACGTAGAATGCTGCACCCTGGATGCAATCGTCATTTATGGCACAATTCCAACCATTACCCAGTTGGAATGTTTTTAGCATATTCTTCTTCTGTCTTAATGGAACTTGTGGGATATTGGCGAAATTGCGCTTATTGAATAAGAGTACATATGGCATTCCCCTTTTTAGAAGAGTTTTTTTATGTTAAGTGTGTTTCTAATAAGGTATTCATGCCAAATCCTGTTTCTGAGCGCAATATCTATCTAATGGGTTATTTACCCAGCCTTTGCCTTTTCTGGTTGACATATGAAGACCTGTTTGGTTTCCAGGCAGCAAAAGGTGTCATGTCATGTGTATCACAAGAAGTAAAAGATCTTTACCATTTGTTAGAGCATGAGTTTCTTCCTTTGGATCTTGCCTCAAGAGTTCACCCTCTGTTGTCCAAGATCTCCAAGCTTGGTTCTAAGCTTTCTTCAGCTTCTTCTGTTCCAGAGGTTCAACTGTCGCAGTATGTCCCTGCTTTCGAGAAGCTTACTTCCTTGAGAGTGCTACAGCAGGTATGCGTTCTTTTTACTTGTCATATGCAGAAGCATTTTCAGAGAATCAATCTGTAAGCATTCTAATGTTGATCTTTATTGTCTTCTTCAGGTTTCCCAGGTGTACCAAACAGTGAAAATTGAAACACTGTCAAAAATGATCCCATTCTTTGATTTTTCAGTTGTAGAAAAGATTGCAGTTGATGCAGTAAAGTATAATTTTGTTTCAGTTAGAGTCAATCATATGAAGGGTGTAGTTCATTTCGGTAATTTGGTGAGTCTCTATGTTCTCTCTTTATAAATCTCAGGTTCAGATGCACCTTAGATTTTACTCACTGATGTGAAAAATTTTGCACATATACTTTGGCTTTTGTTATACAGGTAGATTCTTGCTCATGCAGGTGCTTGGCTTAAGTTTGATGACTGAGAATATGCATTTCTGGAAAAAATAACCTTGTTACACAAACAATTACAAAAATGCTATTCTTATATACATGTTAATTAAAAGAACTTGGCTACGTTAACATAGTGCAGAAATATCCTTACAGTTAATTGCCATCAAATGTTTAAATTGAGGGGTATGTTTGCACTTTTGTTTATGCAATGGGGTTATTTTTGCATTTATGGTTTTAATAGGGTTATTTTTGTCCTAATGAGTCAAGACTTTAGGAACATTTTTTTTTTAACTCTAGTTAGATTTTTAATTCGAGTTTGTTACATCTATTTGATGATTTTTTCACATGTTTATGTAGTGAGGTTATATTAATCAACGAGTCTATGATTGCATCGGGGCTTGCTGATAACAAAAGGCATTGTCAATCATCACCAATTACCAGACTCTGAACTAATTCTGCCACATAGATGCTCTTCCATGATTCCACTCTATCATGAATCATATTTATATTCGGTGTGCCTAAAATTCATCCATCCATGTTCTTTCAGGCATTCTAATGCTCTTCTTCTCCACATGTTACCTTTTCATTCTTCTGGTATTAATGGTGAAATAAATTGTTAGAAATTCAATGTGTCAATCAGTTGAACATGCAGGAACATGGAACCCATTGTTTGATCATGGTGTTTATGATAAAAGGTCCTAACCATACACCATCTGAGATCATCAAAATTGCAAGAGTTCTTCTAGCATGTAACTTGTCATGCCATTTGAACCCTATCATGAGGAATTTGCATCTTTTCCAAGGGAGGTAGGGTCAGTAGACTTCCAAGTTGGAAAATGAAATGAAGCTAACAACTGCTGATGCAAAATGTGGTGCAAGAGGATCATTGATGGAACGATAGTTTTGTAAAATGGGCATCAAATACATTTGAGAATGATGGTTTATTTTGCACAAGAAATTCTGCATAACATGAGGCACCTTGAACATGTTTGCCAGATCCTGATCGAAATTGGATTGGATTGGCTGGATCAGATCCAACTGAAATGAGCCAATCCAGTTTAGAAAAGCCAAAAAAGCCATATTATATTTGGCCAATCCTGCATTTCATGATTTGCAACCATGCCTCTTGCATTCTTGATTATTTCTTTTCTTTTCCTTCTTAGCGGTGATGGGTGAGAGGTATATCTTTGGTCCAGTTACTGATAGTATTAGTAAGTTTGTATGGGTGGGGCCTATTTTGGCATTTATTGTCTTTGGGTTAGGCTTGTGGCACAGACATCACCCTCTTGTCATTTGAGGGTAAAATCTCCTTTATTTGTCATATAACAATCTCAATTAATGATGTGTGCCTTTGATTTGATTTTTTTTCTATAATTTGGTATCATTCTAGTGTAGTTGTTTCTTTAAATAATCTTTTAATTACTGAAAATTTTGATTGATAATGGTTTAAGAACATTAATTTTTTAATTATAGGATATGTTGCTTGCTAGATGCATTCATTTTTGTAACTTCCAATAGCCTTGCTTTCAGGATCTTGAATCTGATGGACTTTGTCATCATCTCACTTCCCTCGTTGAATCTTTAAATAAAGCAAGGAGCATGATTTATCCGTCAGTTAGGAAGCAATCCAGACTAGATGAGAACGTCATAAATTTAGCGGATATGGTTGAGAAAGAACACAGGAGACTTCTTGCCCGAAAATCAATCATTGAGAAACGCAAGGAAGAACATGAGCGGCAAATGCTAGAACTTGTATTTATACTAAACTTTCTTAATGCTGTGCTATTCAGCATATTTTCTTTTTTAAAATTTTCTAGTAACCCAAACATCTGATTTCGTGCTTCATATCTTGTTTGAACTTTTGAAGGAACGTGAAGAAGAATCAAAGAGACTGAGGTTACAAAGGATAACTGAGGAGGCAGAACAAAAAAGACTTGCAACTGAATACTCACGCAGGGAGGAACAAAGAATTCGTCGAGAAATAGAGGAGCGAGAACTTCAAGAAGCTCAGGCTTTACTTTTGGAAACTGAGAAGCGTGGAAGAAAGAAAGGAAAACGGCCATTTATTGAGGGGGTAAACTCTATCTGAATGTGTATCAATGAGAAATAGGAAAAATGCTAGAAACAAGGACATATACGAAGCATGCTTTCAATATATTAAAGCTGTAGTGTCAGACTTGACAAAAACTGTTGTAGATATGAAAAATACAATTTCGTAACTATCCATCTTGGACGAGATGCTAGTCTGGCTCTAGTTGGCCTCCCTTTTGGAGGGTTAAGGTTTGAAGGGTCTTTTAATCATTTCAGTTGGGCGATGATATGGTAGGCTGATTGTTGTCCAACTTGAGTTCCAGACCTGTTGTATCTTCTGTTTATTGTCTGTTAGGTCATTTGTACTTAGAATCTATCAGCATGTTGTTGGAAGCATTGAGAAAGATCCTTGTCTGACAATATTTTAATTATGGGGTGAACTACAAAGTTTGTTCAATGCTTTAAAAGCTCCCTGCCTAGTTTGGCACCATCTAGGCAACTTCCAAGGGTCCTAGTCTATTTCTGCCTCGAACTCCCGTTATTGCTTTAACTTTTTCTTCACACTTGGTTCTTTGCGATGGTCTTATGCACCTAGGTATCTTTGCTTTGTTTTTCTATCATTAGTTCACTTTTGTTTATGAAATTTGATAATTGATGCTTGTTCCAAAAGCACCATGAAGAAGTGCAGTGTACTTGCAGTGCTGAGCATAAATATGTCCGTGTTTATCTCTGGGATCCATCAAACTTTAGTCATTCCAGGCTGTGAGTAATAACTTATTATTTTTCCATTGGTAATGCAGATGTGGTTATTGCAAAATAGGGTTCTTATTGAAGTATACATGGATATATATTTTTGCGTGTAACAAAATATAAGATGCAATTACTTTGTTTGTGCATTTGTTAAAGTCCTTTGGGTCATCGTCACGAGCCTTATCTCATTATCTATGGTTGAAGGTGATCTCATTATATATGGTCAGCTACCTGGATCCTGTCCTACCACTTTATTCTGTTTAGAGCCATATTCATAGCTAAACCTAGAAAAGCTGTGTCCTCTTTTAGTATGTCGAATCATGTTGTTTTGTTACTTCGTTGAGTCTCCCTCTAAATCGTTTAGATATGGTGGATTTCGTGTGGGTGTATGGTGCCGGTGAAGGAATGCAACCAACATATTTTAGAAAATTTTGGATCACCTTAACATTTGAGTGACAGAATCTTTTTCATAAAGGAGACAATTTTTTTGCACAACATGGTTCAGTTTTGAAATTTTATTGTAAGTGTATTATGAATAATTATCTTGGTATTTGGGCATATTTATTCAGCTTTCTTTCATCCATAAATTGATGGTACACCGTGCAATAAAGCACAGGGACAAACATAATTCTATCTTTTTGTGGAGGCATTGTTGATAAACTTTTGATGATTATTATCTGTTAATCTGGTCCATACATCTTATTTTTGGATTAGAATCTGTCATTTCAATAGCTGCTTAATGATGTGTGATATTGTCTCTCCAGGAGAAGGTGACCAAGGAAAGCCTGATTAACTTGGCAATTAGTGAGCAACTTAAAGAACGCCAAGAAACGGAGAAAAAGCTACAGAGACTAGCGAAAACAATGGATCACATGGAGAGGGCAAAAAGAGAAGAGGAGGCACCGCTAATAGAGGCAGCATACCAACAACGACTGGTGGAAGAAAAAGAACTCCAAGAAAAGGAGCAGCTGGTTTGCTTTTGAACATTCTATTCTATTCCTTGCCTTCTACATAATATGCTCTCTGGATAACTCCATTCTCTTTATTTTGACATGCAATGCTTCCTTGCAGCAACAAAATGAACTTAGCAGGCAGCATTATGCAGGTGATCTTCAAGAGAAGAATCGGCTTGCACGAATGTTAGAGAACAAGGTTCATTTGCTTGTCACTTGGCCCTTGTCTTTTGCAATTTGATAATGTTGGACAACGCTACATACATCATTCTCCTACAGCAATTTAACAGTAGTCAGCTCCATAGTTAAAGAACATATCTGTGGATATTTACCACAATTTTCCGAATGTTTGAATTTTATGAATTAAACATGCTGGTCAATTAGAATATCTTAATGTTAATCTGGTTCATATATACTGATTCCAAGGATTGCTTTCTCGGATCTCTGTGCCATTTCTGCATTTGGAGAGAGATCTCAGAGGCAGATCATGGGTTGTGCCAGCTGACATTATGTATCTGTCTCTTCTTTAGTATGTAGCTAATTCTTTTGTGCACTCTCAGTAAGATCATTTAAAGGTCAGAACGTGAGAAAGCAGCTATCTACAATGAAGTGGAGCCTTCTTTTCCTCCACCACCTTGCCCTTATCACTGTGTTTCTCCTCCTCCCCTCCTTCCCAACATGAATTTGTGAATAAAAAAGGAGAACATCCTCTAAATGTGTAGGGTTTTTACCATGGTACTTTTCTGGTGACTAGTCTAGACTTTGTTAGCCAAATCCTACCCAAGTTTTCTAAAAGAAGCATGGTGAAATGCTTATCATTTTTCCCTCATTAGATCATTTTCACATACCTTTTCCTTAATTGTTTTTCAGAACAGTTTTTAGTTTAGAGGAGGAAATTTTGTGAAAGAAGTTGGTAAAGGAATCATCGCTTTTAAAGATAAATAAGAAATTTCTCTCCTGCTTATAAAAAAATGTTAATGACAGGCATTCGGTTTAAACATCTATGTTTTTTGTTATTAAGTAGTCTTATGAACTGTCATGATGAATTGCTGAATTGCCATTTACATTTTCTTTTTTTTTTGGGGGGGGGGACAATCACATATGGGAGAGAATTTGGGAAAGTATTAACTGGAAAGACTTCTTTTTAAGTTCAGAGATATTTTTTGCACTGGTTATTCTTGGCATTACCACCATGCAACATTCCTTTTGGAATGGTGAGCATATGGCTATCAAGATTCATTGATAATGGGCAGTGTGCACTCAAGAAGTTATAGAGGGAGAAAGCTTAGAAAACAAAGTCTTTTATATGGTTCTACTGAAAAAAACATTGCCAGCTCATACAGGAAAAGGAAACCCTTTAGAAAGAATAGAGGGGAACATGAATGAAAAAAACATAATCTAATGATTATGATGGACCAGTGTTGTGACTAAACAATGTTATTAGGATGTTCAACCTCCCACCCCACAACCGAAAAAAAAAGAAAAAAAGTCTTGTTAGGATGTTACCAGTCCATATCAAATGTGATGAGATCTTAGATTGTCTTTGATTATTCTTGCATTTGAGAATGCTTGATTTCATTAGATGTTTTCTTTTGGCATCTCGTAAAGTGAAGATGTTTCTAACTATTTACTAGTGATCAGCACATGTATTATGATGAAGGATAAATATTATGCAAATTTTTAAATTGTTTTATCTCTCCCATCCCATAATTGCAATGTTAGCATACCTTTCAGCTTGTAAACCATACACCCTCTCTCATACTGTAACCCAAAAGGACATTATAATATTATACAAAATTTTAAATGGTATTATCCCTCCCATCCCATGATTGCAATGTTTGCATACCTATCAGTTGTAAACCATACATCCTCTCTCATACTTTAACCCAAAAGACATTACACTTTCTTTTACTCAGGAAGAACATTTTTTTAATCTTCATTATACAATTCCTGAAGTCTTCTCACATTAATTTTCCAGCCCAAACTTAAACAGAAGTAAAAGGAAATTCCACTCAAAATTCTAAAGCTTGTTAACCAGGCCTGCTTGGGCTTGCTGTCTTACTCCTCTGGATGTGACATGTCCATATTGCTAACAATTCATCATATGGGTAACCAGGTTTCCAGCTTTATTTGAAGCTTTCTATGGCTTCATGCAGAAACCTACATCAGTGAGACTGGCAACCCTTGGCTGCTTGTGTGGAAGAGTAGGTATCATCTCTCCCTATGGGAAATGATGAAGTCAACTCGAATTAGACTGTCTGCCGAGCCCTTTACAAATTTTCTGCTTCACTAGACTTGCCACTTCTTCCCTTTGGCTTTTTGCTGCTGTACATGCTCCTACTACATGGATAGAGTTGTGTCCCTTGTGTTTTCACTGACGGCATGATGAGGCTTGCTGTTTGGGCCTCTCACCATTGCCCAGTCTGCAGTACCTGCCACTTCTACTGCAAAGGGACTATTGACATGGCTTTCCTCATCCTTTATCAACATGGGTTGAGTTTCTCCTGCATATTGGGCATCTATGCTTTGCTAAGTTGCAGTTACATCTACCCTGACTATGCATCTGGCCTTGTGGCTGCCTTCTACATCTACAACATAAGCTTTTGGTTCCCTGGACTCAATTACCAAGATCACAGTGCTGCTCGTGCTGTCTAATTCTGTTCCCATCTGCCCCATGTGAAGGTTCATCAATTTCTGTTACATGTTCTATTTTGATTTTGATTCCAATCTCAAGTTTAAATTAGGTACCTACCCACCGGCTCTCTTGATGCACACCAGCAAGCTACAAAATTAGCCTGCTTGCTCTACTGCCTTTTCTCTTTGATGAGGTCTTTGGAAATGCTGAAGATACAGTTGTGTTCAAGATTGCATCCCTACCTAGGGTTACAGCATCATGATACCCTGCTGTGCTGCTGCACCTCAGTTCACTATCAACCTAGGAGACACCATCCTTCTTAGAGACAGTATCACCCTGATATCAGCAGTGTAGCCCCAACTTTAAGAACCTCATTGGATGTAGGACGGTGATTTTTGGGGAAGAGGTCCAACCATAACATGGTCATAGGACCCGGACTGAAAGATTCCCTATTATTTCTCACATTGAGTCATTGACCTGAATAATTGCCGGTTTGCATGTCTATCTTGTGCATGCTCTTAGCCTCCTGGTGATGCGATGGCTTCCTTACTAGATTTGCATCAGGTTGAGCACACTGATAATCATAGCCTGACACCCATGCTCCTGTTCAAAAGTGTTGGGTCCTCATGATGACACCCACTATCATGTTTACCAAACAGATACAATGTGCCTGGCCTTTGAACCCTAAACCATTTTGCACGAAATCCCTATTTACCTTACCAGATTGGAGATGTAAACCACCCATTTTAATGGTCTGATGCAAGCATTGCAGGGGCATATGCATACCACTCAGCCACTGGAACAAATTTCTCCAGTCACAAGAATTCCAGGGTATAGGATTCTTGCTTCCTACAGTGGCAGACGTAGTGCCTTTAGACCTGTACATCCTACCTATGACCATCCCTCTTTGTTAGTCCAGTGCTCCTTGTGTAGGAACAAAACATGCCTTGAGGGATGTAAAGCTCTAAGAGACATCATCTCAAAGCCTCCTGCTTCGCATGCTCAGTCCATAGTATAATCTTCTGATGTATACTGCTTAGCTGCCACAAAGGCACAAACTAATCTGAGAGTATTGTGGAGGATTCCTACCCTCTAGGTGCCCAGGAGTTGTTCCTGCTAGATTTACATATTCTTCCAATGAGTAACCCCTTGGTTTTGTATTCCAATATTCCTGCGAAGGTAAGGTAACAAAGCCAACATTCTGCATCTGTCCATGCACCTTCTGCCATTGTAAGTTACGTTGAACTCTCTCCCATTCATCACCCCTCTTCTTTAGGAAATTGAAGATGTTTCAAAATTGATCTTTCTGATTAGGTGGTGTGCTGAGTGTTCCCCTGAATTGTTCTTTGTTTCACCAGAAAATTTAGACCAATTTGAAGTCTCTTTAGCACAAAAAACTAACTAGAGCCTGTTATCATTCCAGGTTGCATTCCAGAGCAGAATTATCAGTCGGCGTGAAGCGGAATTCAAGCGTTTGAAGACGGAAAGGGACGACAGGATCAGTCAACTTAAAGCAGAGAGGAGACGTGAAAGGGAACTCAAACGTAAGCTGCTATTTTATTTGAAAACTGCAGAAGAAAGAATCAATAGGCTGCATGAAGAAGAGGAAGCAAGGAAGCATGAAGGTATGCCTCATTGCCTCCTGACTTGCGTAGTTTTTTCTGTCTCTCTCAATGCCCCGAATAAAACAATTTTTTCCCTTCACATTGGAGAATAGTGCACTCCTGGCCTGTGTTTGTCATTAACAATGATCTATCTAGTTTGTGGGATTTCAATTCTTTGGTTTTGAGGTAGAAACAAGAACATCTGGTTAAATATGATGATGGTTCTTTTATCCAAGGTGGTACAAATAAATCTGTCTTGGTCATTTTGTTCTGGGGATGTACTTTTAAACCCCTATAAACTTTCATAGTTTCATATAAGCCCTCGCAATATATCTATTCGTCAAAGCCCACCAAATCGTTGCCATTTCACTAAAAAGTTCCGGTCGTTCTCTACACAAGGACAAAAAAAATGTTACCCATGTGTGGATAACATCACCCAAGTATAGAAAAAGACTAAATAACTCTTGGTCTCCTCTCTCTTTCTTCCCCCTGTTTGCTGGCACCAGAGATGACAATGGGGCTGTACCTAGTGCCGATGGTGGGGGATGCCACAGTGGAAGAAGTGGTGGCCAGCCTACTTGAGTGTGATGAAGTTGTTGCCATTGGTGTGGGTAGTCTGCTAAGGGTTGGGGCGGCGGGTGGTCGCTAGGGGCCAGTGGGGGGGCCTTCCCCTCTGGCACCAAGAGAGAGAGAGAGATGCCATGACAAGAAGAGGAGGGACCTATGGTCTGCTTCCCGGGTCGCCTTGCTCCATGGATGCGTCCAAGTGCCACGCCTGCTGCTCCGCCCCGCCGCCACCCGGGGCCCCGGAGTCACCGAGGTGATCTCTGAGCAGAGAGAGAGAGAGAGAGAGAGAGAGAGAGAGAGAGAGACCGGAGGTCAGGGGTGGTGGCCACCTCCGACATTGGTAGAGAGAGGGATGGGTGTGGGAGGTGGGGGGGCATGGAGGTCGGGTGGGGGTGGCCTTCCCCTCCGGCACTGGCAGAGAGAGAGAGAGAGAGGGTGGGGGTATTTTTGGTACTTAAATATTATTTTATGTCTAGACAGAATATTCCTGTCTAATGTAACGGGGTATTCTCTTTTTCCACCGTTTATTAACCATATGGGCTTTTCAACAAGAGTTGGAAGATTTGGTGGCTTTTTGACATAGATAGTATGCAAATTTATAGGGACTTAAAAGTATGCCTCATATCAGGATGATACCGATCAATTTGAAGATCAGGGATGAGACTATATGTGACCTGAAGATGATAAAGAAACCTTTCAGTTCATGGCAATCTGTTCATAGTTGACTAACCATAACCTGATAGATCATGTGGTGTACATAAATATTTGGTCTTTCTGGGGTTATTTTGACGGGCCATGTGGGTAAACCATGGTTTTTTTTGAAGGCTGCATTATATCTCACGTAAACTTGTGCGGCATCATATGATACCTTCTAAAGCTAATGATTAAATATTGATGGCCGAATTTAGGTGATGCTTTTATGTTGAGTTGGGTCAAATTTATTTATATTTCCTGGATAATCAATCAGAGCAATTGATGACATGACATTACTGTCCCTGTTATAGGGCAACCAAGGTCCTCTATACTTCATCATGTTGAGGATGTCTACTTCATTGTCTTTGGTTATGAACAATCTTCTGTAATCAGTTCTTAATGGTGTTTTTGATATAGAGGAACTACATTATATGTTTTATTTTTTATTTTATTTTTCTTTCGTTTTTGCTTGCAGAACTTGAAAGGCAGAAGAAAGAAGAAGCCGAGCGAAAAGCGAAACTTGATGAAATTGCTGAACGACAGAGGCAGAGAGAGAAGGAATTGGAAGAGAAGGAGAGGCTGAGGAGAGAGGCTCTCTTGAATAGGGCATCGGAGCCACCACTCAAGACTGTTGACACTACTGGAGCGCGTCCTCCTGAGCCTGTTGCGGCGCCAGCAGTGGCTGCAGCGGTGCCAGCAGTGGCTGCAGCGGTGCCAGCTGGGGCGGTGCCAGCTGGGAAATATGTGCCCAGATTCCGTCGGGAGAGGCAAGATGGTCAAAGTGCTGCAACTCCCCCAGAGCCAGATCGGTGGGGCAGACAGGACGAGCGCCTGTCACAAACTGGTGATAGGTGGCGGAGTGATAGGTCGTTCTCTGGCAGTGGCTCAAGGTTGCCATCGTCATCTTCTTCTTGGTCTTCATCAAGGAGTCGCAGCTGAGCTCCCCACGTCTTGATAATCTGAGTGATCTATTGCCCGTTGGAATTTTGGGGACAACGTGACGACTACCTGTTTGAAAAATATGCATTTTTGTAGTTGGCAACGAGAGTCCGAGGGATACTGTTGGTAATCTACTTGTTCGAGGTGTGTGCTATTACATGTCTGACGTGTTATTGTGCGACGATGCCTTTTTTGACCTACCCCCCCCCCCTCTAATGGTCCTCTCAATATAATTCATTGTGAGAACGACGATTCTATCTATGTATTGTGCCACTTGTCTTCTTGGAAATTCTAATTAGTTTGCATTCATTTTATCTAAGGTCTCTACGTGGAATCTTCGAGTACAATATGTTAAAACATCTACGCTTGTAAAGCTGTAAATGCACCAGTGTGGAGGGTGTGTTTGTCCGTTCGACGGAGGCGCTCCACTTCTCTGTCATTTGGATTTGGGTATTTTAAAACTAGAAACTTGGCGAGAGCTCGTCATAAATCCTGAGAATCTTTGTAATTTGGGGTCTTATTTCATGGGACATGAGGAAGAGGAAAAATATCTCTCAAGTCATTCTTACGGTGGGGGATTGTCGGGGGTGGGTCGGAGGCGCCGGGGTGGGTTATTGGGCTGGGGGAAGAAACTGTTGTCGGGTGGAAGGGTGTCGGGATGAGGGAAGAAAGTTCTATTGGGTGGGATGGGAGACGATCGAGTCTACGTGAGTCACATGGGACAAAAGCATATCGTATTGGATCACTAGATCAGAGCGATCTTGATCTGGTAGGGATCACAGAGTCAAACAAACTTTAGTTGGGACGACTTTGTCCATAATAATCATTTTGCCAGCAAAACTCGACTAAACCCTGCCTAAAATTTGAAACACGGGCTGCAAAGTGGTCAGATCGACTCGGGAGTGAGGTTGTTCCACATTATGTGCCCTGTTCTATTAACCGGCAAAAAATTTTACCAGAGGTTTGAACTGGAGTGGGTTAGAAGAGAGCATTTATTCGTTTGCAAGTAACGTGGATTGATGAATGAGAGCCGAGCCCACCTACGGCTTTAATACGGATCGAAAAGAGTGCACCTTAAAGCAGATTCTATCGATGGTTGGACGTGACGCTAAAACATCGGTCTATGGTTAATATCGGTGAAATCCTAGCTACCACCCCTACATGTTTTTATTTATAATTATTATTTTGTTCATGCTCCACAATGAAACGTATTGTCGCAGTCTACATTGCACAACCTTTGAATACCTTTTATATGTTTAAAATTTGTTCATCTTCATCACCATATATAATAAAATTAATATGTTCAGAATATATAGTACACAAAATTAAAACCTTAAAAGAGAGTAAGAGCTCATTCGTTTGCGATAGCCGTCACAATTGGCCTTGGCAGGAGCTATATATGGGTTCTCTCACCATCTGAAAAAAAAGAATTGGATTATTGATTGAATCCGGGTGGAGAGGTCGCAGTGCAGTCGGGATGCAGCATATATCACCTTTTTCGTTTATGCTCTGAAGGGCCAAAAATATGTAATTATCACGTCATATCTTTATTTGAGAATCAGACTCTCTATCTGGGTTTTGCACCTTTTACGTTAATAGGGATAAAACCTGAATTTAATTGCCCCCCCCTCCCCCCCCCCCCAACCTCCCTTCTTGTTTTTTTTTTCTTCCCCAAATATTCTACTACGTACCCAAATGCCATCAAAGCTTGCTCCTCCCAAAACTCGGGGGTTTACGGTTGGTTGCATACAAAGCACAGCAGGGGTTGATGATGGCTTGCGATGTGATGTAATGCGAACATGGACTTCACATCTACTTTTCAGATATTATTGCAAAATTCTTATAAAAAGAATGTGCTTGCTTGAATCGGCGCAAATCTGTCCAAGGGGCTGGGCTAAGATCAACCCAAGGTAGGCTGAGCTCAAGTTACCAATTAAATGGATTTCCAATGAGACAATCTGTCCAACTAACCTGCTCGGGTTGCATCCCTACAAAGGCCTACGTACGTACAGTAGTGGCTGAAACATTTTGATGTATGTTGCTAATATATATATATATATATATATATATATATAGCTACATAACGTGCTACAATATTTTGTTTAATGTATTTATGAGCTTTCATTAGCCTCCGAATTAGTAGGGCTGCCTAAATGGGTCTAGACCCTGTAGTAGACGCCTTAGGACTCAAATAACTTTGGACTTGAATAAACGTATTTATCCAATGGTAGACTTAGTTTCTGTTAGATGAAAATCCAGTCAAACCTCTTATGCATCTAGACTTAAGACCAAGCCCATTTGCCAAGTAGATTGAAGTTTAAGTTAGGCGAATTATTTTTAAACTCAGTTAAATTATAATATCAAACTAATAAAAATTAAAATTAAAATCCGAACGACTTATAAGTTTAACATTAACATCAACAACAACAAAAAAAGACCTTACTGGGCCCCGGGTGCTTTAGTGGGCTGTGACCTTCCAGGCCGAATGTGTTTCGTGGGTCTTTGGACAGAAGAATTAGTGGGATGCGATTTTCCCCCTCTCCACATGCCCCCTACTCCCGACCTTAACACATGGCTCGGTGAGTAAGGTTCATTCGGGTAATTAGCAAGGGTGGGTGCCTATATCTCGCGCATCTTCTAGTAACTGGTGGTCAATGCCACGTGTTTCGTCCATCGCGGACGCATTTAGGCGGCAAGAGTAATGATCACGCCTTTTACATTGGAGTCGGCGCCAGTTCGCATCACCGCATGGGACATTTCGACTTTCGAGGAGGCACATGACGTTTTGGCGGGCTACATCGACTGTTCGAGGCTATAAATACCGCATTTTAGGTCATTGTCATGCCCTTATATCTTTGCCTCCAAGCTTTTCGCCTCTCGCCTCTTGTCCTCTGATTCTTGCCTCTGTCCCCTCAGCCTTTTCGGCTTGGCAAGCTCTCTCTTATGTCCCAGGAGGAACGCAGAAGGGAACCAGGGGTTGTTGCTACTTTCGTAGACCTTACTGCGGCCACAACTGAGGCCGTCCATTCGCTTCCTCCGCTTCCAGTTCACCTCTCCCTCCTTCCGCTTCTACCCCTATGGCCGACCAGGAGACATCTTCGCATAGTGGCGAGGTTGAGCAGTGAGCAGGAGGCTCTGTGCCCCCTTCCTACTACCAATCCTGCAACGAGCTCATCGCTAAGGAGGTCGAGGAGCTCCTTAATTGGTACAACATTCCAAGGTTGTATGACTTCTCCCCTGCGAAGTCAGACAAATCTAGCTTGGACACTCGCCTGGACTCCTTCTACAGTTACGGCCTGGCTTGGAAGTCTGGCTTTTGCCTCCCTGTCCATTCCCTCGTCGTGAACTTGTTGAACCATTATCAGTTGGCTCTAGTCCAACTGGTCTCTAACTCTTACACCTTTATCTATTTCGTCATCATTCTCTGTAGGAAGAACAAGATCACACCCACCGTTGACCTCTTCAATTCTTTTATGAGCTGAAGGAACACGTGCAAGTTGGAAAGGGCTTCTATTTCCTTCACGCCCGAAGGGATAAATGTTGCGTTACCCTAGCTTCCCGGGCCTCTTCCCACAAGGGGTGGAAGACCCAGTACTTATGGATTATTCGCTCCAAGGATGCCCCCTCCTGGTGCTTCCCGATCAATCCCAATTTCTCACCCAGGATTGCTTCGAAGGCCTCACTAGTCACCGAGGACCTTGAGGACTAGGTTAAGGTGCTCTAGAGTAGCAAACAGTCCACAACCGACCTCCTCGATGTGTCCAGTCTTTAGCGATACATCGGCGCTCCCCAGACTCCTCGAGGTAAAGGTTAACTGGGCATTTATCTCATAACTCTTAGTTTGACCCCTTCTAAACTTTAGTCACGTTTGCTGCAGACCTCACCCATTTGGCGGAGGAGGGTTCATGGGGGCCCTCAGCTGAAGAGGCACGAGGGAGCCCTCTCGAGGCATGAGAGGCTGGGGGGCCCCTCCCCGTCTTGTGCTGACGAGTGTGGGAAAGGCAAGGGCGTGGCGATCGGGGAGATCGAAGAACATAGGAGATCCAAGCAGAAGGGCACTGACTAGGTGCTCATTCTGGACTCCGTAAAGACCCTGGTTGTCGAAGAGAGTCACTAGAAGAAGAGGAAGGTGCCTAAAATGGCGAGCTCACCAGTGAAGGCCGCCATTGTAATGTTCAGGATCTTTCGGATCCTTCCTTGTGGGTCCCGGATCTGGTTTATCGAAGTGTCTGACCCTGTTGTGTCTGAAATTTCGTTTCGGACATCTTTCGTGTTCGGATCGGCGCGATCCGGAGTCGTTTCGGAGGCCCGGAGTGTGTCCGCGACTTTTCCGTGCGTGTTTTCCGATTTCCGCGTACGGGTTTCGGCGAATCCTTCGGAACCCTATAGCGGGTGAACTGGGTCGTTCACCAACCCGCGAGTGGTGCCGTTGCGATCAGCGCGTCGAGACGGTCGAGGAGGTGTATTTTACTATTTTTTGGGATTTTTTCTGATTTTCTGGATTTTCTATATATATCAATTCTTTTTCTTTTCTTTTTACCTTTTTCTTTTCTTCTTCTCCCTCCTTCCTTCAACCGTGAGAGCTCCCCCTCCCCCGCGGCCGATCTTCTTCTCCCCGGGCGACCGAGACGCGGCCCCTCTCACTCCGGCAACGGCGTGGCAGCGGCGGCGGCGGCGAGGCGGTCCCTGTGGCGTGCTTTTCGCGGCGAGAGGCGGGACGTTCGTGGGAGTAAAAGCTTCATCCTTGATTTCGACGATGATTCGGCGGAGCTTTCGCTCCATTGAGGTAGGGAGACGAACCCCCATGCTCATCCCATCGTTCCCCGTGCTTTGTAGGCCGAGGGGAGGTCGAGAGGGGCGTTTTTGAGCGGGTTTGGGTGAAACCATGTTTTTGGGGTTTGTGAGCCGATCCGCCGTTTCTTCGCGTTTTTGGTCGATCTGAGGCGGTAGATGCATGCTAGGAGGGTTGGGGAGGGTTCCCCCTTTGTTTCCCCATCATCGGGGGGTGATTGGGGCGTGGAATGGAGTTTTCGGCCATTTCCCGTCGTTCTCGATTTTCCGGGGTGATCGCGGTTCACCAGTAACCGCTATCAATGGTAGCGGTCAGGTGAGGACCGCTGTAGCAACTCAAAATTTTTTTATATGCATTTATATATATATATATATATATATATAAAAGAAATAATGAAAGATGAAAATAAAATAAATTATGAATAGTTTTCTATTATGCAAACATGAGCCCTATTCCACGTGTTAACACAAATGGCGAGATTCGCGATACGATTTCGAAAAGACAAAGACGTCGACATCCAATTTTTATTAGCTTTAATCTAATCCTAACTAATGGATGAGGTCATTCTTACATCATCGAATAAATGAGGTCATAGATTATGTCATCCGGATAGTGGAACAAAGTTGGTGTAATGGGGTTAGTATAATGGGGTTGGTGTAACAGTGGAATAAAGTTGGTGTAATGGGTGGGTGTAATGGAATGAGGTTGGTGGAATAGTGAAAGTAGGTGGGAGATTTTGGCCTATAAATAGGGCTATGCTCTTCCATACTCAAATCACAACTATCTTGGGAGGAATTGCTGGTTGGAGAGAGGGAGAAAGCTCGAAGTTGGAGGAGTGTCGAAAGCATTATTTGTTCTTAAGTTTCTTATTCTTGATCTTCAAAAAGGTAGGTGTTCTCTCAGGCCAAACTCAAATTAATGCATGCATTAGATGTAGATATATGGTTACTTTGATTCTATACCATTTTTCCCAAATTTTATTGAGTATTGATCATGCTATCCATACGATTAGACATAATATTTAAACTAAGATTTTTAACCGCTTGAAGATCCGTCTCGGATCACGGTGTCTTTCTAAGACCGTGTTCCGGATGCACGATCTCTACCCCGATTGTGATATTTTCCGATTATATATCATCTAGCATTTTAGATATGTCATGTTAAGTTGCATATCATTTAAATTCACACACGATTAAAGTTAAGGTTATGAAAGATAAGAATCCTATTCCATGAGCTTATATTTCCATCCTAGTTCTTGTTACCTTCATGATATCTTTGATCTCCATGACTATATTATATCTCTGGCATGTTAAATGAAGTAGATATTATCTATTAAAATTACATGGACTTAGTTGCATGATCGTGAGTTTTGACGATTTTCATAATATCACGTTACCATATTTTCAACAAGTTGTGTAAATAATTAGATTTCCAAGGAAAATGGTGTCTAAGGAAAGAGGTCCACGGGCAAACGCTTTAAGTGGATAAGTGGTTTATTAATTAGGACCTCGTAAATGCGAGGGGAGCCTCCCACTGTCCCACCTCTTACCTGGCCATGATTCTTCGGTTTTCTAATTAGGCACCCAACTATTAAAAACTTGATCTAAGCCTACTTAACAAGGTTTTTTCGAGAGAACCAAATAAGCCGTGTCTGTCAATCCAATTCTCTTACCGACTTATTGTCATTAAACACGATGCCTTCTTATTATCTTAATGTCGTTAAACATTATGTCTTAAAGTCATCCTTGAACTTCTCTTACATCTACTTGAAATCTCGCACTACTAGTCTCTTGAATGATAATTTTGCTAGATCTGTACTTTATTTCATAAGCTCTACCTTGAAATTCTTTGGCCATACATATAATGTGGATGTCAAAATATACTTGGGATCTATGATCCATAACCCAATGCCTGGCGTTAATGGGGCCCGGTCTGGTCCTGGGGGGAGCGCCCGAAAGTACTTGTGCCCATGGGAGTTGAATGACTGGTGTGGCATTGCACCAAAGTGCTTGACTTGCTATATTAATTTATGACATTCCACAGTTTGTGAATTTCCTGACTTGCTTGAATACATGAAGTACTTGACTTGTACATACTTGCGTAAAATGGCCAATTCCATAATATTACTTGCTACATGATCATTCTCTACTTGAACTTTACTCTTGATATCTTGTCTACTTGTGATTCCAATTACTACATTACTTTACTCTCTCTCCTATACTTGTTCCATATTTTAATTACGTTTCTCGGCATAGCACATACTTATTCCAAACTGCTAATTACTTTAAGTTGCCTGGTATAGAGATATAAGTCCTACTGAGCATTTCGCTCACCCTACGCTTTCCGGTTAACATTTCAGGTAATTCCGATGATGAACCCCAAACTCATGGGAATGAGCTAGAGTGATTGAGGAATCAAGATTACCTTAGTTACCTAGGTTTATGAACGGTTGCTCTTGCCAGAATTATGTTTTTATTTTGAAGGTTGTATCTTGCCTCGTAAGGCTTAAGAATGTTGTAAGAACTTTATTTTGATGAAATAAGAGTATCCATTTCTTCTTATCTATTCTTGTGGTTTGGACCCCAATCTTCGTGCTCTGATCGACATGAATGTTTACGACTCGTCGCGCCTTGATATTCCGCGTTGGGGCGTGACAGTCTTTGTGGTATCAGAGCCTAGGTTTCATAAACCCTAGGTTTCACATTCCTAGATTCCCTAAGTTCTTGCATTGTAACCCAATAACCCGGTAAGATTGGGTAGAGCCATGGGCTAAGCTTTAAAGAATGATTAATCAAGAAATAAACAAAGCACTTAAGTTTTATAGTTGTGATCGCAGATGGCGGCCGAGAGAGCTCAATGGCGCGAGATGCAAAGGACGGTGCAAGGTTTAACCCATGCACTACAACAAGTAGCTCAAGGAGGAGCTAACCGTGGAGCGGGAGATCTGCATAGGAATTTCAAGAGCATGAACCCTCCTAAGTTCGCTGGGTTTACGGACCCGGATGAGGCCGAACATTGGGTAAAAGAAATTGAGAGGATTTTTCGAGTCATGCAATGTGCTGATGATGAGAAGGTCCTACTCGCTACCTTTCAGCTTGAAAGGGATGCACGTGCTTGGTGGGAGTCGGTCGAAGCAACTCTACCACACGACCAGGTGTTGTGGGAAGAGTTTGTAGAACACTTCAACAACAAGTACTTCTCCGACCGAGTTCAAGAGAGGAAAGCTACTGAATTTGCTTCCTTGAAACAAAGGAGTTTAACGGTAGCGGAGTATGAAGCCCAATTTGCAAGATTATCCCGGTATGCACCACATCTTGTGAGTACCGAGAAAATGAAGGCAAGGAGATTTTTAAATGGCTTAAAGCCTCAATATATTACTCAACTCGCCCCGATGGATATCCAAGTATATGCCGATGTGGTGAGGAGAGCCCAACTCTTGGAAGATGCAACAGAATTGACTGATCGCATCCGGGGAAGAGATGCCAAGAGGGCGCAAGTGACTGGATCAGGTAATTTCAAGCCCTCCTTCGGAAAGAAGAGGCCTAATTATGATGAGCGTAGCTTCAATAAAGATGGACGCAATTTCAATAAGGATGGGCGTGACTTTCAAAAAGACAAGAGGCCGAGATCAATTGACAAACAAATCATTCCGGTCGCTACATCATCAAAGGAACTATGCAAATATTGTGAGAAACCCGGACACAAGGCAGATGAGTGCTGGAGAAGATTGGGTGCATGTCTTCGATGTGGAAGCCGGGAACATAGAATTCCGAGTTGTCCACTTCTTAATGAGCAAGCTCCATCGGAAAAGCTTCCAGTTGCTGTCAAGAAGCAAGGGAGACTTCAAGCTCTTATAGATGCGGAACCTACCGAAGATGGAGGCGTTGTGGAAGGTACTCTCTCTGTGTGCTCAAGGCCTGCCTCTGTCTTATTTGATACTGGAGCTACGCATTCCTTCATATCTAAGAGCTTTGCGGATATTTTACCTTTGAGACCTGTTCCATTAGAATCTAAACTTGTTATTACTACCCCTATTGGAGCGGGATCGAAGATTAAATATTTCTACCCTTCTAGTGAGGTTCTAGTTAGCGGTTGTAACTTACCCGCTAATTTAGTATGCATGGAGATGACAGGATATGATATTATCTTGGGAGCTGACTGGTTATCTACATATGGTGCTAGCGTTAACTGTAAATTGGGTACGGTAACCTTTAGTGAGTACCCCAACCTCTTATTTTCTGGTGTCAGGAATTCTAGACACATATCCCTTATTTCGGCTCTTAAAGCTGATAAATTATTGAAGAAGGGTTGTGCGGCTTTCTTAGTTTCTATGACTATGGCCAAGCATAAGAAACCCAATCTGGAGGATATTCCTGTTATTCGAGATTATTCTGATATATTTCCAGACGAGTTGCCTGGTATTCCTCCGGAGAGAGAAGTGGTCTTCTCTATTGATTTGATTCCGGGAGCTACACCTATTTCTAAGGCTCCGTATCGGATGTCCCCTATCGAAATGAAGGAGTTAAAAGAACAATTGATGGAGTTATTAGAGAAGGGATTCATCCGACCGAGTACTTCACCATGGGGAGCCCCCGTCTTATTTGTCAAAAAGAAGGATGGGTCAATGAGATTGTGTGTTGACTACCGGCAATTAAACCAACTCACAATCAAGAATAAATATCCATTGCCGAGGATTGATGAACTATTTGACCAGATTTCTGGAGCTCGATATTTTTCAAAAATTGATCTCCGATCTGGTTATCATCAATTGAAGATCAAGGAGGAGGATATTCACAAAACGGCATTCAGGAGCAGGTATGGACATTATGAGTTCACTGTTATGCCTTTTGGCCTAACCAATGCGCCTGCCGCATTTATGCAGTTAATGAACAGTGTATTCAGGCCATACCTTGATCAATTTGTGATAGTCTTTATTGATGATATTTTGATCTACTCAAAGTCTGAGATGGAGCATGAAGAACATCTCAAGAAATCCCTACAGTTATTAAGAGATCACAAACTTTATGCTAAGCTTAGTAAGTGTGATTTCTGGCTAGAAGAAGTTTCTTTTCTAGGTCACATAATATCCCGAAATGGTATTGCGGTCGATCCTTCAAAGGTTGAGGCCGTGAAAAATTGGGAAAGACCTACTAGTGTGACAGAAATTCGAAGCTTCTTGGATTAGCAGGATATTATAGAAGATTTATTAAGGATTTCTCCAAGATCGCCGTATCTTTAACAAGATTGACGAGAAAGGAGATTCCTTATATATGGTCCGAGGAATGTGAGAAAAGCTTCCAAACTTTGAAAGATTGTTTGACTACTGCCCCTATACTCACATTGCCTACTGAAGGAGGGAGATTCGAAGTTTATGCTGATGCATCCGGAATTGGCCTAGGCTGTGTATTAATGCAACATGACAAGGTGATCGCCTATTCCTCAAGACAATTGAAAAAGCACGAGGAGAATTATCCCGTGCATGACTTAGAGCTTGCAGCTGTAGTCTTTGCCTTGAAGATTTGGCGACATTATCTCTATGGTGAAGCATTTATTGTATATTCCGACCACAAGAGTCTCAAGTACTTATTCTCTCAAAAGGAACTTAATATGAGACAAAGACGGTGGCTAGAATACTTCAAGGATTTTGATTTCTCCATACAATATCACCCCGGAAAAGGTAATGCCGTAGCTGATGCTCTTAGCCGGAAGCCGATGGCATTATTATCAAGCCTAATGATTAAAGAGTGGCAATTGTTAGAACAAATGGCAAACTTAGACCTCAATATGGAGGAGAAGGAAGAAGGAGTCTTCATTGCAAATATTAGTCTCCAATCTAAGTTACTCTTAGAAATTAAAGAGTTACAAAATGATGATCCATTGGTTGTTGAAATTAAAGAGAAATTAGATCAACGACCAGATTTCCTTTTGGCAGATGATGGAAGGCTGCTCTTCCGAGGAAGAACTTGTGTGCCCGATTGTTCTATCATCAAGAATAAAATCTTGGAGGAGGCACATCGATCGAGGTATACTATTCATCCAGGTGCTACAAAAATGTACCAAGATCTCAAAAGAACCTTTTGGTGGCCTAACATGAAAAGAGAGGTAGCCGAGTTCGTGAGCCGATGTTTGGTCTGCCAACAAGTTAAAGTCGAACATCTCAAACCGGCTGGTAAGCTAAAACCTCTAGAAATACCGGAATGGAAATGGGATAGTATTGGCATGGATTTTATAGTTGGGTTGCCAAAGACCCGAAGTGGATTTGATGCTATATGGGTGATGGTGGACCGACTAACTAAGTCTGCTCACTTCTTGCCCATCAAAATCAAATGGACCGTGGATGTTCTAGCTGCCATGTATATCAAGGAGGTTGTAAGGCTGCACGGTATTCCAACTTCCATAATTTCGGATAGAGATCCGAGATTCACCTCTCACTTCTGGAAAGGTTTGCAATCATCCTTGGGTACTAGACTGAATTTTAGTACGGCTTTCCACCCTCAGACAGATGGACAAACCGAGAGGACAAATCAGATTATCGAAGATATGTTAAGAGCTTGTATGATAGATTTTGGGGGAAGTTGGCATGAACACTTGTCACTGATTGAATTTGCATATAACAACAGTTATCAGTCTAGCATTCAGATGGCACCTTTTGAAGCATTGTATGGTAGAGTTGTAGATCACCCCTATGCTTGAGTGAGGTTGGAGATAAGGGATTGATGGGTCCCGATATTATTCAAGATACAACTCACAATATTCAGTTGATCCGTGAAAGGCTAAAATTGCTCAATCACGGCAAAAGAGTTATGCCGATAATCGAAGAAGAGACCTTGAATTTCAGGTGGGGGAGCATGTCTTCTTAAAAATTTCACCCACGCGAGGAATTAAGAGGTTTGGTATCAATGGAAAACTGAGTCCAAGATTTATTGGCCCTTTCGAGATTCTAGAACGAATCGGTGAAGTGGCATACAAGCTGGCTTTGCCTCCACAATTGGCCGGTGTCCATGATGTATTTCATGTATCCATGCTAAGGAAATATGTGTATGATCCTTCGCATGTGATTCAATTCAATGACTTGAAGCTCCAGAAAGATTTGTCTTATGAAGAAAGACCGATCAAGATCTTAGATCGGAAATTTCACCAGCTAAGGAATAGGGCTATACCGATGGTAAAAGTCCAATGGAGTAAGCGTGGATTCGAGGAGGCTACTTGGGAATTAGAGGAGTCAATCAAGAAGAAGTACCCAGATTTGATCTCAGGTTAGAATTTTGAACCCTCCATTTAAATTTTAAATTACTATTACATGATGTGAATTTGGAGGACCAAATTCTTCTAAGTAGGGGAGGATGTAGCAACTCAAAATTTTTTATATGCATTTATATATATATATATAAAAGAAATAATGAAAGATGAAAATAAAATAAATTATGAATAATTTTCTATTATGCAAACATGAGCCCTATTCCACGTGTTAACACAAATGGCGAGATTCGCGATACGATTTCGAAAAGACAAAGACGTCGACATCCAATTTTTATTAGCTTTAATCTAATCCTAACTAATGGATGAGGTCATTCTTACATCATCGAATAAATGAGGTCATAGATTATGTCATCCGGATAGTGGAACAAAGTTGGTGTAATGGGGTTAGTATAATGGGGTTGGTGTAACAGTGGAATAAAGTTGGTGTAATGGGTGGGTGTAATGGAATGAGGTTGGTGGAATAGTGAAAGTAGGTGGGAGATTTTGGCCTATAAATAGGGCTATGCTCTTCCATACTCAAATCACAACTATCTTGGGAGGAATTGCTGGTTGGAGAGAGGGAGAAAGCTCGAAGTTGGAGGAGTGTCGAAAGCATTATTTGTTCTTAAGTTTCTTATTCTTGATCTTCAAAAAGGTAGGTGTTCTCTCAGGCCAAACTCAAATTAATGCATGCATTAGATGTAGATATATGGTTACTTTGATTCTATACCATTTTTCCCAAATTTTATTGAGTATTGATCATGCTATCCATACGATTAGACATAATATTTAAACTAAGATTTTTAACCGCTTGAAGATCCGTCTCGGATCACGGTGTCTTTCTAAGACCGTGTTCCGGATGCACGATCTCTACCCCGATTGTGATATTTTCAGGTTATATATCATCTAGCATTTTAGATATGTCATGTTAAGTTGCATATCATTTAAATTCACACACGATTAAGTTAAGGTTATGAAAGATAAGAATCTATTCCATGAGCTTATATTTCCGTCCTAGTTCTTGTTACCTTCATGATATCTTTGATCTCCATGACTATATTATATCTCTGGCATGTTAAATGAAGTAGATATTATCTATTAAAATTACATGGACTTAGTTGCATAATCGTGAGTTTTGACGATTTTCATGATATCACGTTACCATATTTTCAACAAGTTGTGTAAATAATTAGATTTCCAAGGAAAATGGTGTCTAAGGAAAGAGGTCCACGGGCAAACGCTTTAAGTGGATAAGTGGTTTATTAATTAGGACCTCGTAATGCGAGGGGAGCCTCCCACTGTCCCACCTCTTACCTGGCCATGATTCTTCGGTTTTCTAATTAGGCACCCAACTATTAAAAACTTGATCTAAGCCTACTTAACAAGGTTTTTTCGAGAGAACCAAATAAGCCGTGTCTGTCAATCCAATTCTCTTACCGACTTATTGTCATTAAACACGATGCCTTCTTATTATCTTAATGTCGTTAAACATTATGTCTTAAAGTCATCCTTGAACTTCTCTTACATCTACTTGAAATCTCGCACTACTAGTCTCTTGAATGATAATTTTGCTAGATCTGTACTTTATTTCATAAGCTCTACCTTGAAATTCTTTGGCCATACATATAATGTGGATGTCAAAATATACTTGGGATCTATGATCCATAACCCAATGCCTGGCGTTAATGGGGCCCGGTCTGGTCCTGGGGGGAGCGCCCGAAAGTACTTGTGCCCATGGGAGTTGAATGACTGGTGTGGCATTGCACCGAAGTGCTTGACTTGCTAGATTAATTTATGACATTCCACAGTTTGTGAATTTCCTGACTTGCTTGAATACATGAAGTACTTGACTTGTACATACTTGCGTAAAATGGCCAATTCCATAATATTACTTGCTACATGATCATTCTCTACTTGAACTTTACTCTTGATATCTTGTCTACTTGTGATTCCAATTACTACATTACTTTACTCTCTCTCCTATACTTGTTCCATATTTTATTTACGTTTCTCGGCATAGCACATACTTATCCAAACTGCTAATTACTTTAAGTTGCCTGGTATAGAGATATAAGTCCTACTGAGCATTTCGCTCACCCTACGCTTTCCGGTTAACATTTCAGGTAATTCCGATGATGAACCCCAAACTCATGGGAATGAGCTAGAGTGATTGAGGAATCAAGATTACCTTAGTTACCTAGGTTTATGAACGGTTGCTCTTGCCAGAATTATGTTTTTATTTTGAAGGTTGTATCTTGCCTCGTAAGGCTTAAGAATGTTGTAAGAACTTTATTTTGATGAAATAAGAGTATCCATTTCTTCTTATCTATTCTTGTGGTTTGGACCCCAATCTTCGTGCTCTGATCGACATGAATGTTTACGACTCGTCGCGCCTTGATATTCCGCGTTGGGGCGTGACAACCGCCTTCATCGGATTTTTGACCGTTAGGCCTTAAAGTGTCGGTGGCTGGTCGCGGTCTTGCGACAGACCGCGACTGTTGGTCGCGATCTTGGGACGACCACTATCACCGTGGGGACCGGCACGGGCCTCGAGGTATTTTTGACCGTTGGTTCCTGGTCGCGGTCCCCTAGGGACCGCTACTGTGTGAAGGCGGTCATCAGGCGACCGCCTTCATTTTTCTGGTGCCAGGGTGGTCGCGGTCCCAAGAGGACCGCTACCATGTGGTTGCGGTCCAGGGCAGACCGCTACCACCGGAGGCGGTCCTCCGGTGACCGCGTCTGCCGTTTCGTGCCGATCAAGCCCGGGTGAGTGGGTCCTGACCCCTTTGTGTTGTCTTACGGTCCGACTGATGCTTGGCATCGTGTGGGGACTGTACGAGGGTGCCGCGGGGATCCCGGGATGTGATGCGTCGGCTGGTGCTACCGAGAGTCGGTGTGGTACAGAGGATGACCTCTGCACCTTGCTAGTGTTTAGTCGGTGGTTTTCGAGAGTCAGTCCTTACTTCCAGTGACCTGTCCACTAGTCGTAGCTCCCTGCGCACGCGTGTGTGGACCCACCTGGGAGTGGTGGAGAGCGAGACCCAGTGTGACGCGGTTTTTAGGCTGGTTACCGTAGGGCCCCTTGCCTTTGCCACCAGAGTCCGGTGGGGGGGAAAACGAGCTAGAGGACCCGACCTAGAGTAGATGGTCTGTGTGTGCACACGTAGTTGGGGGCTTAGGGCGCGCGCTGACGAACGCGACCCCAGCTAGTCCTTGTTGTGGTACTTGTTGCGTGTCTGAGTCTCACGCCCGGGGCGTAGTAGCTAGACACTTGTGACGCGGTGTAAGACGTCAGGGGACGCATCCGGTCGTTCTTCTTGTGGATAGTGCTCCTGTTCACTGGCAGGCGTGGACTCATGTTTTGTTGGACCGAGGTTCTGTAGTACGGTACTGTTAGAGTAGACGGCTTTTCCGTTTATTTATTTCAGCTTGTTGGTTCTACCGTACTCCTGTTAGGTAGGGTTACCTTCTGCCTTCTCGCTTCTCGTGCGAGGTGGGGATTCGCGGGATCCCTACTGGGCCAATGAAATGAGGCTCACCCCTGCTTTTCAGGTGAGACGGGGTCTTCGAGAGGCACGGCCGAGTTTCAGCGCGTTTCTTCTAGTCAGAGTTAGTCGCCAGTCTGCCAGAGCCGGGGGATGCCCCGTGTAGTTGTACTCCGGGGGATGCCCCGTGTAGTTGTGCTTTCTTTCCTGTTGACTGTACTTTCTTTTGGAATGAGACACTGTGGACCTTGTAGCAGTTTATTTATTTATATTATTCTATGTATTTTATTTTGGATTATTGTGCTATCTCTGTGGTCGTTGCAGCTTCTTTTGTACCGTACACCACTCCTTTCTACCCTTCCGAGTCTTCGGGCTCGTGGGTTGGCGGGCCGAGATTCGAGACGCACCGGTTCCTTTCCGGTACTCGGATCCTTGGGTCGTCACAGCAGGTATCAGAGCGAGGTTGTGGAGGTATATCGGAACTTGGAACGAATTGCAGTGGTCCATAAGGTCCATGAATGTCCTGTACAGTCGACGACTGGCTTAGGGTCGTGTGTTTTATTGATTTCTGGTTACTTTTCTTTGATGCCAGGTGTGTATATGGCGCCACGGAGGAGGGCTCGTGCCCAGCAGGGAGAGTCTAGTGGTGGTCCGGAGGAGCAGAGCAGGGCTTCAGTTTCCGAGGGAGTATCTGGAGATGCGAGAGTTATATCCGTATTTGTTTGTGTGAGTCTGTCCCCCGTCCTTGTGCTTTGTTCTTGAATTTCGAGGACGAAATTCCTTTAAGGGGGGAGGGCTGTAATGTTCAGGATCTTTCGGATCCTTCCTTGTGGGTCCCGGATCTGGTTTATCGGAGTGTCAGACCCTGTTGTGTCTGAAATTTCATTTCGGACATCTTTCGTGTTCGGATCGGCGCGATCCGGAGTCGTTTCGGAGGCCCGGAGTGTGTCCGCGGCTTTTCCGTGCGTGTTTTCCGATTTCCGCGTACGGGTTTCGGCGAATCCTTCGGAACCCTGTAGCGGGTGAACTGGGTCGTTCACTAACCCGCGAGTGGTGCCGTTGCGATCAGCGCGTCGAGACGGTCGAGGAGGTGTATTTTTCTATTTTTCGGGATTTTTTCTGATTTACCGGATTTTCTATATATATCAATTCTTTTTCTTTTCTTCTTCTTCCTCCTTCCTTCAACCGTGAGAGCTCCCCCTCCCCCGCGGCCGATCTTCTTCTCCCCGAGCGACCGAGACGCGGCCCCTCTCACTTCGGCAACGGCGTGGCAGCGGCGGCGGCGAGGCGGTCTCGGTGGCGTGCTTTTCGCGGCGAGAGGCGGGACGTTCGTGGGAGTAAAAGCTTCATCCTTGATTTCAGCGGTGATTCGGCGGAGCTTTCGCTCCATTGAGGTAGGGAGACGAACCCCCATGCTCATCCCATCGTTCCCCGTGCTTTGTAGGCCGAGGGGAGGTCGAGAGGGGCGTTTTTGAGCGGGTTTGGGTGAAACCATGTTTTTGGGGTTTGTGAGCCGATCCGCCGTTTCTTCGCGTTTTTAGCCGATCCGAGACGGTAGATGCATGCTAGGAGGGTTGGGGAGGGTTCCCTCTTTGTTTCCCCATCATCGGGGGGTGATTGGGGCGTGGAATGGAGTTTTCGGCCATTTCCCGTCGTTCTCGGTTTTCCGGGGTGATCGCGGTTCACCAGTAACCGCTATAAATGGTAGCGGTCAGGTGAGGACCGCCTTCATCGGATTTTTGACCGTTAGGCCTTAAAGTGTTGGTGGCTGGTCGCGGTCTTGCGACAGACCGCGACTGTTGGTCGCGGTCTTGGGACGATCGCTATCACCGTGGGGATCGGCACGGGCCTCGAGGCATTTTTGACCGTTGGTTCCTGGTCGCGGTCCCCTAGGGACCGCTACTGTGTGAAGGCGGTCATCAGGCGACCGCCTTCATTTTTCTGGTGCCAGGGTGGTCGCGGTCCCAAGAGGATCGCTACCATGTGGTTGCGGTCTAGGGCAGACCGCTACCACCGGAGGCGGTCCTCCGGTGACCGCGTCTGCCGTTTCGTGCCGATCAAGCCCGGGTGAGTGGGTCCTGACCCCTTTGTGTTGTCTTACGGTCCGACTGATGCTTGGCATCGTGTGGGGACTGTACGAGGGTGCCGCGGGGATCCCGGGATGTGATGCGTCGGCTGGTGCTACCGAGAGTCGGTGTGGTACAGAGGATGACCTCTGCACCTTGCTAGTGTTTAGTCGGTGGTTTCCGAGAGTCAGTCCTTACTTCCAGTGACCTGTCCACTAGTCGTAGCTCCCTGCGCACGCGTGTGTGGACCCACCTGGGAGTGGTGGAGAGCGAGACCCAGTGTGACGCGATTTTTAGGCTGGTTACCGTAGGGCCCCTTGCCTTTGCCACCAGAGTCCGGTGGGGGGGAAAACGAGCTATAGGACCCGACCTAGAGCAGATGGTCTGTGTGTGCACACGTAGTTGGGGGCTTAGGGCGCGCGCTGACGAGCGCGACCCCAGCTAGTCCTTGTTGTGGTACTTGTTGCGTGTCTGAGTCTCACGCCCGGGGCGTAGTAGCTAGACACTTGTGATGCGGTGTAAGACGTCAGGGGACGCATCCGGTCGTTCTTCTTGTGGATAGTGCTCCTGTTCACTGGCAGGCGTGGACTCGTGTTTTGTTGGACCGAGGTTCTGTAGTACGGTACTGTTAGAGTAGACGATTTTTCCGTTTATTTATTTCAGCTTGTTGGTTCTACCGTACTCCTGTTAGGTAGGGTTACCTTCTGCCTTCTCGCTTCTCGTGCGAGGTGGGGATTCGCAGGATCCTTACTGGGCCAATGAAATGAGGCTCACCCCTGCTTTTCCGGTGAGGCGGGGTCTTCGAGAGACGCGGCCGAGTTTCAGCGCGTTTCTTCTAGCCAGGGTTAGTCGCCAGTCTGCCAGAGCCGGGGGCTGCCCCGTGTAGTTGTACTCCGGGGGATGCCCCGTGTAGTTGTACTTTCTTTCCTGTTGACTGTACTTTCTTTTGGACATGAGACACTGTGGACCTTGTAGCAGTTTATTTATTTATATTATTCTATGCATTTTATTTTGGATTATTGTGCTATCTCTGTGGTCGTTGCAGCTTCTTTTGTACCCCACACCACTCCTTTCTACCCTTCCGAGTCTTCGGGCTCGTGGGTTGGCGGGCCGAGATTCGAGACGCGCCGGTTCCTTTCCGGTACTCGGATCCTCGGGTCGTCACAGCCATCGCCTTGTATACGCCTTCAGATCTTCCTCCTATGGCCCGGTGGCTAGAATCTCTTCACCCTTCAGCTCCTCTAGGTGACCCGATAGCCCGTCCCATTGGGGACTCTCCGTTAGCACTGACAGTCACCGTTGGATCGGGCTCTACGCTCTTGCCGACGGGGACGGGCCTTGACACCCCCGTACCTACCCCGTCGGGGGCTGCGCCTCTTACTCTTTTCCCTTGGACGACTGGCCTCCCGCATCTCTTTCACGAGGGGCTCGTCCCTTGCCTCGAGAGGGTCAGTCCGGCCTTAAGAGGTCCATCTTTGACTACTGCAAGGCGCTGATGTGACGACCCAGCATCTGGATACCGGGTAAACCCGATACCACTTGGATCTTGAGAGGTCTCCAAAGAGCTGTAAGGCTCCGAAGGGATAAAAAGGTGGGTGTGGAGTACGTTGAACTTCCAGATAAAGCAGTAAACAATTTATTACTATGATCAGAATTGCTAAAATAGCAGAAATAAAATTACGTTTTTAATTAAATAATATAAACTACAGAGATAGTAGAGTCCACTCCAACTAAAGTACAGTCTAACAGAAAAGAGAACATACTCTCAAGTCGGGAGAAGCCCGACACTGGCAAAGCTGGCAACTAAGAACCACCGCACTATGCCTCCAACCACGAGGAAGAACAACTACACCTTAAAAGTCAAGGGTGAGCCTCGTCTCACTGGCTTAGTAGGGGTCCCGCGGATCCCCACCACGAAACAAAAGTGGTAACAGCAGTGCTAAACAACAACAACAAAGCAGTAACAGCAGGAATAGGAACAATAGTAAAAGTAAAGAGAAAAGCCGTATTACATAGAAACACGGCAGCCGATGGAACCTCAGCCCTCTAAACTACTCCGAACGGCAACAAAAAGGTGAACCCCGATCTCACAGAGTCGGGAGTTGCCGATCCATCGATAATCACAAAACTTTAACGTGAAGGCCTATGGAAACAGGCAAATGCCCCACAAAGACCTACTCGGCCCAAAGGTACGGTCATGACTCCGCTGTCGTGCACCCTACACTGTCTACAGGTAGAACCACGGTAATTCTCTACTGGCACCCTAGACCATAGTGTCGAAAAGACACAAAACCACTCGAGGAATTACATCATCGTAGACATAAACCAAATCATGAGTATCACAAGACGAAACCACGCGTCTAGAGCTCACACTGCACGAGAACCACGTAAGCCACGGAGATCATGTGCCATGTGATAGAAGCATCTCCTCACTAGAAGAAAAGCCAGATGCGTCTTGTAACGACCCAAGATCCGGATACCGGGAAGGACCCGATACCATTCGAATTCTAGTCCCCCGCCCACGAGCCGGAGGGCTCGGAAGGGCTAAAGGATGTGTGTGAGTGGAGTACAAAGAAATAAGAAATAAAGTAGGAATGAAAAAATATAACAAATAAACTAACTACAGAGTCCAATCTAAAAAGTACAGTCTATAGAAATAAAACGTACCCAATGCCGAGTGAACACTCGGCCCGGCGAGCTGACAACTACGAACCTCCGTGGTGCACCTCCGAACCTCGAGGAGGGACCGCCACACGTGAAAAGTAGGGGGTGAGCCTCATCTCACTGGCTCAATAGGGGTCTCGTGGAACTCCAGCCGTAAACAACGGCGGTAGCAGAAAGTAGCAACAACAGCGGAACATCAACCGTGGTGGCCGGTAAAACCTTGGCTCTATAGCTACTCCTACTGTACCGGGAAACATACCTCGATCTCACAGTCGGGGGATCACCGGACTAATGAGAAAACCCTGGCTACGCTTCCAGGAGAAACACCACGACAACGCTGTTGCGGAGGCCTGTCCTCGCTGACTAAGGCCTGGCCCAAGACCACGCGATCTGGGAACATGGTCACGACTTCACTGTCGTGAAACTGAAGCCGTCTAGGAAAAACCCTCGGTAACACTACCGGAAACCCTAGACCTCGGTGTCGGGAAACGCCCAGAAACTACCAAAAAACATGGGAAAACCCGTATTGTGTGATAGGAGTATTGCCCACTAGAAGCAAGGCCAGATGCGTCCACTGACGTCTTAGTCCGCGCCTCAGATGTCTCTCACTGACCCAGTGGGAAACTGAGACACCGTACTAGTAACCACGAAACAAGGGTCTAGTCAGGGTCGTGCTCGTCAGCTCGCATCTGAAATCTCCGACCATGTGTGCACACACTGACTGACTACACATGTCAGGCCCTCTAGCTAGTTTTTCTTCCGGCCTGGACTCGAGCAGCTACAGGGGAGGCCCTACGGTGACCAGCCTACAAACCGTCTCTCCTAGGTATAGCTCTCAACCTACTCCCTGGTGGGTATGCACATTCGTGCAAAGGCAAGCTACGACTAGTGGGGGCTCACTGAGCAAAATGACTCTCGGAAGAACCCTCGAAATACTGACAGGCTACGCATGAGCCCTGTCATAAATTAGCTCAAAAAATAGGTGGCACGATGCCACCGGACTCTGGGTAGTCTACTAAACCTATTAAACCCAACGGCCCTCGAGTCACAAGACTCGGGTCAAGACCGTTGCACAGGACAGCCCCAGGCCGTCAATCTGGCCTACCCCTAGGTTAGAAGCCTCGGTAAAATAATCCTCAAGGCGACCCACGATCGCCGAGCTTAATCCCTTCCAAGGGAAGCTAAGAAACCTTCTAGCCCCAGGCTGGGTAATTGGACTCACAGTCCATAGGCCATACACATGGCCCACATGGAAATTGCTTTCTGGAGAAGCTCACGACGTGCGGGAATAACCTTCTGCACTCATGCCGATTATGGCGACTCGATCAAGCGTAACACAGAAGCCCGGAACATGAAAGGGTCACTCGGACTCCTAAAACCTATATGCAAGCTCGTCGAGGTAAAAATGGTACCTTCGGACACTCAAAAATATGGTCACAGTACTCACAGGGAGTTCGGGACAACCACTGGGTAATAGTTCGGTCATTGGGTCTTAACCGGACCGACTAGAGTCGAAAACGGGCAAAGACAGGGTAGTTCGGTTGACCTGCCCAGTTGGGTCGGTCGACCTACACACCCTGCGCCGGTCGGTCGACCGGCGCAGCGGGCTGCATTGACGCAGCGCGCGGGCTGTGTCGACTCAGCCTGCCGTGGTTGGCAGGCGCAGCGAGCGGCATCGATGCAGCGCACGCTTCGTCGACCCCTCCTGCTGGGGTCGGTCGACTGACGCCCAACGGTCGGTCGACCGAACTCTGCAGGGCTCGTCCCTGGGCGCTGGGCCGTTCGGTCGATCGGTTCCGACCGATCGGTCGACCGAATACGGCGGGGACCAAGTCTGAACCCACTCCCGAGGCACAGTTTCCACGCCCACTCGATCCCAATTGAGGGGGAAAACAACGGGGATCATTCCCCAGGTCCCAAAACCCAAAAATGGAGGAAGAAAGTGAGAAAATCACGCTCGATCAGGCAAAACGGTCACAAGCCCTAAAACATGCTTTTTAACACCCCAATGGCAATAAACCCACGCTCGGCTCACCACGGCTACAAAACTCACGGAAAAGGAAGTACATGGGTTAAGATCTATCCCCCTACCTCCACCAAAGATTTCGCACACCGTGGACGCCGTTCCATCGTGAAACACCTGCGAAACCCCCGCCGATTCACGAACGTGCACCTAAGCTTCAACGCGTCACCACGCCTCGATTCTCGACCCATCCTCGTGCTCCTCGCCCTCACACCATCTCCACCTCACCCTCCATCACCTCCGTCGACACTCTGAGGAGAGGGGGAGAGAAAGAGAAGAGAGAGGGAGAGAATGGGGAGAGAGAGGGGGTGGTTTAAATAATTTTTTTTCGGGGTGTTACACGTCCACTAACGTCTTACACTGCGCCTCAAGCGTCTCCCACTCACCTCGAACGCGGTAACTGAGATACTGAACAAGAACCAAGGAACAACAGTAACGAGTGACTAGTCAGGGTTACATCAGTCGGCGCTGGTCCAACGCCCTTGACCACGTGTGCACACACAAGCTCAATGTCTTAAGCCAAGCCTCTAGCTGGTTTTCCCCTCTTGTTGGACTCTAATGGCTAGACAAAGGGGCCCATGGCAACCAGCCTACAAACCGTCTCTATCGAAACTTGCCCCGCCACCACTCCCAGGTGGGCCGACACACGAAAGTGTCGTCAGGCTACGACTAGTCGAGGCTCACTAGACACAGAGACTCAAAACAGAAATATTGAAGTACAGACAGGCTAACATGTACCTATCACAAGTATCATGGAACACAAAGCAGCACACAACTGCCAGACTCAGGACAGCTAACTAGACCTGCTGACACAACGATCCATGAGTCATAAGACTCCGGTCAAGATCCATGCACATCATGGCAACACGCCATTAATCAGCCTAGTCCCTAAGCCAAGTCACGGTAAAACAACATGGAAGCGGCACACAACAGCCAAATTGGTGAGGACACCAGAGCACGAGTATGGCTCGACTCAGCGAGCCGTCGGTACCGGACACGCAGCACGACTCGGTCGACACCGACCTCTTTGTGGCTGGGGGAGAGTCTGGAGTCACCACCGGAGCCTTGATAGTTTAGTATGTATTTTTATACGTATTCATATTTTATACGTATTTGGTCATATTTGGTGTGTATTAGGTGTGTATTTGGTTTTGTATTATCTTGGGTTTTAATATTGGGTCAATGGTAGAATAATTGACCATGTATTTGTATTTTTGATTTATTTGGGTCCAAGGGAGAATTAATATGGTCCAAGGGATTAAAATACACCAAGCCCCTTATGTTGACTTAAGGGAGGGGCGCCCCCTCTTTTGTCCCCTTATGGGGGAATTTTTTATGCTAGTTTAATCTCCCTTCCCCAATTTGCCCCCTTGACCAAGGGTAACCTAGGTCATTTGGCTAGGTCTAGGGTTTGAGTATTTAATGTCTCTTGTTGTATTTTGGCAAAAATCAATGAGAATTATTGTGAAAATGAGCCATGGGCACACCCCTCTCTCTCCCCTCTTGTTCTTGAGTGTTCTTCCCATTCTTCCTCCCTCTTCTTCAGATCTAGATCTAAAGCCTCCAAATTTCTGAGATTTCTTCCTCTTCCCCTCTTCCTCTATATGCCGTGATCGATCACCACCGCCGCCGCCGTTCGTGCCGCCATCGAGCCACCACAACCCGGCTTCCACCTGCTGCCCCGAAATTCGGAGTTGCTAGACAGCAGCCCGGTAAAAGGGCTGGTACGGGAGATCCAACCGTTGGATCGTGATGAGGTTTTGAGGGTAGGTTCCTCCTATCGACCACCCTTCTCAATTTAATTTCACCCACATCGGACCCCATTTTCCCCCTTTCCCAGCCTTTTGTTTTCCCCCTTCACAGTTTGCCTATGTGCAGATTCGCGAAATAGTCTGTGGTAGTCTATTTTCTCACCCCTAAATTGTTGTCAGAAAATTTCCAAAAAAATATGTGCGTCACCTTCACCCTCCCCCGTATCCACCATAAAAATCCCAGGTACTAACTCCTTCATTTATTTTTCGGTCAAACCCCTTGAACAGGCAGATCCCGTTTTGCCCTGTCTATTCTGTATTTCGGGACAGTGAGTTCAGTCAATTTGCAGTCATTTTCATTTCCAATCCAGCCGTTGGATGGATGTGATATTCTAGTATCTCGTAGGTTTTTGAGTCCTATTTCCAACGATACCCATTGCGTCTCGATCCGACATCGGATCTGGGTGTACCGGCCGTTTTTGTGGAGGCGCGCATTTCTGCTCCGAGCCAGGCCAGCAAAAGGGGTTGCCGGATAAATCCCAAAGAAATACGCTGGGGTAACTTCAGCGACCGCCGCTTCTGGAGGTCGACCAGGGACCCTCCGCCAATGTCCCGGTGAACCGCCACCTTCATAAGATCCCAGGAGGCTGACGTCCCTTTGGACGTCCGTGTTCGCTGTCCTGCCGGCCAGCAAACCGCAGAACCGGAGCCGTTGCCCGCCGCTGCCTGGAACCCGCCGCCTTGCTGCCAGTCAACCCTATTCGGTGCTCCCAGTAATTTTTTTGTAGCTCTTTACCTCCCTGCATGGATTGGGCCGTAAAATCCTTGCTGTAACTAATTTTTTACCATTGTACTGGGAGTAACGGACTTGGCCGGGATGTCTTCCCCACGCCCCGAGCGTGGAGGTACATTCGCCTCTTACTTTGTCTTACTTGCTTAACTAGTATACGTTCTTACTGCCGCTGCATGTGAATTATTTATTTCCTAGCTTGTTAAATTTTAATCACCACCGTGAGTTATGAGAGCGAAACTCGTCCCGTGACTCATTCCGAGCACGAGAGTGAGCTGACCACCCGAGACTCAAAGTCGGTTAGTCAACTGTGCAGATCATCACGTTTCCCTCGCCGGGGACGACTGTGAGTTTGCGCTTCTTGTTTGGGGAATGATCGCCTCTTCTGGAGCTCGTTAGGTGTCGCGCGTTGTGGTGTTGTTGCTGGTCACGTCGTCCTTTAGAGTCCAAGGTCGCAACCAATCCGAGTCGAGTCTCGTAGTCGTCCCGCATCAAATTGGTATCAGAGCCGGTTTGAGTCTAGGGTAGTCGGTCTAAGGTGCTCCATTTAATCTGGTATATCCAAAGGTGTTCCCGGAACTGTAGGCTACGCCTATTGGGAAAGGGGCACACTTGTGTGAGCGCGATCTTCGGATCAAACCTCTGTCTCGTACCGGATATTGGAGTCTAGGTCGTCTTCATTTTTGCATCAGTCCCTCCATATAGGTCGTAGTGAGTCACCCCTTAGTTCCCTCTAGGTCCTCTCCCATTGCATGCCCACCCGTGGAGGTGCCCAGTACCATTACCCTGACACTATGGGTGAACCCCGAGGTGCCAACCCGGGAGGCCGAACTCTGGATGACGTGTTCGCTCAACTCATGGAGCGCATGGATAGGTTCGAACAAACTAGTAGGGAGAACACCGACCGCTTGGAGGGCCGTCTCAAGACCATGGAGGACCGTGCCGAGGTCTCCGACGATCTATCCAAGGTCTGGTTGGAAGGATGGAGAATGTGGAGAGATCGCCCCACCGGGAGCTCCCCGGAGCTGCCCCGGCCCCTCCGGTGGCTGCTGCTCAGCCCGCCCCACTTAGGGCTGAGGAGAGACAGCCACGTGTCCCCAATGTTGAGGACTACGAGTCCGACAATGATTATGGGGGAAATGGCCGACGTCGTCGTGGTCACCGACCACAGAGGGATGATGAGGACGAGCGGGTCCTCAGGACGGTGCGAGCAGACCCTCCCACTTTTGACTGGTCCTTGGACCCGAAGGTCTATCTTGATTAGGAGGCCGGCATGGACCGGTATTTCGAGTGGTTTGAGATGACGGACCACCGGAAAGTAATTTCGCCAAAATGAAACTGCTAGGGCAGGCACAAACTTATTGGAGGAACATGGAGAACATGTTGTTTCACCATCAGGAGTCCCAGGTAGAGACGTGGGATGAGATGAGGTCCAAAATCAAGAAGAAGTACCTTCCTACCTCCTACCGCCAGCGTCTCATAGACAGATGGCAGAGTCTCACCCAAAGAGATCGGTCCGTCTCCGATTACATAGCCGAGTTCGATGAATACTTTTTACGATGTGACATCACATAGGAAAGCTCCCTGACCGTTTCCCATTTTTGGCGTGGTCTGCGGCCACACCTACAATATGAGCTTTTCCGCCGCAAGGTGGACAAGTTGGAAGAAGCGTACCAGGTTTCCCTCGAGGTGGAGCAATTTGAGGCGGAGTTTGCTCCTACTCCGCGACAGGGGGTCCCATATCGGCGTGTGTCTGACCCTAGGACCACACCTGGTTCCTACACTCGGTGGCCTGTGGCCCGCCCTCAGGAACCTCCTCGCCAGGACCTTGTTGCTCCTAGGCGCCCCCTCCCTCCGAGGGATCCTCCCCTTCCCCAGCAGGCACCCGTCCCTACCCCTAGACCTCCCCAGCCCGCCATGCCGACTCGACCACCCCTACTTTCTACACCCCCAGTCCGTTCTATGGACAAGGGTAAGGGGCCGATGGTTGGTGGAACATCCTAGGGCTTAGGGACATAGGGAACCTGCTATAGGTGTGGTGAGGTTGGCCACTATTCGGCCAAGTGTCCCACTCGGGAGTCGCTTGTCATCTCTGATCCCTCTGCCAGCGACCCCACACCTGAGCTAGTGCCGATCAGTTACGAGGTTGATCAGGACTTAGCGGAGGAGTTCTTTGATGAACTAATGGAGGGAGAGCCGGTTGATGTCCCAGGTACCCAGCATCAGGGTGATGTACAGTTGGGAGTAGTCAGGTGCATCCTAACCCAGCCCCAAGTGAGTGACGACTGGCGTCGTACCACCATCTTCCATACATTTTGTAGGCTGGGAGGAAAGACCTGAAAGGTGATCATTGATAGCGGGAGTTGCATTAACGCTATCTCTACGGGCACCGTTAGGCGTCCGGGTTTGACGCCCGTAGATCACCCCGCACCTTATAGGGTTTCTTGGGTGGATTCTACTTTCATCCCGGTCCGGCTACGATGTATGGTGCCACTGCAGTTCCAGGCTTACCATGATGAGATCTAGTGTGGTGTGTTGCCTATGGAGGTGGGTAGCATTATCCTAGGTAGGCCTTGGCTTTTTGACCGGGATGCCACCCTTCAAGGTCGATCGAACACTTGCACATTCGACCACGGGGGCCACAGGATCACCCTCCATCCCACAGAGCCGAAGGATCCTTCAGTCCGAGGACCAGCCGGTCCCCGCACTTCGACCCCTCATAGTCAGAGGACGGTCGGTCCTTCCACCTCATCCTCGGCACGGGCTACTACCGCTTTGACTGCTCCTAGCACAGGAGGCCTCCCACTCCGGAGGTTAATGATGATTAGCCAGTGAGAGATGGAGCAAGAGGTGACCGGGGGTAGCCCTATCCTTGCCGTTGTTGTCCGAGGAGTGGAGGATGTCGCTCCTGGGTTTGATGATGAGCACCCCCCAGAGGTAGCTGCAATCCTACAGGACTTTTCCGATGTCTTCCCGGAGGACCTCCTTAAAGGCCTTCCGCCTATGAGGGACATCCAGCACGAGATCGACCTTGTCCCATGCTCATCCTTGCCCAACCTTCCCCACTACAGGATGAGTCCCATGGACCATGCCGAACTTCAAAGGCAGGTCGAGGAGTTGATGAGTCGGGGATCCCTTAGGGACAGCAAGAGCCCTTACGCTGTTCCCGCATTACTGGCCCCGAAGAAGGATGGCACATGGAGGATGTGCATTGATAGCCGTGCGATCAACAAGATCACGGTGAAGTATTGCTTTCCCATTCCCTGATTGGATGACTTGTTAGACATGATGTCGGGAGTCACTATCTTTTCAAAGATAGATCTTCGTAGTGGCTATCACCAGGTACGGATCAGGCCTGGGGATGAATGAAAGATGGCATTCAAGACCAAGGATGGTCTTTATGAGTGGTTGGTTATGTAAGGTTTCGCACAGCACCTACGGGCTACGCAACGGATAACAAAAAATCATTTACCCCATCCCGGTGTTGTGGAAAGCTTAATCTGTGCTCTAATCGGTGTTTCTAATACCCTAATTACGGGTTGCGTGTTTCACCTTGCGCGAAACGACGCTGTCCGCTAAGCCCGATGCAGAAAAACCGAGCCGCACAGCTGTACGGCCTCTAGAGCAGATCCACACGGACCCTTGCGCAGCGACGGTACCTCCCCGGCATGACTATCCCCGACTCTATCACCTTCTAGAGAGAGAGAGAGCAAGAGGGAGAAAGGGGGGAGACTAATCCTCTCCCTTAAGCTTAATGCTTGGTTAGCTTAAGGGAAGGAAAGAAGAAGCTCGAATGAGCTTCATGTAGGATCTATATATAGAGTTTAGACTTTTTAGAAAAGGATTCCAAAAGACCGAAACTATATATATGTCCTATCTATTATTATACACATATATTAAGCTCCATTTACACTCCTTTCCAAAAGGAATTAAAAGGAATTTATACATACACTTGTATAACAATAATCCGTCACCCAAGAATCCATTGTGTGTGATCCTCTAGGCCCATAGTCACTCTAGTTTAAGGCTCATTAACTTCTAATTCCCAATTAGAAGTAAATTAAACATATTCTTCGCTTCTACAAGAGCCGAATAATAGTTTAATTTATTCCGAACCTTTCGATCACGTTGGGTCAAGCAAATCCGCGTGATCCTAGAGGACGCCGGGTTTAAACCAGCCTGTCTGGTACCTGTAAGTCCACAGTTACCGCATCGATATAATCCCTCGCTCATTCTATGAGTCTGGTACGATCGAGGGTACGGTTTCTATCAAACCCCATGATCGTGCCATTTGACTATGACCTCCTTAAAGTGTATGACGTCCGTCCTAAACGAACTCATACGACCCTGGCCAGGGATTTAACGGAGCGTCAATGTCATGACCCATTAACTGTCTGATATATACCCGACAGTGAGCGATCCCTTCTTGACCATTGATGATCTTCACACGTATCCTGGAGTGGTTAACGACTCGACAACTCATGACTTATGGTTAAAGTCACTTAGCCAAGTGATTAAACCATTCCAATCCTCGTGTAAGATCCGATCAATGTCTCAGGTCAAAGGACCAACGATGCTACTGAGACAGTTAGATCTTCAGTTGACATTAGGTATAATCAACCATCTGAAGATCCAATAGCGGATCAGTTCAGTGTACATCCTCCAAGGACATACACCTACACATATGTGTTGGTGCCCCGCACCAATGACCATGAGACTGGTCACTGACACATCATGTGCACTGGTTTAATAGGTAATCAAAGTCCCCGAGTGATTACCCTCCAACCAGGAACAGTTTAAGGTATGTGTACATGTAAAGTCAATCTCATGTTCGAGATCTCATCTCGAGCTGACTTTACAACCACATATCCTAGGGACAACGTAAAGTAACACAATCGCATATTTACGCTCAAATACCACTTTATTAATAATGAACAAGATCGTACAACTATTGGGCCTACCCGACCCGAAATTGGCCTGTAGCACACCAACACTAACAATCTCCCACTTGAACTACAGCCAATTGCCCACAACTTTGAGGCCCATCTTATCCCGATGACGCTCAAACACAGTCTGTGTCAAAGGCTTAGTCAGTGGATCTGCTATGTTGTCTTCTGACGGTACATGCTCTACCGTCACATCTCCACGATCAACAATCTCCCGAATAAGGTGAAAGCGCCTGAGAATATGCTTTGACCTTTGGTGAGATCTCGGTTCCTTCGCCTGGGCGATGGCCCCATTATTATCACAAAATAATGGGATGGGAGCTGATATCTCGGGAACTACGCCGAGTTCCAAGATAAATTTCTTCATCCAGATGGCTTCTCCAACCGACTGCCCCTCCATTCAACATGAATACAAATTCAGACATAGATTTACAATTATCTGGATCGGACTGGAAACTAGAATATGTGTAAGCTCTAAGCTATAGGTCCTCTCCTCCATAAAGCAGAAAAAGATCCTTAACCCTTCGCAGGTACTTAAGGATGCCCTTTACTGCCTTCGAGTACTCTTCGCCTGGATTTGCCTGATATCTACTGACAATGCTTAAAGCATTGGCAACATCAGGCCGTGTACATAGCATTGCATACATGATTGACCCTATTACCGAAGCATAGGGTACCTTATTCATGTGTGCCACCTCCTCAGAAGTTTTAGGACTCATCGGAATGAGACCTCTCTTGGAATTTTTCATCCTAAACCTTTTGAGGATAGTATCTATGTACATGGATTGGGATAATCATAGCATCCTTTTAGATATATCTCGATAGATCCTTATGCCCAGCATATAGGATGCTTCTCCCAAATCCTTCATGGAGAAGGTCTTGGACAACCAAGACTTAGTTGATGTCAACATCTCTACATCTTTCCCAATGAGTAAGATGTCATCAACATAAAGAACCAAGAAGGTTACAGAGCTCCCACTGACCTTCTTGTAAACACAGGATTCATCTTCATTCCGAATGAAGTTGAAAGATTTGACAGCCTCGTCAAATCTCAAGTTCCAGCTTCTAGATGCCTGCTTTAATCCATAAATGGACCTTTGAAGTTTGCATACCTTATTAGGATGTAGCTTGGAAGTGAATCCTTCAGGCTGTACCATGTACACCTCTTCTGACAGATTTCCATTAAGAAAAGCTATCTTCACATCCATTTGCCAGATCTCATAATCCAGGTATGCAGCAATGGTAAGGAGAATTCTGATTGACTTAACCATGGCTACCGGCGAAAACGTCTCGTCATAGTCAATGCCTTGCCTTTGACGATATCCTTTCGCCACTAGTCTAGCCTTGTATGTGTCAATCTGTCCATCTGCACCGATTTTCCTTTTGAAAATCCATTTGCAGTCGATAGGGACCTTCCCTTCTGGTACATCAACTAAGTTCTAAACTTTGTTGGTGTACATGGACTGGATCTCTGAATCCATTACCTCTTCCCATTTCTCGGAGTCTACACTACAGATCGCCTCTTGGTACGACTGAGGATCATCATCCTCATCGATACATACCTTAGAGGACCTCTCTGAGACATGTCCAACATATCTCTCAGGTTCTCTCGGTAGTCTACCAGATCTCCGTAGTGTCAGTGTTTCACCTTGAATAGGATCCACCGATACTGTCTCATCTAACGAGTTTGTGTCTATGGGTTGTGGTTCTTGGACCTCGTCCAATTCTATCTGGCTCCCACTATTTTTCTGGAGTAGATATTCTCTTTCCAGAAATACAGCTCTCTTGGCCACTAAGACCCTTTGCTCAGAAGGGTGATAGAAATAATATCCAAACGTCTCCTTTGGATATCCCACAAACCTACACTTATCGGTTCTCGACTCAAGCTTATCACTCTCGTTCTTCTTTACATGAGCAGGACACCCCCAAATTTTAATGCGATTAAAATTTAGTTTCCTGCCCTTCTATATCTCATATGGTATAGAAGGAGCTGATTTACTTGAGATCCTATTCATTAAATAAGCCGCAGTCTCTAACGCATAGCCCTAAAGAGACAAGTGTAGTCCTGACATAGATATCATGGATCGGACCATGTCTAACAAGGTCCTGTTTCTCCTTTCGGATACACCATTATGCTGTGGTGTATACTGTGGAGTCCACTGAGAAATTATTCCATGGTCTTTAAGATAAGAAGTGAATTCATGGCTTAAGTATTCACCTCCTCGATCCGATCGAAGAGCCTTAATACTTTTGCCTGTCTGTTTCTCTACTTCATTCTTGTATTCCTTAAACTTCTCAAAGGCTTATGACTTATGTCTCATTAAATACACATAGCCATATCTAGAGAAGTCATCAATAAAAGAAATGAAATAGAGATAACCTCCTTTTGCTTCTATGGACATGGGTCCACACACATCCGAGTGTATGAGCTCGAGAAGGTCAACAGCCCTCTCACCATGTCCACCAAAAGGAGGCTTGGTCATTTTCCCTATGAGACACGACTCACAGGTATCAAATGGCTTATATTCGAACGAATTCAAATACCCATTTGAGTGTAAGTGAGAGACTCTTTTCTCACCTACATGACCAAGTCTGCAATGCCATAGATATGCAGAATTCACTTCATCAGCATTAGAAATTTGCATAACATTAGAACGTGTATCTAATACATAAAGACCATTGACTAATGAACCATCGGCTATAACCAAACCATTATTCATTATAGAGCACCCAGTGCTATTAAAAGCCAATGTATATCCAATGTTATACAAGCCAGAGATTGAAATAATGTTCTTAATAATATTAGGAACATAATAACAGTCATTCAGCTCCAGAATGACTCCTGAAGGTAAACTGAGGCGTGCAGTCCCGACAGCTTTGGCAGAAACTAAAGCTCCATAGCCCATTCTCAGTTCAATCTCCTTTTTGCCTAATCACCTTCTATTTGTCAAGACCTGCACAGAATTGCAGATATGAGATGCACATCCAGTATCCAATACCCATGATGTGGATTCCATATATGACAAATTAAGGTCTATGATAAAAATACCTTCATTTAGAATTGCCTTGCAATTCCTTTTCCAATGCCCAGTGTCCCCGCATCAAAAACATTTGTCTTCCTTTTCATTTTTCTTACCCTTCCCTTTGTCAACTTTGGCGAGTTGCTTACCCGTGGCCTTTTTCTTTCCTTTCCCTTTGTTACTTGTAGTGGATATCTGGGTGGCCTTCCTTTTCTTATTGGCCCGGCCAATAATCATTACAGAAGAAGATGGTTTATCTTTCTGCATAGTTCCTTCAGCACTCTTTAGCATGTTGAGCAGCTCCGGGAGAGTTGCATCAATTCTATTCATGTTAAAGTTTATGATGAAGGAAGAAAAGGAATCGGGCAATGACTGGAGTATAAGATCAAAGCACAGTTCAAGATCCAACTTGAACCCCAGTGCATTGAGTCTCTCTATCCACTCCATTATTTTCAGTACATGAGCATGTACTGAAGAACCCTCAGACATCCGTGTCCTGAAAAGCCTTTTGGAGATGTCATACCTCTCAATCCGACCCTGCTACCCGAAGAGCTGGCGTAAATTGAGAAGTATACTTCTACAATCAGTTTTTTCAAATTGCCTCTGTAGCTCGGGAGCCATAGAGGCCAACATGTAACATTGGGCTAGGGAGGAGTCCTCAGACCACTTGGCATAAGCCAGTAACTCACCCTCGTCGGCATCAGGAGCTGGCTCAGAATGAACCGTGTCCAACACGTACGCAATCTTTTCGGCGGTAAGGACTATGCGTAGATTACGCAGCCAATCCGAGTAGTTCGGTCCAGTTAAGCGATTTGCATCCAAGATGCCGCGGAGGGGGTTGGACGACGACATTGTAATCTGGATAAGAAATAAAAGATAACTTAGCATGTGTTCAAATTCTAACTTAGACGTGATTTTCTATCTTAGTTAGTCCCACTATTTTTCGATCGGACTATATAACCCTCAGTATATAGAACGGGAGATCAACGAGATCAACCTAGTGGGTTGGTATCCCAACGAGACTGATGTACGACCTTGTGGAAAGCACAACAAGCCATACACCATCTCAAGGGCAGTCAACAAGCACTTGAATCTAATGCAATATCTGATATTCGGCCCCCGAGAAAACATCCCCTTGTGGAAAGCACAACAAAGGATATTCTCGGTTAGATCTAACCATCATTACTTCATAGTAATGAGTTCATGACCCGACCCTTGTGGAAAGCACAACAAGGCCGAGTTCAATTCCTCACCCCATTGAGGCCGAGCCTTGGAGTTTAATCCCGCCCCCAAACTCATGGACCTTGTGGAAAGCACAACAAATCCATGAAATGAAGACGTTCATTCACTCCATAATGATGGAGGGCCACGATGACTCCCAGAGCCACGCTTACCAGATCTAAAATTTAATCGCGAGGGAATTCAATTTTATCTTGATCTCACCCTATGTGGTAATATAAATATATCCAATATATTTACCGTACCTAGTAGTTTGCACAAAATAAATGCATCTAATGTGAAATTAAACGCAAGTGATCATGGACTTTAACCCTAATGTAACTAAGACATCCGGCCCGCTTCCGAAGCAGCTGGATCGTCCTCGTCGGGTGTGCTCCGCGCTTTCAAACTCCGACGCCGCATTAATTACAACTTTTACACGGCACGCAGGCCGGAAAAATTAAATTACATGTGACTCAAATTTCAGCAGCCCTTAGGGCGAGTACAACAATTGAGGAAGATAGAAGTACATTGGAATTTTAACAGAGGGAGAAAGGAGGTTCGCAGACCCCAATTAATTACATTAATCCAAGTCCATCATCACTTGCCAACCCATTCAAATAAAATCAATCAAGTGTTATTTTCTAAAAATAATCCTTACTTTTTGAATTTAAAAATGGGATGTGCAAACAAAAATAGGCTAGCTTTGTTTAAATTTAAAAATCAAAGCATGATTAAGTAAAATTAAACACACAAGCAGGCCAATACCAGGTAAATAAAGTAAAGTACGTAAAGAACCATCATTTTCTACTGGGGCATCTAATTAAGATAATTAATTAAATTTAAATTTAAATTTAATTATCCAATAATCAAATTTAAATTCAAAATTTAAACATGCCAATAATTTAAATTTAAATTCAAACTAATTATCCAATAATATTGTTTGAAAGTAAATTTAAAATAAAATAATTATCCTCAATTAGTAATTTTCTAAAATTCAAAATTTGAATTTAACAATTATCTAATAATTAAAAATTCAAATAATTGAAATTTTCACATTTAACTTCAATAAAATTTAAAATTTAAATTTTCTAATTATCTAATAATTAAAAATTCAAAAATTAAAATTTACTGAAGTAACTTCAATTATTACTATTTTATCCCAAGGTAAGTAGTAATTATCTCACCTCCGTAAAATCAAATCGGTTAAATAAAATTTACCATTCGACATTTACTATTGAGATAACACTATTTAACCTATTAGATAAAATTCTAATTAATTTTCTGTGCATTTCCATATATATATCCCATATATATATATTTATATATCTGCACAAATAAATTAAAAAGAGTTAAAACTGTAATTTTTTTTAATTAAAAAAAAAAACAAATTGGCCGGGGGGGCCCGCCGCGCGTACGGGTGGGCGGCGCCTACCCGCGCGGGCGCGGACCCGCCCGCGGCGGGACGGCGCCCGCAACGCGGGCGCTGACCCGCGCGCGGGCCCGCCACGCGGCGCCCGCCCCCGCCTGGCGGGCGCCCGCCCACGCGGCTGCCCCCGCGGGCGCACAGCACCCTGGGCGCAGTGCGCCCAGAACGGGTTAACAATATATATATATATATATATATATATATATATATAATTGCTCTCCTGATGTCCAGCATCCAGGAAAAATAGAAATGCCCAACACTCCTGTCTTACAAATAATAATTGAAGATTTAATATACCCCTAATGCATGGTTCCAAACGGCGATAAAAATACCGACCAGAGCGCGAACCTGGCTCTGATACCACTGTAAGGTTTCACACAGCACCTACGGGCTACGCAGCGGATAACAAAAAATCATTTGCCCGATCCCGGTGTTGTGGAAAGCTTAATCTGTGCTCTAATCGGTGTTTCTAATACCCTAATTACGGGTTACGTGTTTCACCTTACGCGGAACGACGCTGTCCGCTAAGCCCGATGCAGAAAAACCGAGCTGCACAGCTGTACGGCCTCTAGAGCAGATCCACACGGACCCTTGCGCAGTGACGGTACCTCCCCGGCACGACTATCCCCGACTCTATCACCTTCTAGAGAGAGAGAGAGCAAGAGGGAGAAAGCGGGGAGACTAATCCTCTCCCTTAAGCTTAATGCTTGGTTAGCTTAAGGGAAGGAAAGAAGAAGCTCGAATGAGCTTCACGTAGGATCTATATATAGAGTTTAGACTTTTTAGAAAAGGATTCCAAAAGATCAAAACTGTATATATGTCCTATCTATTATTATGCATATGTATTAAGCTCCATTTACACTCCTTTCCAAAAGGAATTAAAAGGAATTAATACATACACTTGTATAACAATAATCCGTCACCCAAGAATCCATTGTGTGTGATCCTCTAGGCCCATAGTCACTCTAGTTTAAGGCCCATTAACTTCTAATTCCCAATTAGAAGTAAATTAAACATATTCTTCGCTTCTACAAGAGTCGAATAATAGTTTAATTTATTCCGAACCTTTCGATCACGTTGGGTCAAGCAAATCCGCGTGATCCTAGAGGACGCCGGGTTTAAACCAGCCTGTCTGGTACCTATAAGTCCACAGTTACCGCATCGATATAATCCCTCGCTCATTCTATGAGTCTGGTACGATCGAGGGTACGGTTTCTGTCAAACCCCATGATCGTGCCATTTGACTATGACCTCCTTAAAGTGTATGACGTCCGTCCTAAACGAACTCATACGACCCTGGCCAGGGATTTAACGGAGCGTAAATGTCATGACCCATTAACTGTCTGATATATACTTGACAGTGAGCGATCCATTCTTGACCATTGATGATCTTCATGTAAGGTTTCGCACAGCACCAACGGGCGACGCAGCGGATAACAAAAATTTCATTTGCCCGATCCCGGTGTTATGGAAAGCTTAATCTGTGCTCTAATCGGTGTTTCTAATACCCTAATTACGGGTTGCGTGTTTCACCTTGCGCGGAACGACGCTGTCCGCTAAGCCCGATGCACAGAAACCGAGCCGCACAGCTGTACGGCCTCTAGAGCAGATCCACACGGACCCTTGCGCAGCGACGGTACCTCCCCGGCACAACTTTCCCCAGCTCTAACACCTTCTGGAGAGAGAGAGAGCAAGGGGGAGAAAGGGGGAGGCTTAACCTCTCCTGAATGCTTAATGCTTGATTAGCATTAAGGGGGCTTGGAAGGGAGAAGCCAAGAGTTCGAATGAACTCACGTAGATGGCTATATATAGAGTTTAGGTTTATTAGAAAAGGGTTCTAAAAGACCGAAACTGTATATATGTCATATCCACTATTATACATATGTATTAAGCTCCATTTACACTCCTTTCCAAAAGGAATTAAAAGGAATTAATACATACACTTGTATAATAATAATCCGTCACTTAAGAATCCATTGTGTGTGATCCTCTAGGCCCACAGTCACTCTAGTTTAAGGTCCATTAACTTCTAATTCTCAATTAGAAGTAAATTAAACGTATTCTTCGCTTCTACTAGAGCTGAACAATAGTTTAATTTATTCCGAACCTTTGATCACGTTGGGTCAAGCAAATCCGCGTGATCCTAGAGGACGCCGGGTTTAAACTAGCATGTCTGGTACCTGTAAGTCCACAGTTACCGCATCGATATAATCCCTCGCTCATTCTATGAGTCTGGTATGATCGAGGGTACGGTTTCTGTCAAACCCCATGATCGTGCCATTTGACTATGACCTCCTTAAAGTGTATGACGTCCGTCCTAAACAAACTCATACGACCCTGGCCAGGGATTTAAGGGAGCGTCAATGTCATGACCCATTAACTGTCTGATATATACCCGACAGTGAGCGATCCCTTCTTGACCATTGACGATCTTCACACGTATCCTGGAGTGGTTAACGACTCGGCAACTCATGACTTATGGTTAAAGTCACTTAGCCAAGTAATTAAACCATTCCAATCCTCGTGTAAGATCTGATCAATGTCTCAAGTCAAAGGACCAATGATGCTACTGAGACCGTTGGATCTTCAGTTGATATTAGGTATAATCAACCATCTGAAGATCCAATAGCGGATCAGTTCAGTGCACATCCTCCAAGGACATACACCTACACATATGTGTTGGTGCCCCGCACCAATGACCATGAGACTGGTCACTGACACATCATGTGTACTAGTTTAATAGGTAATCAAAGTCCCCGAGTGATTACCCTCCAACCAGGAACAGTTTAAGGTATGTGTACATGTAAAGTCAATCTCATGTTCGAGATCCCATCTCGAGCTGACTTTACAACCACATATCCTAGGGACAACGTAAAGTAACACAATCGCATGTTTACGCTCAAACACCACTTTATTAATAATGAACAAGATCGTATAACTATTGGACCTACCCGACCCAAAATTGGCCTGTAGCACACCAACACTAACAATCTCCCACTTGAACTACAGCCAATTGTCCACAACTTTGAGGCCCATCTTATCCCGATGACGCTCAAATACAGTCTGTGTCAAAGACTTAGTCAGTGGATCTGCTATGTTATCTTCTGACGGTACACGCTCTACCGTCACATCTCCACGATCAACAATCTCCCGAATAAGGTGAAAGCGCCTGAGAATATGCTTTGACCTTTGGTGAGATCTCGGTTCCTTCGCCTGGGCGATGGCCCCATTATTATCACAAAATAATGGGATGGGAGCTGATATCTCTAGAACTACGCCGAGTTCCAAGATGAGTTTCTTCATCCAGATGGCTTCTCCAACTGACTGCCCCTCCATTCAACATGAATACAAATTCAGACATGGATTTGCAGTTATCGATATCTGACTGGAAACTAGAATCTGTGTAAGCTCTAAGCTATAGGTCATCTCCTCCATAAAGCAGAAAAAGATCCTTAGCCCTTCGCAGGTACTTAAGGATGCCCTTTACTACCTTCCAGTGCTCTTCGCCTGGATTTACCTGATATCTGCTGGTAATGCTCAAAGCATTGGCAACATCAGGCCGTGTACATAGCATTGCATACATGATTGACCCTATCGCCGAAGCATAGGGTACCTTATTCATGTGTGCCACCTCCTCAGAAGTTTTAGGACTCATCCCCTTGGATAGGCAAATTCCATGTCTCATGGGAATGAGACCTCTCTTGGAATTTTCCATCCTAAACCTTTTGAGGATAGTGTCTATGTACTTGGATTGGGATAATCCTAGCATCCTTTTAGATCTATCTCGATAGATCCTTATGCCCAGCACATAGGATGCTTCTCCCAAATCCTTCATGGAGAAAGTCTTGGACAACCAAGACTTAGTTGATGTCAACATCCCTACATCATTCCCAATGAGTAAGATGTCATCAACATAAAGGACCAAGAAGGTCACTGAACTCCCAATTAGAAGTAAATTAAACATATTCTTCGCTTCTACAAGAGTCGAATAATAGTTTAATTTATTCCGAACCTTTCGATCACGTTGGGTCAAGCAAATCCGCGTGATCCTAGAGGACGCCGGGTTTAAACCAACCTGTCTGGTACCTATAAGTCCACAGTTACCACATCGATATAATCCCTCGCTCATTCTATGAGTCTGGTACGATCGAGGGTACGGTTTCTGTCAAACCCCATGATCGTGCCATTTGACTATGACCTCCTTAAAGTATATGACGTCCGTCCTAAACGAACTCATACGACCCTGGCCAGGGATTTAACGGAGAGTAAATGTCATGACCCATTAACTGTCTGATATATACTCGACAGTGAGCGATCCATTCTTGACCATTGATGATCTTCATGTAAGGTTTCGCACAGCACCAACGGGCGACGCAGCGGATAACAAAAATTTCATTTGCCCGATCCCGGTGTTATGGAAAGCTTAATCTGTGCTCTAATCGGTGTTTCTAATACCCTAATTACGGGTTGCGTGTTTCACCTTGCGCGGAACGACGCTGTCCGCTAAGCCCGATGCACAGAAACCGAGCCGCACAGCTGTACGGCCTCTAGAGCAGATCCACACGGACCCTTGCGCAGCGACGGTACCTCCCCGGCACAATTTTCCCCAGCTCTAACACCTTCTGGAGAGAGAGAGAGCAAGGGGGAGAAAGGGGGAGGCTTAACCTCTCCTGAATGCTTAATGCTTGATTAGCATTAAGGGGGCTTGGAAGGGAGAAGCCAAGAGTTCGAATGAACTCACGTAGATGGCTATATATAGAGTTTAGGTTTATTAGAAAAGGGTTCTAAAAGACCGAAACTGTATATATGTCATATCCACTATTATACATATGTATTAAGCTCCATTTACACTCCTTTCCAAAAGGAATTAAAAGGAATTAATACATACACTTGTATAATAATAATCCGTCACTCAAGAATCCATTGTGTGTGATCCTCTAGGCCCACAGTCACTTTAGTTTAAGGTCCATTAACTTCTAATTCTCAATTAGAAGTAAATTAAACGTATTCTTCGCTTCTACTAGAGCTGAACAATAGTTTAATTTATTCCGAACCTTTGATCACGTTGGGTCAAGCAAATCCGCGTGATCCTAGAGGACGCCGGGTTTAAACCAGCCTGTCTGGTACCTGTAAGTCCACAGTTACCGCATCGATATAATCCCTCGCTCATTCTATGAGTCTGGTATGATCGAGGGTACGGTTTCTGTCAAACCCCATGATCGTGCCATTTGACTATGACCTCCTTAAAGTGTATGACGTCCGTCCTAAACAAACTCATACGACCCTGGCCAGGGATTTAAGGGAGCGTCAATGTCATGACCCATTAACTGTCTGATATATACCCGACAGTGAGCGATCCCTTCTTGACCATTGACGATCTTCACACGTATCCTGGAGTGGTTAACGACTCAGCAACTCATGACTTATGGTTAAAGTCACTTAGCCAAGTAATTAAACCATTCCAATCCTCGTGTAAGATCTGATCAATGTCTCAAGTCAAAGGACCAATGATGCTACTGAGACCGTTGGATCTTCAGTTGACATTAGGTATAATCAACCATCTGAAGATCCAATAGCGGATCAGTTCAGTGCACATCCTCCAAGGACATACACCTACACATATGTGTTGGTGTCCCGCACCAATGACCATGAGACTGGTCATTGACACATCATGTGTACTAGTTTAATAGGTAATCAAAGTCCCCGAGTGATTACCCTCCAACCAGGAACAGTTTAAGGTATGTGTACATGTAAAGTCAATCTCATGTTCGAGATCCCATCTCGAGCTGACTTTACAACCACATATCCTAGGGACAACGTAAAGTAACATAATCGCATGTTTACGCTCAAACACCACTTTATTAATAATGAACAAGATCGTATAGCTATTGGGCCTACCCGACCCGAAATTGGCCTGTAGCACACCAACACTAACACTTCACACGTATCCTGGAGTGGTTAACGACTCGACAACTCATGACTTATGGTTAAAGTCACTTAGCCAAGTGATTAAACCATTCCAATCCTCGTGTAAGATCCGATCAATGCCTCAGGTCAAAGGACCAACGATGCTACTGAGACAGTTTGATCTTTAGTTGACATTAGGTATAATCAACCATCTGAAGATCCAATAGCGGATCAGTTCAGTGTACATCCTCCAAGGACATACACCTACACATATGTGTTGGTGCCCCGCACCAATGACCATGAGACTGGTCATTGACACATCATGTGCACTGGTTTAATAGGTAATCAAAGTCCCCGAGTGATTACCCTCCAACCAGGAACAGTTTAAGGTATGTGTACATGTAAAGTCAATCTCATGTTCGAGATCTCATCTCGAGCTGACTTTACAACCACATATCCTAGGGACAACGTAAAGTAACACAATCGCATATTTACGCTCAAATACCACTTTATTAATAATGAACAAGATCGTACAACTATTGGGCCTACCCGACCCGAAATTGGCCTGTAGCACACCAACACTAACAGGTTATGCCTTTCGGGCTTTCCAACACCCCTAGTACCTTCATGCAGTTGATGACCCAGGGTTTACGCCCTATGATAGGAGTCTTCTTGGTCGTCTACTTTGATGACATTCTTATCTACAACCGCACTAGGGAGGACCACTTAGATCACCTTAGGCAGGTCTGTGTCGTTTTGAGGCGAGAGAGCTTATTCGCCAACCTAAAAAAGTGTGCCTTCATGACTGATCAGATCACCTTCCTCGGGTTCATTGTGTCTAGAGATGGAGTCTCCGTTGATCCGGAGAAGATTAGGGCCATCAGGGAGTGACCCGAGCCCCGCACCCTCCATGATGTCCGGAGCTTCCATGGCTTAGCGACGTTCTATCGCCGCTTCATCCGTGGCTTCAGTTCCATCACCGTCCCGATCACTGATTGCATCAAGAATGGGGCATTCGTATGGACCAAGGCTGTAGCTATAGCCTTTCAAGACATCAAGGAGCGTATGACCCAAGCACATATCCTTGCATTACCAGATTTTTCTAAGGTGTTTGAGGTCACATGTGACGCTTCTGGAGTGAGTATTGGTGGCGTGTTGAGCCAGGAGTCCCACCCCATTGCATTCTTTAGCGAGAAGCTTAATGGTGCCAAACTGCGTTACTCCACTTATGATAAAGAATTTTACGCAGTTGTCCAGGCATTGCGGTATTGGAGGCACTATCTGTTGCACCAGGAGTTTATCTTTTTTTCTGATCATGAGGCCTTACGATTCCTCCATACCCAGAAGAAGCTGAACGCTCACCACAGTCGTTGGGTGGAGTATCTCCAGGAGTACACCTTCATGCTCAAGCACAGGGCAGGGGTGGAGAACAAGGTAGCCGATGCGCTAAGTCGGCGGATGATGATGTTGACCACCATGAGTGTAGAGGTGGTAGGTTTAGAGAGGCTGAAGGATGCTTATGTTGATTGTCCAGATTTTGGTCTGATCTATGCAGCCCTTCAGGCCGGTCCCTCGTGTGATTATAGCGAGTTTGTGCTACAGGAGGGTCACCTATTCTGGGGTGAGAAGTTGTGCATCCCACGGACTTCTGTTCGTGACTTCCTCACGTGAGAGATGCACGCGGGAGGTCTTACCGGCCACTTCGACCGGAACAAGACCATAGAGGCGGTTGATCATAGATTCTATTGGCCTAGCTTGAAGAGGGATGTCGCTCGCATTGTGGCCCAATGTTGCACTGCGCTATGGCCAAACAAAGGAAGCAGAATACCTGCCTCTATACTCCCCTCCCCGTCCCGGATAGTCCATGGCAGGACGTTAGCATGGACTTTGTGTTGGAATTGCCTCGCACCCTCCGACGGCATGACTCTATCTTTATGGTTGTAGACATATTCTCAAAGATGGCATTATTCATTCCGTGCTCCAAAACGTCGGATGCCTCTAGAGTTGCCGGTCTATTCTTTTCACACTGTGTCTCTAGGTTCGGACTCCCACACACTATAATGTCAGATAGGGATGTGCGCTTCACTAGTTACTTCTAGAAGACCCTATGGCACATGATGGGCACCTAATTGACATTCTCCACTGCATATCATCCCCAGACCGATGGTCAGACTGAGGTTGTCAATAGGAGTTTAGGGGATCTTCTTAGGTGTCTAGTCCGAGATCGAGTCAGGGATTGAGATTTGGTCTTACCCTTAGTCGAGTTTACCTACAACGATTCGGTCAATAGGTCTACAGGTATGAGCCCCTTCGAGATTGTCACTGGCCGTAGACCTAGGAAGCCCATAGACCTAGTCCCATCTCCCATCCAATCCCGTGTGTCCGAGTCAGCCGAGTCCTTTGCCGATCATATTAGACAGTTGCATGAGCATGTACGTCATCACATTGAGTCCAGCAACGCACGATACAAAGAATTGGTTGACGTCCATAGGCACCACCGTGAGTTTTAGGAGGGTGATTATGTCATGATCAGGGTCAGACGGGAACGGTTTCCCTCGGGAGTCGTGAAGAAGTTGCATGCTCGCGGTGCCGATCCCTTTCGGGTAGTGAGGCGAGTCAGATCAAATGCATATGTTGTTGACTTGCCAGAAGATTACGAGATCAACTCAACTTTCAACATCTCGGATCTCGTCGTTTATAGGGACCCAACGGTGATACCCAATGAGCCCTTTGAGCCGTCTCCACCCATTGTGAGTGACACCACCCTAGAGTGTCCACCTCCAGCCTTGTTACCTCAGCAGCGAGAGCAGATAGAATGTATACTGGATGAGCAGGTAATGACTACTCGAGGAGGAGTGTACCAGCACTATTTGGTGCGTTGGAGGGGACGGCCCGCGTCCGATGACACTTGGATCACCCGGGATGAGCTATAGAGGATAGATCCATATCTGCTGGATCGATACCAGAGCGACCTGCACCCTTACTCCACGGGGTCGAGCTTCTCCCACCCGGGGAGAATTGGTGAGGATACCAGAGCACGAGTACGGCTCGACTCAGCGAGCCGTCGGTACCGGACATGCAGCATGACTCTGTCGACACCGACCACTTTGTGGCTGGGGGACAGTCTGGAGTCACCATCGGAGGCTTGATACTTTAGTACGTATTTTTATATGTATTCATATTTTATACATATTTGATTGTATTTGGTGTGTATTAGGTGTGTATTTGGTGTGTATTATCTTGGGTTTTAATATTGGGTCAATGGTAGAATAATTGACCATGTATTTGTATGTTTGATTTATTTTGGTCCAAGGGGGAATTAATATGGTCCAAGGGATTAAAATACACCAAGCCCCTTATGTTGACTTAAGTGAGGGGCGCCCCCTCTTTTGTCCCCTTATGGGGGAATTTTTTATGCTAGTTTAATCTCCCTTACCCAATTTGCCCCCTTGACCAAGGGTAACCTAGGTCATTTGGCTAGGTCTAGGGTTTGAGTATTTAATGTCTCTTGTTGTATTTTGGCAAAAGTTAATGAGAATTATTGTGAAAAGGAGCCATGGGCGCACCCCTCTCTCTCCCCTCTTGTTCTTGAGTGTTCTTCCCATTCTTCCTCCCTCTTCTTCAGATCTAGATCTAAATCCTCCAAATTTATGAGATTTATTCCTCTTCTCCTCTTCCTCTATTTTGTGTGATCGATCACCGCCGCCGCCGCCGCCGTTCGTGCCGCCGTCGAGCCAGCACAACCCGGCTTCCACCTGTTGTCCCAAAATTTGGAGTTGCTGGACAGCTGTCCGGTAAAAGGGCTGGTACGGAAGATCCAACCGGTGGATCGTGATGAAGTTTTGAGGGTAGGTTCCTCCCTCCGACCACCCTTCCTAGTTTAATTTTCACCCACATCAGACCCCGTTTGCCTCCCTTCCCAGCCTTTTGTTTTCTCCCCTCACAGTCTGCCTGTGTGCAGATCTGCGAGATAGTCTGTGATAGTCTATTTTTCTCACCCCTCAATTGTTGTTAGAAAATTTCAAAAAAAAATATGTGCATCACCGTCACCCTCCTTCCTATCCACCATAAAAATCCCAGGTCTTAAATCCTTCGTTAGGTTTTCGGTCAAACCCCTTGAACAGGCAGATCCCGTTCTGCCTTGTCTGTTCTGTATTCCAGGATAGTGAGTTCAGTTAGATTGCAGTCATTTTCATTTCCAATCCAGCCGTTGGATGGATGTGATATTCTAATATGTCGTAGGTTTTTGAGTCCTCTTTCCAACGGTATCCAATGCGTTTCGATCCGACATCGGATCTGGGTGTACCGGCCGTTTTCGTGGAGGCGCACATTTTTGCTCCGAGCCAGGCTAGGAAAAGGGGTTGCCAGATAAATCCCAAAGAAATACGCAGGGGTAACTTCAGCGACCGCCGCTCCTGGAGGTCGACCAGGGACCCTCCGCCAGCGTCCCGGTGAACCGCCACCTTCATAAGATCCCAGGAGGTCGACGTCCCTTTGGACGTCCGTGTTCGTTGTCCTGCCGGCCAACAAACCGCAGAACCGGAGCCGCCGCCCGGAACCCCCCGCCTTGCTGCCCGTCAACCCAATTCGGTGCTCCTGGTAATTTTTGTGTAGCCCTTTACCTCCCTGCGTGGAGTGGGCCATAAAATCCTTACTGTAACTAATTTTTTACCATTGTACTGGGAGTAACAGACTTGGCCGAGACGTCTTCCCCATGCCCCGAGCGTGGAGGTACATTCGCCTCTTACTTTGTCTTACTTGCTTAACTAGTATACGTTCTTACTGCCACTGCATGTGAGTTATTTATTTCCAAGCTTGTTAAATTTTAATCACCGCTGAGAGTTGTGAGAGTGAAACCCGTCCCGTGACTCATTCCGAGCACGAGAGTGAGCTGACCACCCGAGACTTAAAGCCGGTTACTCAACCGTGCAGATCGTCACCTTTCCCTCGCCGGGGACGACTGTGAGTTTGTGCTTCTTGTTTGGGGCATGATCGCCTCTTCTGGAGCTCGTTAGGTGCCGCGCGTCGTGGTGTTGTTACTGGTCGCATCCTCTCTTTAGTCGCGTCGTCCTTTAGAGTCCAAAGTCGCAACCAATCCGAGTCGAGTCTCGTAGTCGTCCCGTATCACGAATCCACACATTAATGAAAGTCCTCGGCCCTAAGGCCACTCAACGGACTGACAATTTTGCATATCAAGAAACACGGAACACGAGAGATGACCAAGGCCCTCGAATCACATATAGGCACTCAAACCGAGGTAATATGATACCTCTAAACATCCAAAATATAGTGTCGATCCCCACGGGACAACCGAGACATTTACGAGGTTACGTGTCAACCACTGGGTCACAATCAGGTTGACCGGAAACCATAATGACTCTCAGAACCACACGGCACACAATTCGGAATTACGGCACTTTCGAACACCCTATAACACGATCACAGCCCTCATAGGACGTCCAAGACATCCACGAAATAATGGGCTAACCAAGGGGTCGAAGTCAAACAAACTGGAAGCCAAATCAACGAAACGGAACACTCTGGGAAAGTGGCAGTCACTCCATGGCCACTACTAGACAGCCCAGCAAAGTAGCGGTCTCATCGAGACCGCTAACAGAAAGTAACGGTCTCCAAAGGGCCGCCTCCTGAATATGGCGGTCATGGCCAGACCGCCATTTAACAGGAAACCCCAAACACGGAAAACACTCAAAACAAGGCATAATGCGGTCTCATGGGGGCCGCAACTTTAATAAGGCGGTCACCCTTGGAGGTGGCGGTCATAGCCGGACCGTCTTCTCCAGACTGCCTCTAGAAATGCTCGACAAGCCAAACAAGTGGCAGTCTCCCTCTGACCGCTACCTCAAGTGGCGGTCAGTCGCATGACTAGAACTTACGAACCGACATACGAGCCTAATCGACTTAAAAAGCTAAATAGCGGTCACCCAAGGGCCGCTACTACCCAATTGCGGTCAGGAGCAAGACCGCTACCTGAAACCGACTTAAAATGCTTAAGAATCAAATAGCGGTGCCACTTGGACCGTTTCTTACAAATGACGGTCCTACCAGGGCCGCCTTATCAAGTAGTGGTCTCTGGTACGACCGCTACTTCCTACCGGTGTGAAAACCCTAGGAGAGCGGAAAACTCAGTCTTTCCACACCCCAATCGTTCCCAAATGAAGGGGAAACATGCCTAGACTCGATATCAACCTTCCACAAGTCGGAAGGGATCCAGAAAACCACAAAACAACAAGAAACGGGCGATTTCCACAAATCCACCCAAAATGACTCACATGGACAAACGGCCTCATACCGGCCCCAAATCACGGGCAATTATAGCCAAACAATATGGACCTCCACCTTATCCCGTTCTCCCGCTTCTACTCTGGTTTGAGCTACTCCCGCCCGAGACCTCTGACCTGGCCGGTGGCGGGAGAGGCAAGGCGCCTCCCCGCTGGCCAGGCCCTGCCTCCCATGCTGCTCCGCAGGTTCGTGCTGGCGGCATCTCACCTACCCCAGTGGTCTTCTCCGCTCGCATGGACCTTCCAGCTACTAGCCACATCGGTACAGCCGTTGCCGTGTCGATCCCACCCTCATGCTTCGTGGAGGGGATGGCCCTCCTCTCCCAGCCTGGCCGATGGTGGTCTATCTGTCGGGCCCTCAGAGACCGTTGCACCTCCACCTTCCGTGACTGCTGTCCTCTCCGGCCATGATTCTCTGGGCTCTGGTCGTGGAGCGCCGGCCCCTGTTGGGCTCGTCTCTCCTTCTGCGGACCTCCCCGTGCCGACACTAGCTTCTCCCGCTGGGGAAGCCTCGACGGCTACGGCATCCGCTCCTAGTCTTCAAGGCTCTTCCCCGTCTCTTGCAGTGACTGACGACCCTTTAACGACGCCAGGCCTCCACCGCCCTCCTCCGTCTACCATCGTCCTCCCACCCCACGCTGCGGCAGAGGTGTCCGCCTTGCCTCCCCTGCTCCCCGCCGACATCTCTACTTCTGGGGGAACGGCTGCTTCCTCTCTTCCGTACCTCCACCATAGCGCTGCTTCACCTGCTCCGTCTGGCCCTACTGCAGAGGGTATGTCGCCGCCCTCCACCGTGCCTGGGCCGCCCGTACGGTAGCCGGTGGGCCCTTCCCGGGGTGGCGCGTCTGGCCCTGCCCATCCCCCTTCTAGTCGATGCCCACAAGTTGGAGCACCCCTGCCGGCCAAGTCGCCTTGGGCCTCTGCCGCTCGTGCGGACGCGACTGCTGGGGGTGATGATGCCCGTCGTGCTTTGGACGCTCTTGCCTCTCCCTCTCCCCCCACCGTCGGCCCTTCCTTCGCCCAAGTCATCCTCCAATCCATCTCCCCCCCTCTCTCCCATTGCACATCGATGCCCCCGCCTCCACTGACTCCGGCATACCCGCAGTCTTCTTCACCCCTAAGGAGATGGCCATTTCCTGCAAGCCGCTGGCTTTCATGATCGTTGCCCGGACCCCCCGGGGTTGGCCTCCCTTCCAGGAAATTAGAGCCCACTTCGCCCAGTGCTTCCCCTTCAAACAAGATTTCTACCTGAGCGCCATAGACAACCGCCATCTCCTCCTGCGTTTCCAGAACCAAGAGGACTTCCTTCTCGTCCTGCTGAAAGAGTCCCTATTCGTCCAGGGCCGTCCTTTCTACTTCTTCAAGTGGTCTGCTAGCCTCACTCCCTCGGAGGACTCGTCGGTCGTCCCCTGCTAGCTGGAGATGCCTGGCCTCCCTGCTAACTTCTTCAACGAGCCCATGCTACGCTCCATCGCAGGGAACGTTGGCACCCCCCTTAAGGTCGACCGTAATTCTCTCTGCCTCACCCGTTCGGCCGCCGCCAGGGTCTGCATCCTATTGGATGTTTCCAAGAGGCCGCCGCATCGGGTTTGGATCTTCAACGGAACCTGGGGTTTCTGGCAGACGCTGCACTACCATGACCTTCCTCTGTTTTGCTCTTCTTGCCGACGTCTGGGCCATGTAGAAGCCAAGTACAAGGGAGGCTCTACCGGTCCGTCTGCTGATGGACCTCCCAAGTCAGTCCCGAAAGCTCCGCGTGCGTCTGCTGGACAGCCTCCATTCAACCTGGCTCTCCTAGCCCCTGATGCTCCTGCGAAGACAGCGGTCCCCCATCTGCCTGCTCGTGTGCCATTTAGTGCTCCCGCGCCTGCTGATCGGTCCCCGCCGATCGTAGCCTTGCTTGAGCCTGACGCCTCTCTACGTGCTGCTCAGGACTCTGGCATCGATGGTTTTGTGGCCGCCAGCAAGCCGCTAGCATTCGCCCCCCCAGGTCTCGGCCAAGAAGAAGCATGCCTGCTAGGCCTCCCTGCTCCGCATTGCGCCGCTGGTGTAGGCCGCTTCGGTGGGGTGCATGCATCTGGATCCTGGCAATCCAACTGGTACTGCGCTAGGGCGTGCCACACCACAGCCTCTGGTCCCTGCAGCCCTGGCCTCCAGTCACGGCGATCTGGTTTGTCACGCCCCGAACCAATAGCAACGGAACGTGTAGTTCAGAATGCGGCAGTGATACAGTCGTGAATAATCAGAGCAAACATAAGACACAAAATTTCAAGGCCAGACAGTATGGACAAACATAATCTTTATTGATACTCAAATATTTGATTTACATAACTTGACTCAACTTACATAAGTAAAGAAAGGACTCACTATTACACTTTAATAAAAAGACAAGACTAATGATAGGACAAGACTCAATGAAAAATAAAAGACATAGACTCGATTCTCCATTACGCTCATCACTCTTGCCCTTCCCCGTCAGATTGGTTGTCTTCGACATCATTACCTGAAAAATGTTAAAATAGGCTGGTGAGCAAAAAGCTCAGTAGGAATTACATCTCTCATCAAGCAGAATATAAGTGATTAGCCAATTTATCATGTTCGTGATCATGCAATGCATGAAACAGTATAACTTGAAAGTCATGGTGATCAATTTAACAGAAAAGATGAATATCAAGGCCAAAGGCAGTTATAAGCTCAAGAGAAATAGGGATAAATTCCCATGCAGAGCCAATGACAAGATACCAAAATATCACAAGGACAGATACTTAGATGAACATAACTTCAGAATTGGCCAGAATTTAACGGAGTTTCAATAAATATAAGCAGAATTAACAATCTAGCAGAATATCTAAATTATCGGAATAACAGAATGACAGGATATCAGAATAACATAATTTTCAAAATAACAGAATTTACAGAATAAGAAATATAATAGAATAACAGAATATAACAGATGTACAGACTTTGGTGCAATGTCACACCCAGAATTCCCATGGTTTACAGAATTGGACTTCCGTCATTGCCTAGCAGTGAAAAGTCGCGGACCCAGAGCCCTTAATATTTCAGAATCAGGTATGGCCAAATACATAGTCAAAGGGTTATGCTCTCGAGATAATATCAAGGAAATTCTCAAAAGGGGCATAGTGTCAAGGCTGATGTGGAAGTTAATCATATAAATATGTGATATGACTATCTTGCAATAAATCTCACCAAATCAGGGAAAACGGAGAAAACTGGAAATTGGCGTCACTCCCTCCGCCATCCTTTTGGAAGTAGCGTCCAGGATGGGGTCGCTCATTAGTATGACCAAGATGGGCACAAGGAGAAATAACGACACTTCTTGGGGTCGCTAAATTCTGAATAGCGCGCGTCCTGCAGAAGGTCGCACAAAGAATAAACTGCGCCCCTACCATGGATGCCAATTCTATTAGGCGTCCATGTCATGGTTGCAGTTCAGAGATATACAAGTTTGTATCGGTTCCAAGATTTTTAGGGTACAATCAGCTCATTCGGCCTTGAGGGAATCCAAGGCTACGATGAGACTTACGGAGGTCCCAATGACTAACTTGCCAGTCCGAAGGAACGGAATGTCCAACGGAGGGCTCGTATGTCACCGAGAGTTGAGGGTGTATCGGGAAACCAACGTGAAACGTGGGACTGCGTCTATGGACTGAGACATAGTGCCAATATGATCCACGATATTGATCAAATCTTGAGAAAAATCGAATAAATCGTGTCCATGCAAGTAGGTGTCAATTCATATCTTAATCTAATAATTTAGAAATAGCATCTCTTTAAAAGGATGGATACTATTTTTAGAACTAATTACATGGTAATTAAGAGAAATTTATAAGGATCACAACTATATATATATTGTAATTTTTATCGACTTTGATCAAAAGATATGAATTTTCTAAAATTTAAACATGATATATAGTTTTTAATTGACCATGATGAACAATAATATTTTTCAAATAAAAGAAAATTGTTGGAACTAAATATATGATAATTAAGAGAAAAATTTAAGGATTTTAAAAATATATATATTATAATTTTATTTTACATAGTTTAGTAAATATAGATCTTAAAAATACGAGTAAAAGTTACATATTATATATATATATATATATATATATATATATATATATTAAAGAAACAACGACTGCGCATATGGTCATTATTTCATTAACTAATAATTCAAATATCTTTGAAACTTTCGTTCTCGAGATATATACATCGGAATTGTACAATCTATATATCAAAATGAAGAGCCCGAAAAACTCTACCTAACGTGATATTCCAAAGAATTTTTATTTGAGAGGAGAGCTACTTTGGGATAGGGGGATCGAAAAATGGAGATACCAACTCTACTATCTTGCCCACTAGCCCAACAACATCCCCGTAAAATTTCATGGTCAAAGGACGCTCCGACGCCCACTAAAATGCTACGAAAGTAAAAACTTATAACTACTGTAGATACAGTGAAATCTTGATTCACCGTGTTAACTATTCATTTATTTCATAAATTTAATTATTAACTAATTAATGCACCATAGCAATATATGGAAATTTAGATAAACAAGTGTAGATTCTAGCAATATAAAATTTGTGATTATTAGGGATACGATTCCATGGACAATATATATTTTTGATGCATGTTATATTAATTATGAAAAATATGCTAATCACAGTTATACATAAATCATGCAAAGTACAAAGGCGTGAAGATGAACTAATGACTAAACATACATGCTTACAAGGGTTTGCGTTTGGGAAGAGAAAATCTACATAAAAATTAACATGGAATCATGAAACGTGTAGAGATCACGGAACTACGTGCAAGACTCTAGATGAAAGTAGTTGAATGCAAGCATTAAGTTGTTAACAGGGTTTTGCTTGAGTCGTTGAGATCACCTACCCCTTTTTGACGTGATCGAACGGAGAATCAAACGGGAGGAAGAAGATACTCCTTCACGCAGCACGCAGCAGCAGCACCACAAGGAAGATGGGGGAAGGAGAGGCTCCTCCGCGGACTTCCTCCTTCGATCACAGACAGCAGTAGCGGCATCAGGATGTTTCCACGGTAGTAAGAAGGTTTATTAATTTATAGGAGAAGGCCCCTAGTGAAGTTCTACAGGAACTAAGGAGTCCTAATACGTGCATGGATTCTAAGTTTCCTAGATAGACTACACTTCCTTCCCTCGATCGAGCCTGACTTTCCATGTTTTCAGCCATCTTTCATTTTTTTTTCTAAATTACAAAAAAACCTTAAAGTATCCATGCAACATTCAAACATATTGTGGCTTAACGTGGAACCCCATAACTCTCAAACCCATTCTACGGGACCATCCTTACTAAAAGCCCATTATATATGTAATCTAATGGAAAACCCTCAAGAGCCCCATGCTAAACTAATTTGTTTAGTTGCATAAGCCCATTACGTAGGTTTGATTTGAAGCCCTCGAGCCCATTTTTTTCTATATAAGTTGAATAAAGAAGCCCACGTAGGACTTATTATCTGTTAAGAAATTTAAGACTTAATGGGTCCTTAACATATTAATTTGTTGATACGGGAGCCCATTTAATGTTTCGTGAGGCCCAATGGATGCTTAAAGCTCTCTAGCCCCCGTATTTTCTAGTCTTAAGAAATCGTTGGAAAATTTGGAGTTGAAACAAAAGGGAAATAGATATTTAAATACATATTAGCCCATAAGGCCCATCTGGTTAACAATTCGTGAGGCCCATAAGAGAACCTATTCACTTTGTTCTTAGGAAGAGAATTAGGCTGAAAGCCCATATATGAAAGTTAATGCTTTGATTTAACCACTTGGACTTTGATATTTGGGCCCTTAGAATTGGATGGTATTTAAGGGACCATGGCTATAAGTATTTCTTTTGACTTTCTTGGATACTTATTCAGGGATTTTATTCATTTAGAGAAGTTTATTCACTATAATTTAATCCGAGATGTTACATCGTCCCTCACTTAAAAGAATTTGGTCCCCAAATTCGTATAACATTCAGTTCCAATATGTATCAGTGTGGTATCAAGTTCTATACTCCAATCATAAGACAAGACCATCTAGGTATGCTAATCAAATAAACTAAGGTACTAGGCTTAGGTTAAAGGGGTACCTCCAGCTACTTCATCGCCAGTAGGTTCGATTCTTCTCATTACTTGTAATTGTCTTTGACGTCGCTCTTTATTACGACCTTTTGCCTGTTGAGGTTGATCCTTTGGAAGGGGACACTCGGATACCTTATGTTCCTGGCTCCCACAGCGAAAACAAGCTCCATTCTTCCCACGACATTTCTCGGATTGATGACCTTCATTGCCACAATGTTTGTACTTCTCTTCTTTAGGCTTCTTGCCATTCAGAACTCCATTCCTATTATTGGGCCTTTTGTTGTCATTATCTACCTTCTTCTTCTCCATTCTTATCTTGACCCTGTCGGATAATTCCATTGCATCTTCTAATAATTGAGCTCTCTTCACCATCTCGGCATATGATTGAATATCCATTGGTGCTAATTGGGGTCTGTACTGCAATCTTAAACCATTCAAGAACCTCATAGCTTTCATATTCTCCGTTAGGATTAAATGAGGCGCATATCGTGACAACCTTGAGAACTGAGCCTCATATTCTGCCACGGTCATACTTCTTTGTTTGAGGGAAGCAAATTCTCCCGCCTTTCTCTCTCGAACTCTCTCTGAGAAATACTTTTCATTGAAGTGCTCTAAAAATTCTACCCAAGTTACTTGAACGTTTGGCAAAGTGGCTTCTATGGACTCCCACCAAGCCCTTGCATCCTTCTCTAGTTGAAATGTTGCTAAAAGGACCTTATCTTCATCCGAGCATTGCATTACTCGGAAGATTCTTTCCATCTCCTTAGTCCAATCTTCCGCCACATCAGGATCATGAGTTCCACTAAATCTAGGGGGATTGAGGCTCCGGAACTCCCAATGTAACTCTCCAGCACCACGATTGGCTCCACCCTCGGCTACTTGCTGAAGAGCCTGGGTCAAGCCCTGAACTGTCCTTTGCATCTCACGCCATTGGGCACGCTCGGCGGCCATTGTTATCTATCTAGTTCTACAAGACATAAACAATCTCATGTAAGGTTATCAAGTAATTCTCGTGAAATTTTTACTAAGCTATTTTCATAAGCTGATATTATTAGTATTATAATTCCTTTTTAGCTCTTAACCCAAGGTTCTACCCAATCTCACCGGGTAATAATAGGATTCAACTTAGAACTTATGGCAACCTATAGTCAAGACCTAGGGTTTAATATACCTAGGCTATGATATCACAAACTGTCACGTCCCGAACCGATAGCAGCGGAACGTGTAGTTCGGAACGCGGCAGTGATACAATCGTGAATAATCAGATCAAACACAAGACACAAAATTTCGAGACCAGACAATATGGACAAACATAATCTTTATTGATACTCAAATATTTGATTTACATAACTTGACTCAACTTACATAAGTAAAGAAAGGACTCACTATTACACTTTAATAAAAAGAAAAGACTAATGATAGGACAAGACTCAATGAAAAATAAAAGACATAGACTCGATTCTCCATTACGCTCATCACTCTTGCCCTTCCCTGTCAGATTGGTTGTCTTCGACATCCTTACCTGAAAAATGTTAAAATAGGCTGGTGAGCAAAAAGCTCAGTAGGAATTACATCTCTCATCAAGCAGAATATAAGTGATTAGCCAATTTATCATGTCGTGATCATGCAGTGCATGAAACAGTATAACTTGAAAGTCATGATGATCAATTTAATAGAAAAGATGAATATCAAGGCCAAAGGCAGTTATAAGCTCAAGAGAAATAGGGATAAATTCCCATGCAGAGCCAATGACAAGATACCAAAATATCACAAGGACAGATACTTAGATAAACATAACTTCAGAATTGGCCAGAATTTAACAGAGTTTTAATAAATATAAGCAGAATTAACAATCTAGCAGAATATCTAAATTATCGGAATAACAGAATGACATGATATCAGAATAACATAATTTTCAAAATAACAGAATTTACAGAATAACAGATATAACAGAATAACAGAATAACAGAATAACAGAATATAACAGATGTACAGACTTTGGTATAATGCCACACCAATAATTCCCATGATTTACAGAATTGGACTTCCGTCCTTGCCTAGCATTGAAAAGTCGCGGACCCAGAGCCCTTAATATTTCAGAATTAGGTATGGCCTAATACATAGTCAAAGGGTTATGCTCTCGAGATAATATCAAGGAAATTCCCAAAAGGGGCATAGTGTCAAGGCTGATGTAGAAGTTAATCATATAAATGTGTGATATGACTATCTTGCAATAAATCTCACAAAATCAGGGAAAACGGAGAAAACTGGAAATTGACGTCACTCCCTCCGCCATCCTTTTGGAAGTAGCGTCCAGGGTGGGGTCGCTCATTAGTATGACCAAGATGGGCACAAGGAGAAATACCGACACTTCTTGAGGTCGCTAAATTCTGAATAGCGCGCGTCCTGCATAAGGTCACACAAAGAATAAACTGCGCCCCTACCATGGTTGCCAATTCTATTAGGCGTCCATGTCATGGTCGCAGTTCAGAGATATACAAGTTTGTATCGGTTCCAAGATTTTTAGGGTACAACCAGCTCAGTCGGCCTTGAGAGAATCCAAGGCTACGAGGAGACTTACGGAGGTCCCAATGACTAACTTGTCAGTCCGAAGGAACAGAATGTCCAACGGAGGGCTCGTATGTCACCGAGAGTTGAGGGTGTATCGGAAAACTAACGTGAAACATGGGACTACGTCTACGGACTGAGACGTAGTGCCAATATGATCCACGATATAGATCAAATCTCGAGAAAAACTGAATAAATCGCATCCATGCAAGTAGGTGTCAATTCATATCTTAATCTAATAATTTAGAAATAACATCTCTTTAAAAAGACGGATACTATTTTTAGAACTAATTACATGATTATTAAGAGAAATTTACAAGGATCACAACTATATATATATTGTAATTTTTACCGACTTTGATCAAAAGATATGAATTTTCTAAAATTTAAACATGATATATAGTTTTTAATTGACCATGATGAACAATAATATTTTTCAAATAAAAGAAAATTGTTGGAACTAAATATATGATAATTAAGAGAAAAATTTAAGGATTTTAAAAATATATATATTATAATTTTATTTTACATAGTTTAGTAAATATAGATCTTAAAAATACGAGTAAAAGTTACATATTATATATATATATATATATATATATATATATATATATATATATATATATATATATATATATATTAAAGAAACAACGACTGCGCATATGGTCATTATTTCATTAACTAATAATTCAAATATCTTTGAAACTTTCGTTCTCGAGATATATACATCGGAATTGTACAATCTATATATCAAAATGAAGAGCCCGAAAAACTCTACCTAACGTGATATTCCAAAGAATTTTTATTTGAGAGGAGAGCTACTTTGGGATAGGGGGATCGAAAAATGGAGATACCAACTCTACTATCTTGCCCACTAGCCCAACAACATCCCCGTAAAATTTCATGGTCAAAGGACGCTCCGACGCCCACTAAAATACTACGAAAGTAAAAACTTATAACTACTGTAGATACAGTGAAATCTTGATTCACCGTGTTAACTATTCATTTATTTCATAAATTTAATTATTAACTAATTAATGCACCATAGCAATATATGGAAATTTAGATAAACAAGTGTAGATTCTAGCAATATAAAATTTGTGATTATTAGGGATACGATTCCATGGACAATATATATTTTTGATGCATGTTATATTAATTATGAAAAATATGCTAATCACAGTTATACATAAATCATGCAAAGTACAAAGGCGTGAAGATGAACTAATGACTAAACATACATGCTTACAAGGGTTTGCGTTTGGGAAGAGAAAATCTACATAAAAATTAACATGGAATCATGAAACGTGTAGAGATCACGGAACTACGTGCAAGACTCTAGATGAAAGTAGTTGAATGCAAGCATTAAGTTGTTAACAGGGTTTTGCTTGAGTCGTTGAGATCACCTACCCCTTTTTGACGTGATCGAACGGAGAATCAAACGGGAGGAAGAAGATACTCCTTCACGCAGCACGCAGCAGCAGCACCACAAGGAAGATGGGGGAAGGAGAGGCTCCTCCGCGGACTTCCTCCTTCGATCACAGACAGCAGTAGCGGCATCAGGATGTTTCCACGGTAGTAAGAAGGTTTATTAATTTATAGGAGAAGGCCCCTAGTGAAGTTCTACAGGAACTAAGGAGTCCTAATACGTGCATGGATTCTAAGTTTCCTAGATAGACTACACTTCCTTCCCTCGATCGAGCCTGACTTTCCATGTTTTCAGCCATCTTTCATTTTTTTTTCTAAATTACAAAAAAACCTTAAAGTATCCATGCAACATTCAAACATATTGTGGCTTAACGTGGAACCCCATAACTCTCAAACCCATTCTACGGGACCATCCTTACTAAAAGCCCATTATATATGTAATCTAATGGAAAACCCTCAAGAGCCCCATGCTAAACTAATTTGTTTAGTTGCATAAGCCCATTACGTAGGTTTGATTTGAAGCCCTCGAGCCCATTTTTTTCTATATAAGTTGAATAAAGAAGCCCACGTAGGACTTATTATCTGTTAAGAAATTTAAGACTTAATGGGTCCTTAACATATTAATTTGTTGATACGGGAGCCCATTTAATGTTTCGTGAGGCCCAATGGATGTTTAAAGCTCTCTGGCCCCCGTATTTTCCAGTCTTAAGAAATCGTCGGAAAATTTGAAGTTGAAACAAAAGGGAAATAGATATTTAAATACATATTAGCCCATAAGACCCATCTGGTTAACAATTCGTGAGGCCCATAAGAGAACCTATTCACTTTATTCTTAGGAAGTGAATTAGGCTGAAAGCCCATATATGAAAGTTAAGGCTTTAATTTAACCACTTAGACTTTGATATTTGGGCCCTTAGAATTGGATGGTATTTAAGGGACCATGACTATAAGTATTTCTTTTGACTTTCTTGGATACTTATTCCGAGATTTTATTTATTTAGAGAAGTTTATTCACTATAATTTAATCCGAGCTGCTACATGGTTAAATTCTCTACTGCTGCCTCCTTGCCTCGTGCCCCTGCTTCCGCCATTCGTGTAGTGCTCAACGCCGGATCGCACGACTCGACGCTACTTGGCGTTAGCTCACCCCCTCCAGGGGTCGTCTGCCCGGACGCTGCCTGTGACTGCACCATCGCCGCTACCTTGCCAGGTGCAGCACCTTCCGTGGAAGCTCGAGGCCCCCTATCTTCCTCTCTGCCGCCAGCTGGGCTGGAGTGCCAGGACGCCCCCCCATTCTAGCTGCGCTGTCTGTTGCCTCCCCAGCGGGTGCTCTCATTGACGGGGCTGCGTGCTTCTCCTCGGGCGAGATGGAACACCCAGTGCCCTCGGCCAACTGCTCTCCCTCCGCATCATCTGATGGTACCGCCCTAGAATTCCCTCTCTTTGTTCAGGTTCTACCCATCCCAGGACTAGACCCGGCGCCTCCTGGGTGGAACCTCACTGCCACCCATGTCAACTTCATCGGGAAGGGGCAGCCTGTTGCCGTGGGGGACTCGAGCATCAGGACTAGGGGTGCCATGTGCAGGACTAGATCAGCCGGCACCATTAACCCACCTGATGAATGAATAGCCTCATCTGGAACATCCGTGGATTGGGGAATGCCCAATCGATCAGCCGCCTAAAGATGCTCACCCGTAAGCACGACCTTTGCCTCATGGCTATCATTGAGCCGAAGCTTCCATCAGCCTCCCCTGACCAGTACTGTCGAAAACTGCGCATGACGCACTGCCTCGCCAACAATTCTGTCAAAGGCCGCATCTGGGTCTTCTGGCGACCACCCCTGGACATCAGCCTGCTCTCTGCTTCGGACCAGCACATCACCCTCACCGTCGGTGCGGCTACTAACAGCAAGTTCTTCTTCACCATCGTCCATGCCAGCTGCACACTTCCAGAGCGTCGTCTCCTATGGGACCTCCTCATGGATTTCTTTGCTTCCTGTGTTCAGCCATGGCTCATTGGTGGGGACTAGGGGGGGGGGGAGCAGGCTTTCTCCCTCTCCATGTCCGACTTCCAGGGCTGTGTGGCAACATCAGGTCTGCAAGATGCTGGCTTCCTCGGTGGGTCGTTCACCTGGTACAATATGTAGAGGGCCAATGGGATCTGGGCTAGGCCGGACAGAGTGCTCTTCAATGGCGAGTGGTCCATCTCTTGCCCGCCCATCTCTATCCGGCACTTGTCGCGTGCCTGCAGTGATCACCGAGCCCTCTTGTTATTGTTGCCTCCAATACCTGACCCGCGGCCGTCTAGGTTCTGCTTCTAACACATGTGGACGTCCCACGCCCAGTTCCTCGACGACTCCCGGGCGGCCTGGGCTGCAGCACCATCCTCTTTATTCCCCCTCCTAGCTTTGGCTCTTAAGCTCAATCACATGAAGGGCTTCTATCGGTTCTGGAACCATGATACTTTTCACAATATCTTCGACAATGTCCGGGTGACTGAGGACGCTTTCTCCTTGGCCCAAGATACCTTCGACAACCAACCTTCTGACGAGCACCACTCGGCCTTCCTCGCTGCCAAGGATGAGCTTGATCGGGTTCACTCTCAAGAAGAAATCTTCTGGCGTCAAAAATCGAGGATCAAGTGACTCAAGGAAGGGGATCGTAACACCAAGTTCTTTCATGCCTATGCACTATCTAACCGCAGCCGTGCCTCCATCTCCGAGCTGCGCTGCGATGATGGCTCCATCGTGGATCGGCAGGAAGACATGGCTGCATTGCTGGTCTTCCACTTCACTTCGGTATTTACTTCCTCTCCGCACCAACTTGATCCACTTGTATTGGCTGCTATCCCCTCGGTTCTGGGCCCGGATCAGAATGACATGTTATGCGTGGTGCCCTCCTTTGAGGAGATCATTGCCATTGTCTTCGGCATGTTGCCAGATAGTGCGCCCGGTCCGGATGGATTCATGAGATATTTCTTCAAGAATTGCTGGGATTTCATAGCCGACGACGTCATCAAAGCTGTCCAAGCCTTTTTTTGTGGACATCCTCTTCCGCGGAGCTTCACTTCTTCACTTATTGCTCTCATCCCCAAGGTGGACAAGCCGAAGACTTGTGCCGACTTCCACCCCATTAGTCTGTGCAACTTCATCTACAAGATCATCTCTCGTGTTCTTAGTAAGCGCTTGGCCGGTGTTCTCCCTTCCTTGATTTCGGAGGAGCAAGGGGCCTTTGTCAAAGGCCTCTATATCATTGAAAACATATTTCTTGCCAAGGAATTGGTCCAACACATTGGGAAGCCATGCATGGGCCGAAATGTCATCCTAAAGCTTGATATGGCCAAGACATATGATCGCTTGGAATGGAGCTTTCTCTTCACCGTCCTCCAGAAATTTGGGTTCAGTCTCCCCGTCATCTCTCTCATTGAACCTTTGATCATGAATTATTGGTTTTCTATTCTCTTTAATGGCCAATCTCATGGCTACTTCAAGTCCACTAAGGGGCTTCGGCAAGGTGATCCAATCGCTCCGGCTCTTTTTATATTGGCGGAAGAGGTGCTCAGCCGCGGGCTCTCTGCCTTGTTTCGGTGTAGCAGTGGAGGCTATTTTCAGTCGATTAATAGGTGCCCCAACATATCACACTTGCTATTTTCCAACGACACACTTATCTTCATCAACGGCTCTGTGCGCCACTTGCGGTCTCTCATGGGTTTCCTCAAGAAGTACGAGGTTACTTCCGGACAATGCATCAACTCCTCCAAGAGCTTCTTCATTATGCACCGTCTACCCTCATCCGGTCCATTGGAGCTACCACGGGTTTCAGCCAAGCCTCCCTCCCATTCACCTACTTGGGCATCCCTCTTCATGCCGGGAGGCCGAATCCAGTGCACTTCTCACATCTTTTATCCAAGGTCGCAACCACTCTCCAAACATGGAAATCGGGCTTCTTTTCGGCGGGGGGCAGGATTATCCTCATCATGCACATCCTTTCAGCCATGCCCATCTACACTTTGACTTGCGCTGCCATCCCAAAAACCATCCTCAAAGGCTTCCATAAACTCATGGCGAATTTCTTTTGGGGCTCATATGAGGGCTCACCGAAGAAGCATTGGATATCTTGGGACCTTATCGCTCGCCCAACGGACAACGGCGGCCTTGGGGTCCTCAACCTTCATACTATGCAGGTTGCTCTCAGGACCAAACTACTGTGGAAGGCGATATCTGCAACTTCTCTTTGGGGTAGCTTCTTCCATGCTAAACACCTTCACTACCACCACTTCTCTGCTGCCCCTTTCTCCCATGATCTCTTGGCAGATAGAGGACTGTGGCAGCAGGCTACGACACTTATCCACGCGAACCACCGGGTGTTCGTCTCCAAGGACAGCGCGCAGGCTTCTTTCTGGTTCGACGTTTGGGTCGGTTCTGCTCCGCTAAAGGACTTCATTCCTCCACAAGCATGGTCTGATCTGTCGGACAAGTTATGCACTGTGCAGGACGCCTTGGCTGGCCGTGCACTGGCCTGCATACTCATTGCCAACCAGTTCTGCCCGCCGGGTCTCCTCCATGACGCCTTAGCTTCAACCTCCTCTGCTAATAGGTGGCTATGGACTCTCAACCCCGACAGCAAGTTTACTACCAGGTATGTGCGTAGCAGCCTCTCCCCGACCGTCTCCTTGCCCTGGGTGCTGCTATGGCACCAACACATCCCCATCAAATGGTCTATCCTAGCTTGGCGTCTCCTGCGAGATTGCCTCCCGGTCGATGACGTCGTCATGGTTGCTGGTATACCCTTGTGCTCCAAATGCCATTGCTGCCCAACCTCCCATGCAGAGGGGACGAGCCACCTCTTCTTTCACGGGCAGATTGCCATGGAGGTCTGGTCTGCCATCTTTGATCTGCTGCACCTCACCCTCCCCCTGCACTCGTCTATTACTCCGGCTGTCCTCGAGTTCTTGAGTGGTTTACCCCTTGCTACTGTGGCTGGAAGCTTCTCACGGTGCTTGTTCTTGGTCATTATCTCAGAGATTTGGTTCACCAAGAACAAAGCCCGGTTCGAGGGGCATTCCATGTGTGCGCGCAGCATCCTCCGCAAGGCCTTGCACGCACTTTGCTATATTGCCCAGGCACACGGCTTCAAGGGAAGATCTCCACCGCCAGTACATCAGCTGATGCTAGATTCCTGGGGCATTACAATCAAGGTGCCGCAACCGTCTATGCCAAGAATCATCCACTGGTTTCCCCCTCCTTCGGGTCGGCTGAAACTCAACGTCGACGGGGCATTCAAACGTAGCATTGGTGCAGCCGGAGGCAGGGGAGTTGTGAGGGATGCTGTTGGCAGCTTCATGTTTGCCTTTGCTGCAGCATATCCTCATGTCACCTCCAGCCTGGATGCCGAAGCCCTTGCTCTCCGTGATGGCCTTTTTTGGTGCCGGGAACATGGTTTTCACACTGTGTCTGTGGAGACGGACTCACTGTTACTCACCCACATTGCTTATTCTCATTTTAATTGCCCTTAGCGGCTGCATATTATCATGTATGAGGTGGCACTGCTGCTTAGCTCTTTGCATATCTCTCTTACTCATGTATTTAGGGAGGCAAACCAAGTCGCTGACATGTTGGCCGGCCCTGGTTGCTTCGCGTCTTCTTTTTGCTCTTGGTCTTCGTGGGAGGAGCTCCCGTCTGTTGTTAAAGGACCCTATCGTCTTGATAAGATAGGGTGCCCCTCGCTCTGGCTATGACCCTCTGTTGTACCTTTTTGGTCATCATATATGATATTTCTCCCTACCTGGTAGTCGGGGCAGAGCGCACCGTCCCTCCCCGAGGGGTGACCGCTCTACCTTGTCTTGCTAGGTAGGTATTGGATGGATTTAAAAAAAAAATATAGCAAAACTGACGGAAATCGAATCCCGACAAGCTGGGGGTTCAAATTCTATGATTAGAATCGAAAACCATCGCCTGGAACTGCGATTTCGTATCACACCCCAAAAATATGCATTTTCCCTTAAAGTAGGAAAACCCACTCATACTCGTGCCTATCGGCTTGAAAACATGAGGGAAGGCAGGAAACAGGTAGAGTATCCATCCCCCTATCTCCACCAAAGATCTAGCGCGCCGAAAATACTAGAAACCATCACACGAACCCACATCGGCTTCGAATCCATGGAGCGGGATCACGCCAACGCCACGCTCCACGACACCTCCACGGCATCCCTGCCTCGTCCACCTCCGCCACGGTCGCACGCCCGGGGGAGAGGGGAAGAGAGGAGACAGAACAGAGGGGGAGAGAGTGAGAATGGCGGGAGGAGAGGGCAGAGAGGGAGGGTTAAAAAGGAAAGGAAATAAATAAATTTCGAATATTTCTGAAATCTGATTTTTGGCCTAAAATTCCATAAAACCATAAAAATACGGAAAAATAGCCTCCGTGATCCTCGGAAAGAGCATAATGCACCTGCAGCATCCCAAAGTCTCAAAACTCAACGGTTCACTCTCCACGGGATTTGTAGGCTATACAGCAGAAAAACTCGAGTGGATCGCAAAACACAATTCGGGACCCATGAAAGCGCTTTAAAAGCTCTCCGATTCCGATCCGAAGGATCCAAGATATTACATCCTCCCCTCCTTTAAGAAATTTTGTCCTCGAAATTTAAGGAGTCAACAGGGAACAGTGAAGAACAACCCATAAAGTTGGCAACGCTCTCCAAGCTCCAGCCAAACCTCAAACACCAAAACACGATAACACGATTCTCGAAAAATACAATTCAGAGGAACACTACCAGACCATGATCATAAGCAAGATCATCATGCCCCAGATCTCAAGGCACATCGATCCACAGAACGAGCATGACACAGAAAGGAACACAAGTCTGGCACCTCCAAACAAGGCATCATCGCTATCGTCTCACAAATCAAGGAGACACGACCCATGCCACGAAACAGCTACCGATAACATCTCACACTCGACAGACATCACAAGCAACAGCTCTCACAAGGAAAATGATTAGCTTAGCTGACTGCTCCAACCATCGGCTTCTGTGCCATAACAACAATCGAATCTGGCACGCAAAATGCCAATGACAGCACTGGACCACAAACACAATCAAGTCAGTCCTCACTCAGACATTACATCTGATTTGAGTTGCATGTTAACTCTACCCTCTCAGGAGAGTACAACAAAACCAACTGACAAGATCTCGGTCCATGCAATTCCAAACTTAGACTCACAGGGAACTCCTCCCAAGCTGACAACAAACAACAACACACCAAAACCACGCCTGCAAATCCCCGGCTCCATTCTCAACACAGAACCACGGGACAACACCGCAAGTTGGGTCACTTCAAGGCAAATTACAGCTGATTACATGGCTAAAATGTACTAGCTGCTCGCAGCTTACCAACAAGGACCCACAAACAATATGGGAGAATGCATCTCTAGGACCACGATCACGTCCCGAGAGCATAACTTCCAAGAAATGCAAAAGAAAAAGGGTACTCAACCAGCATATTCGCAGACATATTTCAATTCCCCAATTCTCCAAACTACTAGTGCCAAGCATGATGCCTCAAGCAATGGTACGGAAACCAACAACATCAAGGCACACATAGCCAAGATAATGTCACACCGAGGAAAGCAATCCTTACGGCTGGTCAGAATCTTCCAACCCAACGATCCTCGACCTGCAGGTTATGAGCCCATACGCTTCCACTGCACACTCAACACAGCGCACACATGCATCACAAATAACTCGGCATCCGCATCTCAGCACAACTCTTGGCGCCATCGCAATTCAAAAAACATCAATATACCACACCTCAAGCACTGATCCTGCTAACAGCCTATCACAAGTCGCCATAGTGCAAACCGCAAAGAGCACTAGCCTCAGCTTAACCTCAAGACAATGCCACAAGGCAAGATGAGAAAGATCAAGCTCGGCTAACAACAGCTCACCAATAAGGAAATCCTAAGCTCGCCCGAGCACTCTCTCAAACAGGGCACCCAAACGACCACCTCAACACAAGCTTAACACCTCGGCACCTCAGGGGCTAACCAAACCTCAAGCTGGGACAGCCAAAACAACATTAATCTCCTCGGAGAACATGCACGGCCATCACAAATCCCATCAGCCACCCGATCACGCCACAGAAAATCTCGAACGCCGCACCATAGATTCACGCCTGCCGACAACCTCTGCCCAGCGCAGCACAACCGAGACCAACATCATGACAAAAGATGAGAGCAAAACCACCTACGTAGCGCCAACACAGCGCACACAAGCTCTCCCGCGAGAAGCAAAGCAGTAAAGAAACATAAAACCTATGCCAGTTGCCGACTATACTAGACCTTATGGACTCTGATTACTGCAATATCTCGAATTCCCATGTACTTTCACACACCACTCACTCTGATACCAACTGTGACAACCTAGCATCTGGATACCAGGTAAACCCGATACCACTTGGATCCTGAGAGGCTGCCCAAGAGCTGTAAGGCTGCAAAGGGATAAAAAGGTGGGTGTGGAGTACATTAAACTTCCAGATAAAGCAGTAAACAATTAATTACTATGATCAAGATTACTAAAATAGTAGAAATAAAATTATGTTTTCAATTAAACAATTTAAACTATAGAGCTAGTAAAGTCTAGTCCAACTAAAGTACAGTCTAACAGAAAAGAGAACGTACTCTCAAGTTGGGGGAAGCCTGACACTGGCAAAGCTGGCAACTAAGAGCCACTGCACTGCCCCTCCAACCACGAGGAAGAACAACTACACCTGAAAAGCTAGGGGTGAGTCTCATCTCACTGGCTCAGTAGGGGTCCCGCAGATCCCCACCACGAAACAAAAGCGGTAACAGCAGTGCTAAACAACAACAACAAAGCAGTAATAGCAGGAGTAGGAGCAATAGTAAAAGTAAAGAGGAAAGCCGTACTACACAGAAACATGGCAGTCGATGGAACCTCGACCCTCTAAACTACTCCGAACGGCAACAGAAAGGCGAACCCCGATCTCACAAAGTCGAGAGTTGTCAATCCATCGATAATTACGAAACTCTAACGTGAAGGCCTATGGAAATAGGCAAAAGCCCAATAAAGACCTAGTCAGCCCAAAGGTACGGTCACGACTCCACTGTCGTGCACCCTACACTATCTACGGGTAGAACCACGGTAATTCTCTACCGACACCCTAGACCATAGTGTCGAAAAGGCACAAAACCACTCGAGGAATTACGTCATTGTAGATGAAAACCAAACCACAAGTATCACAAGATGAAATCACGCATCTAGAGCTCACGCTGCACGAGAACCACGTAAGCCACGAAGATCATGTGTCATGTGACAGAAGAACCTCCTCACTAGAAAAAAAGTCATATGCATCCACTGACGTCTTACACTGCTCCTCAAGCATCTCCCACTCGCCCCGAACGTGATAACTGAGACACCGAATAAGAACCAAGGAACAACAATAACGAGTGACTAGTCAGGGTTACGCCCGTCGGTGCTAGTCCAACGCCCCTGACCACGTGTGCACACACAAGCTCAATGTTTTGAGCCAGACCTCTAGCTGATTTTCCCCTCCCGTTGGACTCTAACGGCTAGACAAAGGGGTCAACAGAAACCAGCCTACAAACTGTCTCTATCGGGAACTCGCCTCGCCACCACTCCTAGGTGGGCCGGCACACGAAAGTGTCGTCAAGCTACGACTAGTGGAGGCTCACTAGACACAGAGACTCAAAACAGAAATATTGAAGTACAGACATGCTAACATGTACCTGTCACAAGTACAACGGAACACAAAGCAGTACACAACTGCCAGACTCAGGACAGCCAGCTAGACCTGTTGACACAACGATCCTTGAGTCACAAGACTCGGGTTAAGATCGCTGCACATCATGGCAACACGCCATTAATCAGCCTAGTCCCTAAGCCAAGTCACGGTAAAGCAACATGGAAGTGGCACACAACAGCCGGATCCACAGATTAATGAAATTCCTCGGCCCCAAGGCCACTCAACAGATTGACAATTCTGCATAACGAGAAATACAGAACACGAGGGATCACTAAGGGCCTCGAACCACATATAGGCACGTAAATCAAGGTAAGACGATACCTCTAAGCGTCCAAAACATAGTATCGATCCCCACAGAACAACTGAGACATTTACGAGGTCACGTGTCAACCACTGGGTCACAACCGGGTTGACTGGAAACTATAATGACTCTCAGAACCACACGGCACACAATTCGGAATTACGGCACTTCCGAACACCCTATAACACGGTCACAGCCCTCATAGGACGTCCAAGACATCCACGGAACAATGGACTAACCAAGGGGTTGAAGTCAAACCAACCGAAAGCCAAATCAACGAAAAGGAACACTCTGGGCAAGTGGCAGTCACTCCATGGCCACTACCAGACAGCCCAGCAAAGTAGCGGTCTCATCAGGACCGCTAACAAAAGTAATGGTCTCCAAAGGGCCGCCTCCTGAATATGGCGGTCATGGCCAGACCGCCATTTAACAGGAAACCCCAAACACAGAAAACACTCAAAACCAGGCATAATGCGATCTCATGGGGGCCGCAACTTTCATAAGGTGGTCACCCCAGGGCCGCCTCTTGGAGGTGGTGGTCATAGCCAAACCGTCTTCTCCAGGCTACCTCTAGAAACGCTCGATAAGCCAAACAAGTGGTGGTGTCCCTCTGATCGCTACCTCAGGTGGAGATCATTCGCAAGACCACTACTTGCGAACTGACATATGAGCCTAATCAACTTAAAAAGCCAAATAGCGGTCACCCAAGGGCCGCTACTACCAAATTGCGGTCAGGAACAAGACCACTACCTGAAACTGACTTAAAACACTTAAGAACCAAATAGCGGTCTCACTTGGACCGTTTCTTACAATTGGCGGTCCTACTAGGGCCGCCTTATCAAGTAGCGGTCTCTGGTACGACCGCTACTTCCTACCGGTGTGAAACTTGTAGGAGAGTAGAAAACTCGGTCTTTCCATGCCCCAATCGTTCCTAAACGACTGGGAAACATGCGTAGACTCGGTATCAACCTTCCAGAAATCGGAAGGGATCCAGAAAACCACAAAATAATAAGAAAAGGGCGATTTTCACAAATCCACCCAAAATGACTCACATGGACAAACGGCCTCATACCGACCCCAAATCACGGGCAATTATAGCCAAACTGACGGGAATCGAATCCCAAGAAGCTGGGGGTTCAAATTCTATGATTAGAATCAAAAACCATCACCTGGAATGGCGATTTCGTATCACACCCCCAAAATATGCATTTTCCCTTAAAGCAGGAAAACCCACTCATACTAGTGCTTATCGGCTTGAAAACGCAAGGGAAGGCAGGAAATAGGTAGAGTATCCATCCCCCTACCTCCACCAAAGATATCGCGTGTCGAAAATGCCGAAAACCATCACACGAACCCACGTTGGCTTCGAATCCACAGAACGGGATCGCGTCAACACCACGCTCCATTCCTTGCACCATCACACTCCACGACACCTCCACGGCATCCCTGCCTCATCCACCTCTGCCATGGTCGCGCACCCGGGGGAGAGGGGAAGAGAGGAGAGAGAATGGAGGGGGAGAGAGTGAGAACGGCGGGAGGAGAGAGGAGAGAGGGAGGGTTAAAAAGAAAGGAAATCAAGAAATTTTGAATATTTCTGAAATTTGATTTTTGGCCTGAAATTTCATAAAATCAAAAAAATATGAAAAAATAGCCTCCGCGATCCTCAGAAAGAGCATAATGCACCTGCAGCGTCCCGGAGTCTCAAAACTTAATGGTTCACTCTCCACGGTGTTCCGCAGGCTATACAGCAGAAAAACCCAAGTGGATCACAAAACACAATTCGGGACCCACGAAAGCGCTCTGAAAGCTCTCCGATTCCGATATGAAGGATCCAGGATATTACAGCTGATGACCCCTTCAAGTTGGGAGGAGCTTCGACAACTTCGAAGCTGGGTGCTGGTTGAGAGGGCCATGGAGGGGGGGCTCAGGCTGGCTTAGGAGGAGTTCGAGATAGTAGAGCATCTTGAGCGGTTGGAGAAGGCCGAGACAAAACTGTTCAAGGAGCACTCTGACTTAGATAGAAGATGTGTCCAACTTTCGTCCGAGGCCGTAGACCTTCGTGGCGAGGTTTGGTCTCTCCAAGACTGATCTAAGGGGGACCAAGAGAAGATACATTCCCTGACCAAGTAGCTTGAGAAGGTGAATTATCGATCCAACTTGAAGTCCAGGACCTTGGGCAGTGAGCATCGGCTTCCTGAAGCCGACTTAAAATTGTGAGAGGCCAAAAGGGAGGCGCTCCAAGGGCGCCTTCAGATGGCCGGGCAGGAGCTGGCGGAGGCCGAGGCCTTAGCGGTAGAAATCTTCCTTGAGTCATAAGAATATAAGAAGACTCTGGAGAAGAATGCTTACACCTATTATAGGCCAGGTTTCTGACGTGGGCTAAGGAAATGCTTTGCCCAGGACTTCGGTCGAGCTGTTCGGCTAGCCCGACAGTAGGTTAGGGAGGAGCTCGTGTTTGAGCTAGGGCAGTGATTCAACCTAGAGGAGGAAATGGTGAACCCCCCCCATCGTCTCCCAAATCTCCCGACTCTGCGGTGTCCTCAGCTTCGGGCGAGGAGGCTGAGGTAGCATCGTCTTCCCCTGACACGGGCCTACTTGCCTTAGTCGCTTTGGGTGGTTCCGTGGCCCAAGTAGTTCCCACACTAGTGGGGCCAGTGCTGGTCTAGGAAGCCCCCTCAGAAACCAAGCCTCAGTTGCCTGCTGGTGGGAATGCTCCCCAAGATTCTGAAGGGTCTACACTTCCTACTGCTAGGGAGAATTAGCTGCCTCTTGGGGCTTCTTCTCTAATCTCCGTGGACTAAGTCCCTTGTGTATTTTACTTTCCTTCTGTAAGCTGTTGCTAGCGTACTTCACCCTTTGTTAAAGTGTTTTTCCCTATAAAACTTTCTCTATGTTCTAGCATGCGTGTATGCGTATCTCGTTGCGATATCATCGTATGATCCACTCAATGATGGTAGCGATTCTACGTGTTGTCAGGTGGCAGTTTCACCTGTACAGTTCCTTGGAATTTGCACGGGCGTAGGCTTCACCTGTTTCCAATGGCAAATTCATAATGGCCTTCTGGAGATCACGGCTCCTCGAAGGGTCGTGCACATCCCATCGGGATGCTATGTGGGTTAATGGTGGGCATTTTCGATGAGGGTCGTCTCGTTTCCCTTTCTACCTATAAATAGGCCACTGAGGGTGCTTGAACGAGACACTCATTCTCCTACTGTCTCTATCCTGCTTCCCTTCGGGCTCCCTACTGTCTCTCTTCCCACCTTCCCCTTTGCTGTCGGCGAGAAGATGGAGCCTGCCGGCGAGGATGAGGATGCAGACGCTCTCTGGACCCTGACACCCACATCATGATAGCAAAACAGAAGATAGAAAACGGGATGACATAAAGGAACATGACATAGAAGGTGGAGGGATTCTTCCTTAAGTCGTTATGGTGTGCCCTCGGAGAGGGAAGGGTGGGACTGGGGGTGCCGCCGCGGGTACTCCTCCTCTATGAGGAGACGAGGTGGCGGAAAACTAGGGTGATGAGGCATAGCCTTGTCCCTCCCCTTTAGTCCTACCTCTCATATCCTCTACGGTCCTCCTTCTTCCTTTTCTTCACCTTTGCATCCCTCTTCTATGACATTGGGCCGGGCCGATGATCTAAACCCCATCTTTCTTTTTGTCCCCAGTCTATACCTTTCATCTTACAGGCTAGACCAAGGTTTTCTTCTTGTAATGGACTAGTTAGCTTGGCTTGGGTAAGATTTGTGAACTCAACGACTAAGCCAATTTCCACTCAGGTGGAGTCAGTGCCTCGATGAGAGGTTATCAATCTTGCACGAGCCGAGCTATCCACCACTTTGCATCAACTTTTATTTTCAGTATGTACCAAAGGTTGTATGAGTTTTCAAGAAATATATGAGAACACTATAAGATGCATGCAATTATATTCCTTTACGTAGAATTTTGCATGAGTCTGCTTCCCACTGTTCAATGATAAAACTTTCTTAGTGACTTGGCATTCCACATATGTGGAATAGTTTCACCTCCAAGTGTTGCTAATTCGTATGCTCCTTTGCCGAAGACCTCTACTACATGGTAGAGGCCTTCCCAATTGGGTGCCAACTTCTCTGCCACCTCGAGTGCCCGAGAGGCTTCAACCTTCTTGAGGATTAGATCCCCAGGGAGGAACTGCTGGCCCTTAACTCGAGCGTTGTAATACCGAGCCATGCACCTTTGATACTCCATCATGCGGATTCTTGCGGCCTCACATGCCACGTCCACCAAGTCTAAATTTTCCAGTAGTCTTTGATCGTTAAAATTTGGCTGAAAGTGAATGACTCGAAGGGAAGGACTTCCTATTTCAATTGGGATGACTGCCATGGTACCGTAGACCAACTGTAATGGAGTTTCACCTGTGGCAGCTCTGGGAGTCATCAAGTAAGACCAAAGTACGCTCGATAATTCTTCGAGCCAATTTCCCTTTCCCTTCTCAAGTCTGCTCTTCAATCCCTTGAGGAGGGTCTTGTTCACATTTTCAACTAGACCATTGGCTTGCGGGTGGGCTACCGAGGTGAAGTGATTGTGGATTTTTTGGTCGACACACTACTTCTTGAAATAAGAACAATTAAACTACTGACCTGTTGGGTTTGTTGAACTCCCTCATTATTCTTGGTTGCTATGGTTTTGATGATAACAAATATTGTGTGTATTCTGTGTAAAAGAACATGAGAGTGGTGATGGTTTTTGAGCTTGTAATGGTTTAATGCTATATTGAATGCATGGATGATCATATCATATGTGCTTGATTTAACTTCCATTTAGTTGATAATCATTCATGTTTGTGGAAAAATGAGTTGATGTTAAAATCAATATAGTCAAGCCTTGAGTGAGCTTTCATAGTTGAGATTGATTTTTCATATTGCTAGTCATGCATATAAGCTCATGGATGGTTATGATTAGAAGCTCTATGCATATTTTGGTGTGTTCAGTTAAGAAGCTTTTATAGAGTCACTCATAATCCATGATTTTGATATCCATGTAGATCTCATGTTCTACCTTGTCTTTTACAGGAGAGAGATGGTTAGAAGACATCCAAATATCACTTGGATGCATGGTAATATCTATTTATGTGAATCATGGTGGAAAGAGATTGATATGAGGTTTTATATTATTGAAACTCCAAGGGATACTTGGTTTTTGTGTTTAGACATTTAACCTCTTCCTAGTCCCTTGTGCTATCCATGTAGCATATACTCATTTGGTACCTTCATGTATATTCTTCATAAGGTATTCATGCTAGATGCATAGTTTGAATTCCTCATGAAATTGGTGGCTGAAATGAATTGATTGAAACTCTCACATTGAATGATATTCGTTTTGCACATGTTGAACTTTAGCATGGGCTTAACCTTAGCACGGGCTTTCATGCCCTTTTATGGTGTCAACCCCATGTTTCCTAAGCATCACTCTAATGCATATTGTTCATGGTACTGTGAAGAGAACATGTGTTAAATTCAATCATATCGTTCATGTGGATTTTGGTTTTACAATGCTACTCTTGTTGCACTTGTTGCATAAATTGCATTGATATATGAACTTGATTTCTTGATGTGAATAATCATGTTTTCCTTAGTTTTGATCAATGGTTTTCATGTCTATACTTGGTCAACTAACCCTTTCTCTATTTCAATTTTGTAGGGTGAACACTTGGGGATTGGTCTAATCCACTTTCAGACTGAACTTCTACAGTCTGGAGAACTACAGAGTTTGGTCGACCGAACTAGCCAGAGAGGTTGGTTCATGTGTCTGTAAATTTTAGGTCGACCGCCCCCAACCTTAGGTCGACCGTTTGCGGTGAAAACCAAAAAACGGGGATCCGAAAACCTTCTAAACTCTATCCAAATGGAATGTTTTGTTACCCCTTTACCCTTAGGGTTAATATACATATGTTAGAGGGGTCTTTCATGGGTTTTGTGAAGGCTATATGTGTCTTATACATTCTCTTATATATATACTGGTGTGAGCTCTGAATTTCATGAGGAGAGAAACCCTAAGAGCTAATATTTTCTATCTTGCAGGTGAAGAAGAAGGAAAAGGGTTGGAGCTACAAGAGAAAGGGAGATTTTATCTCCTACAAGTGATTTCTGGAGTTCGTGGAAGAAGAAGAAAAGGAGCGGATTGACAAGAGGAACAAGAGGATGCAAGAATAGCCATCATCTGACTTCCTTCCGACTTGTGCCTCAAGGAAAATCTTCAACTGGCTGTTGGAGATCAAGGGGGATTACTTCTATATCTTTTCTATTTCATTTGTGATGTTCTCCATGCCTTATATATTGGGTCTAGCATTATTTGAATGTTTGTGTTTATTTTCCGAACTGAAAATACATTGTGTGTGTGTGACCGTCTGTGTATACGGTCGTGTTTGATCGCCTGCGTGCGGTCGTGTGTGTCGTTGTGCTGCATTTGTTGCAGCGTGTGTGTGTGTGTTGTGATCCGATCGTCGGATCGTGTGGGAGACTCCGTCTCCGTGTGTGTGTGTGTGTTGGGGCGTGTCCCTGTGTGTGTCTGAAGCGTCGTCTCCGTGTTGGGAATTTATCCCCGAGTGAAGCCTCACCGGTTCGGTGAGGGGTGGACGTAGGGAGCCCATCGTGGTCCCGAACCACCTTAAAAATCCCCTTGTCTTGTGATTTGCATTGTGGGTGTTTGTTTATTTGCTTAATCCGTTTACGTCAACGTGTGAGCACGGTGAGATTGAGTGAATTAGTTAGCTTGTTTAGTTAATTTTCTCAATCTTGTTAAACGTTGTTAATTCCGATGCGTAAGGTTTTTAATTAGCCACCTAGTGTGGGGGACAATTCAACTCCCCCTTCTTGTCCGTTCGCATACCCCGGGGACCAACAAGTGGTATCAGAGCCACGACTCTATTTTCTTGGGTCTAACGACCTTTAGAGTTATCCCTCGGCGAGTTTTATTTAGCAACATGTCTATCTTTACTCTTCCTTCTCGTTATAATGGTAATAACTACATTTCTTGGAGAAATAGCATGTGTGCTTATCTTGGTTTTAATGAACGTGAAATTTGAGAAGTTATATGTAATGGTCCACATAAACTCCCATCAAATGAAGCTAAATGGAGTGAAAACATATAAAGAAAAATGATGTCAATCTTAAAGCTTTGAATTTTATGAGGAATTGCATAGAGTCTAATGTTCTTTCTCGATTTTCTCCTTGCAGGTCAGCCAGAGATGTATGGGAGAAATTGGCTAGGTTTGAGGCTAATGCAGAAATTGAATTGCTTGGATTATGAGGAAATATGTTTTTCTATGAAATCAAATTTACCTTTGAATTGTAATATCTTTCAAATTGAATCTGAAAAATCCTCTTGTTTCAAAAAGGTAAAAATTTTTGAACTGTGGAATTGCTTGATCAAATGCAACAATTGGTATTGAATGTTAACCATGGCTCAGTTCAAAACTTATTGACCTTGTGTGGTTGCTTTGCATGAATGACAAGTTATTTGATCTGTTCAAACTGAAAATTTATCTCATGCAATGTTGTTTTGAATGATCATAGTTGAGTATTTGGGTTCTAAGGAAAATTTTTCATCATGAAGAAATCTGAAATAAAATGCTAATGGTTCAATGCTAAATTCATTGAAAATCCATCTCATGCATTTACTTGCTTCATACTTTCTTAAATGTTCAAGTCATTGCAAAAACTAAAAACTTGCATAAAAATAATGCATTGACATATTTGCATATCATTCATAGATCATGCATACACTGTGAATATAAGTCTCATGCATATGCCTCTACATACTTTGCATACTTGCGTGCCTTAATGCCATGATTTTTCGATATATCAAATGACGTTTGTGGACGAGTGGATTATGTCAACTTGGAAACATTCCCTAAAAGTGAGTAGAGTCTTCGGACTCACACCTCCGTCACGTACCGAAAATCAACTTGTGTGAGCATATTTCCATAACCTTGCTTGATTGCATGTATGTATATTATAAAATCTTTCTTGAAAAATTCCAAGACCTCACCTCCTTGCTAAACAACAGTGCTGTGATTTTATTCATATGTGATACATGTCATATATTAAGGGGGATAATTTGTTTCTAACCGTGCATACATTTAGGGGGAGTTATAGCTGTGTCTTGTAAAATTCAGTTCATACATGCAAAATAAAACTTTACCCCCACACTCTTGCACATAATGAATTTAATGACTTTACTTGATAGGATTTTAGAAATTCCTTCCAACACTTTAAAGGAAACTTGAATCTCTACATGGACATTAAAGAGTAATCGTGAGGAAAAAGCTGCCTACCCCATAAAATTCAATAAGTGGTATGTCAAACCGAGTAGCTGGGAATCCCCACTGAAATAAATGAGGAAACTCACGTCGAAAGGTAAAGCAAAAGTCCACATGTGTGATGAATCTAAGTAGTCGGGAATCCCCAATGAGACATATGAGGAAACTCGAGCCGAATGGTGAAGTCCATTAAAAGAAACAAAATCGGGGTTGTGTGAAGCTACCGAAAGTCGAGAATCTAAAGTGAACGTGTAGAGAGGAGATTACATTCTAGTGTTCTTTAGAAAATCTAAAAATCTATATATTTTGAAGCTCATTGTTTATTACATCACATTTCACATGGGCATTTTTGTTATGTATGTATTCTATGAATTTGTGTACACTCATGGTTTACGTAGTACTTCTAGTTGTGTATGCACAAATCTCTTAGTTATGCTTCATGTCATACATTCTTGAATTTGAATCACATGCCCTTTTCTTTAACTCGTGCCTCATTTAGGGGGAATTACTATATGTAATATTTGTGTGCATGATGGTTGTGTGTGTGCTGCTGGAGTTACGATCCAGAGTGTTTAGGGTTCATTCCCGTGTTGCTGTGTCTACAACGTGAGGAGAGTTCTCCTCATGGGGATTTATCTCTGTGTTTGTCCAGGCATCGTCCTGCGTGTGTTTGGAGCGTCGCCTCCGTTTTGGGGATTTATCCTCGAGTGAAGCCTTACCGGTTTGATAAGGGGTGGACGTAGGGAGCCCGTCGTGGTCCCGAGCCACCTTAAAAACCCTTGCGTTGTGGTTTACTTTATGGTTGTGCTTAATAGCTTAATATGTTTATCTTGATCATGTGTGAACGGTGAGATTGAGAGAACTAAGCTAGTGTGCACGACTTACTAGAGTAGTCATGCTGGCAAAGACGTTGCATTGACTTGCTCGTGCAGAGAAGGGATGCTTCGACTTTGAAGCTCATCCATATGAAAATCTGTTCACACAGCAGTCAAATGCATAGACTTAATAGGGCGTACAAGCTAGTGTGCACGAGCTCAGTAGGTGTAACGACCCGAGAATCCGATTACCGGGAAGGCCCGATAACACGAGACTCGCACCGCCACCCACGAGTCTGAAGACTCGGAAGGGTTAAAAGGATGGTGTGGAGACTACACAAGTATCATAAATAATTATAGAAATTAAACAATTATAATTAAACATGGAAATAAATTAACATTTTACATGATACATGGTCCACAAGATAACAATTAAATAACAACAGTAGTAGTCCACAACTAGTACAGAGACAAAAAGAAAAGTACAGCTACACGGGGCATACCCCGGCTCTGACTTCTGGCACTAACGCTGGGCACCTGAACCACGCTGAGCCTCAGACGCGCTCCCCTGAAGCCGCGCCTCGCTTGAAACACGATGATAACACGCAGGGAATGAGTCTCAGAAGAAGACTCAGTAGGGATAACTCGAACCCTACCTCGCAAACGGAGAAACCGCTACGCTAGTAGTAAACGAGTACCTCGGAAAAGGAAGCCCTGCCATCTACAAAACACCGGTCTCACGGCGCGAAGATCGACACATGTGCCACGGTGAAACGATCGGACCACCACGGCCAATACGACAAAACCTGAAGGTCGAAGTCGCAACGACTGATAGTCTGTCACTCCCGACTCGATAGGAGTACCTCCCACTAGAAGCAAGGCAGAATGAGTCCACTGACGTCTTAGTCCGCGTCTCAGGTGTCTCCCTCCGGCCTAGCGGGAACTGAGACACCGTACAAGTAACCACAAACAAGTGACTAGTTGGGGTCACGCCCGTCAACGTGGGTCCAACCGTCCCCAACCACGTGTGCTCACACAGACTGCGTGTCCCTGGTCTGGCTCTCTGACTGGTTTTCCCCTCAGTCGGACTCTGGCTGCAAGGCGTGAGTCCCAACGGAAACCAGTCTAAAATCATCCTCAGGGTAAGCCCGTACACCTACTCCTAGGTGAGACCAGCACACGCGTATTGGTGGGCTACGACTAGTGGAGGGTCACTAAAGGAGTAGACTCTCAAGTCAACGGAAAACTACGTCTGCGTCCGACGACGTATGGGGACCGTCCCACGTACCAACACCGTCGCACGGTGACCACAGTTGGAGAAGAAATGGGACTGCGAACCACCCGGTATAGTCCTGAGCCTGGCGATCTACTCTAGACGTACCACAGGCTCCGACGGTCTAAGGCTGGACCGTTACAGCCATATGACAGCCCAACACAGGGGCGTCAGACCCTCTGCGCAAAAATGACTGTGACGTGCCTACCCTGGTGTGTCACTGGCCCTAACGCACCCAGCCTGGTGCGTCACAAGGCACGAAGGAAGAAACTGTGACGCGTGCCACTCGGTGCGTCACAGACTGTAATGGACCAACCCTGGTGCGTTATAGGGTGGGAATGCGTCCGCTCTAACGCACCCACACAGGGGCGTCACAGGGCCGTGACGCGCCAGTCCTGGTGCGTCACAGGCCTTGACCCCCAACGGTCAAAACCAACGGTCAAACCAATGGTCGAATCGTCCCTGACGGTCCAACCCAGGTGCGTCACAACGCCCTGGCGGTCTATCGTGGGACCGTCACATCCCACAGACCCCAAGTTAGCTAAAACAGGGCTATAACGCACCCTCCTGGGCGCGTCACACTGTGTGAGGGTCACTGGAAGGACCGTCACACCGACCTGGCGGTGAAACGGTGTGAAACACCCAAAAACATCAACCACGCCCTCATACCTCCATAGGAGAGGAGGAAATCAAAGGGGAAGACCCCTGGGGACCCCTAGCATGCTTCTAGGCCATCAAAATGCCGAATCGCGGCTCAAATCCATAGATCGGGAGAACTCCCCCCAAAACATGATTTTGCCCTAACCCGCTCAAAAACACCCCTCTCGGCTCCCATTCGGCCTATAAATCACGGGGGATGACGGGATGAGCATTGGGATTCGCCCCTTACCTCAATGGAGCGAATGCTTCGCCGAATCAAGCTCAAACCACGAAGAATGCTTTTAGAAACCCCGCTCCTTCACGCTTCCCACGAGCACCGCACGCCCACGAGATCACTTCGCCACCCCCCACGTCGCCGCGCTGTCGCCCCGCCGCCGTCTAGAGCCGGAGAGAGGCCCACCGCGTCGAAATGGAAGAGAGAGAGAGGGGGGCGGTCACGGTGGGAGGAAGAAGAAGAGGAGGAAGAAGAAGAAGAAAGAGAAGGGTGGGGAGAGAGAGAAAATGGGAGATATTTATAGAAAATCCAGAAATTTTGGAAAATACCAAAAAATTAAAAATTACATTTCCGCGATCCTCGGAACGCACCAATCGCAACGGTACCACTCTCGCCAAGGTGAACAACCAGGTCCACCCGCAATGAGGTTCCGAAGGAATTGTCGAAACACACACCGGGAATCGGAAAACACACGCGGAAAAGTTGCGGACGCACGCCGGGCCTCCGAAACAACTCCGGATCGCGCCAACCCGAACACAAAAGATGTCCAAAACAAAATTTTGGACACAACGGAGCCGAACACTCAAAGAAAGCAGATCCGGGACCCACGAAGAAGGATCCGAAAGGTCTGGGATATTACAGCCCTCCCCCCTTAAAGGAATTTCATCCTCGAAATTGAGAACAACCCAAGGGGAAAGAAGAGGAAGACTCACTCAAACAAGTAGGGGAACTGCTGACGCATCTCATCCTCGCGCTCCTAATAAGTCTCACCACTAGAGTGCCGCTGCCATACCACCTTAACCAAGGGAATGACCTTGTTCCGCAGGCGCTGCTCTCGCCTATCCTCAATGCGGACGGGAAACTCTGGGAGAGAAAGATCTGGAGTCACCTCGGGCCACACAGAATCCTCAAGCACATGAGAGTCATCGGACATATATTTCCGCAACATCGAGACGTGAAACACGTCATGCACTGACGCCAACTCAGAGGGCAACTACAGCCGATAGGCTACCTTACCAATGCGCTCCACAATGAGGAAAGGACCAACATAGTAGGGACTCAGCTTCCCACGCCGTCCAAAGCGCATCACCCTCTTCATCGGAGAAACTCTCAAAAACACACGATCGCCAACGGCGAAAGCGAGAGGCTACCGCCTATGGTCAGCATAGCCCTTTTGCCGACTCTGGGCCGCCAACATGTTCTGACAAACCAAGTGCACAACATCCACACACTACTGTACCAACTCCGGTCCTGTCAAAACACGCTCACCAACCTCGAACCAATCTAGTGGAGTCCGACACGGACGCCCATACAACGCCTCATAAGGAGCCATGCCGATACTCGAATGATAGCTGTTGTTGTAGGTAAACTCCACCAACGGTAGGTGGTGAATCTAACTCCCCTGCCACTCCAGGCAGCAGGATCTCAACATATCCTCCAAAGTCTGGATGGTCCTCTCTAACTGACCATCTGACTGAGGATGGTACGCTGAGCTAAATGCTAAATCCGTGCCAAGAGCTCGCTGGAAACTTCTCCAGAATCCAGACATGAAGTGTAGATCCCGATCTGACACAATGGAGATGGGAATCCCATGCAATGGAACGATCCGCTCCACATAAAGACGAGCCAACTTGGGCACACTCTAACTGACTTTGACCGGTAACAACCGAGTCACCTTCGTCAGCCTATCCACCAGCAACCAAATACTGTCCTGCCCACTCGGGGTCCTCCGCAATCCCACCACGAAATCCGTGGTCACGTGGTCCCATTTTCACGCGAGAACATCTAAGGGCTGGAGAGTACCTCCCGGTCGCTGATGCTCCGCCTTCACCTGCTGACAGGTCAGGCACCTGGCCATAAATTCGGCAACATCTCTCTTCATGCCAGGCCACCAGAACTACCTTCGTAAGTTCTGATACATCTTCGTCGCACCAAGGTGTACGGTGTACCTGCTCTCATGAGCCTCGCGCAACACCGCACGACGAACCTGCTCCTCGATTGGGACATACAGCCTACCTCGAAATCTCACGGCTCCGTCCTCACCGAGCTCCACATCAGCCATAGCCAAAATCTGAGGAACCTCAGGGTCCCCATGCTGAGCCTCTATCACTTAACAACGGATAGCAGGCGTGACAGTCAGACTCGTATGCACAGCTAACCCTGGCTCCTGAGGAATCTTAAGCCTAAATAAAATTTTGGGCACTTGTTCCCAGAGCCTCCACTTCCTCAACATCAAGGCACTGATCGCGACCTTCTGACTCAAAGCATCGACGATGACATTCATCCTGCCTGGTTGATAAGACAGGGTGAAGTCATAATCCTTCATAAACTCCATCCAACGCCTCTGCCTGAGGTTAAGGTCCCTCTGCGTGAATACATACCTCAAACTCTGATGGTCAGTGAACACCTCAAACTTCTCACCGTACAGATAATGCCTCCAGATCTTCAGCGCGAAGATCACAGCCGCCAACTCCAGGTCATGGGTAGGGTAGTTCTCCTCGTGGAGCTTTAGCTGCCGCGAAGTATACGCCACCACTCTACCATGCTACATGAATACAGCACCCAATCTGACCCCGGAAGCATCTATACACACCACAAAAACTCCCGATCCAGAAGGTAAAACCAACACCGGAGCCGAGGTGAGCAATCTCTTCAGTTCCCTGAAACTCTGCTCACACTCATCAGACCAGACGAAAGGCACATCCTTCCGCGTGAGCCTGGTCATCGGGGCTGCAACGTGAGGAAAATCCTTGATAAACTGACGATAATAGCCCGCAAGCCCCAAGAAACTCCAGATCTCCATCATAGACCTCGGCCTTGGCCACTGTATTACTGCCTCGACCTTGGCAGGGTCCATAAAAATACCATCACCAGAAATCACGTGCCCCAAAAAGTGCACCTCACGAAGCCAAAACTCGCACTTACTGAGCTTCGCATATAACTGGTGATCTCGCAACGTCTGCAGCACCACACCCAAATGGTACGCGTGCTCCTCAGCAGACCGTGAATACACAAGGATGTCTTGCACAAACACGACCACGAACTGGTCCAGGTAAAGATAAAACACCCTCTGCATCAAGTCCATGAAGGCTGCGGGGGCATTGGTGAGCCCGAACGGCATCACCAAGAACTCATAATGCCCGTATCTCGAGCTGAACGCAGTCTTCTCCATGTCACACTCTTGAATCTGCAACTGATAATAACCGAACCGTAAATCAATCCGTGAGAACACTCAAGCAGACTGAAGCTGGTCGAACAAGTCATCAATCCGCGGTAACAGATACTTGTTCTTAATGGTTGCCTCGTTCAACTGACGGTAGTCAATGCACAACCTCAGACTACCATCCTTCATCTTCACAAACAACACGGGCGCACCCCAAGGGGAAAAGCTAGGATGAATGTATCCCTTGGCCAACAACTCCTGCAACTGCGCCCTCAACTCCCTCAACTCAGCGGGGGCCATACGGTAGGGAGCCTTCGCCAAAGGTCCCGTACCAGGCACAATCTCGATCACGAAATCAATCTCCCACTGGGAAGGCAATCCAGGTAAGTAATCCAGAAAAACATCGGGAAACTCACACACTAATGGAATGTCCTCGACATCCAGACACGGATGGTCTACCAAGACCATAGAAGCGAGAAAACCCTGGTAACCCGCGTTAAGCAAATGACGAGCTCGAATCGTAGAAATAAGAAAGCGGGAAGAGGAAGACCTGATACCTTGGAAATAAGAGGTTGGTCCATGAAGTCGTCGGAAATAAACCCTCTTCGAGCCGCAATCCACCAACGCATGATGTGCCTCGAGCCAATCCATGCCCAAAATCACATCAAAGTCCTGAAGCGGCAACGCATAGAGCCTAGCCGGCAAACTCCGCCCTTCAACCCACACAGGAACCTCATCGAAACAATACGGAGTGATCATAAAATCACCCGAAGGCAATTCCACTGCCAAATCACAGGACAACTGGGTCACCGGCTCCTCGATGCTCAGCGCGAAATCCTCCGAAATAAACGAATAAGACGTGCCAGAATCAAACAAAACCCGAGCCGCACAACCCAAAATCTGAATGGTACCTTCCACAAGCTGCGACGCCACTGCCTCTGCCCTGGTCATGTGTGTAATCTGGCCTCGAGATCTCTTCCTGCCTCTCACACTCGCAGACCTGGGTAGCGGTGGATATTGTCCCTGCTGCTGTGGCCTCTGCTGCTGGGGAACCTGCTGTTACTGAAGAAACTACTGCTGCTGCTGCTTCTGCGGATAGTCACGCACCATATGCCCTGGCTGGTCACACCGGAAATAAACTATCGACGCCGTGCACTACCTGCCTGGATGGAACTCGCTACACCGTGGACACGGTCCTCGCGATCCACCCACTGATCCCTGACGCTGAAAAGGAATCGGCTACTGTACACTGCCCGATGATGCCTGCTGCTTACGGCCTCCCATCTTCTTCCTTCGGAAACTCTTCTCAAGGAACTTCTTGACCTTAGAGCCAAAAGACACAGATCCTGTCACTAACGCTACTGGTGCCGGCGCTCTTGAACCACCCGATGTGTGCTGAAAAGAGCCCTGCTACTGGGTAGCCGACTGCTGGCTGCGACCTGACAAAGACTGCCCCTGGCTGATCGGTCCTCGAGTCCTCTGCATATCCATTTCCAAAGAAGCCGCCACACAAGACGCTGTCTCCAAATCAGTGGCCGCATTCACGATCAAATGGTGCTTCAACTCCTGTCTCAAGCCCTGTACGAACTGCGCGGTCTTCACCTTCTCATGCTCCATGATATGAGGTGCATACTGACCTAGCTCAACAAATCCGGCCCTGTACTGTAACATGGACTTGTCGCCCTGAACCAGCTCCAAAAATTGACGCATCCGCTGCGTAGAAATATACTCTCGACAGTAGGTACGCTCGAAAGCACTGACAAAGTCACTCCACGCAATCTGCTCAAGTGGACGAAGCTGGAAAGACGTCTTCCATTCGGAAGACCACCACTCCCAAGCCGTGCCCTGCAACTGGTTGTAGGCCAACATCACCTTGTCCTCCGCAGTACACCGCATGGAACTGAACACCCGCTCCATCTCATCGAGCCAACTCTGAGCCATATCAGGGTCTGGCTGACCGCCATAGTAAGGTGGATGGAACTGCATGAAATCCCTTACTGCTCGGCCTGGCCCACCGCTTGTCGACGAGCCCTCACCAGCCTCTCCACCGAACTGCTACGACATAGCTGGTACATGCCACGGAAGAAATCCTCGGCCCCTGAAAACCTCGCAGCATCCGCTACCTCGGTGGCCGTTGGTGGCACTCTACTCTGCTCTTCCAGCTCTTGCTGAACCTCCTACTGGATCTCCTGACCACCAGCCGACTGCCCCTGTTGAGAGCGAGTGCTCCGCCTCGACGCCATGCTCGCTCTTGAAGCAAAAGACAGGAAACACGGAACAACAAGGTTAAGAAAAACACACGATGCCCGATGTCACGCCCCGAGCCTTTATTACAGCAGAAGACTAACTCGGGGAGCGCGAACAGCCGGCATGGTAAGCCTCTCGCAAGTAAGAATGATCAGAGCGCAAGACAATCACACACATAAATGCAATTGCACAGTATTTAATCAAACTCCAACTTTATTTCATAAATGATTAATAGTCAAATACAATTATTTTCCCATCATCTTTCACTCTACTAGACTCAAGAAATATGAAATTACATTGACTCGATCTAAACAATGTAGACTTCCTAAGTCTTCGCTCATTCTTTATTCACTCTCGGATCCACTACTTGAACCTTCCGAATCCGAACCCGACTCACTTCCGTTTCTTGAAAAAGATTGGAAATAGGTAATGAGCACACTTGCCCAGTAGGTATCTTCGCATCAACATGAAGGCACTATTAAAGTAATTAACATTTTTGCTCTAAAGAATAAGGCAAAATCATGCAATGCGATGATCACGTGATTAAACCAAAGTAATCCGATAATCATGTAAGATAGAATGAGAGCAAACATGAACTAGCAAGAATGTGACAAGAACATGATATTGGCCTTTCATGAACAAGAATGTATCGAGAATTTACTAACAAGCCACATAATCATCACTCCAGTATCTTTTGCTTATGAGCAAGTACTTCGTGAATTTCTGTGGAATATCAAGTAAGAAAGTCATGTCGTGTCGTGGATTTTCACTTATTTATAGAGAAAGTACTCCCAGCGTAATGCGACACCAGTAGCATCATACCCCATGGTTTATAAAATAGTATGTTTCCGACAATCAGCCGAGGGGACTAGCATAGAGCTCTTGAACACAATCAGTGCTCGATCGCATCTTCAAGTATAAATCAAGTTACTTCCACGCATGTAACAATAAAGTATGGCCAAGAATGTAATAAGTTCAATAATTTCAAGATAATAATAATCAATGAATGAACGCTTCAATTTGAATATGAGGAATCAAGAATGACATTAAACAATGTTATGCTCATAAAATAAATCGGTAGCATAACGGTATATTTCTTAACTTTCAGTCATTATATTAAGTCTATTAAGCAATATGATAAGTTCTAGATTATCAAGGGTCATCTAGAAACCTTGAAATATCAACCCTGGGGTCAAACCTCAAATTAAGTACTCAAGTAGTGTGATGGTCGTGTACTGGGCCGTGACATGATGTGACGGTCTAGTTCTCGGCCGTTACATTAGTCTGAATCTAGAACTAATAAAATAGACTCAGTGAAGTGTGACGGTCGTATAGTGGGCCGTTAGGTGCTCCCGACGGTCCAGTATAGGTCCGTTACATAGCTAGAACCAGAAAACACCGATAGTGTAATCTAATCAAATAGGTTTTAATGGTACAACCAACTCGGTGTCCTAGTGGGAATCCCAGGCTCGCGGAGAATTACGGAGGCCTTGAAACAAGATTTCTTAGTCCATTGGAAGGAATATCCAATAGAGAGGTCCTCATGTCCAAGAATAATGTTCCTATAGTGTAAAGTGAACTAATGGACAACATACCAGAGTATGTGCCATGTACTTAAAGAAAATGACTCTATAGATAGAGGAAGAATATGTAACAACGTGAAAGTAAGATAAACTCCGTCAATACAACATTGGAAAATCATGTTTTTAATTACAAAACTATAAAGTTTTGGCACGTAAAATTAACATAACTTAAAATAGTTCAAGATGCCTAGATCATGCAGATTACAATATGAATTAGTAAGTAAACTTGAAATAATAACAGGTCAAACCTTAGCTAACTAGGCTTAATTATAGGTTAATTTAACTGGTTACTACTCTGTCATGGGCTGACAGAACATAGAGTCTAACGGTCTAACAGGAGAGCGTCACAGTGCTTGTGACGGTCTATCGAGGGGCCGTTACAGTAATTTAATGCTCTTGTCCTGGTGCGTTAGAGACAACAGTGAAATAAAAATATAACAGAGTGTGTAACGGTCGGTCGTAAGGCCGTTATATCATGTGACGGTCCTACCCTGATCCGTCAGAGCCTCTGTTGACAATAATAAATAACAATGACCTAAGTTCAACTTGCATAATGTCTGAAAATCATACATATAATTTTCCACATGATAGAATGAAGACTAAACGAATATCATGCATGGGTTCTCTGTGAATTTCACAAGGAAGTTTCTTTTTAATTTAGTTAGGGCTAAGAATATAGATATATGCATGTCTCTACTAAAACATGAAATTCATGAGCTAATGTGCATGTAATCAAGCAAAATCAGAGGGCTTTTATCCCTGACATGTTATTTTTTCCGTTCATGAGATAACCTACCTCTTCTAAGACCTTTAAACTTCGAATTTGATGCTAGGTGCTACCCTTTGATCCTTGCTCTTCTTGTGGTAAATCAGCAACTTGGGAAGCTTCAATCTTCTTGGTTGCTTGGTCTCCTAGCACGAAATTTGGAGAGCTATTAGTCTAAAGTATACTAAACAAAAGCTTCTAAAGAACTTACCCTAAATTATGACTCCTTACCTTGATTCTTCACGAGTCAAAAGTAAGGGTCGTTCAGTTCAGAACTAGGTCCTATTTATAGGGTTTTGGCTAGGGTTTGAAGATTAGATCATTTCTAGAGTCCTTGTTAAAGCTTAGATCTACTTCTAAGAGTCCTTAACACCTCTATTAGTCTTCCTATCTCGATCCCTAAGAGATAAGTTAGCAAAAATCTAATCTTTTGGCTTGTTTTTCACTTCACGGAACTGCAGGATGTAACGGTCGTCCATAGGTGTGTTACATGGCTGTGGCGGTCGCCCGATAGACCGTTACACTCAACGTGTATAGAGTTTCATTTTAATAAAACTCTTTTGATAACTATCCATATAATTATTTTATAAAAATAGTATTTATCTTTAAAATACGTGAATAAGCTAATTACCTTCTAGAACATGGGCCAAACTTAATGGGCTTGGTCCTTAAACCTTTTGGATAATAATTAGATAGACTAGGTTAATTAGTTCCATCCAATTGGGCTTTACAAGGTCTTATTACTTCAATAATCCCTTTATTAATATATTTAGGTCTTTATAAATTCTAGAAAATTATTTTGTAATTCAAAAATTATTTATATAAATTCTGGGGCACTACACCCGATGCCAATGTCAACTGTACATCATCGCTGTGGACTAGTTGACTACTACAATTACTTATGATTCTTGTATAATTCCACAACCGCGCTCTGATACCAGCTGTAACGACCCGAGAATCCGATTATCGGGAAGGCATGATAACCCGAGACTCGCATCGCCACCCACGAGTCTGAAGACTCGGATCTCCCACTAGAAACAAGGCCGAATGCATCCACTGACGTCTTAGCCCGCGCCTCAGGTGTCTCCCTCCGGCCCAGCAGGAACTGAGACACCGTACAAGTAACCACAAATAAGTGACTAGTTGGGGTCATGCCCATCAACGTGGGTCCAACCGCCCCCAACCACGTGTGCACACACAGACCGCGTGTCCCTGGTCTAGCCCTCTGACCGGTTTTCCCCTCAGCCGGACTCTGGCTGCAAGACGTGGGGCCCGATGGAAACCAGTCAAAAACTATCCTCAGGGTAAGCCCATACACCTACTACCAGGTGAGACCATCACACACGTACTGGTGGGCTACGGCTAGTGGAGGGTCACTAAAGGAGTAGACTCTCAAGTCAACAAAAAATCACATCTGCGTCTGACGACGTACGGGGACCGTCCCATGTACCAACACCGTCGCACGGTGACCACAGTCGGAGAAGAAATAGGACTGCGAACCACCCGGTATAGTCCTGAGCCTGACGGTCTACTCTAGACGCGCCACAGGCTCCGACGGTCTAAGGCTGGACCGTCACAGCCATCTGATGGCCCAACACAAGGGCGTTAGACCCTCTGTGCAAAAATGACTGTGACGCGCCTACCTTGGTGGGTCACAGGCCCTGACGCACCCAACCTGGTGCGTCACAAGGCACGAAGGAAGAAACTGTGACGCGTGCCACTCGGTGCGTCACAGACCGTAACAGACCAACCCTGGTGCGTTACAGGGTGGGAATGCGTCCGCTCTGACGCACCCACACAGGGGCGTCACAGGGCCGTGACGCGCCAGTCCTGGTGCGTCACAGGTCTTGACCCCCAACGGTCAAACCAATGGTGGAATCATCCCTGACGGTCTAACCCAGGCGCGTCACAGTGCCCTGGCGGTCTATCGTGGGACCGTCACAGCCCACAGACCCCTAGTTAGCTAAAATTGGGCTGTAACGCACCCTCCTGGGTGCGTCACACTGTGTGACTGTCACTGGAAGGATCGTCACACCGACCTGACGACGAAACGGCGTGAAACCCCCAAAAACATCAACCACGCCCCCATGCTTCCATAGGAGAGGGGGAAATCAAAGGGGAAGACCCCTAGGGACCCCTAGCATGCTTCTAGGCCATCAAAACGCCGAATCGCTGCTCAAATCCATAGATCGGGCGAACTCTCCCCAAAACATGATTTTGCCCTAACCCGCTCAAAAACACCCCTCTCGGCTCCCATTCGGCCTACAAATCGTAGGGGATGACGGGATGAGCATAGGGATTCGTCCCCCTACCTCAATGGAGCGAAAGCTCCGCCGAATCGAGCTCAAACCACGAAGAACGCTTTTAGAAACCCCGCTCCTTCACGCTTCCCACGAGCACTGCACGCCCACGAGATCGCCTCGCCGTCGCCCCGTCGCCGTCTGCAGCCGGAGAGAGGCCCACTGCGTCGAAATGGGAGAGGGAGAGGGGGGCGGTCACGGTGGGAGGAAGAAGAAGAGGAAGAATAAGAAGAAGAAAGAGAAGGGTGGGGAGAGAGAGAAAATGAGAGATATTTATAGAAAATCTGAAAATTTTGGAAAATACTGAAAAATTAAAAATTATATTTCCATAATCCTCGGAACGCACCGATCGCAACGGTACCACTCTCGCCTAGGTGAACGACCCGGTCCACCCGCAATGAGGTTCTGAAGGAATTACCGAAACACACACCGGGAATCGGAAAACACACGTGAAAAAGCCGCGGACGCACTCCGGGCCTCTGAAACAACTCCGGATCGTACCGACCCGAATATAAAAGATGTTCGAAATGAAATTTTGGACACAACGGAGCAAGACACTCTGAGAAAGTAGATCCGAGACCCATGAAGAAGGATACAAAAGGTCTGGGATATTACAGTAGGTGTTATTCAAGAGAGTATGCACAGACATAACCTGAATGCAGAGTTAAGAAATGCACAAACTGCACACACACACATGCACAGACTCAGTGTTTACATGCAATCATATGCACAAACTTGATTCTAGTACATGGCCAACAGATGCACTGACTGTGAATACGCAGAGTACAAACATTGCACAGACCTAATCGAGCCAGAGATGAAAGTTGCACCGACTTAGCTATGCACATGCAAAGACCTCATGCGCTATGGAACATAAAGTGCCCAGAGTTATCTTGCACAGACTCTGCACGTGCATCAACAAAAGTTGCACCGACTACAACCCTGCACTGACCTAGATATGAACTGACATCAACATGCACCGAGGTCGAATGATAGAACTTGCACCGACTATGTGCAAGCGTGCAGCAGCAAGAAGTGCACCGACCTTTTATTGCCTAATACAAGACTTACACCAACCGTGTATGTGCATGATGGCCTATACCTTATATGCAGGTGAACAGTGATATGCTCGGACCTCAACCATGCACATAGCTATATCCATAGACTCGAATTGGCACTGAATTATGTGCAAAATGCTCACATATGCACCGACCTTGACCCTATTCTCACCATATGCACAGACCTATATCCAGGTGATGCAGACTTGAACATGTATGCACAGACCTTGTCTAGGCTGGCTATCATGTATGCACAGACCTTGTCTAAGCTGGCTATCATGAATGCACAGACCTTGTCTAAGCTGGCTATCATGAAGTGCACGGACCTTGAATGCATGCTGTCTATACTAGCATTGACCTTGAACTGTTCGATGAAATACCATGTACCCTGATGAAGTTGTACGCATGAAATGCCATCCACCCTGATGAAGTTGTACGCAATATAACATGCAAAAACCAGATGCTCATTCAATCATGCTCATTCAGTCTTTCATACAAACATAGTGTGACTTATAGTGTTTGCTATCATCAAAATCACAGGGGCACAATAATCTCCCCCTTTTTGATGATGGCAACACCACTATGAGTCACACTCGCTCAATTCAAACTATTCTCCCCCTTTGACCTCATCAAAAAAGAAATAGTTTGAGACGAGAGTTACAGACATACATGATATGATTGAATTAAAATCTTCTCCTCTGGGAAAATCATTAAGGCATAGAAAATACAGAGTCAGTTAAACAATTAAGCACCAATCAAGTCTATGTTGCAGATGTATTCTCTCCTTATGAAGAATGAATGCAATTCATGGAGAACCTGATGCTTACATGATGCAGACGAGACAAGAACCAATCGATATATCCTCCCCCTTTGACAAGATCACAAACAAGCCTCCCCCTTTAAAAAGTAATAAGTGCAGTCTAGACAAGACCTAACCTCTTCTTTAAAAACAATCCAATGCTCCCTGATCTGAATGAAGCAAGGCTTTCAAGAGTGTAAGGTGAGGGATATGTCAAGAAGACATTCATGAAGGATGACATGGCAGCATGTAGAATACATGATCTTTCAAAGAATAGAAGATTTTTAATAAGATACTTATTTCATAAATCTGAATAAACGGATGGTTCAGACTCTTCCATTATAGGGGCTTATGATTTTTTATTTGAACATCATGGTTTAAATATGATGTATACATAGTTTGTCAATAAAATTCTGTACTCATATTTGAACATCAATGTTTAATAAAAGTGAACCAAGCCCTCATATTTATATCTTGATTAACCTCCCTTCATCTTACTCAATCAATTTCAATGACTTCTTTAGAAATTACAATCATTAGTATTGAGGTTAAACAACATGAACGAATACAAATTTGGTTCCTGAGGATCAGCCACACTTCTTCAAATAATTTCAGATTTTTCTTTATGCACAGTACAAGATTTCATAGCAAGCTTACCAGGTGCAATTAAGTTCTGTACACACCTTGTGGCTAGAGGATACACGTTGTTTGGACGTCAGTATCCCTAAGCACTTAGTATAACTAACTGTCATGCTTCAGAGATAGTATTGACACCTCATGACATACTTCACCTTATTTCATTGATAAGTGAAGTATATTTCTCAGTATTCAAGCCACTGCTCTGCCTGGATTTTCAATGAATTTTATTTAGCAGAGTTAATTATGGCACTTCATGACACAGTCCTCTAGACTTCATGGTCAATGGACATGGTTTCTCAGTGACCGAAATCATTTCTCTGTCAGAATTTACACTTAGGAACATTTCAGAATCATCAGATGTTTAAAAACAATACTGATTTCATATAATTCAACCAAATAAAGCCATAATATTAACATTTTCAGATTTCAGAAGATTTTACAAGGTTCAACATGAAATAGTTGGTTAAAGTTTATTAAAATTGACTCAGATATTTTTAAGATATTCATAACCAAGCTCAATGAATACATTAGACTTAAACCAATCTGATCTTTTAGCCATTCATAAATCTTTATAATAGAAGATTCTTTAATGAATTGATTTTCAGATTTATGATCAAGGTATACGAATTGAACTCTTCTCAATTTTTTGAATTTTCAATGAGATTCAGCAGCATTCAAGTTGTGAACTGCACTAGAGTTTCAAACATGTAACAAAGATGAGCACAACAATGAAGGTGTCGACATTTGACAAAGCATTTCAAAGATGATGTCGACTCACTGTGTCGACACTTCCAATCAGGATAATTAATAGGTGCAGCAAAGAATATATCATAGAGAATTATAGATATCCAGAGGTCCATCAGATAGATTTACTCAAGAAAGACCAGCTCATAAGATTCGAAATCAAATCAGAGTCAAGTTCAGATACGTGAAATGGATGATCTCAAAATAAGGATGGGAGCTTTAGATGACTGATTGAAATAACAAGAAACTAGATGAATAGCCAGCAGAACACATTCTTGTTATATACTCCCCCTTAATGAATGCAATCTTGTTATTTTCAATATGAGTGATGTTCAATGAATTCTAACATAAGTGTATGCATTTGACAACATGTATGCTATGCATTGACTCCCCCTAACTTTATGCAATGTTTGCAATGAAGGCTGAACATATGATTTTGTGACTCATGCTCATTTAGACTGCCCTTATAAGCAATATGACCCATGATACTAGGCGGATAACTTGGTCTAAAGGACCATCTCACACATAGTAAGAACCTCCAGACAGATTTCACCTGCCTTTTAGTAGCTTACCATTTGACATACCATAGTGGTCATGCATGATAATGCAATACCAACAGTCCTAAGTGCATCAGATTTTCAATGACTGTATGTCAAATACATGTATATGCAATTCACATATATGCACAAATATGCAAACTGACTTCATGAGTTTCTAACCTTCTCTATGTGCACAAACAGATGTCAAAACATTAATGCATGCAGATGAGAAATGAATTCAACATATCTTCAATGAATATGTACACATACAGATCAAAATATAAATGTATAGACTAATGTTGCTCAATGCACTTGTTAAAGCAAATAAAAGTATGTATGCATGAGAATTTTATTTAACAACTTAAGCATACAATGCATCAAATGAGATTTCTACATGATTCAAATGAGCAATCTTGAAGAATGCAAGAATGTTACCTGACAATTTTAGAAATGGGGTTTTCATACTAGGAAGCCTTGGTTTATTTACCCCTCTTTATTCCTCAGCCCTAAGGCACACCTGCAAAGCAATTCCTCATTTTGCACCAGCAGGTACCCAAGGCATCTTGGGTCCTGAAATAACAGTGGCACCTCTAGCAGGTGTTCTAAACAATTTTTGTGCATGAAGGTCATCAAATCTCATCAAGTAACAATTATTCGTTGAATGACCTATTTGACCACAGTAATGGCATGATGCAGCAGATTTTAAATTCTTTTTATGAAAATTACTGTTGTTATGAAATTTATTTGCAGAGAGAAAATTCTGTTTACTAAAACTAGCTAGCCAACAATCAGCAGCTCTATGGCCTGGCTTCCCACATTCAAAGCATGAAGAGTTTTTCCTTTTATTAATTAAGTTATTCCTAGCAGAAGAATAGAAAGCAGGGAATTTTATATATTTAGAATTCAATCTATTTCCCTGAGCACGCTAGCCGTTCTTGACTATATGGCCATGCTTTCCACATTCAAAGCACTTAAGGTGCTTTCCCTTAGAACCAAAATTATTTCTTTCAAAAATATTTTTGTTAACAGGGAAATTAACAAATCTAGAACGAAATTTCTTTCCCTGATTATGCCAACATTCAGCAACAATGTGGCCCGATTTTCCACAATGAAAACATTGAAGTTTCTTTTTATGAGTTGCATGATTTTTAGCATGGAACAATTTATCATGCACTCCAACAGTAGACATGTCATCTATTTCCATTAGCCTACATTCATGCATGAGATGACCTATTTTATGACAATAAAAGTATTGAGGCCTTTTGGTTTGAACAGAAGAGGGTTTCTTCATATTAGAATTCCTAGCATGAATTCTATCAGATTTCAATTCATCCTTCTTCATGATAAAATAATCAACCATCTCATGGCCAAAATTTCCACAGTAAAAGTATTCAATATTCTTGACAATAGATTTGTTGGCCTAAACTTTCTTAGCATGCTGATTGTTATCATTCTTTTTTAATATTTTCCTTTTCTATTTTGTTTTCTTATTTTCTTAAGCAGCAGCTTGTTTAGGGGATGAGGTGGAAGTGCTAGCTATGTCTGAGCTACGCACAAAAGTTATATGAAGTTTATTCCTCATTCCCTGCTTAACTTGAAAATTACTGCCTTTCTTCATGCAGTTGTTTGTGGATACAAGATTCTGCTTCTCTTGATTAGCAGAATCAGACAGAGACTTATTCAAATCCAAAATCTCATTTTTAAGAGAAGAGATGAGCAGTTCAGAGTTTGTGATCTTTTCATTAAGCATAACATTGACGGTTTTGTAGCTGTCTATCTCTTCTATTAATGTACTCACTCTCTCACATTCATTTTTAAATGAACTCTTCCCTTTTTCAAGCATTAAAAGCCTCTCAGAAATAGTAGAATTCAGCAATTTCAATTCTTCATTTTCTTGTTTTGGTTTTTCTTCTGTCTTTTCAATTTTCTTTTCATTGAGCAACATTTCCTCTTTTAATGAATCAATCAAGGTTTCTTTTAGGCTCAAATCAGATTCCATGCTGTCACATAATTTTTTCAAAGATGAACAATCTTCACATGATCCTTCTTTATTTTTCAATTCTGATTTTAGATTTTCATTTTCATCCTTTAGACTTGTGATTTCAGCATTTTTCTCTTTTCTTAATTTTCTCTTTTCTGATTTAACTCTTTCATATTTATCTAGTAGATGCTCATGCATGGCAACTAAATCATCATAACTAATATCCTTGGTCTCAGAGTTTACCTGGGATGGAGACTCATCTGATTGATCACTCGGGTTGGCCATTAGGCAAACTCATTCTTGCTTCTGATAAATGGCGATTATCTTATCCATGATCTCCTTTCTTGAATGACATCCTGCAATACATGGAAACACTTCAGTGTTAACTGCGTCTCCCAGAATATTGAGAACTCTAGCGTTCTCACTGTGCTTAATTCTATCCTCTATAGACCATCTGGTCTCATTCCGAGGTAATTTATGTGGGCCTTTTGATACAAGATTCCATAGATTTGGATCAATGGAATTAATGTGAACACATAGCCCACCTAACCAGTTACTGAAGTTCGACCCATCGAAAACCAGAAGACGAGCCATTAACAGATAACAAGCAAGTTCAACGTACACAACAAACGATAAGTAATGCACCACCAAAAGCAATATAGCAGGATCCTCTGCAGATCGCTGGATCTGGTAAGTCAAAGACCTGCTCTGATACCAATTGATAGGTCAATATGTAGGTGCAGACAGATTCAGAGGGGGGGGGGGTGAATGAATCCCTCTTGAAAATTTACTCCAAAAACTGAGTAGATAAAACTCAGATTAGATAACTATTGCGGAAATAAAACTAATAGACTCGGTTGACAGAACGATCCACGGAATGACAAATTGTTGTCCTAAGAAGATGCTCGATAACAATTGTTCAAATAGCACACATGCAGTTGAATTGCATACTGATCACGATCCACTCAACAGATATGCAACTAGATCACGATCCTAAGTATGCATCTAGCGGAATCAAAAGAACAAGCCAACCACTGCACAGAAGATTTTTAGGTGGTTCGGTCCTCCAGACCTACATCCACCCCACACTCAAACCAAAGTGTGGATTCCGCTGCCAAATAGCTTGAAAATCGCTGGGCGACACAGCTTGCCTACAAATCGCTGACTAATAGCTTGCGCTGGGCCTTACAGCTTCGCCGACCGCTGACTAACAGCTTGACCGCTGGGTATTATAGTTTCTCCGTCCGCTGGGTAATACATCTTGGCCGTCTAGAGGAACCAATCATCTGCTACCGCTGAGCGACACAGCTTGCTCTGCTGGCTAACAGCTTGAAGAAAGATTCAAAAGAAAACAAAAGATAAGAAAACACAGCAACTGAAAGCTGTAAACTATATCAACACAGGTGTGGCTCCCATGGAGCTGACTGGATTGGATTTGATCCAGATTCCAGTAGGGACAGATCTTCTGATGAAGCTTCTCTTCTTCTCCTCGAACTTGCTATCTCTCTCTCTATCCTTCTTTCTCTTCTACTGCCTCTCTTTCCTCTCTCGAACTCTTGAACTTTCTTCTTTCTCTTCTGCTCTCTCTTTCTTCTTCTTCTACTGGCTCTCTTACTCTTCTCTCTGGCTCCACTCAGATGTCTTCTTTTCAGCGTTACTCCCTTTGCGCAGAAGAAAGGTCTTATATAAGGCTTCAATCTGGGGCCCACTAGCTCACACCCTAGGCATGTGGAGAGAATGTTACCGCTAGGAAGCTTCAGGAATCTTTCAGCCACCTGTCAGAATCTCCATCGTTTAGGTATCCACATGGTAGCTTCTTAGAATAATGATCAGCCTTGGATCAAGTGCCATTTGATTGTTCTGCTTATATCGCGTGCTCCTGTTCTTCTGATCCTTGTAAGTAAAGTACTCAGGTGCACATAAGATGCTCGAAACATGATTTTCCTCAATTGATCACTTGCGTGCTTAAGTTCCATATAAATACATGCACCGACTTTGTTGGTTGTTCCTGGTCGTGCTGGCAAAGGCATTGCACCGACTTACTAGAGTAGTCGTGCTGGCAAAGACATTGCATTGACTTGCTCGTGCAGAGAAGGGATGCTTCAACTTTGAAGCTCATCCATATGAAAATCTGTTCACACAGCAGTCAAATGCATAGACTTAATAGGGCGTACAAGCTAGTGTGCACGAGCTCAGTAGGTGTTATTCAAGAGAGTATGCACAGACATAACCTGAATGCAGAGTTAAGAAATGCACAAACTGCACACACACACATGCACGGACTCAGTGTTTACATGCAAGCATATGCACAGACTTGATTCCAGTACATGGCCAACACATGCACTGACTATGAATACACAGAGTATAAACATTGCATAGACCTAATCGAGCCAGAGATGAAAGTTGCACCGACTTAGCTATGCACATGCACAAACCTCATGTGCTATGCAACATAAAGTGCCCAGAGTTATCTTGCACAGACTCTGTGCGTGCATCAACAAAAGTTGCACCGACTACAACCCTGCACTGACCTAGATATGAACTGACATCAACATGCACCGAGGTCGAATGATAGAACTTGCACCGACTATGTGCAAGCATGCAGAAACAAGAAGTGCACCGACCTTTTATTGCCTAAGACAAGACTTGCACCGACCGTGTATGTGCAGGATGGCCTATACCTTATATGCAGGTGAACTGTGATATGCTTGGACCTCAACCATGCACATAGCTATATGCACAGACTCGAATGTGCACTGACTTGTGTGCAAAATGCTCACATATGCACCGACCTTGACCCTATTCTCACCTTATGCACAGACCTATATCCAGGTGACGTAGACTTGAACATGTATGCACAGACCTTGTCTAGGCTAGCTATCATGTATGCACAGACCTTGTCTAAGTTGGCTATCATGAATGCACAGACCTTGTCTAAGCTGGCTATCATGAAGTGCACGGACCTTGAATGCATGCTGTCTATACTAGCATTGACCTTGAACTATTCGATGAAATGCCATGCACCCTGATGAAGTTGTACGCATGAAATGCCATGCACCCTGATACCCTGATGAAGTTGAACGCATGAAATGCCATGCACCCTGATTAAGTTGTACGCAATATAACATGCAAAAACCAGATGCTCATTCAATCATGCTCATTCAGTCTTTCATACAAACACAGTGTGACTTATAGTGTTTGCTATCATCAAAACCACAGGGGTACAACACTTGCCGCAATAGGATCCTGGCTACTGACCTTCCTCCTTGATGTATGTAGTGACTCCGATTTTTAGATCGTGTATTTACCGGTTTTGAAATGATTCAGTGGGATTTGGATCGTTTGGTTCAAAAATTGAATACAAATTAATTATGTTATATTGAAAATCTCAAGGTTAAAAATTAATGAGATATTGGGCATATATGTAATTTTGGTCTTTTTAGGGTTTATGGGAAACCCTAACTAGTTTTTTTTAAACCCTAGTGCCTCTCTCCTTCTCCCCCACGATTCTCTCTTCATCTCCCACTCCTCTTCTCTCTCCCCTATGCCCCTCACTCTCTTCCTCTCTCTCCTTCATTCCGGCGGCTGACGGAGGCGGGGAGACGCGTGGAAGATGATGTAAGTGGCGTGTGGCGTGCAAGAGAGCGAGCGTGGTGGGGGAGCTTCGTGGATTTCGTGAGATGGAGCACGGTGGTTTCACATGGAATTAGCTTCTCTGGTATGGTAAAATGCCGTATGTGCTAGGGGGATGGATTCCCTAGCTCTAGTGTGGTGATTTCCCATAGATTTGTGCCATAAGGGTGAGATAGAGCGAGTTTTCTTCTGTTGGACTTGAAATGCATGCCTTGGGTTGAGCGGCGATTTCTGCCGATTTAGGCAGTGTTCTTTGATTTAAATTGCATGTTCATGAGATGCTGGATGTCGGGGCATGGTTTCCCTTTGATTGCGTCGCATTTCCCTTGTGATTCAAGGCCGAGATGAGGCCGAATGTTGTGTTTTGGAATGGGTTAAGCACGTTTGGGGCAAGAGATGGAATCACCTATTTGCAGGGTTTTTCTTGGTTCAATTGAGTCCTTCCGTTGTATCGGAGGCCGAGGAAGGGTTTTCTTTATTTTTCCCCCTCGTATGGGATGAGCGAGGCATGGAACGGACAAGTTCGTATTGGTTTGCGAAGGTTCGGATCAGAAGCGTGAACGTGGTCAACCTTCACACCACGTTCAGGTTCTGGATGATGAACGTGGCATGAATAAACACCGCATTCATCAGGAAGGCTGTAATTAATGCGGTCCAGAGACCAACCACGTCTATGATTAACACGGTCTTTCTCCCAATTGCGATTACATTAACACGGCCTTAGACCAGATTGTGTTTAACGAAGTTATTTGTTAACTGATGTTCTATTTAGGCTAATCGACCAGGGGCCTAATCAGTCCGTTTCGTGTCTAGAATTTGGGTTTTGTCCTAGAATATCTAAAAGTTATAGATTTCCATAGAAATTGGGCTATTTATACCCCGAATGGGCAGTGTTTGCCCAAAGTGTGATTTTGAGATGTGGGCCCTCTGATTGTTCATAGAAGGCCAGCTTGTGTAACTAAATTCGTGTATAAACCCCGTGCATGAGCATGAGTCATCAGGGATCAATAATGATTAAGTTTGTGTTCCGACTTGAGGCCGTGGTTTCTGTTACGTTTTGTGTTATGGATTAAGGTTGCATTCCCCTGAATGGTGAGTGCATGCCTAATGCTTTGAGTGTTTGAATGATGCTGTGTGATTCTATATTAAGTTACCCATAGAGGGTTATTCCCGTGTGGCATTGTATGACCGTTTAAGGGTCATTCGTGTGCATGTTAGTGGGCCGATGTGGCTATGTGACTCAGTATGGGATCAAGATAGTTGATTATTCTGGACTTATCAGAACTACGTGTGTTCTACAGTTTCTGAATGATCATATGATTATTGTTTTCTATGTAATTGGTCATGTGGACCTAGTAAGAATAGTCTTAGGGATGGATGCTTCGTGGTTTGCCTTTCGAGGTTGAGTTCTTGTGTTTTTGGTGACTTATGAGTTTACGTGTGTTTCAGACAGCCTTCAGTTGGCTACTAAATATATGGCTTTTGAGCTTGTGTTTTGATTAGCCACCTGTGACCATTCCCGCATGATGGGTACGTGTGTGTATATGATAGGAGCAGGCAAGAGCAGCCTGTGTATCACGGACGGACTAGGCGAAGATAGCCTTGTGAGCACAGTGCTTACAGAGTAGAGGCAAGGACAACCTCGAGCGTAAGCACCTTGGTTAGGACAAGAGTACATTGCTGATGGGTGCAGTGACACGTACCCTGTGTCGGGGAGCAGGACATGGCGGTGCTGACGGTTGTAGTGGTGTAGATCCTAGCCAGTTCAAGGGAGTGGTGTGTGTGAGTGTCTCTCCCCACTCAAGGACAAGGTGTGGCTGCATGCAAGATCCCCACTTGAGGATAGGGTGAGAGCTACATACGAGCAACGTAAGAGATCGGTTACCATTCGAGGTTGACGATACCGATAGCATTGTCGAGGCCGTCCTAGGACTGTGAGGTAGAGTTGTCGCAGAGGTGGGGTCATGGCTCCCTCTTAGGTTTGAGACCGAGGTTAATGACTTTGTGGTCATGGTCTTCCCAAGAGAGGAGGTTATACTTTCTATTATGTGGTTTCAGCTTGAGTCTTCCATCAGCATGGATGGATCTGCACGACAAAGGTGTCGTGGATTTTCTGATAGTGTAGCCATGATTGTCTAGTGGTTCTAAGGTTGTGACCTCCGTCTATGGTATTTATAGAGTAGCTGTGGAAGTTGTGATTCTGCTATTGGTTGTGTTGTGGTTGCCCTTACTGTGTTTTGCTGGCTACGACTACTACTGTGGTTCTTGTTGGTTAATTAGCTGATGTTACTGTTACATTTTATGTTGATTATTGTTATTATGGTTACTGTTATTGTGTTTGTGATGAGGTAGGGCTCTGCAGGACCCCTATGGAGCTAATGAGATGAGGCTCACCCCTTTCATTTTCAGGTCTGGTGTTCTGCCACGTGGTTCAGAGGGCGAGTGTAGCGCCTGCGGAGTTTATAGCTGCCAGTTGCCAGGGCCAGAGTAGGCTCATTTTTGTGTATGTACTCTTTCTTGTTAACTCTACTAAATGGACTTAGTCTCGAAATTACAGTGAAAAATTCTCGTAAAATGCTTATTTAGTTATATTATTAAACAAATAAATCACGTGAATTACTTTTTGCATTTATTTCTAAATTTCATGCACCCCCACAACACCAAAAAATTTTCCTTTATGAGTTTTACAGCTCGTGGGTAGTGGTTTAAGGTTCAGGTTTATCAGGTTTACCGGTCCCCGGACCCCAAGTCGTGACAGGTGGTATCAGGGCAAGGTTTTGCTGTGCATGGAAATTTGAGATAAATGTTCCCCAAAAGAGTCCACAAAGTATAGTATAGTTAGCAGCTGGCTTAGGGTATGTTGCCTTGTTTACCATCTTATTTTTATGTTTGTGCCAGTAGTGCGTGGATGGCACCGAGAAAGCGAGTGTGATTATTATTTGACTCGTTGGAAGAAGCCCAAGAAGGGCGACGTAGAGAGTTATCTCTCCCTATGGTGGTAGCCTCGAGTGCACCGAATCAGGCGGATTGCTTTGCTGGCTTGAACAAGTTCTTTACGCAATACCAGAGTCAGCAACACCAAGGTTAGGAGGCTGGCAAGAGTAGCTCATGGCAAAGTAGTCGTGGGTGAATTTTGCAAAAAATAATGCAATTTCAACCACCTCAGTTCATTGGCCAGTTGGACCCTAATGTGGTGAGAGCATGGATAGATGCCATGGAACGAGTGTTTAGGTCAATGGAATGTGTCGAGGATGAGAGAGTCTTGTTAGCGAGTTATCAGTTGCAAGGATCGGTGGTGGACTGTGGAATGGGAAATAACCTTTTAGTCTCGACCACTTTGACAGATTTTGTGGCAAGATTTTATAAAAGTGTTTGATCGAGCATTTAACCTTGCGTATTTGTGAACAGAAAAAATGTTTCAGTTCATGAATTTGGTGCAAGGTGATATGACGGTGGTTCAGTATCGTGCCTGATTTGTGGAGTTAGGCCGTTATGCCTCGCATGTGATGGAAAATGAGACATTGAGAACTCAGCATTTTATTAGGGGCTTGAGAATCGAGCTTCGACAGGCACTGATTATTGTATGTGTATTAGATTTAGATGGGGCATACCAGGTTGTGGCGGATCTTGAGGGAGATATTTTGAGGACTCAAGGATTGATAACGAGACATTCTCACCAAGATGTTACTCAGGAGAGGATTCCTCAGTAGCAAGAGGTTATTCAGTAGTCTCCGAGCCCGCCAGGAATGCCATCTTTCTTATCCCATGAAGGCGAATCCTCATTGGGATCAAAGTTTAGACGTATGGATCAGTTATTTGAGAAAAGCAAGTCAACTAGGAGGTATCAAGGACAAGAGGAGATGGTCCCATTGATGGTTATGCAACAACTATTAGTTCGACCAGTAGGACATAGCATGACTGAGCAGCCATGACAATGTCCGAGATGTGGTGATTTTCATGTGGGTACGCCATGTATAGTGACTGTGGCCGAGTTAGTGTGATTTAAATGTGGCCAGGTAGGACACATCGCTCGTGAATGTTCTTCGGTGTCACATCAGTCTTAGCAGTTGCAGTGATAGTTAATTTTAGAAAGTCCGAGACAAGTAAATGAGTGGAAATAGAGATGTTCTGTTGTGTCCCCTGTGGTTCTGGGGTTTTGATGATGATAATTATTATGTCTCATTATGTTTACATGTACATCCTTAATGATACAATCTTGATGTATTATGAGAAACTGTCAGAACGGGTTTAAAGATGACTCACAGGTCATGAAGTCAACTCAAGTCAAAAGTCAACCAGTGACAGGTAAGATCAGTGCAGAGTCAGATCAGGTAATGCTCTGTCTACTCTCAGATCTGTGCATATGCTATTTCCTGTACATTGTCTTAGCATGCATTCATTACAGCAGAGTCTATACATTCTCTGCTGATATGCATGTGCATAGTTCGTGCATTGATTTGTCTCGCACACACATTATAAAGTCTGTACATCATATGTATAGTCTGTACAACTCCATCGTCTCACTTAGCGTCTAAGGTCGTGTGAACATTGCATCAGCTAAGTCTATACATTGCTCCATCTCACTCAATGTCTCATGTGCATAAATCAAAGTCTATGCATTGCTTGTTAAAGTCAATCACACTTAGCGTCTCACTCAGCGTCTCATGTGCATAATTCAAAGTCTATACATTGCTTGTTAAAGTCAGTCTCACTTAGCGTCTCTGTACATTGATGTAGCACGCATGCAGAGTCTATACAGTCATTACAGCAAGTCTGTACATTGTTTTCTCATGCACGTAAATGGTCAAGTCTGTACATCAATGCATGCTATCAAGTATGTACAGCCTGTGTGCTTCATAATGCAAAGTCTATACAACGGCTAGCTGCACAAGCACCAAGTCTATACAACGGCTAGCTGCACAAACACCAAGTCTATACATTGGCATGTCAGTGCATCCATTTGTAATGTATATACCTTGCTATCTGCATTTGTGCACTCCTTCGCTCTAAGTCTATACATTACTTCATGCATTGCACGAAGTCTGCACATTGTGTCTTGTTGTGCTCATATATCATTTTAGTAAGTCTGCACAATGGTGCACGTTGAGTCTACAATGGTGCACGTTGAGTCTGCACATTCATTTGGCATGTTAGTGCATCCAATTGTAATGTTCATACCTTGCTTAGATGCACTCTACACTACACACACTAAGTCCATACATTTGTTGACGGCACGACTGTGCATCCACTTTCAATGTACATACTTCACTGCATGCACACTGCATTACACACGTTCAAAGTCTGTACATGCCATAGCCTTGCATACGTGAAGTTTGTACATGCTTTAGCTTTGCATTCACAAAGTCTGTACATTCCATAGTCTTGCATACATGAAGTCTGTACATGCTTCAGCATTGCTTTCATAAAGTCTGTACAAGGTTTCAACCTTAAACTGATAATTCTCTTCGATTGACTGACAGGGACTCTTTGCAAAGATTAATGATTGGCTCGTGATCCAAGGATGGATGAGGTGACCAGATTGTGACACGTGTAGTGCAGCAGGCTGAGATGCTGCCACGTGGTCAAGGCGATTGGGCGGGAACTGTGGAGAGCACACGCCCTACCTGCAGCTACTATATATACTAAGCTTCTTTCTCAGAAGAAGGTTTATCGAAGCAGAAGCAGAGACAGAGTCTGCACGATCCAGAAGAAGAAAAAGAGTGAAGAAGAGAAAGAGAAAGAAAGAGAGACAGAGAGCTCGTGAAGAAGGAGAAGAAGAAGAAGAAGAGTAGAGAGAAGAGTAGACAGTGAGAAGAAAAAGAAAGAGAAGTAGAGAGGCAGAGTGTGAAAGCAGAATAAGAAAAGGAGAAAGAGAGAGAGAGTTCGTGGAGAAGAAGAAAGAAGACTTTACTGAAGATCTGTCTACTGGACCGTGGATCAAATCCAGGCCAGTCAGCTCCATGGGAGCCACATCTATGTTATTATCCTTTACAGCTTTCAGTCGCTGTGTTTTTATCATTTCTTGTTTTTATTTTTATTTGATCACTTGTTCTTCCGATTCCCTTATTTGGGGTTGGGGTTCCTCCTGTGGTCTCAAGAGAAGGGAGACTTGTTCTCTGGTTTGCTAGTGACTGTGTGTCACTAGTGGTTCCCTCTGGTGTGGAGGAAGAGAGGTCCGTGACCTCTGGTTTGCAAGTGACTAGGTGTCACTTGTGGTTCCCTCTGGGTTTCAGAGGAAGGGAGACTTGGGTCTCCGGTTGCAGGTAGTGGTTGCTACCTGTGGGTTCCCTCCTGGTCTGGAGGAAGAGAGACTTCGTCTCTGGTTGCTAGTGACTGTGAGTCATTGGTGGTTTCCCTCCGGTTGGGAGGAAGAGAGGAGTGTGTTCCTCTGGTCAAGCTGTTAGGCAGCATTTATTTGTAGACTGAGTCTGCAGTTCTAGCTATTGCTAGTGGAAGCCTCACTCCGGTTTGGAGTGAGGGGTGGACGTAGGTCTGTGGACCGAACCACCTAAAAATCCCTTGTGCAGTGGTTTGTCTGTTTGATCGATCCCGCTAGATGAATGTTTAGGCGCGCTATACATATTTGCTCAATTGTTTAAGCCATATGAGTTTTTAATTCCGTAATATTTTTTGAGCGAAATTTTTTAAGGGTGGGATTCATTCACCCCCCTCTGAATCCACCGCACCGAACCTATCAATTGGTATCAGCGCGGGTGTCTGCATAGAAGGTCCAGCGACCTGCAGATCCGATCTTGCAGTCTTCGGTGCTATCTCGCTTTTGGTGCATCATTATTCCTGTTGCATTAATCTGATCTGTTTCCATGGGTGATCCACCGGTTTTCAACGGCTCTAATTTTAATTCATGGCTTAGTAGTATGCGTACCTATGTTAGACAGATTAATCCTGATCTGTGAAAGTTAATTTCACAAGGTCCTCACAGATTACCAAAGAAAATGTCCAAATGGACCGACAGTCACAGATCAAAGGATGGAGAAAATCAGAAAGCTTTGAATTTGATGAAAGCAGCTACTGACAAAGCCTTACATTCTTGCCTTCATGATTGCAGGTCTGCTAAGGACATTCTGGATGTGCTGAAGCTAGCTCACAGGATAAATGAGGACAGCTGCATGATGGCTAACGGAAGTAATCAAAGTGGCATCCAAGATGAAGAAGATAATGATGATGAGGTAAACCCTTTTGAGAACTATACTTTAGATGATTGGGAGAATGCATATGCTGAGTTGCTTGAATCTCATGAACATTTAAGAAAACAATACAAGAACTTGAAAAAGAAAAGTGATCGGGGTAGTTCAAGTTCTCCATGTGAAAATTGTTCAAATATGAAGCAATCTCATGATGCCTGTTTGTCTGATATCCATATGTATAAAAATCAGAATGAAAAATTGATGAAGGAACTTGAATGTGTTTGCTCTGAACTAAGTAGGCTAAAATCTGAAAATGACTCTCTTAGAAAATCTGTTAAAGAAAATGAAGAAAAATTTGGGAAACTTGAGCAAGAGAAGAATTTGTTTGCTGAAAAATTTAATGCCATAAAATTTGTAAATATGGAATTGCAGAAAGATCTTGAAAAACAGCAAAAAGAATTGAAAGAGTTTGAAGCTGGGAGAGAAAGCAAGGTTAACTCAGAAGATCAGACTCTAATAAATGAGTTAATTCAATTTAATAAGCTTAAGGAAGAAAATGAGAAGTTAAAACAGCTGAACTCTTCGATATCTGAAAGACTTCTTACATTGGAGAAAGGGAAAATCATCTGTACAAATGAAACTGAAAAAGTAGATGATCTGAGAAAGGAGATCGAAGAATACAAAATTGCCAACAAAGTTTTGAATGAAGCTGTTAATTGCAGTGAATAAGAGACTGCAAGTTATGAAATGCACATTGCATCTCTTGAAAACAAAATTCAGGATTTGAACAGAGTTTTGTCTAAATTTGTTGATGGACAAGAAAATCTGGACAGGTTGCTAGGAGTTAAGGTGAATACTCAAAAGGAAGGGTTAGGCTACAACAATGTCAATAAAAAGGTTCTCAAAAACAAGCTAATGACATCGTTTGTCACTTCATCAAATGTAGCCACCACCTCAAAAGATAAACAGCCCATTGTTCAGAAAATGCAGAAACAAACTGACATTCAGAAACGAAATGAAAAAGTGAAAAAATATGTTCATGTGAAGAATAAGCAAAAAAACAATCATGTTGATGCTGTGCATGTGACACATGACTTAAACACACACACACATGCACACAAAAAGAAAATGTCATGCCACTATTGTCATAAATTTGGTCATCTGATGCATGAGTGTAAATTGATGGAGAAGGATGATATGAGCACCGACATAATGAATGCTAGGAAATTTCATGATAAAAATTCTTCATCGCAGAAAAAGAAAATTGAATGTTTTCACTGTGGCAAATTAGGACACACAATTACACAATGCTGGTTTACAAGTGGTAAGAAAACATCTCATTCATATCATGCTAAATTCCCTGCAAGCCAACATGGTTTTAATAAGAACAAATTTATTTCAATGAACCAGCACATCACTTGTTTTAACTGTAACAAGACTGGTCACAAGGCCACTGAATGCTGGTCAGGCTCGTTCAGAAGAAATTCTCTCAAATGCTGGTCAAGGACTGTTGGCATATCCAGGGTAGGAATGTGAATTTCAAACATGCTAAATTCCCTGTAAATAGAAATGAATTTGGTAGGAATAAATTTGCATTTAAAAGAAAGATTTCTACATGTTTTGAATGTGGGAAACTTGGCCACCAAGCTTCTGACTGTCGGATGGCACGATATGGAAAACACTATGTTCATGCAAATAACAGAAATTTTCATGATAATGCACACAGATTCCATGCAAATAATGATGTGCATAAAAAGAACTCAAGATCTACTATTTCATGTCATTACTGTGGAGCCTTTGGGCACTCCATGAGTGATTGTAATATAATGAAATCTGATGACTTACATGTCCAAAGATTGTGGAAAGCACCTATCAGAGGTGTTACTAACAATGTAGGACCCAAGAAGTCTTGGGTACCTAGAAACACAAAATGAGATATGTGCTTTGCAGGTATGCCTTAGGGATGAGGAATAAAAGGGGGTCAAATAAACCAAGGCATCCAAAGTTTGGTAAAACCCCACCTCTGCTGGTGGACATTTGAGTTTTTTTTTTAGTAACGTTGTTTAGGTAGTTGCATATCATGTTTGATTTGTTAATCAAAATTTCATGCATATAGCTTCTCAACTGCATCTATGCTTGGCATTAAAATATCTCAATGAATATGATGTGTTATCTGCGCATCAGTTCAACTGAAATTGGTGCTTGAATACTGAAAAGCTGAATTGAATGAATCTGTTGCTTGGACGATGTCTCATGCTTTAAAATGTTCACCTGCACATTTGACATGCACATGCATTCACAATTGCATATAAGTAGCATATTGTCAGCTTAAGATGCATATAGAACTACATCTGCATTGGATTGTCATGCATGACTCTTGGTATATAAATAGTGAGATACTAAAGGGCATATGAGTTCTGTCTGGAAGTGCTTGCTATGTGTGAGGTGATCTTTAGACCAAGTCCTCTGCCTGGTACCATAGGTCAGAGTTGCACGAAGAGCAGTCTAAATGTTCATGAGCACATGCCATAAAAAATTCCATACATAAATTCCATTGCATCCATTGTTCTTAGACTTCAGTCATACAGTGCATAGTGTGAGGGGGAGTTGTATACCAAGGAAACAATGTGATTATTGCATATATTACATGCTGTCAACTCACTGCACTTGCATTTACTGGTTAGAAGTGTCGACACCTTGAATGCTAGCTCACACATACATTTAGGGGAGCATTATTCATATTCTTAAAATCATCTGACCCATGCATCACATAACTGTTTATCTAGCTCATTTCTATCAACTGAACTTCCCATCTTCAGTTTGAACTGCTATCTTGCTTAAATCCCTGTGGTGAATGTGAAATGCAACACATTTAAGCTTCCTGCTTCAACTGTTGATTTGGCTACTCCTTAAAATGATTCGACCTTCCCTGAAAATTCAGAAAGACTTCTCTGAGCATATCTTGATCATAAATCTGAAAACAACTTAAAGATGAATCTTCTATTATATAGGACTATGAATGCCTGATACTTTCAGCCGGTTGAAGTTTCATGTATGTCTTGTGTTTGTTTATGAACATATCTTAAAAATATCTAAGTTAGTCTTGATAAACTTTAACTAACATTTCCACGTTGTGTCTTTTAAACTCTTCTGAATTCTGAAAATTCTGAAATCATGATATTCCTTGATTGATATGTATGAAATTAGTATTATTTTTTAAACATATGAGAATCTGGAACATGTATAAGGGTAAATCTTGTCAGAGCAATGACTTTGGTCACTGAGAAACCATGTCCAAAGGACTGTGTCATAAGGTGCCATAGTTAACTCTACTTAAGAATGATTGATAATCTGGCAGAGCAATGGCATGCGCACTGAGAAATACATCTCACTCATCAAAGAAATGATTTGTAGTGTGTCATGAAGTGTAAATGCTATCTCTGTTCTTATGAAGCATGATAGTTAGTCCTTCCAAGTGCTTAGGGATACTGGCGTCTAAATAACGTGTATCCTCTAGTTACAAGGGTGTACTAAACTCAAGTGCTCATGAAGATTGATATGAAAATTGTTGCTGATCTAGTGTATCATTTGAAAAGGTGCGCAAAAGAAATATTCTATTGGAACCCTTGACAGAAACAAATGTTTTCTTATGTGTTTAACTTCAATACTATTGATTGCACCTCTTAAAGGAATCTTTGAAATTGAGTGAGTAAGAAAGAAGAAGGTTAAACAAGACTTTCAATATGAAAGCAATGTTCACTTTTATTAAAACTGATTTCAGATATGAGTACAGAAAGCTTATGAAGAAGCCTTGCATACATCATATACTAATCTGACTTGTCATTGAAGATCATTCATAAATCTCTATAATAGAAGAGTCTGAAATACCTGTTCAATCAGATTTATGAAATTGATATCCCATTTAAAACCTTTCTCATTCATTTTGAATGCTTACTTTCTCACATTGGACTCCATTATTTCAGACCTAACTGTTGACTTCTTTAAGTCCTGTGCTTCATTCCAATCACTGTCCATCTAAGGGGGAGAATTTTTGCATGTCCCTGTGATTCAATGATCATTCCATTCTTTTTGATGTTGTCAAAGGGGGAGAATTTTTGTGAGTCATCATTTGCATCAAATCATCACTTGCATCACATGGTGTTTTACATGCTCATTTTTGACTGAGCTATTCTGTGATGCATGTTCATGAACTGTCATATGGTATTTCATAATCATCATCATGAATCTATTGCAATGACTCATAATATTGCCATCATCAAAAATGGGGAGATTGTTGTGTCCCCTGTGGTTCTGGGGTTTTGATGATGACAATTATTATGTCTCATTATGTTTACATGTACATCCTTGATGTATTATGAAAAACTGTCAGAACAGGTTTAAAGATGACTCACAGGTCATGAAGTTAACTCAAGTCAAAAGTCAACCAGTGAGAAGTAAGATCAGTGCACAGTCAGATCAGGTAATGCTCTGTCTACTCTCAGATCTGTGCATATGCTATTTCCTGTACATTGTCTTAGAATGCATTCATTATAGCAGAGTCTATACATTCTCTGCTGATATGCATGTGCATAGTTCGTGCATTGATTTGTCTCGCACACACATTATAAAGTCTGTACATCATATGCATAGTCTGTACAACTCCATCGTCTCACTTAGCGTCTAAGGTCGTGTGAACATGGCATCAGCTAAGTCTATACATTGCTCCGTCTCACTCAGCGTCTCATGTGCATAAATCAAAGTCTATGCATTACTTGTTAAAGTCAGTCTCACTTAGCATCTCACTCAGCGTCTCATGTGCATAAATCAAAGTCTATACATTGCTTGTTAAAGTCAGTCTCACTTAGCGTCTCTGTACATTGATGTAGCACGCATGCAGAGTCTATACAGTCATTATAGCAAGTCTGTACATTGTTTTCTCATGCACGTAAACGGTCAAGTCTGTACCCACCGTGTTGTCCCACACATGTTATTTTGTTCTTCACCACGTGTTGTTAGTTGTCTTGCATATGTTGTTAGTCGTCCTTCTATATCTCGTGTGTTGTCCCAACCGTGTGGTCATCCCTCATGTTCTTGTCCCAACCGTGTGTTGTCTCACTGCATTGTTGTCTTGTCCCCCACGTTCATCTTGCATACGTGTGGTTTGTTCATGCCATTGCATATGTGCTTGTTCGTCTTATTGTGTTGTTTTCCATTCGTTTGATCGTTATATTTTGTTGTGTTATCGGTCGTTCAGGTAATCGTTGTGTTATGCTATCTTTCGTTCATATTTGTTTATCATGGTCATTCATATTGTTGTTGTCTTATTTGAAAATCCATAAAAATTAGAAAAAATCAAGAAAATCCAAAAAAATGATGTTTCGCTTGGCAGGTAAGTCAAGTATGGCTCTCTATCCCTTCTCATTGTTGCATTACTATATGGTATCTACATTATTATAGCCTCTCAAGGACATGCTGGTTGGCCGTGTGTTCTGGGATCTGATGTTCCCCTTTAACAAAAATGATGATGATCTAGGAACATACGGTTAATCGTTGGATAGGCCGCTCTGTTGAGTCGGGTGGGGGACGATAGACTCTGTCTCGCACGCCGTGGTTACAAGAAGACTCTTGACCCCATCTTGCTCAGTCTAGCAATATTATCCTTGAGTACTTTCTATTTTATCTTTCTTTGCATTCGTTCTAATGATTTCTTTATTTTAGCCCAGCATGCATATGTCATTTTGAGCATTCATGTCTCGTGATCCGTTCAAAGATTTCTCCTCAGTAATGGTTGATTGCACTTAAGCTCTCTTGGATAAGAGATTCTTCATTCCACTCCAAATTTGAACGATTTCTCTAATCTTGCCGCTTGGTTTGATTGGCCAGCGTGATTCCTATCTGGATTTTATCTCAGTCTTATCTCTCCTTTTCCAGCTCCTATGCCGTGTTTCCTTCCGATCCCCTCATTGTCCATGGATTGTGTCCCCAATGAGGCTGGTCGTGTTTCCTCTCCCTTAGTTAGTTCTCCAGACATGTCCCATCCTTGTCATCCATTCCAGGTGGTTAGTTCGGTATTTTCGGGAGATTTTCTGTTGCTTGTTAGTTGTGACGGGTGTATTTTTACCTTGATGCCCGCTTTTCAGTTCTCTCTGCTTCATCTATGCTTCATCTCCATTTCACGTCGCTGTCGCTTTTGCTCCATCTCCTTTCCATTTTACCTCAGCGTCGCTTTCGCTCGTTCCCTTGTAAAGCGGACATCAAGGAGGGGCATCTGTTGACACCCGTTTTTAGCCCACAAGTTGCATCATTTCTCTTATTCATCATTTTTGATGTCTCAAATTATCCATTATTTTGGATCCTTCTTTGGATGGACTTCGAGCCAATTTTTATTGTTCCATTCCCTTTGAGTCTTGGAGATCATGATTTCCTAGAGCCTTGGAGCTTATCTTATCAAATTCCGGCTTCTAAGTCGACTTTTAGCCCATTTAGGCCGGCTTCCCTCAAGTAATCAGCTCTCTCCCGCTGCACAGTCATGAAAGTGGTCCTTTTTCATCTCCTTCTGTCCCTCTACTTAAAAAGTTGTCTTCACCAAAGTTGTTCCTCTTTCAACGGTCTACAATTTTTTATTCTACGTCGTTGGCCAGTTCTGCCCCGTTTGGGAGCTATTCACATTTTTACGGCGTGCTATGTTGTTCAGAATTCTTTCTCTCTCTTCTAGCACCATTTTCTCCCTCTTCTGATCATTTTCTCAACATACTTTCTTTATAAAAGTTGTTCCTCTCTCAGTTATCTACAATTTCTTCTTCTACCACTTTCACTAGTTCTGCCCGTTCGCATAGCAGTCTACCCAGAATTTTCCTTCATTGGTGTGAAGGTCTAGTGTAGGTGCGTTACAGCACATGTAGCGGTCTATCATAAGACCGTCAGAGCACATGTGACGGTCTAGTATAGGTGCGTCACACCCAAACTCGCCCGAAATCATCCCATTCGACCCCTAGAGCGTGGCGGTCCTATCCTAGGCCGTTACATGACTCTGACGATCCTACGATAGACCGTTACACACAACTGAGAGTCCAATTCATGCTGGACTCTACCCCGAAAATTGTGCGATGAGCCTATCTTGCAGAGCCCATAACTTCTTCAATTCTTATCCAAATTGATCCCCATTTTTTCCTACTTCTATCCCTTTGTATTATCTTGAATTTGGTTCATAGAAATCAAATTTTCATTGGCTATATCTCCCGGGATCTGGGTCGCAAGATCTGGATTTAAGCAACCTCGTACAACTAAAACTCTGTTTTCTAGTGCGACGGGGCTACCTTCCAAGAGCCATATCTTCTAGAATCATCCTCCGAATTGATCCCCGTTTGTTCCTATATCTTGTCCTTAGTATTATCTCGAGTTTGATCCAGAGAACTTGATTTCTCTTGGACTATATCTCCGAGAATCGTGATAAGAAGATGGGGCTTTCTTTCAACCTCTACAAAACTGACCAGTTCGCAGTTGGGACATGGGGGCTCTTTCTTGGTTCGGGCGAAGCCATGCTGCACTGTCGACTCAACCCTTCGACACTGGCTTGAAGAGGGAAGTATTGGTCTTCCATTGCGTCCTTCTGGGCTTAATTTGGTTGTCTATACTCTTAGTTCTAGTCTCCTCAAAATCCCAAATCATCACAGTTTTCTGCACTTTTCTGCTACACATGCATTTTTCCCTGTTTTACATCATCGTTTTCTCTCTATTATTTCAATCAAATCTCGTGATTTTAAATCCTATGCATGCACAACACACACACCTATTATTTCCACCCTTCCACAGGGGTTAAAAACCTCCCCCCGGTGAGTTTACCATCAATTTCTACTCCTATTTTATCACTCCGGGATTGATACTACACATGCATGTTCTAATGGGTTTTTTGTCCTTGTTTTGGCTTTGTTTTGTAGGAGAGCATGAATATAACGTGAGGCCTTCTTCATCTAGCCGGCTGGAAGGAGAAGAGGTTTGAGTCCACAAGTTCCCCACGTCCCGTTCTTAAGCGTGATCAATTCTTCATATTTCCAAGGTACACGACGCCCTTTCCTTTATCTCTTCATCCCTTTGGCGTTGTTAACCCTTGGTGGCGATCACGGTCAGTTCTTCTATCTCCCATCCCCCTTTGTTCATCATCTTCCATGCCTTTCATGCTATTATATTATTAGCATAGTTTGGGGCGGGGTAAAGGAAAGAGAGATAAAATTATCAACAAGTTCCCAGCTGTAACATATCCTGCTTCAGCTATAGATAAAGTAACAGTGTGTTGCTTTTTAGAAGCCCATGACACCAGACAACCACCTAGATAATGGCAATACCCACTAGTGCTTTTCCTATCTACCCTGCACCCTGCATAATCTGCATCAGTGTAGGCTATGAGATCTAGCTCACACTTAGCAGGATACCAAAGTCCTAGGTCTAGGGTGCCAGATAGATATCTAAAAATCCTCTTAACAGCACTCAAGTGTGACTCTTTAGGACTAGCTTGAAACCTAGCACACAAACACACAGAGAACTGAATATCAGGCCTAGAAGCTATAAGGTAAAGAAGAGATCCGATCATACCTCTATATATTTTGGGATCTACACTTTTACCTTTTGGATCATCATCAATATTAACTGATGTACCCATGGGTGCTGAGATTTCCTTTAGATTTTCCAACTTGAATTTCTTTAACAGGTTCTTGACGTACTTGGACTGAGTTATGTGTGTGCCTTCCTTAGTCTGAGTGACCTGCAGTCCAAGAAATAGTTTTAGCTCACCCATTGAACTCATCTCAAATTCTTGTGTCATTAAATCATTAAATTCCTAACATAAAGTTGGGTTAGTTGAACCAAAGACAATATCATCTACATAAATTTGCACAATGATGATGTCAGAAGTGCATACCTTAGTAAACAAAATTTGGTCAACCTCACCTCTTGTGAACTCCTTTCTAGTGAGAAACTTACTAAGCCGATCATACCAAGCTCTGGGAGCTTGTTTCAATCCATAGAGAACCTTATTTAATTTATAGACATGGTTAGGATAGTCAATGCATTCAAAACCCAGAGGCTGCCTAACAAACACATCCTCTTTTATTTCTCCATTTAGAAAGGCAGATTTTACATCCATCTGTCATAATTTTATTCCTAATGAGCATGCATATACCAAAAGAATTCTGATGGCCTCTAACCTAGCTACAGGGGCATAAGATTTTTCAAAATCAATACCATATTCTTAGTTATAACTCGGAGCTACTAGTCTGGCCTTATTCCTAACCACATTTCCCTGCTCATCTGCTTTATTCCTAAAAACCAACTTGGTTCCTATGACAGTGCCATAGTCAGGAGGAGGAACTAGGTCCCATACCTTGTTCCTTTCAAATTGATTTTGCTCCTCGTGCATGGCATTGATCCAATGCACGTCTTTAAGAGCACTGTCAATGTTTTCGAGTTCTGTATGAGAAATCAATGCAAAAGAATTCATTTCATTTTCAGCTCTAAAGTGTGATCTAGTCCTAGGAGGGTCATGCAAATTACCAATTACATTTTCTATGAGATGATCTTTATGAAATCTGACATTGATAATTTGATTACCTTGGTTTCGTATTACCTCCTCTTGAGCATCAAGTTGCTCTTCATTACTTTCTTAAGATTGGTCTTCATGGTCCTCATCTTTCAGAATTTTTCCATCATTCTTTTCCCTGCACAGATCATTATCAGATTTAGTCAAGGTTTCATAAAAAACCACATGTGGAGATTCTTCTACTGTTTTAGAATTAAAATTGTAGACCCTATAGGCTTTAGATGTTTCTGAATATCCTAGAAATATTCCAAGATCACTTTTAGGTTCAAATTTGTCAAGGTCTCTTTTAGAGTTAACATGCACAAAACATTTACATCTGAAAACCTTGAAATAGGCTAATGAAGGTTTCTTACCCTTGATAATTTCATAAGGGGTTTTCTGGGTAGATGGCCTTACCAAGGCTCTGTTGACAATGTGGCATGCAGTGTTAACTGCTTCAGCCCAGAATTTCTGAGGTAGGTTACCTTCCACTAGCATGGTCCAAGCCATCTCCACAAGGGTTTGGTTCCTCCTTTCCACTACTCCATTTTGCTCGGGTGTTCTAAGTGAGGAGAACCTATGTGTGATACCATTTTCCCTGTAAAATATATCAAACTGTGAGTTTTCAAACTCACCACCATGATTAGATAGAATATTCATAATAGAATTAACATTTTACTATCTAATTTTAAGAAAGAATTCCTGAAATTCAGTAAAAGCCTCATTTTTATGTGTGAGGAAAAACATCCAAGCGTATCTAGAAAAGTCATCAACAGGTACAAATCCATATCTTCTTCCTGATAAACTTACTGATCTTGTAGGACCAAAAAGATCCATATGAATAAGCTCATAAGGTCTAGAAGACAGGTTCTCAGTTTGGGATTTGAATGACTTCCTAGTTTACTTGGACTGGGTGCATGCATCACATGTTTTATTTTCCTTTTTGAAAGAGACTTCAGGAAGACCTCTAACCATGCAGTGTTTATTCAATTTATGAAGAACAGTATAACTGGCATGACCTAGTCTACGATGCCAAAGATATGCCAAGTCATCTTTATTTGCAGTAAGACAAAGATTTGAATGTGCAATGTCAACTAAATCTACCAAGTAGATATTATTCACTCACTTACCAGAAAACTTAACAATGTCAGAATTAGGTTCATAGATATTGCAACCATGAGAATCAAAAATAACTCTATGACCTTTATCACAAAGCGGGCTAATGCTAAGCAGATTATAAGCAAGTCCTTCAACCAGTAATACTTCATCAATACAACAGGTAGTACACTTACCTACCTTACCTGACCCAATGATTCTTCCTTTGGTATTACCTCCAAAGGTGACCTGTCCTGAACTCTTTTCAACCAGCACACAGAATTTTGCCTTGTCCCCAGTCATGTGCCTGGAGCAGCCACTGTCCAAGTACCACATATTATGCTTGGCTGCCAGACATACCTGCAACAACAATTAAGCAAAAGAGTTTGGAACCCAAGAATGATTGGGCTCCAAAACAGGAGTAACATTGCTCAGACATGACAACAACTTCTTTGGAATCCACATATGTTTAGGAATTGTTCATTTGATGGATTTGTTTATTTTCTTCTTGTTGTTGTTCTTCTTTTCAACATTAACAATTTGAATCTTTTCAGTTCTATTCTGTGTCCTAACACCATTATTATTAGCAAATTGAGCATGTTTGTGCTAGTGCCTAGGCCAATGAGCATTCAGTGTAGTGTAGCTAATGGTGGTCCTAGGCTGAACATAGTAGCTGTGGTTTCTTGGACTTCTATACTTGACCTGCCCGAACCACCTGCCATCATGAGGTTTAAAATTCTGATTGGGGTATGAATGATATGCTGTCCTTAAGCTAGCTCTATCCCTGCCAGACCTTCTAAATTGATGAGAATATGTAGATTGGTATGGAGTGTAAGTTGGAACTCTGGAAAAGTAGAATTGACTTGATGTACCCCTAGTTGAGTCTTGTCTCCTGAACACCCTAGGCCTACTTGGAGTGTGCATGGGTGTGGATTGGATTTTTCTCTGATTTTTCTGTGGAGACTTGGTGAACCTAGCCTGGAGTTTTGGTGTATATGAAGGTCGACCTCTAACCTAAAATCTGCCCTGAGGTGTGGGACAGTGTGTGCTATTTGACACATTAATTTTCTATTTACCCTTGTCCTTGGCACTGGGCATTTTGAAATTAGCAGACTTTTCTGGAGTATTTCCACTGCTCATTTTAATGAGAGGTCCTTTTCCCTTTTCAGCTACAAATGAAATAGTCTTGATTTCAAAGCTCTTCTTAGCAGTGGGATTAAAACTTAGCCCCTCTTTTCTAAAGTTAACCTTAGTCCCCAAAAGAGCATTCAGATTTTCAGTCCCTTGGGTCATGCTCTCAACAATTTGCAGTTTGTCCTTGCTTTGTTTTTCTAGGTTTTCTACACTCTTTTTCAGCTCTGTGTTGACTCCTAACACAGCTTCATACTTCTCATTCACAATTTTCATTTCCTTTTCAAAATTCTGTAATCTAAGCCTCAGATCATCAATGACATTTTTCAGTGATTCATTTTCTTTCCTAGCATCAATCAAAGTAGATTTTATTTCATCAGATTCAGCACAAGATTTTTTTAAAACATCATTTTCAGTTTGAAGATTGGTGATTTTATCAGACAGTGTAGTATCATTCATGAGAGAATTAACTTTCCTTTTTAAATGCCTATTTTCCTTCTTAGCATCATCATACTTATCAAGCAGTTCAACATATGCATCCTCCTAATCAGGAATAGTGTAATTCTCAAAGGGAGAGGTTACGTGATCATCTTCATCATTTTCACTGCTACTTGCCATTAGGCAGATTTGGCTTCTTTTCTCTTCACTTTCAGATGTACAGCTGTAACTGCCTTCATCCTCATCACTCCAAGTGCTAATCATAACCCTTCCTTTATTGTTCTTCATTTTTTGCTTTTCTTTTTGAACCTCTGGACAATCTACCTTCAGGTGACCGGATCTCCTGCAATGATAACAAACATTAGTATCATTCTTTTTGCCAGAGTTAGATTTATACCTTGAATTTCTTCTGCCAGCTGAGTTCTTCCTTCTGAATTGCCTACCTTCTTTTCTCAAGAATCTTCTAAATTTGCGGGTCAGCATAGCAAACTCATCATTCTCAATTTCTGTTCCAGAGGAGCTACTTTCACTGGATGACCCCTTGCTACTAGATGTTACCTTCAATGCAATGGGTTTCTTCCTTTTCTCTAGCTCATCTGGCTTTGGTAGGTTCATCTCATATGTCATGAGTGAACCAATCAACTCATCGACCTTGGTATTCTTCAAGTCCCTAAACTCCTCAATCACTGTAGCCTTGGTGTGCCAAACCGGAGTCAGGGAATGCAGAATTTTTCTCACCAACTCATATTCAGAATAGATCTTCCCAAGACTACTAAGACTATTGGTGATAATCATGAGACGAGCATACATCTCTTTAATGGACTCATTCTGCTTCATCCTAAATGCCTCATACTCAGAGACTAGCATGTTGGCTTTAGTCTCTCTCACCTGAGATGTCCCTTCGTATATAACTTCTAGTTTATCCCATATCTCCTTAGCTGTAGAACAAGATGATATCCTAGAGAACTCTATGGGATGAAGGGCACACTAGATGGCGTTGACGGCGCTCCATTTCAGAGTTGACTTCCTGATCTCTTCTCGGGTCCATAAATCCTCATTCTCAGACAAATTAAAGGGACCCTTGCTAACAACTCTCCAAATCTCATAATCTTTCGCCCTCAAGAAGACTTGCATACGGTTCTTCCAGTATGCATAGTTTGACCCATCGAAGTACGGAGGCTTGGTTGTAGAATGTCCTTCAGCTGTCATTCCTCTAGTATCCATAATGTCTATCTCTTCAAGATGTTAGTCCCTGCAGAAGAGTTAGGCTCTGATACCACGTGATATAGATCTAGAGGGGGGTGAATAGATCTACCCCAAAAATTATTGCCAATTAAAAGAACTAAAGAGTGCGGAAATATAGTTCAAGGCAACTACCGACCAATTAGAAGGAATACAGTGAACCACTAAGTATAAGCAGGTCAACAATATAATTCTGATTAAGATCAAACAAGCACATAACAGATCATAACTACAGTAATCAGATGATTTCGCTAATCATCATCTTAGTGAGGTTAGATGTCCATAAACTAGGTACTGGGTGGAGTTGCGGATAGATGATCTCTTACGCAAAAAGTAACATTCCAGATTGGCGTAGCCAAGCCTTCTAGTCACAGCTTTTAATATACTTGATATAAGGAGCTAGTAACTCAATTAGATGAAAATGAATAATGAAATCAAGAGTTACTGTTATCAGAAAGAAATTCGACCCTTAAGCATTCATCTAAACGAATAGCAGAGTGAAAGACAATCAACCACGAGGCAAAGTATTTTTAGGTGATTCGATCTCTGTCCAGAGATCTACATCCACCCCACACTTAACCAAGTGTGGCTTCACTGCTGATACACAGCTTAAACCCGTCGATCCACAGCTTCGGAGATCAAATCCCTATAGACCGCTGATCCACAACTTCGAGGAATACAATCCTAGACCGCTTAGCCTCAAAGCTTGCTCACCGAGGACACACCCTCGTCCGCTGATTCACATCTTACAAAAGTATAATAGGAAAGAGTAAAATAGACGAAACAAAGATGTAAGAATAGACATAAAATTTGTAGCTCTTAATCAGCAATTCGACTCTGGATTTGATCAAGCAGTCGAAGACCAACATCAAGAAACAACACTATGTTTCTCCTCCAAATCCTCTTCAACTGCTCTCCCAGATCTCCTTCTACTCTCTCAGACCTTCTCTCACAGCACAGCCTCTTCAAGCCTCTCCGAGTGCTCTTCTCAGCTCTCTTCTCTTCTCTTCTCTCTTTCTCTCTTGAGACTTCTATGCTCCCTCTGATCTTCTGTCCTCTCTCTCTATTTTTTTTCAAAGTCTTCTGAGCAACCAGTCACTATATATAGATTCTTCCGAGAGATGGGCGCGTAGAAACCACGTTTCCCGCCCAATGAATTTGAAAACTAGCGCTCCTTTGGGGTCCACGTGTCAGGTTGTAAGAGTTGCTGTCCACATGCCCAATCATTAGTTTTTGGGATCTCGAGCCCATCAAAGAATTCCTGGAGCACGTGCTTTACTTATTCATTTACGAGCGAGAGGCATACCGTGCTTAAGTCCCTGTAAAGAGAAAGCAATAAGTCAATACTATGTGGTCAAAGTCAATAACAATATACCCAGACCGTAGAATGCTTATTGCTAAGCTAGCATTGACCTAGAATGCAATCCAACAAGATATGCACTGACCTAGGCTCTGTGCTAGCAAGATATGCACCGAGCTATGTGAAGGTATGAACAGTGAACTACACGGACCTTATATGCGTGTAAGGAAAAATGTGCACCGACTATATATGGTTTGAAACAAAAGATGCACCGATGTTAAATGTGCGTGATGCATAACATGCACCGACCTAGAGTGCAGTCATGCAAGATGTGCATAGACTTTATGTGCATGAGATAAAGATGCACAGACCTTATATGTTTCACATGAAAACATGCACCGACTCAACATCTGCACCAACCTGGATGTGTAAGTCATTAAGAAGATGTGCAGAGACCTGAAATGTAACGCAAGGCAAAACTTGCACCGACGCAGTTAAGTACCGAGGCAAGGAGTGTGCTGTCCTTATAATGCATTAGCCCAATACATGCACCGAGTGCACATATGCACTGACCCTAGCGTGCATAATGAAAAACCTGCACCGAGGCATGGAATGCACTGACCCTTACATGCCCCTCTATGAGCACAGACTTTATATGCATGCTTACCAAACATTGCACCGACCTCTACAGTGATGTGCACAGACTGGGAAATGTGCACCGAGGCAAAACTTGTATGTGCCTTAGATAAAAACTAGCACCGACCTTGACTAGTGTGCTACAGGAAATAGCATCAACTATGTGTGCATGTGCATGAAGTAAAACATGCACCGACTCAGAGCTAGCATCGACCTTAGTTGATGCAATCCATAACTGATATGCACTGACTTTGCTATAGTGAAGTGCACGGACTTAGGTGATAACATGCACTGACCTCTGTTTGGCTAAGGCATAATGTGCACGGACCTTAACAAAGAACAAACCACAATGTGCACCAACCTATATGATGACTGATGAGACTATGCACTGCCTGATAGATGCAATAGCATGAAATCCACTGACCTTTATGCTACAATGCAAGGTTATGAATATCAAAATTAAGCGCTGAATGGACTATTGCCAGTAACAAAATATAATAAAAATTTAGCACAATGTGAACTATTGCTAGCATCAAAACACATAGAATACGGAGAGTCATTATTCAGAAAAGACATGCATTCTTCCCACAAACCTCTCCTCAACATTCTCCCCCTTTTTGATGATGGCAACCCACAAAAAATAATAATTCTAAATTTTGATGGCAATGTTAAATTCATGATGCATGGAATGAATACACAGATGTAGACATATGCCAAATGACACCAAATGAACTTCTCTACCCCCTGAAGATAGTCTCCCCCTATATATAGCTCCCCCTTAATACCACAATCTCTTTTTTTTCTCTCCCCCTTTGCCATCAGTAAACAAGGAATGAGGAATGTAGCAGAAAGGAAGAAGGGAACAGAGTGACATCCTATGCAAATGGTTCAGAAAATAAGTAGATTATAGGAAGTGTCTTCAGCCATAAGAGTCAAAATTACGCATTCTTGATAAATGTCTGGTTTAATGGTTATAAAAGGTAGAGTATATGCACTGAATATCAGATATAAGGTTGCAGTAACTATTTATAACAATGAACCTAGGTCACATATCCATAATAGACTTAATCAAAAAGATAACCTTCTGATGTCAGATCCAATAAATATCTATGGGAGTGACTAGGAAATGTATTAAGATTAAACAAGTTGACACTCATTGAAACTTGAGTTGCTAGGGTTACAGCAAACCTTTTTCACTTTTGCTTTTAAAATATAACATGTTAAATAGTCAGGTGTAATCTATGTTTTTGACATTAAGGGTACACGTGGGTTAGACACCAGTACCCCCAGTTACTAAACACATATTACCATATCTGTCTCTGATTAAAAACATCAGTCATGATTACACCTTTGTGCATAAGGGTACACGTTTATAAGACGCCAGTACCCCCATCTACTCAGTGAAACCAATTTCACAGATTTAATCATTAGAACATAGTTGACATGAAGCACTTCATGACATGAATTTTTCTCCATTTCATTGATGGAGTATTCAGTTTCTCAGTGCATTTCAGTCATTGCTCTGCCAGGTTAATTAGACATTCTTTTCTTAATTCATTTAGTTTTGCTGCCCTTTTTACTTTTTCAAAGTGACTTGTTTAAGGACAATACACTATCTAAGTTTCTCAACCTAGATATCACTAAGTCTGTCATTTTCAGATACATTAAAGACCTTTTCTATCATAACATGAGAAGGAGGTTGAGAACTATAAACTATTTTCCACCAACTTTATTTTATGAAAACCAGTCTTTAAACTCTACAGTTTATTTGAATTAAACCATAAGTTCATGCATGAAGCAAATCTGATTGTTATAGTAGAAGACATGTAATTATTACTGCTTAATACAATGAACGATTGCAAGAGTGTCATCCATTCAGAATGGGGAATGGACATTGAAGCACAAGCTTAAGGGATGTCAAGAAGTGGAGATGACACCATATGATTGAAATTTTTGTGGATAAGAGAGAATATGACAAAACAACCATATGATCACACCTAGACATGACTTTACTGGACTCCCCCTTACAGAACAATGCAGCATGGACGGGTAGCCATATTCCAAGCAACAACTCCCCCTGTCTATATGCATGTATTTTCAAGAATTCAATTATGTATGTTATCAATGTAGAATGCTCAAGACAATCATAAAAACATTCTCAAACCGATCAGATCAGTTATTCAGTTCAATTAATTTATGTTAATCTATTAAGAGGATTTATACAAAAATGGGTTTTCTGACAAACAAACAATCATTCTTAGAGCATGAGCTAGGCTATTATTACAGAATCATGAATGAAATTGAAATTAATCAGTAAGTTGAAATTTACATAAACATAATTCTCTTCTCAAAAATTTGAATCTTTCATTGCCCAAAGGTTTAGTAAATATATCAGCTAACTATTTTTCAGATTCAATGAAATGCAATTCAATTTCATTTTTATTCACTTCATCCCTAAGGAAATGGTGTTTGATTTCTATATGCTTAGTCCTAGAGTGATGAACATGATTTTTAGTGAGAGATATAGCACTAGTATTATCACATAAAATTGGAATGCATCCCAATTTTATCTGATAATCAATGAGTTGGTGCTTGATCCAAAGTACCTGGGCTGCACAGTTCCCAGCTGCAACATATTCTGCTTCCGCTGTAGATAAAGCAACAGTGTGTTGCTTTTTAGAAGCCCATGACACCAGACAACCACCTAGATAATGGCAGTACCCACTAGTGCTTTTCCTATCTACCTTGCACCCTGCATAATCTGCATCAGTGTAGGCTATGAGATCTAGCTCACACTTAGTAGGATACCAAAGTCCTAGGTCTAAGGTGCCAGATAGATATCTAAAAATCCTCTTAACATCACTCAAGTGTGACTCTTTAGGACTAGCTTGAAACCTAGCACACAAACACACAGAGAACTGAATATCGGGCCTAGAAGCTGTAAGTTAAAGAAGAGATCCGATCATACCTCTGTATAATTTGGGATCTACACTTTTACCTTTTGGGTCATCATCAAGATTAACTGATGTACCCATGGATGCTGAGATTTCCTTCAGATTTTCCAACATGGATTTCTTCAACAGGTTCTTGATGTTCTTGGACTGAGTTATGAATGTGCCTTCCTTAGTCTGAGTGACCTGCAGTCCAAAAAATAGTTTTAGCTCACCCATTGAACTCATCTCAAATTCTTGTGTTATTAAATCAGCAAATTCTTCACATAAAGTTGGGTTAGTTGAACCAAAGACAATATCATCTACATAAATTTGCACAATGATGATGTCAGAAGTGCATACCTTAGTAAACAAAGTTTGGTCAACCTCACCTCTTGTGAACTCATTTCTAGTGAGAAACTTATTAAGCCGATCATACCAAGCTCTGGGAGCTTGTTTCAATCCATGGAGAACCTTATTCATTTTATAGACATGGTTAGGATAGTCAATGCATTCAAAACCCGGAGGCTGCCTAACAATCTATTGCCAGCATCAAAACACATAGAATACGGAGAGTCATTATTCAAAAATGACATGTATTCTTCCCACAAACCTCTCCTCAACAGAATGTCATTTCCACTCCCTACCTTGGATCACGTGCCTTCAACCGGCTAGTTTAAGTTCCACATGATATTTGATCGCAGACTGCCTTTATACTTTCCAAGTGTTTGATCATATAGCTAAGCTGACAAAACAAGATATAGAGAGGTATTAGTCATTAAGCCAATGATAAACCTAAGCACAAATTCAATCTTAAACATTTCCACAGATTTAGACAAGTCAGAGAAATATGATTATTTCTGCAGAAGCATTTGATGCATAGGTAAGATGCATCAGATTGTTTAACAAACCATTCAACATATGTGAATAACAGCATCGACCTTTAAAATAGCACAGGTAGACCTTATGAAAGGTACATCAACCTGTCCTAATAGTGATTTCAAAATATGCATCGACCTTTATAGAGATGACATCAAAAGTACAGACTTAAATGCTGCAGAGACTAAAAGACAAAATCGACCTTTGTTCAACCACTAGGTTGTTAGCATCGGCCAGTGCACAATATGCACCGACCTTATAGCACAAGGTGCATGAGGTTCAAAGTCCCGTGACATGAACAATGTTCAATGTGCATTGACCTTGTCCTTGCATTCAGTGAATAAGGGGCATCGACCTAGATGCTTCATGTGCACTGACCCTAAGTAAGCTAAGACATATATGTGTGTAGACCTTAGACTAAGCATGTGCACAGACCAAGACTCTTCATATGCACAGACTTTACATGTGCACCGACCTAGACTCTGCATGTGCAGAGACCTCAGATTATGCATAGACCTATATGTGCTCGGACTCTAAGTGCTGCATGTGCACGGACCTTAGATATGCTCAGACCTATATGTGCTCAGACTCTAAGTGTCACGCCTCGAGATTATGCAGCGGAAACAATCGGGAACATGAACAGTCGGCTAGTACATCTCGAGCAAGCAATATAATCAGAGCGCAAGATAATCACACTAAAGTAATTGCACAAACTTTTCCAAAACTTCACTTTATTCCATAACAACAATAATATCGAAGTACATAAGATCTTTGACTCTCTTTACTAGACTCCATAAAAATAAAGATTACATAATGACTCGACTAAACACTTGACAACTAAGGCTTCTCACGTTCATATGTCCTTCAATCTGTAACACCCTCAAATATAGCTAAGTTGTACTCTATATCATCTAGGCGCCTTTTCAAGTATCGGCTCAGTTCTTGGAAAGAACTCCGAAGTTAAGCGTGCTTAATGGGGAGTAGTACTGGGATGGGTGACCTACCCGGGAAGTCCTCTATTCTGGAGCCGATCACTGTTAGAAAGTGACAAAACCGTGAGGCCGGAAGGCCAAAGCGGACAATACCTCGACGGTATAGAGTACAAGGCGTGACAGAATGGTATCAGAGCTATACCCCAGCCGGAAGTGTAGGAACTAAGTGCCATGCAGGGCAAAGTGCTACACTATGGGAGTCACCTCTTGAGTCCGTAATGGAGCAAAGTGCTACATAGTGGGAGCCACCTCTTGAGTCTGTAGGGGCCACCTCTAGAGTCCTACCTGCCTGGGGGCTTGATTGCTTGATTGCGTGCTATATGTGCCTAGCGACGAGGACGTCGCCTATATAAGAGGGGTAGATTGTAACACCCTCAAATATAGCTAAGTTGTACTCTATATCATCGAGGCGTCTTTTCAAGTATCGGCTCAGTTCTTGGAAAGAACTCCGAAGTTAAGCGTGCTTAATGGGGAGTAGTACTGGGATGGGTGACCTGCCCGGGAAGTCCCCCATTCTGGAGTCGATCACCCTTAAAAAGGGGATAAAACTGTGAGGCCGGTAGGCCAAAGCGGACAATACCTCGACGGTATAGAGTACGGGGCGTGACACAATCACTCTCGGACCCGTTACTTGTATAATCTGAATCCGATTCACTTGTACTTCCTGAAACATTTAAGAAATAGGTAATGAGCGCACTTGCCCAATAAGTATCTTCATATCAACATGAAGGTAATTTAAGTGATTAACATTTTAGCTCTAGAGAATAAGATAAATCATGCAGATACGACGAAACACGTATATAACCAAGTAACAAGATACGATCAAGTACGAGATATGAGAATATGATTTATCAATCAAGAAAATAAATTTGGCCTTTTCATGAACAAGAATGTAACAAGAATGTACTAGAAAGTCATGTAACAAGCAAGAAAGTACTTTTCGCTTAATAATAAGTACTTCGTGAATTTAAGTGGATCGTTACTCATGTCCCGTGGATTTTCACTTATTTATAAAGAAAGTAATCCTAGTACAATGCGACGCCAGTAGAATCATATCCCATGGTTTACAGTATGTTTCCGACAATCAGCCGAGGGGACTAGCATAGAGCTCTTGAACACAATCAGTGCTCGAACTATATTTTCAAGTATAAATCAAGCTACTTCCACGATTATAACAATAATGTGGCCAATAATGTACAAGTTCAACAATAATTCCATGATAAGGTAACCAAGGCAAGAATGCTTCGATTAAGAATAAGAGTTTTCAAGGATGACTTAAGTGGACATCATGCTACGGAAGAAATTTGGCAGCACAACGGTACATTCATTACGTTCCATACTTTTAATATTGACTTACTTAATGTAGGTTGAGACTCCAGAAAATCCTAAGATCATCTAGGAACTCAAGAAAACCAACCCCAAAATTTGAACCTCGGGTTAGACTAAATCAGAAACTAAGCGGTGTATTACTGAACCGTTTAGCACGCCTGGCTGTCTAGTCATGGACTATTTCTTAGAATAAAGACATCGATGCAGTAAAACCTTCTGCAACTTTAGGGGTCTAGCAGATGGCCATTTAGTATCCCTTAGCGGTCTAGTTAAGGGCCGCTTACGGAAATCAGACGGTCGTCCAGAGGGCTGCTAAGGTTTAGAATACATAAAACACCGGTAAGTGCTTTTCTAGACAATGGGTTTTAACGGTACAACCAGCTCGGCGTCCTAGTTGAAGTCCCGCGATCAAAGACACCCAAGAGGGGGGGTGAATTGGGTGACAACAGATTTTATCAACTTATAACAAATTTATAATATATATGAAGAACAAACAACAAACAAGAGTAGATCTGATGAAATACAAAAAGGATCTGACTAAAACAACCCCTATAGCAGTTCTTTTGTACCAGGCAGAGTCCGGGAATCCGAAGATTCTCTCACACAAGATATCTTCCTCCCGACAGGACTAACCATGCCGATTTGATATACCAGAGATCTCCCGTAGAAGGTTAGTAAAGCTAGATCTAAACAAAGGAACTATGTGATAACGCAATATGCAAATGAGCTAGATCAGAATGGAGATAGAAGATAAGGAGCAAACCACACAAAACACCACGATTTTTAGGTGGTTCGGATGCAACAACTGCAACCTACGTCCACCCCGCACACACGGTAATGATTCACACACTATCTTATAGGAAGTTACAAGATCAACAACACACACACACACACACACATGAAGAGTATAGAACTCCCACGAAGGTGTAAGGGCACCGACACACAAGAATAGTGAAGAACAACGAAGAACTCACACACACATGGATCTGTCTAGATCCACACACACACAAGTGATTGAAGGTTACAAGAAGACACAACTTAGCTCAAACAAGAATGGAAGAAGAAGAACAGAAAGTGAAAACACACAACAAACCCCCCCTGAATGGATGAAGGTGGTATGGGATGAAGCTTGCTCCCAGCTCGATCTCCACTTGATTTCGATGCAAATTTTCCCTTGAAAACATCAGCTCCTGGACAAAGAGTTCCTCACGAATAACTGTTCACGGCTATAGTACCAGCTCCTTCCTTGATAGCCTCCCCTTGTTCTTCCTTGAAAAAGCCTTAGGGTTTATGACCCTAATGAGATCTTTTATAGATCTTGGAAGGTCAGAAGAGAAGCCCCAGACCAGATCCACAAATCACTCTTTGATTGAAGGTAAAAGGCTTAAACAAATGGGGGAGAGAATCTCTCCTCGTGCTTGGATTGGAAGGTCAACAAAAGGAGCTTCGAAAGGGTCGGTCGACCGGCGGCACTAGAGCGATCGACTCGAACCTGCAAAAATGGGAGTTTTTCATTTCTAGAAAATCTGGTCGACCGCCACTGCCTATTGGTCGACCGAAACCTGCAAAGTCGGGAATTTTTCGTTTCTGGGAATTCTGGTCGACCGGCCCTAGGGAGTTGGTCGATCGAAATGGCCCAGTCCTGCAAAATTGAATTATTAGCCCAATGAAATATATCAAAATGATAATGGCTTTAAGCGAATGATTGTTTCATGCATTTTGGGGTTTGTTTTAACATAATTAACTCAGTTTGAAAATATTGATTCAAATAGAACTTATGAGCTTTCCACAGGATATTTAAACTCAAATTTAAACCCCCTTGACTCGTGTTTTGAATCCATTGACACGGACCGAGATAAAACCTTAACTCTGAGTTTTGTTATCATCAAAATCATTCAAGGAGACTCAACAATCTCCCCCTTTTTGATGATGATAAAACACGAGTAGAAAAGAGCAAAGACGTGTCAACCAAGAAACAATTCATTTGAATCATTCATATATGCCCAGATGTTGATATAAAATAGAACAAGTGGAGCCAATAGGTGGCCAATACCAGGTGCATTTCATCATTTCATTTCAGTGCAAAGATCTAATACAAGGATTGACACACTAGAAGGACTTTCCACAAGACTCACAAAATGTAAGGCACGAAATGCAAGCTAACAAGATGTAAAGGACTCCCAAAGACTCAACTCACAATGACTCAAGCATTCAAACAAACAAACAACATGCATAACATATATAAGACCTGACATAACTACGTCTCCCCCTTTGGCATCATCAAAATGGGGAGTGGGTTATAGGACTTGTGGACATAAGTGACATGTTGGAGACACAAAGACAGCTAAGGAGTGGGGTGATCTGGAGTCCTCTCGCGAGCATCATCATCTGAAGCACCATGATCGTCACCAGAGCCTGCAACAGGAGGAGCAGGAGCACGAGGTGGAGGAAGAGGAAGACGGTCCTCAATTCTATGTAGAAGATCATCATGATGATAAAGCTGTCTACGGATGGTAAGAAGGGCACGATTGTTGATCCGGAACGCTTCGCGGTTATCCTCGTGGCTAGCATATAGAGTGGCCATGTGGGTAGAAAGGTCATCCAGAGCATGGGTGAAAGAGTCCATTCGTCCAGTCATAGTGTCCATGAAGGTGTCCATCCACCCAAGGGATGAGTAAAGTCGGGTTTCCATGCCTAAGACGCATCTATCAAGAGCCTCATAATCCCCCCAAGTAAGATGACCAGCACCCAGCGTAGAAGATTCCCCATGAACAACCCGTGGAGAAGGTGGCATCTCCTGATCCATATGATGAGGGGAAGGTGGGGGAGGCTGATCCTCCGCCTGAACGGGAGGGGGTGCATCCCCATGATCCTGCGGCTACGGTGGTTCTTCTTCATTTGCAAACTATTCACCATAGGTGGGAATATCCCTGGTAAGCTCACCATCTTCATTCTAGTAATATCCAAGATTGAAAAAGATCTTGTGTTCATTGTAGATATCATCTTGGCGAACTGGAAGTGACATATCATTTGCCAAATCTACCCTAACATAGATGAAGACTCCTATCAACTGGGATGCATAAGGTAAAGATCGCCCCAAGTTGGTTCGGCATGAGTTAATCAAATCAGTCATGAGTCGACCCATATTCACGGAGTTCCCATTGATGACATGGTAAAAGAGGAACCTATGAACCTCTGTCACTTCATTTCTACTTCCACCTTTTGGATAAATTAGAGTAGTAAACAAGTGTTGTAGAACACGCTGCAGTGGGGGAAAGTGATTGACATTTAGCCTGATGAGATCACTCACACCCCGAACATAATCACAACCTGTCATAGCAAGGAAAGTATCCTCCACTTCACCATGTCCAAAAGACATATCTGCACCCCATGTTGAGACTCCTAAGGCACGCCAAAAAAAGGTCGGGTGCAATATGTATCTTAATATCCTGAAGAACTGTGAATAATGCTCCATTTCTCTCAACTAGATTCCCATAAAATTCTTGGACTAGGTGTGGATAATACCTAGTATATCTGGAGACAAAATCAGTCCATCCGTCTTGAATCAAAAAAAGTGCAAACAAATCTAGCAAAATCTCATTCACCTCCTGAAAATCAACCAGGCAAGGGTTAATGATGGGCCGTGGAGGTAGACGAGGTGCCGGTGCCCGTTGTGGACGAGCCGGGGCCTCCCGTCTCTGACTACTGGCTTCCCCTTGAGTGGAACGCCGAGAGCTCCGTCTAGGCGGCATCTTAGACTTAGAAACCCGCTGTGAATCCCTTTCGAACAGAGTAGACTCATCCCGTGGGATGGAGGTGGACTAAGGAACACTTCTGGAGGCTTGGGCGGACTTTCTCCACGCTCTGGAATATAGGAAGAAGTTGTACGACGGCACAAGCAACTGTGGAGAACGCGTCCCGGGATGGTGACGAATCCGACGGAGGTTGTGCGGATGAAAGAACGGTGGGGTTTTAGGGATTGAGGAGAGGAGGTTTTATGGTTTAGGGTTAGGGAAAAGTATGGGAGAGAGAATGGATGGGTTAGAATGAGAAAAGAAAGGGGAGAAAACCCCTTAAGTAGGGGGTCGGCCGAGTCCCAGTCGGACCGGTTCGCCGATTTCGGTCGACCGAAACGGGTGGGCCGGTCGACCGAAATGGTCGATTAGCCAAAAAAAAATTTGATTGAAGATCTCTCCATATCTCATGCCTTATTCGAGCTCCCTTCAGTAGTTGGTATTCATCCCCCTTTTTTGTTTCTTTCTTTTTTTGTTTCTTTTTCCCTTTTTTTATTCTTTTTTTTTCTTTGGGGAGAATTTCAGTTAATGACTTCTGATGAATCAACGAACGAGGTTTTTCTGAAAGCTCCCCCTCAGTTACTGCCTAGTGTCCCTAGGTCGTTTGTCCACATTTATTTGTCAAGGAGTATTGGGTTTTAGAATTTTTCAAGGAGGGGTATATATATATATATATATATATATATATATATATATATATATATATATATATATATATATATACAATCACGCATGCAGAATGATATCATACAGAAAAGAGTAAAAACACACAATATGATGATGCATGTCACACTATCTACCCTTTATGCTTCTGATATGCATCACTCATCTTAATGCAAACCTAAGTGTATATGCCCTCACCCTTGCACATGCCAAGTTCCCTTCTAATCTTGTTGAATTGCTCCTGGTAAAGGGGTTTTGTGAAGATATCAGCCAATTGATTATGAGTATCAATAAAATTCAGCTCAAAAATCCCTTTGCCTACATGATCTCTTAAGAAATGATGCAGAATGTCTATATGCTTGGTTCTAGAGTGTTGAATAGGGTTTTTTGATAAACTGATTGCACTTGTATTGTCACACAGAATTGGAACACATTCTATTTCAACATCCAAATCAAGCAATTGATTTTTGATCCAAAGTACTTGGGCTCTACAACTTCCGGTGGCTACATTTTCAGTCTCGGCCATTGAGAGAGCTATTGAATGTTGTTTCTTGGAGGCCCATGAAACTAGGCAACCACCAAGAAACTGACAGTACCCACTAGTACTTTTGCGACCAACAATGCAACTAGCATAATCGGCATCGGTATATGCAATCAAATCAAATGAACTGCCGATCGGAAACCATAAGCCAAAGTCTATTGTGCCAATTAAGTATCTAAAAATGCGTTTAACAGCCATTAAATGAGACTCTTTAGGACATGACTGAAAACGAGCACATAGACATACACTGAATTGAATATCAGGACGGCATGCTGTGAGATACAATAGTGATCCGATCATACCTCGAAACAATGTAGGATCTACTATTTTATCATTTTCATCTTTGTCTAACTTTGTGGTTGTGGTCATTGGAGTTGACAAGGGTTTTGCTTCAGCCATCCTGAACTTCTTTAATAGTTCCAGTGTGTACTTGGATTGATTTATGAAGATTCTTTCGGGCATTTGCTTCACCTGCAATCCAAGGAAGAAATTTAGTTCTCCCATTAAACTCATCTAAAATTCTCCTTGCATAATTCCAGCAAATTCATCACATAAAATATTATTAGTAGCTCCAAAAATTATGTCATCAACATACACTTGAACTACCAATATACCTTTACCTGATTTTCTTATGAAGAGTGTTTGATCAACCTTACCTCTTTTGAACCCATTTTCAGTCAGAAATGAAGTAAACCTTTCATATCATGCCCTTGGTGCTTACTTGAGCCCGTACAACGCCTTTTGGAGCTTGTACACATGTCGTGGGTGCTTGGAATCTTGAAAGCCTGGAGGTTGTTCTACAAAAACATCCTCTTTGATATATCCGTTAAGAAAGGCAGATTTAACATCCATTTGAAATAATTTGAAGTTCAATGAGCAAGCAAACGACAATAAAATCTGGACTACTTCTAGCCTAGCAACTAGGGCAAAAGACTCATCAAAATCAATCCCCAACTCCTGGCTTTACCCCTTGGTTACAAGTCGGGCGTTATTCCTAACAGCCACACCCATATCATTCAGCTTGTTTCTAAAAATCCATCGGGTTCCTATTACGAGTTGATTTCTAGGATGTGGTACAAGAGTCCACACCTCGTTTCTTTCAAACTGGTGCAACTCTTCATGCATAGCTTGGATCCAGGTTTCATTTTGCAAGGCATCATGAAAGTCTTTAGGCTCCTCTTATGAAATTAAGGCAATCAAATCCTCCTCTTCTACTTACCTTAGAGAGGATCTAGTTCTTACCTCATCTTTAGGATTACCTATGATATTTTCAGCAGGGTGATCTTTCAGAAGAGTGGATGATCTTGGTAAATCCGGGTGTTGCACTTGCTGTTCTTGAAGTGTTTCAATTGAGGGGTCCTCATCTTCTTCACTTTTGCTGGATCCCCCTTCAGTTGGCTCATCCTTGGCCTTGACATCATTCGGACTTTTGGAATCCTCATCTGCATCCACAATTTGAATAGATTGGTTTGTTAGTTTTAACTCGGATTCATCAAAAATCACATGAGGACTTTCTTCAACAATCAAAGTCCTCTTATTGAACAGTCGGTAGGCTCTAGAGTTAAGTGCATAACCTAGAAAAATTCCTTTGTCACTTTTCTCATCAAACTTTCTTAGATTAGTCTTACCATTATTCAAGATGAAACATGAGCATCCAAAGGGTTTAAGATGAGAAATGTTTGGTTTCTTACCCTTGTACAGCTCATAAGGAGTTTTCTTTAAGATGGGCCTTACCATTGCCCTGTTGATGATATAACATGCTGTACTCACCGTCTCAGCCCAAAAATATTTGGGTAGAGAATTCTCACTTAACATGGTCCGTGCCATGTCTATCAGGGTTCTATTTTTCCTTTCCACGACTCCATTCTGTTGAGGCGTCCTTGGTGATGAAAAATTATGCGTGTATCCCTGCTCTACACAAAACTTGCTGAAATCATGATTCTCAAACTCTCCACTGTGATCACTTTGAATGGTAGTGATAAGATAACCTCTATCATTCTGAACTTTCCTGCAAAAAACTTGAAATTCCGTCGCTGCATCATTTTTATTGGCTAAAAAGAGCACCCATGTAAATCTGGAAAAGTCATCAACAATCACAAAACCATAAGATTTTCCTCCTAGGCTGGAAGTCCTAGTTGGACCAAAGAGATCAAGGTGCAGCAATTCCAAGGGCCTAGTGGTAGAAACAATGTCTTTATTTTTGAAGGAGATTCGTGTTTGCTTGCCTTTTGTGCAAGCTTCACAGATTTTATCACTTTCAAACTTTAGTTTTGGCAATCCATTCACTAAGTCATGTCTAGACAACTTGGAGATTACTCCAAAATTAGAATGACCTAATCTTCGGTGTCATAACCATGCATTTTCATGATTGTTTGCTATCAGACAAAAATCATCACACGAGACATTGTCAATATCAATAGTATAGACATTGTTATTCCTTTTTCCAATAAATTTGATGTCATTTGAGTTCTTGTTCATGACAATGCAGTGGGTTTCATCAAAAACAATTTTAAAACTCTTATCGCACAATTGACTTATACTCAACAGATTGTGATTTAGACATTTCACCAATAGCACATCTTCAATAAGAATTTCAGAATTCTTACCTATGTTGCCAATTCCAATGGTTTTACCTTTGTCTTTACCTCCGAAGACAACTGAACCTCCATCCTTGTCTTACAGTGTAGAGAACACATTCTTATCCCCTATCATATGCCTTGAACAGCCGCTATCTAAGTACCATTTGCTCCCCCTGGCTTCAAGGCATATCTGTAAGAAAGAAAAATTCTCATGCAATTATTTTTGGTACCCAAACTAGTTTGGGTCCATGAGAGTTAGTCCAATTCTATGCATATCTTTTCTTGGTCCAAAAAGCATGATTTCTTGGTGAGTTTTATCTAAACCAACAATGAGCAATAACATGTCCAAAACGACCACAATGAAAGTAATTTACATTTGAAGACCTTCTTGAAAATTGGCGTGGTTTTGATTGAACGTGTATTGGCTTAGAGTTTGAATATGATGCACAATCATTTCCTTTTTCTTGCACATGGGATGTGGTGATCTTACGCTCAAAGGATTTTTTGTTTTGAGGACTATACCCGAAACCTTCCTTTTGAAAGTTAACCTTAACCCCCAACAAGTTATCCAAGTTTTGTTTCCCTTTAATAAACCTAGACAAAGTGGATTGAAGTTCAGCCACTTCTTCACCCAAAATCTCATTTCTCCTTTCAAGTTCTGAATTTATGGATTTCAGAACTTCTTCTTCCTTTTTCAGTCTTTCACACATTTTTTCAATTTCAGACATTTTACATGAAATCTCTTCTTTGGTTCTTTCAATATCTGAAATTGTTTATAAAAAACTTTCTTTTTCTTCAGTTAGTTCAAACCACTCTTGTTCCAGTTTATCAAATTTAACAAAGATATCCTCATCAATCTTTTTCTTGAGATCTTTATTTTCAGACCTGATTTTCTTATATTTCAAGTACAGTTTCTCATATTCAAATTCTCATTGTTCATTTGAAATGAAATCTGGGTCAGAGTTTACCTCCGAAGTCTCATCTTCATGTGCCATGAGACACAAGCTCTCCACCAGTTCTTGAATCTCCTCATCGGACGGTTCATCCTCTTCGCCGCTCCATGTGGCGACCATAGCTTTGGGCATCTTGTCCTTCTTGAATTTTCTCTTTAGATCTGGGCACTCTCCTCTCATGTGCCCGGGCTTCTTGCATTGGTAGCATATGATGCTACTCGGCTTACTCGACTCACCCTTGGTTTGAGTGGTCTTCCTTTGCCCCTTTCTGAAGTTGCCTTGGAAGTTTCTCTTCCTCCTCAGAAATATTTTCACTTGGCAAGTGATTATATCCAATTCTTCTTCTTCGTTGCTCCCGTCACTGGATTCTTCTTCTTGGGAGATGTCATCAGATTGATGAGCTCTCAATCCGATCACTTTCTTCTTCTTGATATCTTCCTCGGCTGTCCTCTTCATATTTATCTCATAAGTCATGAGTGACCCTATGAGTTCATCGAGAGTAAGTGTGGACAGATTCTTGGAGTCTTCAATGACGGTGGCCTTGGTGTGTCACATAGGAGGGAGGGATCTTAGCACTTTTCTTACGAGCTCAGAATTAGTGTAATCTTTCCCAAGACTTTTGAGACCATTCATGATCTCAGTTAGCCTTGCGAATATTTATGAAATTATCTCTTCAGGCTTCATCTTGAAGAGCTCATAATCTCAGACCAGAAGGTTGGCCTTGGTCTCCTTGACCTCGGACGTCCCCTCATATATGAGCCGTAGTTTGTCCCACATTTCTTTAGCCGAGCTGCACATGGAAACACGAGAAAATTCGTTAGGGTGTATCGCACATTGCATAATATTCATAGCATTGAAATTAACAGTGCATTTTTTAATTTCTTCGGGTGTACATTTTTCTTCATCATCCCTGAGTTTGTAAGGACCCTTGTCCATAACTCTCCAAACTTCGTACTCTTGAGCCCTCAAAAAAACATGTATTCTATTTTTATAGTACGAGTAGTTTGAACCGTCAAAGAAGGGAGGATGGTTAATGAAGTGACCCTCGGGCATTATACCCTTGTTTGCCATTGATCCAGATCTTACTCTAGATCGTTAGATCTGTGAAAGATAGAGCCTTAGCTCTGATTCCAATTGAAGTCCCGCGATCAAAGACACCCAAGAGGGGGGGTGAATTGGGTGACAATAGATGATATCAACTTATAACAAGTTTAATATATATATGAAGAACAAACAAAAAACAAGAGTAGATCTGATGAAATACAAAATGGATCTGACTAAAACAACCCCTATAGCAGTTCTTTGGTACCAAGCAGAGTCCGAGAATCCGAAGATTCTCTCACACAAGATATCTTCCTCCCGACAGGACTAACCATGTCGATCAGAAGTTACCTTTTGATATACCAGAGATCTCCCGTAGAAGGTTAGTAAAGCTAGATCTAAACAAAGGAACTATGTGATAACACAATATGCAAATGAGCTAGATCAGAATGGAGATAGAAGATAAGGAGAAAACCACACAGAACACCATGATTTTTAGGTGGTTCGGATGCAACAACTGCAACCTACGTCCACCCCTCACACACGGTGAGGATTCACACTATCTTGTAGGAAGTTACAAGATCAACAACGCACACGCACACGCACATGCACACGCACACACACACACACACACACACACACACACACACACACACACACACACACGCACGCACGCACGCACGCACGCACGCACGCACGCACGCACGCACGCACGCACGCACGCACGCACGCACGCACGCACGCACGCACGCACACACACACGCACACACACACACACACACACACACACACACACACACACACACACACACACACACACACACACACACACACACACACACACACACACACACACACACACACACACACACACACACACACACACACACACACACACACACACACACACACACGTGAAGAGTATAGAACTCCCACGTACGTGCAAGAGCATCGACACACAAGAACGGTGAAGAACAACGAAGAACTCACACACACACGGATCTGTGTAGGTCCACACACACACAAGTGATTGAAGGTTACAAGAAGACACAACTCAGCTCAAACAAGAATGGAAGAAGAAGAACAGAAAGTGAAAACACAAAACAAGCTCCCCCTTAATGGATGAAGGTGGTATGGGATGAAGCACGCTCCCAGCTCGATCTCCACTTGATTTAGATGTAGATTTTCTCTTGAAAACTTCAGCTCCTGGATGAAGAGTTCCTCACGAATCACTGTTCATGGCTACAGTACCAGCTCCTTCCTTGATAGCCTCCCCTTGTTCTTCCTTGAAAAAGCCTTAGGGTTTATGACCCTAATGAGATCTTTTATAGATCTTGGAAGGTTAGAAAAGAAGCCCCAGACTAGATCCACAAATCACTCTTTGATTGAAGGCAAAAGGCTTAAACAAATAGGGGAGAGAATCTCTCCTCGTGCTTGGATTGGAAGGTCAACAAAAGGGGCTTCGAAAGGGTCAGTCGATCGGCGGCACTGGAGCGGTCGACCGAAACCTACAAAAATGGGAGTTTTACATTTCTGGAAAAGCTGGTCGACCGGCCATTGCCTATTGGTCGACCGAAACCTATAAAGTTGGGAATTTTTCGTTTCTGGGAATTCTGGTCGACCGGCCCGAGGGAGTTGGTCGACCGAAATGGCCCAGTCCTGCAAAATTGAATTATTAGCCCAATGAAATATATCAAAATGACAATGGCTTTAAGCGAATGATTGTTTCATGTAGTTTGGGGGTTTGTTTTGACATAATTAACTCAGTTTGAAAACATTGATTCAAATAGAACTTATGAGATTTCCACAGGATATTTAAACTCAAACTTAAACCCCCTTGACTCATGTTTTGAATCCATTGACACGGATCAAGATAAAACCTTAACTCTGAGTTTTGTTATCATCAAAATCATTCAAGGAGACTCAACACTAGTGGGACTCCCAGCCTCGCACAGTCTTATGGAGGCCTTGAAATAACATTTCCTAGTCTGATAGAAGGAATATCCAATGGAGAGGTTATCAAGTCCAAGATTGTGTACTTAATGTGCAAAGGTGTAACTAATGACAACATACCGGGATATGTGCCATGTACTTAAGAAAATGACTCTTAGAAGAGAGATACCATGGTAAAACAACGAATAAACCATGGCTAGCCCATAAATCATATAAATTCAAGTTAATTACAAAAGTATATGATTTGGTCATGAAAATAACATAAGTGTAAAAATAGTTCTAAGTGCAGAAGGAATCATGAAATCTATTAGAACGCTCTATCAACATAACTAGATATATGATAATAGCACTTGAAACAGGAATAAAACTTACTTAACAAGGCTTATCATACATTAATTAGGGCCATTATGCATTAAGTTTCGGGTTAACTTGAATACAGAAATCAAAAACTCAAATAGTCTAGTGGAGGACTGTTTCACTAGGCCAAACGGTCTATCGTACGACCGCTAGGGTTTCTAGCGGTCTACAGGAAGACCGTTTCTTCCTGTGTTACAGAAAACCTAAGAAAAATATTAATCTAAGACACATCATGCCTGGAAATCAATATGTATAAACTCCTACAGCATGATAGAATGAGTATAGGCCAACAATATGCGGGGGTTTGTGTAATAAACAAGAAAATTCTCCTTTTAACTTCAATTAGGGCTAAGAATTGTGCATGAGGAGTATACTAGATGCATAGTCCCTAAAAAATTATAAAATTCTCAGTGTACAGTGCATGAAAACAACTGAAATCAGAGGGCTTTTATCTCTAACGTCATGTTTAAACTGTTCATGAGATAACCTACCTTTGTCCTGGGCTTTAGACTTTGAATTTAAGACTGGAAGTTAACCCTAATTCGTTACTCGTCGTGGCCCGAATCAACAACTTCACACCCTTGTATCTCCCAACTCTCTTGTCCTAAAGATGTGAAATTTGGAGGGTACGTAGAAGATATAAAGGAGAACAAAAAGTTCTAAAGTTACTAATTATAAATACCTCGTTTAGGGATTCTATTACCCTGATCTTCACTGGGCCATTGCACAGATTCCCGGATTATTGGTGTAGAATCAGCAACTTTGGAAGCCTCTAGCTCCTTGTAAACTTGATCTCCTTGAATGAAATTTTGAGGGGAGTTAGACCTGAGTATTGTGAATAAAAGATTTTAAAGAACCTTCCTAAAATAAAACCTCCTTACCTTAGTTCCACGTGAGTCAAATGTAATGGTCGCGCAGGGTGGTTCTGGGGTCTATTTATAGATTTTAGCTAGGTTCCATAGATTTGAACGAACTTAGAGTCCTAATTAGGTCTTCAATTTGATTCTCAAGCCTTCAAGACTTATATAATTAGTAGATAGCATCGATCCTAGGCGATTTGGATGCCCAAGTTCCAAGCTTTCCACGTTATCTTCCTTTTACGGAATCTGCAGAGCCTAGCGGTCTAATGCTAGACCGGTTTCCATTGCTATGCGGTCTCGCAATAGACCGTTTTCTATCCTGGGCGTCGAATTTGAACTGTTTCAAACTCTTCCCCCTATTATCCATTTGTTTATCCTATTTATCCACTTAAATTCTGAAATTCTAGAAATTAAGCTTCTAGAATATGGGCCAACTCTTTTGGGCTTGGGTTTTAGGCCCTTTGGGTTCAATTAAATGGGCCCAATCTATTTATTAGTAGAAGGCGTTTACTTAATGAGACTTAATTAATAGTAATTCGTTTAATAGCTCATTTAAACGTTTAATAATTCTATTTAAATCTAGAAAATTTCTAGAAAATTTCTAGAAAATTCTAGGGCATTACACCCTCCCCCACTTAAGAGAATTTAGTCTCCAAATTCAATACATGGATTTATGGAGAGTGTACTTACATTCAAACATCTCTGGAAATCTTTTGCGCATGGCTTCTTCAATTTCCCATGTTGCTTCATGTGGCCATGACTTGGACCATTGGATCTTGACCATAAGAATAGTTTTATTCCGAATTTGACGTACTTCTCGTTCAATGATTTTGACTAGCTTTTGCTCATATGTCAAGTCCTTTTTAATTTTTAGGTTGTGGTAAGTGATGACATGGAATGGATCATATACATACTTCTTAAGCATTGAGACGTGAAATACATCATGAACTCTCGCTAATTGAGGGGAGAAAGCTATTCGATATGTGACTTCCCCAATCTTGTCGAGAATTTTGAAGGGGCCAATGAATCTTGGAGTAAGCTTGCCTTTAATACCGAATCTTCGAATACCTCGACCTGGAGAAACTTTGAGGAATACGTGATCTCCCACTTGAAATTTCAGGTCGTGCCTTCGATTATCAGCATGTGATTTCTCTCTATCTTGAGCTATCTGGAGTCTCTCCCGAATAAGTTTTATCTTCTCGGTAGTATCCACGATGATATCGGGATCGAGAAATTACCTTTCTCCTACTTCATTCCAGCAAATAGGGGATCGACAGCTTCTGCCATACAGAGCCTCAAATGGTGCCATTTGTATACTAGCTTGGTAGCTATTGTTGTATGAAAATTCCACTAGAGGTAAATGGTCGTGCCAACTTCCTCCAAAGTCAATAGCACAAGCTCTGAGCATATCTTCCACCACTAGATTTTTCCTTTCAATTTGACCATCAGTTTGTGGATGGAACGTAATGCTAAAATTAAGTCGGGTTCCTAATGAGTGTTGAAGACCCTTCCAGAAATGTGATGTGAACCGAGGATCTAGGTCGGATATAATGGTGACAGGGATACCATGGAGTTTGACAATTTCCCTCATATATAATACTACTAGTACATCCACAGACCATCGACTTTTGATTGGTAAAAAATGTGCAGATTTAGTCAATCGATCTATGATCACCCAAATATCATCGTGTCCACCTCTTGTCTTAGGTAAACCTATGATAAAATCCATCCCTATACTTTCCCATTTCCACTTGGGAATATTCAAGGGGTGTAATTTCCCAGCGGATTCCAACTGTTCTGCTTTTACTTGCTGACAAGTAAGACATTGGGACACAAAATCTGCTACTTCTCTTTTCATATTAGGCCCCCAAAAGTTTCTTTTCAAATCTTGATACATCTTGGTAGCGCCAGGGTGAATAGCATACTTTGATTTGTAAGCTTCTTCCATGATTAATTTCTTAGTGTCATCATGATTTGGCACACAAATTCGATCCTTGAATAATAGTCTTCCATCATTCGAGATAGAAAATTCTGATCTCTGATCAATATTATCTTTAATCTCCATCAATGTGGGGTCATTTTCTTGCAGTTGGACTATGTCCTTGATCAATGTAGGTTGAAACCTTATGTTGGCAATCATACCTCCTTCTCCTTCTCTATCAATATCAAGATTTAAATGAGAAAAATCTTCAATAAGACAAGTTATACCTTTCCTGAGGCTTGCTAGAGTTGCCATTGGTTTCCTGCTAAGAGCGTCGGCTACAACATTTGCTTTCCCCGGATGATATTGGATAGTAAAGTCGAAGTCCTTGAGATACTCCAACCATCTGCGTTGTCGCATGTTTAACTCCTTCTAGGTGAAGAGGTATTTCAAACTTTTATGATCTAAAAATATAGTGAATTTTTTCCCATAAAGGTAGTATCGCCAAATCTTCAATGCGAATATAACCGCAGCCAATTCCAGATCATGCACAGGGTAATTTTCTTCATAACGCTTCAACTGCCTTGATGAATAGCAAATCACCTTTCTATTTTGCATAAGGACGCACCCTAGGGCAATGCTAGACGCATCCGTATAGACTTCAAAGGCACCACCCTCGGTCGGTAGCATTAATATTGGTGCAGTGGTAAGGTGTTCTTTAAGAGTTTAAAAACTCTCTTCGCAATCCTTCGACCATATAAAAGGATTCTCCTTTCTTGTGAGTCTAGTCAAAGGAACGGCGATCTTTGAGAAATCTTTGATAAATCTCCTGTAATAATCAGCCAGACCTAGAAAACTCCTGACTTCAGACGCGGTCGTCGACCGGCTCAAGTTCTTAACAACCTCTATTTTAGAAGGGTCAATAGCGATACCTTCCTTTGAAATAATATGGCCGAGGAAAGAGACCTCCTCAAGCCAAAACTCACACTTACTAAGCTTTGCATAAAGTTTGTGCTCTCTTAGTGTCTGCAAGGCTATTCTTAAATGCTCTTCATGTTCCTCCTTTGTTTTAGAGTATATAAGGATATCATCAATGAAGACAACTACAAACTGGTCAAGATAAGGCTTAAAGACGTTATTCATTAGTTGCATAAATGCTACCGGGACATTGGTTAACCCAAATGGCATTATCAAGAATTCATAGTGGCCATATTGGCTTCGAAAAGTAGTTTTCTATATGTCTTCATCTTTGATCTTGAGCTGATGATAACTTGACCGGAGGTCTATCTTGGAAAAATATTCTGCTCTTGAAATCTGATCAAAGAGTTCATCTATACGCGGCAACGGATATTTATTCTTAATTGTGAGTTGATTCAATCGCCGATAGTCAATACATAGCCTGAGAGATCCATCCTTCTTCTTGACAAATAGAACTGGCGCATCCCCCGGGGATGTGCTAGGTCGAATGAAACCCTTGTCTAATAACTCATGAAGTTGTTTCTTCAATTCCTTGAGTTCTGTGGGGGACATCTTGTAGGGAGCTATTGAAACACGTGCTGCTCCGGGAACGAGTTCAATGAAGAAGTTTACTTCCCTTTCGAGCAGTAAACCAGGCAAATCTGATGGAAATACATCGGGAAACTCATTCACAATGGGAATGTCTTCTAAGATGATTACCTTGGACTCGGTAACGATTACGGAAGTAAGAAAAACTTCACATCCTTACGAAATAAGTTTGCAAGCGTGAAGAGATGAAATAAGGGCAGGATGCTTCCTATATTTGATACCAAGAAAGGAAAACCTTGGAAGACCTGGTTTCCGAAAAGAGATAATCCGATTGCGGCAATTTATATAGGCATCATGGTTTACAATCCAATCTACACCTAAAATAGCATCGTAGCCCTCTATGTCAAGGCATACGAGATTTGCAGGAAGGTTATGACCTTATACCATTACCTTACTATCTGGATAGTAATTTGTAAGTTTTGTTCCAGGACCTAAGGGTGTAGCAATAGCAAGGTCCGAAGGTAAAGGAACTGATGAATTTGATAAGATTTTTGCGAAAGCAGTAGATATAAAGGAATGAGAAGCACCAGTATTAAATACTATGAATGTAGGATGGGAATAGATTTGGATAGTACCTTTCATCAGCCCATCATTCTTGGGCGCTTCCTCATCTTCCATAATAGCATTAAGACGAGTCTGTTGCTTACGTCCACCACCGGAAGATTGTTCCTTCATAAGGGGACAATCTAGCATGCAGTGCTCCCAACTGCCACATCGTAAGCAAGCGCCGAGACACTTCCAGCAATATTCGGCCACATGATCGAACTTCTCGCAAAATGTGCAAGCCGCCATGACTTGCTTTTTTTCTTCTTTGGCCTTCTTGTTCTTATGGTAGCCACTACCACTCTCGTTCCGAGATCTCTTCTTGCTATCACGAGATTTGTAAGGTTCCGCGATACTAAACACTCCCTTCTTTTCATGCCGATCAGACCTTCGGCTCGGCTCCTCTCCTTTACTTTTAAGTTTCTCAACCTTCTCCAAGGTCCTTTCGTATAGATGTGCCCATTGGACCATCTCTGCATATGTACGGATATTATGAGTCCCAAGTTTTTGAATAAAACCGGGCCTCAATCCATCCATAAACCGGTTAGCTTTTAATGAGTCGGTACTAACCAGATGAGGAGCATAAGGTGCCAGCCTAGAAAATTGGAGTTCATGCTCCACTATTGTCATCATGCCTTGATGTAACGTAGAAAATTCCATAGCTTTCCTCTCTTTGACATGTTCGGAGAAGTACTTTGCTCGGAAGAGTGTAAGGAAACCTTCCCAAGTATGTGGTGCATCTTGAGGCGGTGCAGGAATTCACTTCCACCATGTACGGGCATCTTTATTGAGTTGAAACATGGTAAGACGAACATTTTCTTCATCGGTACATTGCATGACCTCGAATATACAGTTCATTTCATCGATCCAATTTTCAGCCTCATCAGGATTAGAAGATCCTGAGAATCGCGGAGGATTTAAGCTCCGAAAATTGCAGTGTAGGTCTCCAGCTCTTGCCCCTACGCTAGCTTGGGCCATATTCTGTAATGCTTGGGTGAGACCTGCAACGGTCTGCTGCATACCATTCCTGTCAACACGATGAGCCATCGTAAGAATGAGGTACCTGAGAAGAGTAATGAATTTTTTATTAATTCCAATGGAATGCGTGAGGTTAATCTTAGAAATAATTTTAATTACTATCGCATCCCCAGGTTCTACCCAATTCCGCTCACAGGTTGGGAGTTTATTTCCTAGTTTTATAGGGTCCTTAAACCTTGAACCTAGCCTATGACATCACTTCTTCCCTAGCACTTCTAGTCCTATGCTCTGATACCACTCTAACTGTCACACCCCAAGATTATGCATCGGAAACAATCGAGAACATGAATAGTCGGCTAGTACGCCTCGAGCAAGTAATATAATCAGAGCGTAAGATAATCACACTAAAGTAATTGCACAAGTAAACTTTTCCAAAACTTCACTTTATTCCATAACAACAATAATATCAAAGTACATAAGATCTTTGACTCTCTTTACTAGACTCCATAAAAATAAAGATTACATCATGACTCGACTAAACACTTGACAACTAAGGCTGCTCTCGTTCATATGTCCTTCAATCACTCTCGGACCCGATACTTGTATAATCCGAATCCGATTCACTTGTACTTCCTGAAACATTTAAGGAATAGGTAATGAGCACACGTGCCCAGTAGGTATCTTCGAATCAACATGAATGCAATTTAAGTGATTAATATTTTAGCTCTAGAGAATAAGATAAATCATGCAGATACGACGAAAACACGTATATAACCAAGTAACAAGATATGATCAAGTACGAGATATGAGAATATGATTTATCAATCAAGAAAATAAATTTGTCCTTTTCATGAACAAGAATGTACTAGAAAGTCATGTAACAAGTAAGAAAGTACTTTTCGATTAATAGCAAGTACTTCGTGAATTTACGTGAATCGTTACTCATGTCCCGTGAATTTTCACTTATTTATAAAGAAAGTACTCCCAGTGCAATGCGACGCCAATAGCATCATACCCCATGGTTTACAGTATGTTTCCGACAATCAGCCGAGGGGACTAGCATAGAGCCCTTGAACACAATCAGTGCTCGAACTACATCTTCAAGTATAAATCAAGCTATTTCCATGATTATAACAATAATGTGGCTAATAATGTACAAGTTCAACAATAATTCCATGATAAGGTAACCAAGGCAAGAATGCTTCAATTAAGAACAAGAGTTTTCAAGGATGACTTAAATGGACATCATGTTACGGAAGAAATTCGACAACACAATGGTACATTCATTACGTTCCATACTTTTAATATTGGCTTACTTAACGTAGGTTGAGACTCCAGAAAATCCTAAGATCATCTAGGAACTCAAGAAAACCAACCCCAAAATTTGAACCTCGGGTTAGACTAAATCAGGAACTAAGCAGTCTATTACTGAACCGTTTAGTACGCCTGGCGGTCTAGTCATGGACTGTTTCTTAGAATAAAGACATCGATGCAGTAAAACCATCTGGAGCTTTAGCGGTCTAGCGGATGGCCGTTTAGTATCCCTTAGCAGTCTAGTGAAGGGCCGTTTACGAAAATCAGACGGTCATCTAGAGGGCCGCTAAGGTTTAGAATACACAAAACACCGGTAAGTGCTTTTCTAGACAATGGGTTTTAACGGTACAACCAGCTCGGCGTCCTAGTGAGAATCCCAGACTCGCAGAGTCTTATGGAGGCATTGAAACAAGATTTCCTAGTCCGATAGAAGGAATATCCAATGGAGAGGTTAACAAGTCCAAGATTATGTACTTAATATGCAAAGGTGTAACTAATGACAACATACGGGGATATGTGCCATATACTTAAGAAAATGACTCTTAGAAGAGAGATACCATGGTAAAATAGCGATTAAACCATGGCTAGCCCATAAATCATATAAATTCATGTTAATTACAAAAGTATATGATTTGTTCATGAAAATAACATGAGTGTAAAAATAGTTCTAAGTGCATAAGGAATCATGAAATCTATTAGAACGCTCTGTTAACATAACTAGATACATGATAATAGCACTTGAAACATGAATAAAACTTACTTAACTATGCTTATCATACATTAATTAGGGCCATTCTGCATTAAGTTTCAGGTTAAATTAAATACAGAAATCAGAAACTCAAACGGTCTAGTGGAGGACCATTTCATTGGGCCAAACGGTCTATCGTACGACTGCTAGGGTTTTCTGGCGGTCTATAGGAAGACCGTTTCTTCTTGTGTTACAGAAAACCTAATAAAAATATTAATCTAGGACATATCATGCCAGGAAATCAACATGTATAAACTCCTACAGCATGATAGAATGAGTATAGGCCAAAAATATACGTGGGTTTGTGTAATAAATAAGAAAATTCTCATTTTAACTTCAATTAGGGCTAAGAATTGTGCATGAGGAATATACTAGATGCATAGTCCCTAAAAAATCATAAAATTCTCGATGTACGGTGCATGCAATCAACTGAAATCATAGGGCTTTTATCCCTAACGTCATGTTTAAACCATTCATGAGATAACCTACCTTTGTCCCGGGCTTTAGACTTTGAATTTGAGGCTGGAAGTTAACCCTAATTCTTTACTCGTCCTGACCCAAATCAGCAACTTCACACCCTTGTATCTTTTGACTCTCTTGTCCTAAAGACGTGAAATTTGGAGGATAGGTAGAAGATATAAAAGAGAACAAAAAGTTCTAAAGTTACTAGTTCTAAATACCTCGTTTAGGGCTTCTATTCCCCTGATCTTCACTGGGCCGTTGCATAGATTGCTGGGTTATTGGTGTAGGATCAGCAACTTTGGAAGCCTCTAACTCCTTATAGACTTGATCTCCTAGAATGAAAATTTGAGGGGAGTTAGACCTGAGTATTGTAAATAAAAGATTCTAAAGAACCTACATGAAATAAAACCTCCTTACCTTAGTTCCATGTAAGCTAAATGTAAGGGTCGCGTAGGGTGGTTCTGAGGTCTATTTATAGGTTTTAGCTAGGTTCCATGGATTTGAACGAACTTAGAGTCCTATATAGGTCTTCAATTCGATCCTCAAGCCTTCTAGACTTATCTAATTAGTAGATAGCATCGATCCTAGGCGATTTGGATGCCCAAGTTCCAAGCTTTTCACGTTCTCTTCCTTTCACGGAATCTGCAGAGCCTAGCGGTCTAATGCTAGACCATTTTCCACTGCTATGCGGTCTCGCGATAGACCGTTTTCTATCTTGGGCGCCGAATTTGAACTGTTTCAAACTCTTCCCCCTATTATCTCTTTGTTTATCCTATTTATCCACTTAAATTCTAAAATTCTAGAAATTAAGCTTCTAGAATATGGGCCAACTCTTTTGTGCTTGGGTTTTTTGCCCTTTAGGTTCAATTAAATGGGCCTAATCTATTTATTAGTAGAAGGCCTTTACTTAATGAGACTTAATTAATAGTAATTCATTTAATAGCTCATTTAAATGCTTAATAATTCTATTTAAATCTAGAAAAATTTTAGAAAATTCTTGGGCATTACACTAAGTGCTGCAAGTGCACAGACCTTAGATATGCACAGACCTATATGTGCACAGACTTGAAGTGCTACATGTGCTCGGACCTTTCTGAGCAACACACATACATGTACGTCGACCTTTCTAAGCAAAGCTTTGCTCAAGCGTAGACTTTCAGAATGGAAGTGGACATGTGCACCGACTTATGATATGCAATAATGTGAATGTGCATCGACCATTTCTTGACAAAAAAATCATTTTGACTAAAGTAAAGACATCAAAGTAGCAGTGTTACCCAAGTCAAACTAAAGTCAACTATACTTTTGCTAATCATCAAAACAAATCATTCTCCCCATTAATGATCAAATCCAGAGGAGACACAACATCTAACATGTGTATGAATGCCCTAGGGGTAATAGTGTCAAATATGAGCCAAAATAGATCTAGAATAATGGGTTTCGAACACAACGAAAATGGGCTGCCCGCCATATTCGGTCGACTGGTTGAGAGGGGTCGGTCGATCGAACTTTTACAGGGTCTGGACTGGTGCAGTCTGGGGTTTTCGGTCAACCGAATGCACTGGGTCGGTCGACCGAAGTCTGATAGAGTTTCAAACCCTGCACTCTGTTATTTCTGGTCGACCGAACAACTTCTTATGGTCGATCGAAAGTCTGCTAAAAGCCTATAAAGCATGGAGAACATGAGTGTTTAAGCACTAACAACCCAATCATGAAATCCTTGAAGTATTGACATCAAAGCCATGAAGAATCAACATGAAAGCCCATTGAAAAGGAGCATTTGAACAAATTCAAAACCATTCAAACCTTCATTTTTGCCAACCAAAAACAAGGATCAATTAACCTTGTATTTAACATACATGAATGCTCAACAACATACCAAACTTCACCAAGGTTAATGTGTAGAACTTGAACAAACATGAAGTATAGGCATTAACCTCCATTAATCACACATGAATGATATGCATGAGAACCCATTGCAAGCTCAAGTATTATAACTAAGCACAAACATTTTATGGCTATGCATTTAGAACAAGATGTGAGCTTCATTAAACCAATTGTCTACCAAACTTCACATGGGGTTGATTACAAGTGTTGCAAGCCAAAAAACCTCTTGAGGGATATGCATGAAATTCAATTACACGAAGAATCACAAGGTGCGGTCGACGCTACCCTAAGGTGGGGTCGACACCATTGAAACTAAAACTCATTTCAAAACTGAATCATTGTGTCAACTTTGACAAACCCAATTTCTCTCAACTTAATAGCCCAAAGGAAAGATGGCTGGGTCTTACCATTGATTTTTGTGGGATGAGCATGACATATACCACCTGTTTTCGGTCCTTGACATCAACATGTCTTGTTCATCCATTCACTTGAATTCCAGTAGGTCCACCATGGATTTTAACCCTATATGGTAAGATAAGCAAAAGTATGAAGTCATTGGTTAGCAATCTTCAATGAACTTTCTCAAAGACACATACACACAAGATTTGTCATCATTGAAACTTAACTATCAAAATCAACTAGGGAGTCTAACAATCTCCCCCTTTTTGATGATGACAAAACGACGTGTGCATGATGTGTGCATAAATTCCATGTGTCAATTTATTGAGAAAGTTAAACTATGAACTGTAAACATGTGGCAAAACTATGAAGTATCTAGAGTTTATGCATATGAACCAAACTATGCAAAGGAAACTTGATATGCACAAAAAAAACTTCTAAACTGATAGGAATATGCACAAGAACTTCAGTTAAATGGATATGAATATGCACAAGAACTTCTAAACTGATATGAACATGATATGCACTCTTTCTCCCCCTTTCTCTTCAACAAAAACTGATTGACAATAGGGTTATTAAAATCTGATATGAACATGGATGAATGAGTATGAAATTCTCCAATTTATTCATGCAAGCAAGTAGGCAAGCATGAAAGACAAGCAAGCATATAAATATCTATAACTTCCCCTCAATGGGGTAAAAGGATAGCAAGTGAACAATAGATTTAAAATCAAATTATGTCACATGAAGCATAACTAAAAAAGGTAGTGCATGCATATGCTAGAGGCACTGCATAAACCATGATATGAACAAATTCAAGATACACATTCATCATAATAATACCCAAGAGTGAAATGTGAGGCAATGAGCAATGAACTTCAATAATATATGGATATTAGCAGAATTTCTAAGGAACACTAGAGGGTTATTTCCTTTCCACAATTCCATTTCGATTCTTGACTTTTGCTAGCTTCACACAACCCCTTTTTATTTCTTTTTATTAGATTTCACCGTTCGGCGCGAGTCACCTCATGTGTCTCAATGGGGATTCCCTGCTACTACGATTCATCACGCAATGTGGATTTTTATTTGACTTTTCGACGCGCGTTTTCTCATTTATTTCAGTGGAGATTCTCGGCTACTTAGTTTGACATTCCACTTATTGAATTTTTGTGGGGTAGGTAACTTTTTCCTCATGACTACTCTAGATTTCCATATAGAAATTTTGTTCCCCTTAAAGTGTTGAGAAGAATTTCTGAAATCCTTATCTATTAAAGTCATATGCATCATTTTGTGCAATGTGTGTGGTTAATTGCTTTAGATGTTGAAAATGAATTTGCCAAAACATAGTTATGACCCCCCGTAAATGTATGCACAGTTGGAAACAAATCCTCCTCCTTTGTATATGTCACTATTCACAAATGATTAAAATAACTGTATTTTATCTAGCAAGGAGGTGAGATCTTAGAAAATTTTCAAGAGAAAATTTTCTAGAATATATACGTGCAGTCATGCAAGGATTTGAAAGTAAATTCATGCAATATGATTTTCGATACGTGGCGAAGAATTTAGGTCCGAAGATGACCTCACGCGTAGTGAAAGCTTTCGGCTAGACATAATCCAACCTTCCACAAACACCATTTGATATATCGAAGAATCATGGCATTCAAACAAGTAAGTATATCAAGTATATATAGGCATATGCAAGTGAATGACAAGATAATAAAGAATTATTCCTATTCACAAGTATGCAAGAATATGTGCAATCTAAACCATGAGATAGAATGTATGCAAAACTGAACAATTATTTGCAAACTGAAGTGAAAGTGTATATGCAAGCCTAATATGAACAATTACTCATTCAAACAGCAAATTCCTAGTTCTCTTCTTATTCTTGTGAAATTTTTAGGAGATAACGGTTTTGTAAAAATATCTGCAAGTTGGTTTTCAGTATTTACATGTATAAGCTCAAAATGACACTTACTCAAATGATCTCACAAAAAGTGGTGTCGAATCTCTATGTGCTTTGTGCGAGAATGTAAAACATGATTTTTAGAAATGTTAATGACAGAGGTGTTATCACAAAGAATGGGTGTATTATTGAAGATAATACCAAAATTAACTAATTGGTGTTGGATCCATAGCACTTGGGCTACACAACTACCTACCGCCATGTATTCGGCTTCAGTAGTTGACAATGCCACTGTGTTTTGTTTCCTAGAGGCCCATGAAACCATGCAACCTCCAAGAAATTGACAATACCCGCTCGTGCTCTTACGATCCCTTAAACACCAAGCATAATCAGAATCAGTGTAAGCTATTAAATCAAAATTTCAACTACGAGGAAACTAAAGACCAAGATCTGATGTGCCAAGCAAATATCTGGAAATTCTTTTGACTACTAACATGTGTGAATCTTTCAGGTCGGATTAAAATCTAGCGCACATGCAAACACTAAACATAATATCCAGCCTACTAACATTCAAATACAACAAAGAACCAATCATTTCACGAAAGAGTTTCTGATCGACAAACTTATCTTGTTCATCCTTCTTCAATTTGACATTTGTTGACATCGGTGTCTTTTGTGGCTTCGCATTATCGAATTTGAATTTCTTGATGAGCTTCTTTGTGTACTTCCTTTGATTTATAAAGATTCCATCCTTTAGCTGCTTCACCTGCAAACCCAAAAAGAAAGTTAACTCCCCCATCAAACTCATCTCAAACTCCCCCTGCATCAATTTAATAAAATCATCATTCAATGAATCACAAGTGGCTCCAAAGATAATGTCATTAACATATACTTGTACAAGAAGCATATGTTCATTATTGCTCTTAATGAAAAGGGTTTGATCGATGTTACCTCTTTTGAAGATATTTTCTAAAAGGAACGTACTTTACCTTTCATACCACGCGCAGGGGACTTGCTTCAGACCATACAATACTTTGTCGAGTTTGTATACATGGTCCGGGTGCTTCTCATCTTCAAATCCCGGTGGATGCTCAACATAGATATCTTCTTTCACTACACCATTCAAAAATGCACTTTTAACGTCCATTTGAAAAGGTTTTACATTCCTAGAGCATACAAAGGCAAGTAATATTCTAACCGCTTCAAGCCTAGCCACGGGTGCAAATGATTTATCAAAATCAATTTCTAATTCTTGACTATATCCTTTGGCTACTAGCTGGGCTTTATTCCTAATCACCACCCCTTGATCACTAAGCTTGTTTCGAAAAACCTACTTAGTTCCAATCACTGGGTGATTCTTAGGTCTAGGCACAAGAAACCACACCTCATTCCTTTGGAATTGGTGTAATTCCTCTTGCATAGCCAAGATCTAGAAATTATCATTTAATGCCCCATCTACAGATTTGGGCTCAATATTGGAAAGTAATGCAAGATTATCGAATTGTTCAACTTTCCTGATTGAAGCCCTTGTTCTTATGGCTTGTTCCACGTCTCCTATAACGTTGTCTTGTGGGTGATCTTTATGGAACGTCCATTGTCTGGGGAGGTCTTCATTTGGGGTTGAAGCTTCATCATTATTGTTACTCGACTCTGCTTGATGCACATCTTATTTTCTTTTGTCTTTCCTTTCTTCTCCATCTTCATACCCTACATCAAGAAAATGATTATCTCTATTAGATAACCTTAAAGTGTATTCATCAATGATCACATGTGGGCTTTCTTCTACCACAAGAGTACGTTGGTTATATACTCGATATGCTCTAGATGATGAAGAATATCCAAGAAATATACCTATATCACTCTTTGCGGCAAACTTCTCCAAATTTTCGTTAGAATTGTTCAAAATGAAACATAGAGAACCAAAAGGCTTAAGATATTCAATGTTTGGTTTCTTATCTTTATATAGCTCGTATGGAGTTTTCTTGAGGATTGCTCTTACCATGGCACGATTGATGATGTGGCAGGCCGTGTTGACTGCCTCGGCCCAAAAATACCTTGGTAAGCAGTTTTCAGCAAGCATCATTCGCGCCATCTCCACGAGCGTCCTATTCTTTCTTTCCATTACTCTGTTTTGTTGTGGGGTTCTAGGTGCTGAGAAGTTGTGTGAGAACCCATGTTTCTTGCAAAAATCATCAAAGTCATGGTTATCAAATTCTCTTCCATGATCACTCCGAATGGCCATGATTTGATACCCCTTATCATTTTGTAAATTCCTGCAAAGATCTTCGAACTCCTACAATGCATCATTCTTATGGGTTAAAAATCATACCCAAGTGAATCTTGAGTAATCATCTACAATCACAAACCCATAAAGTTTCCCTCCAAGACTGTGTGTCCTAGTGGGACCAAATAAATCCAAATGAAGGAGTTCAAGGGGTCTAGTGGTGGTAATACTATTTTTTGATTTAAAAGAAACCCTGGTCTATTTCCCTACAACACATGCATCACAGATTTTATTTACATGAAAGTTCAACTTTGGCAAATCTCTAACCAAGTCTTTTCTATACAGTTTAGAAAGAATACTAAAGCTAGTATGACCAAGTCGTCGATGCCATAGCCATGCATCATCTGCCTTATTAGCAACTAAACGAAGTGGAGAGGGGGATTTCCGCAGCCCACCACAAAGGCAGCCCAACAAGACCTACAAGGTCCAACCAGGCGAGCCCACCCAAGTGATAGCACACAGGGCCCACTTCAGGAGAAAAGCCCAATAAATAAGACTCGAGGAACCAACTCTCCCCAGCGGCCTTCTAGGCTCGGAGGGCCCGAGACAACGGTTAGGTCCCAAGGAAGGTCCGGCCTAAAGCCCTCTCCCCATCCTAGAGAGAGAGGCTCCAGCCGATCTATCCGACCCCACCCTCGCCGGGCCATGCCTATCGCTCGGACGTGAGCTAGCATCCCCGAGGCTCGGTAAGACCGGTTGATTATCTGCAGGTGCGGCCGTTCAGAGTCCTCCGCCAGCGGGAGAGTCATGGGAGCTGCCGGACTCCAAGGGGATAATGTTCCCACGATCAGGCCATGAAAGCCCCCGTTAAAGACGTAACTCCCGTCGGGAACCCCTCAGCTTACAGGACTCCTGAAGGCGGCGCACTATTTAAGTAAGGGATACCCTCCGGAAGATGGTAAGATGAACTAGGCATTCACATACCCTAAGCTCCTGAGCACGATTCGCTTCACCCTTTGGTGGAGAGGATTCTCGCGCATCAGCTCTCTCCTCCCCTCATTATCGCTTCCACCATCGCTCTACTGACTTAGCCATCGGAGGGTTTGCCCCAGGGAGATCCCCTGGGCCCTCTGACACGTTTCCCTCTCTTGCAGATTCATCTTCTGGTGATCCACAGCCCGCTCAGGACCCAGCGCGAGATTCCGCCTCTTCATCTGGCACCGTCTGTGGGAAACGCACGAAGAGTCAAGATGGTAAGAAAAAGCTCAGGGAGGAGATCCGCCGGCGGGGCAGGTAAGGCTGTGGCGGCGGCGGGAGGCGCCCCCTCTAGGGTCTCACAGAGCCCCCCCTCCAATGCCAGCGTCCCCACCAACGGGCCACCACCCCCCCCGGCGGAGACAGGGGCACCCCTCGACGGTGGCGCCAACGCCTTCCAGGCCCTCAACGAAAAGATGGACGTCCTCGTGGAGCTCATGAGGGCCCAGGCGGCCAGGGACGTGAGGTCTCGCGCCCCGTCAGGAAGTCCCCCTCGAAGGAGTGCAACGCAGCACACCGCCGGAGGCCGCTTCACCCTCCGCGGCCGACAGCTCCTCCGCAACGACGTCGGTGGACCCTCGCAAGCTCCGCCTGCGGAGCAAGAGGCTTCCTTCACGCCGAGGAGAGGGAAGCAGGGAGCGAGACCGCCGCGCCCGGGCACCATTGCTCCGGGAGATCGCCACGACGCCCCCCCCAGCCCCACGGCGCGGCCACAGTCGGAACTGTCTCTCCGGCTACGAGATTTTGAAAGACGGTTCGCAGAGCAAGAGCGCGCCCTCCGCGCCCTGCAGAAGACCTCTTTCCCGGAGGATGAGGAGAAATCCCCTTTCTCCGAGTACATCTTGAAGGCAGAGGTCTCTCCTAGAGCCTCCATCCCAACCTTCAAGCTCTACGACGGCCAGGGCGACCCAGCCGACCACTACGATAGCTTCGACGCCCTGGTGACCCTGCATGGAACGCCGGATCCCATCAAATGCCGAGCCTTCGCGGCCACCCTGGTCCAAGACGCTCAGGCATGGTTCCGGGCCCTCGCCCCGGGGTCCATTCGAGACTTCAGGCAATTCGGGCAAATTTTCAAGGAGAGCTTCGCCGGTAGCGCCCCCCCAAGGTCAGTAGCGGGGCTCCTGGCTCTCAAACAGGCGCAAGGGGAGAGGCTCCGGACTTACGTCCACAGATTTAAATCGGAAGCCCTTAGGATCCCCTGCCTGGATGTGGCCTCAGCCACAACCGCATTGACCGGGGGCACCCGGGACGAGAATCTCCGCCGCGAGCTTGTCCTCCACCCTCCCTCGACCCTTGCCGAGCTAGTGACTCTGGCACTGCGCCACGCCGAGTGCGAAGAAGTACTCAGCGCCGGCCGAGACGCAACCGTCTCGGGTCGGGAGGGGGACAAGAAGCGGACCTCCGAGCCAAACCCCGGCTCGAGTAAGAAGCGCGATCGAGAAGGAGAGCGCAAGAGAAAGTACGAGCGGTATACCCCCTTGACCGCACCAGTCTACGAGATCTATGAAGACATCAAAGACTCGGGACTTCTCCTCCAGCCCGAACCAATGAGGTCGAAGAACCACAAGCGGGACAGGCATTGCCTATTTCACGGCGACCACGGGCACCACACCGGAGATTGCCATCAGCTCCAGGACGAGATCGAGCGCCTCATCCGTCTGGGGCATCTAGCCCGGTTCACGACCGGGCACAAAGAAGACCGAGACACCGCAGAGGAGATCGACAACGCTCCCCAAGGGGTTCACATCAACGTCATCTCCGGAGGGGCGGCATCAGGCGGCGACACCAGTCGAGGAAGGAAACGTCATGCCGAGCGGGCCAGCCAAGCTTTAGAGCCTCCCAGAGGTCCGCCGATGGAGCCCCAGGTCATAGTCTTCTCCGATCAAGACCTGGAAGGGCTGAGCACCCCGCATGACGATGCCCTCGTTATCTCGGCCACGATAAATCACTATAATGTAGACATGATTTTGGTTGATAATGGGAGCGCCCCCGATGTATTATCTTATGACTATTTTCTCAAGATGGGGGAAGACCCATCCAAGCTCCGCCCGATCCGAACACCCCTTAGCGGGTTTAATGGCCTGGCCACCTACCCCGAGGGAGCCCTAAGCCTGCCGGTCACTATCGGCACCCCACCCAAAACCGTTACGGTCATAGTGGACTTCATAGTGATTAAAGGTATGATAGCGTACAACGCCATTTTCGGCCGAAAATTTCTCAGCCGAATAAAGGCCGTACCATCTACCTATCACCAAAAAATGAAGTTTCCCACCAAAAACGGGTTGGGGGAAGTCCGAGGTAACCAGGCCACGGCTAGAAGGTGCTACAATATCTCGGTGGAAGCCTCAAGGCCGGACGGGAAGGATAAGGGCCCCAGGGGAGTCGAAGGAAAAGCCGTGACCACCGAGACCGGTGGCGAATTATTAACGGTATTCCTGAACGACGACCCGGCCCTTGGAGTAAGGATCGATGCCGACCTGCCACCGAAGGAACAGCAGCAATACAAGGAGTTTCTTTCTGGGTACGTCCGGGTCTTCGCTTGGTCCGATGATCAACTCCCTAGTATACCAGAGGAAACTGTGATGCACAAGCTTAACCTTGATGCCACCGTGAGACCCGTACAGCAGCGGAGGAGGAAGCATGCGCCCGAGAAACAGGCGATCATCAAGGCGCAGGTCACCAAGGGACAAGAGACTGGTCTTTTTAGACCGGTCCTGTACCCAACGTGGCTAGCCAACGTCGTCCTGGTGCCGAAGACCACCGGCAAGTGGCGAATGTGCGTAGACTTCACCGATCTGAACAAGGCCACCCCCAAGGACTGCTATCCGCTACCGAGCATCGACCAACTGGTTGACTCAACCTCGGGCAATGAGATACTCAATTTCCTGGATGCCTATTCGGGTTATCATCAGATCCGAATGAACCCTGAAGATGTCGAGAAGACCGCCTTCATCACCGACTACGGCGTGTACTGCTACACCCGGATGCCCTTCGGATTGAAGAATGCTGGAGCCACATACCAGCGACTGGTCAACCATATGTTCGAGGGACAGTTAGGTCGGAACATCGAGGCCTACATCGATGACATGCTCGTCAAGACCCCGAGGGCCCAAGACCACTTCACCGACCTCGCCGAGACTTTCGGCACCCTCTTGAAGTACTGCATGAAGCTCAACCCCGCCAAGTGCGCCTTTGGAGTAAGATCCGGGAAATTCCTGGGTTTCCTGGTCACTCAGCGAGGGATCGAAGCCAACCCCGATAAGGTCCAGGCCATCCTGGACATGCGCCCGCCCGCGTGTATTAAAGACGTCCAGCGTCTAACGGGGCGTGTCGCTGCTCTCAGTCATTTCCTGTCCCGTGCGGTCGAACGATGCTTGCCCTTCTTCAAGCTGATGAGGGGGCCCAAGGTAGCATCTGCCACGTTCGCATGGGATGGGGAATGCCAGACAGCGTTCGCCGAGCTCAAAGAGTTTTTGGCTTCGCCCCCGGTGCTTTCCAAGCCTGTCCCGGGCGAGGTCTTGTTGCTCTATCTCTCGGCGACGCCGTCAATAGTCAGCTCGGTCCTAGTCAGAAATGACTCGGGAGTCGAGAGGCCGGTCTACTACACCAGCAAGGTGCTCAGCGAGGCCGAGCGGAGGTACCCCGCAACCGAGAAACTCGTGCTAGCGTTGGTTACCTCCGCAAGGCGCCTCCGACCCTACTTCCAGGGACATCCCATTACAGTACTAACCGGCGAGCCACTGAAGAAGATTCTGGCCCACCCCGAAGCCTCGGGGCGACTTGTCAAATGGGCCATCATGCTCGGGGCATACGACATCTCGTATCGGCCATGATCAGCTATCAAAGGGCAAGCGCTCGCCGACTTCATCGTCGAGAGCACCATTCCGGTCGAGGACAGGCCTCCGACAGCAACCGGGCCAACCTGGGAGCTGTTCGTCGATGGATCGTCCAACTCGGTCGGTAGCGGCGCAGGGATCCTCCTAAGGTCCCCCGAAGGAATAGAGTTGCAATACGCCCTAAAGTTCAACTTCTTGGCATCCAACAATGCTTCCGAGTACGAGGCCCTTATCTCGGGGGCCCGCATGGCCCGACGGTTGGGGGCTGAGCGAGTCAGGATCCACACCGACTCCCAGCTAGTTGCAAGCCAGGTCAGTGGCGAGTACAAAGCTCGGGAGGCACCTATGATCAAATACCTCCAGTTGGTCCGGAGCCTGGCCCAGCAGTTCGAGGAGTTCGAGGTAGTCCGAATAGCTAGGGAGCAAAACTCTCGGGCGGACGCCCTCTCCCGACTGGCCTCCTCCCTAGACCCAGAAGGTACACGATCGGTCCTCCTAGAAGAGCTAGAGCGCCCGAGCATAGACTCGGAGCTCCTCGCCATTGACTCGGCCACTCCCGACGACTGGCGCTCCCCCTACCTATCCTGGCTACGAGACTCCCAGGAACCCTCCGACCCTCGAGAAGCCCGCCGGATGAAGTACCAAGCTCGGCGCTTCATCATCCTCGACAACGCTCTCTACCGAAGATCGTTCTCCGGGCCACTTCTGAAGTGTCTCGGCCCCGACGAAGCAAGCCAAGCTATTGAAGAGATTCATCGAGGCCTGTGCGGAGCACATTCAGGAGGTCGGTCGCTGGCCAGAATCCTGCTAAGGCAAGGATACTGGTGGCCGACCCTATAGCGCGACTGCACGGCTTACGTACAACATTGCGACCGTTGCCAGCGGTTCGACCATTTGGTCCACCAGCCGGCCACAGAACTTGTCACCCTTACCGAGCCCTACCCTTTCGCTCGGTGGGGGATCGACATACTTGGGCCATTCCCAACCGCTCAATCCCAGAAGAAGTTCATCATCGTCGCCATCGACTACTTCACCAAGTGGATCGAGGCTGAAGCAACAGCGAGGATCACCGAGACAGTCGTCTGGGGTTTCGTATGGAAATCGATCATTTGTTGCTTCGGCGTCCCCCGAGTGATAGTGAGCGATAACGGGCGGCAATTCGACTCTCGATACTTCCGAGACAGATGTGCCGACCTAAATATCCGCAACCACTTCACCTCGGTCACCCACCCTCAGGCCAACGGGCTGGTTGAAAATGCCAACAAGACCATCTTGAAGGGCATAAAAACCAGACTCGGCAAGGCTAAGGGTAGCTGGCTCGAGGAACTGCCTAGCGTACTATGGTCGCACCGAACGACCCCCAGAACGGCAACCAGTGAGACCCCTTTTCAACTGGTATATGGCACCGAAGCCGTCGTTCCGTTAGAAATCGCCAATCCATCTCTCCGAGTGATCAGCTTTTTGCCCGAGGCAAACGAGCAGAAGCTGCTCGAGAACCTCGACCTGGCAGACGAACTCCGAGAGATCGCGAACGTTCGAGCTACGGAATACCAGCGCCGCCTCACTCGGTACTACAACGCCAAGGTCCGAGGCAGACAATTCCGACCAGGGGACTTCGTTCTCAGGAAGACCGAAGCATCTCGACCACTGGAGGTGGCGGGCAAGCTATCCCCCAACTGGGAAGGCCCCTACCGAGTGATCGAGACGCTCGGGAAAGGTGCGTACAGGTTAGCCACAATGGAAGGGGATCCCATTCCCCGGACATGGAATGCAACCACACTACGCAGATTTTATTTTTGAATACTGTATCAACAAATTGGGTAAAATAAACCCCCTTATCTTTCGCATTCATTCAAGATAACTGTTGGTACATCAGAAAGGTAACTGCCAATACATTACATAGTGAAAAGCAAAAATCCATCTAGCACCGCGGCAAACGGCCATCGCCCGACCGACCCGGTCTTGACCTTCTCGCATCCAGCCACTGACTCTGCCTCGCGTAGAAACTGGCTCGGACAAGAGATGGTCGATCCAGTTGGCTCGGGTGGACCGTGACAAAGGTGACAGAGGGACAGCAAGGAGAAGGCCACCTTTCACGCGAGGAAGGCTACCTTCCAAGTTGGCAACAACCTGGAAAAAGGAGCGCCGTGAAGGTCCCCTCTCTGCCAAACTACCAACTCTTTGGAGGCGAACAGAAAGCAAGCAGCCCCCGAAGAGTGAAAGAAATGAAGAACAAAAGAGAGAGAAAGAGGCTGCGGACAGGGGTGAGGAAGGGACTGGAGCCGCCTCCTCCCCTCCCACGGAGGGGAATGGCGGCCGGCATCCCTAACTCCCCCATCCGCCCTCCATCTCGGCGTCCGCCCGGAAGCCTCGCCGGAGCCAAAAGGAGGCAAACGGCGTGCCCCCGCACGTCGAAGCCCTCTCCAGATCCGCGCGGCGACCGTCGGACCCGTCTCATGCACACGCGGCGACCGTGGGACCCGACCGATGTTCCAGGATAGCTGGAACCGGCCGCTCCCCATCGTCTGCAGCGTCACCTTCTGAAGGGTCCTCCATGCTTCGATCGCGGCGGCGCAACGCAGAGCAAAGACGAGGGAATAAGAGCAGACCGCCGGCGAGAGTCCTAAGTGTTAAGAGGGAAGGAGCACCCTTCGGTCCTTTTTATAGGCCAAGGGAGGCCACGCGCCTTAAATGACTCCCCCCTCGAAAACACGCTATAGGACCTCCCCTGAAAGATCACCTCAAATTCCTCGATCCCCACCCTAGCGGGATTCGCGAAGCACCTCGACTTTCAAAGCATGGTAATACGGAAGGACGCCCGCAAGAAGTCTCCCGAATCGACGTGCGAAAACGGCGCAAAAAATATCGGCACTTTCCAACTGCCCTGATACGCCAACCAAATCACAGCGAAGATAGCGATCAAATAAAGTAAGTCATTTATTGCCTCCCATAAAAACCTCTTACAAAAGGAAAGACAAAAGGGGGAAGGGGCAAAATAATGTTACATCAGGCCTCGGGCCCACTTTGAAGCTCGGGAACAGCAGTAGGGGACGCGTCACCCCCGGTACCCTCGGCGACGGCCGGCCCGGACACTGACCTTGCCTGTGCGAGAACTGTCCCGGTCGTGAGCCCTCCCGAGGGCCTCCGGAGCTGGTGACCCCGCTGGAGGCGATTCCTCCGGTTCTTCCCCGGCCGAAGATGAGGAGCTGGAATCTGACTCGTCCGAGTCATAACTCTGGCCATAAGGAAAATCACCCCCGGCAAGGTGCTCATTGGCATAGTTCATCGCCCGGCGATAGCCCTGCCTAAACCCCTTTCGAGCACCCCGGCGGAGCGCTACCTCGTAGTAGGGTAGGGCAACTGCAATCAGGTCGGCCGAGTAAGCTTCCGAGCCTTTATAGCGCTCAATCGCCTCCGCCTCGACCTGCCCGTCCCGAGCCTGCTCCGCCTCGGCCGCACGCTCTTCCGCCCTCGCCAGACGCTCCTCCAGCTCGGTCATCCTCCGCTCGGCTTCGATCATCCGACCCTCCGCCCGGGCTCGGTCTTTCTTCGTGGTCGACTTTCTTACACTCATAGCATATGATTTCTTCTTTCTTGCTTGGCTCGCCTTTCTTATTAGCATTTCTCCGCATGAATCTTCTCGGAAAGTTTCCATCTCTTCTGAAATATTTTCTAACTTTCCTTGTAACAAGAGCCATTAGTTTGTCTTCATCACTGTCCATAGATGAGTTTCCATCATTCTCTTCGGATGATCATGGATTAGCTTTTAGTGCAATCGATTTCTTCTTCTTGCTTTCCTCCTCAGTCGGCTTCATGATATTAATTTCGTATGTCATTAGTGACCTGATCAGTTGATCCACCGTGAGTGTGGTGAGATCCTTTGAATCTTCTATGACCGTCGCCTTAGTGTGCCATGGCGGTGAGAGTGACCGCAGCACCTTCCTTACCAGACCTTGATTTGAGTATTCCTTTCCCAAACATTTTAACTGTTCGTGATCTGACTCCACCTTGCATACATGTCCTTTATGTTTTCCTCGGGCTTCATTGCAAATAACTCATATTCACGAACAAGCAGGTTTGCTTTTGTTTCATGAACTTCTGAAGTACTCTCATACATTAGTCGAAGCTTCTCCCACATTTCCTACGTAGATGAACACATTGAAATACGTGAGTATTCGTCAGGGTGTATAGCGCATTGGATAATGTTCATAGCCTTATAATTAACACAAGACTTTTTAATATGTTCATCTTCCCATTCATCTTCATTAGAAGGTAAAACATAAGGACCTTTACTTATGACTCTCCAGGTATCATAATCCTGTGCTCGCATGAACACAGTCATTCTATTATTTCAATAGGGATAACTTGTACCATCAAAGAAGGGTGGTCGATGGATTGAATGTCCCTCGGGGAGCATTCCCTTGTTGGCCATAATAGATGATCTTTTCTCTACAACCGTGACATTGTCCTAAAAATCAGAGACCCACTCTGATAACAGATTGTTGACCCTAGATTCTCGTATGGACAGGAAGGGGGGTTGAATTGTCCCCACCAAACGCAATGGTAGGTTTTAAATTTAACACAGCAAAATAAACTAACTACCAACACGGAATATGATCACACGAAATTTATGCAATGAAGAAATTAGTTCTCTCAAGCTTACCGCTCTCACACGATCAACAAGAAAAATATAGACAAGCAAACCACAATCAAACAAAATGCGAGATAGATTTTTTAGGTGGTCCGGGACCACGATGGGCTCCATACGTCCACCCCTCACCAAAACGGTGAGGATCCACTCGCTTCGAAATGAAGAGCACGGAGCTCTTGCTCTAAAGACACGGAGACATCATCTTCTACACGATCCGCCATGGATCAAGACACACACACACACACACTCGCTGCTACAGCCGCAGCACAATATATCACAACCGTACACAGACGGTTCAACACTCACAGAGTCTGAGTTCAGAAATAAAAGATTTGTTCAATACATGCACATGAACTGAATGGAAAGTATTAGAATAGGTGAAAAAGGGTGAAAGAAATTGATCCTCAAGAGATGAAAGGGCGGGAGGAGATCCTTGTTGAAGAACAAGTTGGAGGAAGTCGAATGCTTTCGATTTGAACATCACCGTGATCCTCTCTTCGAACCGCTCCTCTTTATCTTCTATGACAATCACGAAATCCTCCCGGATGTAGATGATATCCACAGATTTCTTCAGCTCCTCCCCTTTCCTTTTTCTTCTCCTACAAGAAAGATAGAATATTAACACTTAGAACTTTTCTCCCAAATTCGTAGCTTATTTATACACCCACAATAGAAAGAAGAAAAGACATCAAAACCCATGCTAAAACCCCTTCAATATGTATCTAACATGTGTATGAATGCCCTAGGGGTAAGAGTGTCAAATATGAGCCAAAACATATCTAGAATAATGGGTTTCGAACACAACGAAAATGGGCTGCCCGCCGTATTCGGTCGACTGGTTGAGAGGGGTCGGTCGATCGAACTTTTACAGGGTCTGGACTGGTGCAGTCTGGGGTTTTCGGTCAACCGAATGCACTGGGTCGGTCGACCGAAGTCTGATAGAGTTTCAAACCCTGCACTCTGTTATTTCTGGTCGACCGAACAACTTCTTATGGTCGACCGAAAGTCTGCTAAAAGCCTATAAAGCATGGAGAACATGAGTGTTTAAGCACTAACAACCCAATCATGAAATCCTTGAAGTATTGACATCAAAGCCATGAAGAATCAACATGAAAGCCCATTGAAGAGGAGCATTTGAACAAATTCAAAACCATTCAAACCTTTATTTTTGCCAACCAAAAACAAGGATCAATTAACCTTGCATTTAACTTACATGAATGCTCAACAACATACCAAACTTCACCAAGGTTAATGTGTAGAACTTGAACAAGCATGAAGTATAGACATTAACCTCTATTAATCATACATGAATGATATGCACGAGAACCCCTTGCAAGCTCAAGTATTATAACTAAGCACCAAAATCCTATGGCTATGCATTTAGAACAAGATGTGAGCTTCATTAAACCAATTGTCTACCAAACTTTATGTGACGACCCAGACTCCGGATACTGGGTAAACCCGATACCACTTGGAACCTGTGAGGCCTCCCAAGAGCGGAAAGCTCTGAAGGGATAGAAAGGTATGTGAGAGTACATTGAACTTCCAGATAAAGTAGTAAGCAATTAAATTTCTATGATCAGGATTGCTAAAATAGCAGAAATAAAATTACTTTTTCTATAACAATTAAAACTAACAGAGCTAGTAAAGTCTAGTCCAACCAAAGTACAGTATAACAGAAAAAAGAATGTACTCTCAAGTTGGGGGAAGCTCGACACTGGAAAACACTGGTAGTTAAGAACCACGCACTGCACCTCCAAGCACGAGGAAGAACAGCTACACCTGAAAAGCCAGGGGTGAGCCTCCTATCACTAGCTTAGTGGGGATCCCGCAGAACCCTACCACAAAACAATGTAATAACAACACTGCTAAACTAAAGCAAAGTAGTAACAACAAGAGTAGGAATAACAAAAGTAAAGAGGAAAGCTGTACCATAGAAACACGGCAGTCGACCGAACCTCGGCCCTCTAAACTACTCCAAACAGCAACAAAAAGGCAAACGTCGATCTCACAAAGTCAGGTGTCACCGATCCATTGTCAAAACATGAAACCCTATCTTGAAAGCCTACAGAAATAGGCAAAGGCCTTACAAAAGACCTACACGGTCAAAGGCACAAAACATACATGATCTCACCATCGTGCACGCTACAGAACCCGTAACCTCGAGTGAAGCCAAGCGCAGGCTACCCGAACAAGTCACGAAAGCACAAGTCATGCATCAAGTGACAGAAGCACCTCCTACCTAAAAGAACAGCCAGATGCGTCAACTAACGTCTTACACTATGCCACAAGTATCTCCCACTCACCTAGAATGGCGGTAACTGAGACACTCTCATAGAACCAAGGGCCAAGTGACTAGTTAGAGTCATGTCCATCGGCGTTTGTCCAATGCCCCTGACCACGTGTGCACACACAAGCTCAATATTTTGAGCCAGGCCTCTAGCTGGTTTTCCCCTCCCGTAGGACTCTCACGGCAAGACAAAGGGGCCAATGACAACTAGCCTACAAACCATCTCAATTGGGAACTGCCCCGTCACTACTCCTAGGTGGGCCGACACACAGGAAAGTGACGTCAGGTTACGACTAGTGGAGGCTCACTAGACATAGAGACTCAAAACAACGAACACCGAAGTAAAGACAGGGTAAGCATGCACCTCTCACACGTACTACGGAGCACAAGGCAGTACACCAGACTGCCACCAGACTCAGGACAGTCAACTAGACCTGCTCATAACGTTCCTCGAGTCACAAGACTCACATCGCGGCAACACGGCATTAATCAACCTAGTCCCTAATCCAACATCACGGTAAAACACATTATGGAAGATGGAACAGAACAGCTGGATCCATAACAGAAATAATGATAACAATGAGTCCTCGGCCTCCGAGCCGCACAACGGACTCATAATTCTGCATAACACAAAACACGGAACATGAGGGATTACCAAAGCCCTCAAACCACATGGGCACGTAAATCAAGGTAAACCCTAGGCCGCCACTACTAACTACCGGTCAATCGCGAGACTGCCAAATGAAACTGACTTTCACCTCGGAATAGCGGTCTCCAGAGGGCCGCCTCTACAATTGGCGGTCACTGGTAGGACAGCTAAATCGTTCCAGTGGGAAAATCGTAGGACTACCCAAAACTCAGTCTTTCCACGCCCCAATCGCATCTAAACGACTGGGAAACATTCCTAAAGTCCATATCAACCTTTCACAAGCCGGAAGGGATCAAACCGACCTCAAACGGTAAGAAACGGGTGATTCCCACAAATCAACCCAAAATGACTCACGCGGGGAAACGGCCTCATACCGGCCCCAAATCACATCCAAATGTAGTAAAACTGGCGGGAAACGAATCCAACATGCCAGGGGTTCAAATGAATCTATTTAAACTACAAATTGTCATCTGGAACAGCAAACATGGCTCACACCCCCCGAACATGCATTTCGCCCAAATATGGCAAAACCCACTCAAACTCACACCGTTCGGCTCCAAATTGCGAGAGGATGCAGGAAAAGAGTAGGGTATCCATCCCCCTACCTCCACCGAAGATCTCACGTACCGAAATGGCTAAACCAGGTCAAAAAAAATCACACAAACAACCCACGCCAGCTTTGAATCCACGAACGGGATCGCGCCAACGCCATGCTCCGATACTCGCGCCATCACGCCTCAGGTCAGCTCCACGCCGTCACCACCTCATCCATTTCTGCCACGGTCGCGTGCTCGGAGGAGAGGAGAGAGAACAGAGGGGGAGAAGTGAGAGACATGAGGGTGGAGAGAGGAGAGAGGAAGGGTTAAAAGAAAAGGGAAAATAGTAAATTTATAATTATCCAAAAATCTGATTTTATGCACGAAATTCTATAAATTCAAAAAAATATGAAAAAATAGTCTTTGCGATCCTCGGAACGAGCATAATGCACCTGTAGCATCCCGGAGTATCAAAACTCAATGGTTCACTCTCCATAGGGTTCTGCAAGTTATACAATGGAAAAACCCGAGTGGATTGTAAAACACATATCAAGACCCACGAAAGCGTTCCGAAAGCTCTCCGATTCTGATCCGAAGAATCCAGGGTATTACAGTCCTCCCCCCTTAAAGAATTTCATCCTCGAAATTCAAGGAGTCAACAAGAGAAAAAGGTAAAAACAAACCCAAACATTGGCCACGCTCTCCAAGCATCAGCCAAATCTCAAACACAAAACACGATAAAATAATTCTTGAAAAACATAATTCAGAGAGACACTGCCAGATCACAATCATAGGCACATGCTCCAGATCTCAAGACACATTGATCCACAAAACGATCATGGCACACAAAGAAACACAAATCTGGCACCTTCGAAACAGGGCATCATCGCTATCGTCTCACAGAAGAAGGAGACACGACCCATGCCATGAAACAGCCACCGATAACATACACTCGACAGACACAACAAGCATAAGCTTAGACAAGTAAACACAGTCCTCTCAGCTGACTGCCCACCCATTGGCTTCCGTGCCATGAACAATAATGAAACTGACACGCAGAACGACAATGACAGCACTGGACCACGAGCACAATCAAGTCAGTCCTCACTCAGACATTACATCTGATTTTAGTTGCATGCCAACTCTACCATGGTAGAAGAGTACATCAAAACTAACTGACAAGACTTCGATCCACACAATGCCAAACTCAGATTCACAGGGAACTCCTCCCAAGATGAACACAACCACAAACCAACACACAACCTTAAACAACACCTGCAGAAAACCCGGTTTCGTTCTCAACACAGAACCATGGAACACAACTGCAAGCTGGGTCACAACAAGGCACAATTACAGCTGAACACACGGATAACATGTACTAGTTGCTCACAGCTTACCAATAAGGACCCACAACGATAATCCCGGAGAATGCATCTCGAGGACCATGATCCATCCCGAGAGCACAACTCCCAAGAAATATAGAAAGAAAAGGGTACTCAACCAGCATATATGCCGACGGATTTCCCCAATTCTCACCAATGCTAGTGCCAACAACCATAAAGCCTCAAGCAACGGCACGGCAACCAACAGCATCAAGGCACACATAGCCAAGATGATGTCACACCGAGGAAACAAACCTCTCGACTGGTCAGAATCTTCCAACCAAACGATCCCCGACCAGTGGGTTATGAGCCCACATGCTTCTGCTGCGCACTGAACACAACGCATACATGCATCAAAGACAACTCGGCATCCGCATCTCAGCACACACTCGGCACCATCGCAATTCACGAAACTACAATGTACCACGCCTCGACTACCGATCCTACTAACAGTCGATCACAAGTCGCCAAGGTGCAAACCATTGTGCCAAGAGCCATAACACAAGCCACAAAGAATGCTAATCTCAGCTTATCCTCACGTCCTGAAACAATCATTGAACCTTCACAGCACAGCAGCCGCCAAACACAGCACGCTGAACACGAAGCACAATGGCCCCCAAATCATAAACTGGGACCCAAGCCAAGCCACTACCAAAACAAGAGCAGATCGGGTTCAGAACTAACACAATCCACACATAAGTAGGCACAGGACAAGGCTTCACCGAGATAGCACTTCCAAAGCTTACCTCGAAAAGACGCCACAAGGCAGGATGAGGAGAATCGAGCTCGACTAACAGCAGCTCACCAGGAAGGAAAATCCTAGGTTTGCCTGAGCATTCTCTCCAACAAGGCATCCTATCAACCACCATAACACAACCTTAACACCATAGGGGCTGACCAAACCTCAAGCTGGGACGGCCAAAACAACATGAGAATGTTCACGGCCATCACACCAATGATAGTTCCCAACAGCCACCTGAACAAGCCATGGAAAAACTCAAACACTGCACCACAGATTCACGCCTGTCAGCGAACTCTGCCAAGTGAAGCACAACCGAGACAAACACCATGACAAAAGAAAGGCGCTCCATCAGAATCTGACAAGAGCAAAACCATCTCGCACAGTGCCAACACAGGATGTACAAGACCACACGTGAAAACAAAGCAATAATTAATCGTAAAACCTATGCCAGCTGCTGACTATACTGGACCTTAAGGACTCTGAGCACTATGATATCTCAAATTCCCATGTACTTTCACAAACACAAGTTCAGCTAGCTCAGGAAAACTCTGAACAACTCTGAACTATGCTCTGATACCAACTGTGAGGACCCAGACTCCGGATACCGGGTAAACCCGATACCACTTGGAACCTGTGAGGCCTCCCAAGAGCAGAAAAGCTCCGAAGGGATAGAAAGGTATGTGAGAGTACATTGAACTTCCAGATAAAGCAGTAAGCAATTAAATTTCTATGATTAGGATTGCTAAAATAGCATAAATAAAATTATATTTTCTATAACAATTAAAACTAATAGAGCTAGTAGAGTCCAGTCCAACTAAAGTACAATACAAAAGAAAAGAGAACGTACTCTCAAGTCGGGGGAAGCCCGACACGCAAACGTTGGCAACTAAGAACCGCGCACGAGGAAGAACAGCTACACCTGAAAAGTCAGGGGTGAGCCTCCTATCACTGGCTCAGTAGGGATCCCGCAGAACCCTACCACAAAACAATGTAATAATAGTAGTGCTAAACTAAAGTAAAGCAGTAACAGTAGGAGTAGGAACAACAAAAGTAAAGAGGAAAGCCATACCACAGAAACACGGCAGTCGACCGAACCTCGGCCCTCTAAACTACTCCAAATAGCAACAGAAAGGCGAATTCCGATCTTACAAAGTCAGGCGTTACCGATCCATTGTCAAAACACGAAACCCTATTATGAAAGCCTACAGAAACAGGCAAAGGCCTTACAAAAGACCTACACGGTCAAAGGCACAAAACATACACGATGTCACCGTCGTGTACGTTACAGAACTCGTAACCTCAAGTGAAGCCAAGCGTAGGCTACCCGAACAAGTCACGAAAGCACAAGCCATGCGTCAAGTGACAGAAGCACCTCCTCCCGAGAAGAATAGTCAGATGCTTCCACTGACGTCTTACACTGCGCCACAAGCATCTCCCACTCGCCTAGAACGGCGGTAACTAAGACACTCTCAAAGAACCAAGGACCAAGTAACGAGTGACTAGTCAGGGTCACGCTAGTCGGCATCTGTCCAACGCCCCTGACCACGTGTGCACACACAAGTTCAATGTCTTGAGCCAGGCCTCTAGCTGGTTTTTTCGTCCCGTAGGACTCTCACGGCCAGACAAAGGGGCTAACGGCAACCAGCCTACAAACCATCTCAACCGGGAACTGCCCCACCACGACTCCTAGGTGGGCCGACACACAGGAAAGTGTCGTCAGGCTACGACTAGTGGAGGCTCACTAGACACAGAGACTCAAAATAGTGAACACCAAAGTACAAACAGGGTAAGCACGCACTTATCACATGTACTACGGAGCACAAGGCAGTACACTGGACTGCCATCAGACTAAGGACAGTCAACTAGACCTGCTCACAATGATCCTCGAGTCACAAGACTCAGGTCAAAATTGCTGCACATCGCAGAAACATGCCGTTAATCAGCCTAGTCCCTAAGCCAACATCACGGTAAAACACATTATGGAAGATGGCACAGAACAGCTGGATCCATAACAGCAATAATGATAACAATGAGTCCTCGGCCACCGAGCCGCACAACGGACTCACAATTTTGCATAACACAAAACACGGAACATGAGGGATTACCAAAGCCCTCAAACCACATGGACACGTAAATCAAGGAAAGATAATACCTCCAAGCGTCCAAAACCAGGTCTCGATCCTCATGGGATCGGCGAGACACTCACGAGGTCACGTGTCAACCATTGGGTCACAACCGGGTTGACCGGAAACCATAATGACCCCCGAAATAATACAAAACATTGCTCGATATAATGGCGCTCTTAGACACCCTATAACACGGTCACCGCCCTCATAGGACGTCCAAGACATCCACGGAACGATGGGCTAACCAAGGGGTCGAAGCCAAGCCAACCGGAAGAAACTCCCTAACAAATGGCAGTCTTACCCTTGGCCGCTAATGCTCATTGGCGGTCTTATCAGGGCCACTATTAGCAGGGTAAAAAAGATAGAAAATGGTTTGCTCGAGGCCGTCTCTAGGCTTTGGCAGTCATGGCCAGACCGCCATATCCAAACTGCCTTGAAACATGATAAGCCATCCTTTTTGCCGGTCCTTTGCTTGACCGTTACTCCAAATGACGGTCAGCCTCAAGGCCGTCACTAGGAACCGACTTAAAACAGTAAAAAACATATAAAGGTCTCTTTAGGACCGTTTCTCAGGAATGGCGGTCACCCCATGGCCTCCAAAACCACCTTGCGGTCGGGAGCTAGACCGCTAGCCCGAACTGACTTAAAAACTATTGAAACCAATATAACGGTCTCCCTTGGACCGTCAAACGAAATTAGCAGTCAAGCCCTAGGCCGCCACTACTAACTATCGGTCAATCACGAGACCGCCAAATGAAACCGACTTAGACCTTGGAATAGCGGTCTCTAGAGGGCCGCCTCTACAATTGGCGGTCACTAGTAGGACCGCTAAACCGTTCCAGCGGGAAAACCGTAGGACTACCAAAAACTCGGTCTTTCCACGCCCCAATCGCGTCTAAACGATGGGGAAACATTCCTAAAGTCCATATCAACCTTCCACAAGCCGGAAGGGATCAAACCGACCTTAAAACAGTAAGAAACGGGCGATTCCCACACGGGGTAACGACCTGATACCCGCCCCAAATCACATCCAAATGCAGTAAAATAGGCGGGAAACGAATCCTAACATGCAGGGGTTCAAATGAATCCATTTAAACTACAAACCGTCGCCTGGAATGGCGAACACGGCTCACACCACCCGAACATGCATTTCACCCAAACATGGTAAAACCCCCTCAAACTCACACCATTCGACTACAAATCGCGAGAGGATGCAGGAAAAGAGTAGGGTATCCATCCCCCTATCTCCACCGAAGATCTCACGCACTGAAACGACTAAACCATGTTGAAAATGATCACATGAACAACCCACGCCTACTTTGAATCCACGAACGGGATCGCGTCAACGCCACGCTCCGATACTCGCACCATCACACCTCAGGTTAGCTCCACGCTGTCACCACCTTGTCCATCTCCGCCACGGTCTCGCGCCTGGGGGAGAGGGGAAGAGGGGAGAGAGAATGGAGGGAGAGAAGTAAGAGACGTGAGGGAGGTGATAGGAGAGAGGAAGGGTTAAAAGAAAAGGAAAAATAGGAAATTTGTAATTATCTAAAAATCTAATTTTCTGCATGAAATTCTATAAATTCAGAAAAATATGAAAAATAGTCTTTACGGTCCTCAAAATGAGCACAATGCACCTGTAGCATTCCGGAGTCTCAAAACTCAACGGTTCACTCTCCACAGGGTTCCGCAAGTTATACACGGAAAAAACCCGAGTGGATTGTAAAACACGTATCAGGACCCACAAAAGTGCTGCGAAAGCTCTCCGATTCCGATCCGAAGAATCCAGGGTATTACACTTCACATGGGATTGATTACAAGTGTTGCAAGCCAAAAAACCTCTTGAGGGATATGCATGAAATTCAATTACACCAAGAATCACAAGGTGAGGTTGACGCTACCCTAAGGTGGGGTCGACACCATTGAAACTAAAACTCATTTCAAACCTGAATCATTGTATCAACTTTGACAAACCCGATTTCTCTCAACTGAATAGCCCAAAGGAAAGATGGCTGGGTCTTACCTATGATTTTTCTGGGATGAGCATGACATATACCACCTGTTTTGGGTCCTTGACATCAACATGTCTTGTTCATCAATTCATTTGAATTCTAGTAGGTCCACCATGGATTTTAACCCTATTTGGTAAGATAAGCAAAAATATGAAGTCATTGGTTAGCAATCTTTAATGAGCTTTCTCAAAGACACATACACACAAGATTTGTCATCATTGAAACTTAACTATCAAATTCAACTAGGGAGTCCAACAAGTCATAATTGCCTATTTCACGAATGTATTCTTTTAAGAAATGACTCATAATGAACTCATAGTTGCTATCATCAAAAAGGGGGAGAATGTTAGGCATGTGTGGAACATGCTTGATTCTATTGTTTTGATGATGTCTGACTATGACTCATTGATGGGTCTTATATGCATCTGATGATGTCAATGTATATGTAATTTAGGTCAAAGTCAGCACTGGCATGTGAATGGCCTCATAAAGATGAGCAGTGTGAAGATATCATGCAGTGATGTCATGTGACATGAAGCTTTGGAGCAGCAGGCCAAGGTTGATTTCAAGTCACAGAAATGCAAGGAACAAGAACCAACCAAAGTTGAAAGAAACTCAAGGTGCCAAGGCACAGGTATGCACAGAAACCAAGAAAGGATTCGATAAAAGAAAGAAAATGCTAAACTGCTTAAGACTGCATCGACCCCACCAAAGGATGCATCAACGCATTTGAGCACAAGAGGAAGAAATAATCCAAATGAGTGTACGTTGCGTCGACCCCATCAACTCAGGGCGTCGACACAAGGCTCTTCCAGAGAGCGTTATAAATGCATCTCTAAACAGATGCGTCGACGCACCCTGAAAGTGGCGTCAACTCCACAAGAACCTCCGGCTAGCCTTCAAGCAAGTCTTCATATCTGAGTCGATGCATGCATTGTGATGCGTCGACCCCATGAGCTTCAATAGTAGGCTGACAGGCTAACAACGTAGGATGCGTCGACCCTACTTCTTCAGGGGGTCGATGCAAGGCTCTCCCAGAGAGCATTGTAAACGCATCTCCAAGCAGATGCGTCGACATACCTCGGTCAGGTCGTCGACGCAAGGGCCCCTCCCAAAGGCTATCTTCAAGGCCATTCTCAACAGATGCATTGACGCATGGGTGATGTAGACACCCATTTTTAGCCGATAAATTGAGCATTTTCTTTGTTCTCTTAGTCGATGCCCCAATTGATCCTTAATTGGTTGATTTTCTGGGATTCTTCCCCTTTCTTGGCCCAACGCTTCAATTCCATATCTTGGATCTCGTCTCGAGTCTGGCATTCTCGCGCTATTTGTTCTTATCGCTTTTTTGTTCATAGCACGTTGTGGGTCAAATTCAAATTATCCTTCGATTAATTGTTATTGCTTGACATTTGATCATTATGACATCAATTTTGGGTGTTATCTCCTTCAACATTTGATTAAATGACTGCCCAATGTTTTTTTTCTCCATTTTTATACCATTTAATGGGCCTTTACTTGTTGCGCTATATCTCCATAGCGCGTTCTTCATTGTCGCGCTATTGAAGTATAGCGCCTTATCAGACAGAGTCCCTCTCCAGGCCGGACTCCCTTATTTCGATTCAGAGGCCTTATTGGGCAAGTTGCTGACTGTGTTTCTTATCTAGGAAGGTTTCTAAACCTATCAGGAGTCTTTCCCTCTAATTAGTCGGCAATATTACCTCGATTTGAGCCGCCGAGTCATCGGATTGAATCAAACTCCGACCTAGGGTTTGTGTTCGATCTTCTTCCTATAAATTCATCCCTTTGGCCGTCGTTTGAGGGGGATGCAACTCGAGTTATTGACGAGGAGGAGGAAATACTTCGTGCACAATCAACAAATCCTCGCTCCTCGCACGTTCAAGGGAGTATTTAGGGCTTTTCCTTGTGTTCTTCCTCTTTCATCTCTCTTTTCTCCTCCGGGATTTTTAATCTTTGCATCGCATTACATCCTGATTTCAAAACACTCCTTTTACAAGATACATGCATTCACACACACCACACCTATCTTTTGCCCATCCATAGGGGTTTAAAAACCACCAAAACCCCCAGGTAATCGAGCCCCCTTTTTACATGCTTTTGATTAAGGATAAGGGCAGATTATACTCAAATCTCGATCTAATGGGCTTTATATTTGTTGTTTATGATTGTTTGCAGGCACTAGAAGATTGATACGTGAAGCCCTTGCACCTTGGCCGGCCTTGGAGCAAGGAAGGAACGAAACCAGATAAATCTCGCTACCTGTCTGATATCGCGCTGTACTAAGCTAGCGCGACCTGGAGAACGCGCTATGACGATATAGCGCGTTAATCTCCAGGACCATGGCTCCCCTTTATGGATTTCTGAGGTATGTAACATGCCCCATCTTGATCTCTTATTGTTTGGCATGTTTCTAGCTTCAGTGGCGATCACGGATCTTAGTTGTTGCATATGATTTTTCCCCTTTTTTCATCATTAATTGAGTGCGATATCTTGTTTTAAAACAAAATCACCATCTTTTATCAATTCGGGGTTAACCATAACTTTTTCCACATCCACAAATTGGCGATCACGGTGGGACACTTTGTGCTACCACGTGCATTCTTCTTGTTGCCTGCTTATCAGTACATCAGTGTGTGTGTTTATTGGATTTTGAGCCCTTCCCCCACTGTCGATTATCGCGCTATGGGTCCATAGCGCCTTCTGTAGATCGCGCTGTGGACATATAGCGCGATAATCACCAGAGGACATATTCACCTATATCCTCTGTCCGGGTTCTGATTGCCATCTTCTCTGGTTGCATCATTGTATACTTCCTGTTGTATATTCACTTCTTTCATCTATTTTCCTTTTATTGTGCTAGTTTAGATTTTTCTTCCATAGCATTGCATTCATCCTTGCATTTGGTTTGAGAGACCTCCTCTCTCTACATTAGGATTCCACACACCCCCTTGGTGAAGGAAGGACCCTCCATTGAGCATTCCGTCTCTTTGGATTGGAAGTTCCTAAACCAAGCCTCCATAAGTCCCCGCACCCGTGGATTCCCTCACGGACGCCGGGCAGGTTGTACCCTTTTGAAGTCCCGAATTAGTTGGCCTATACGTGGTGAGAGAGGGTCCCTAGTTGGCATTGAAGTGACTCATTTTGAAACTAGGTTCCTCCCCTTGTGTGAATCATATCAATTTGTATAAAATCATTAATTCACCAAGGTTCAAACAAATAAAAAATCAAGGTAACCATTCCAACTTGCGTGTTTCTTTACAAATTGTTTGCACATTATTTGGATTGTGTAATGCCTTACTTTGATAAACAAAACAACATGTTCAATTCAATTCATGAGGATGCACAACCTAGCACTTCTTACAATCCTCACTTTCAACATGTTCATTGTTCTCACCATACTTTCAAGGGACCACGTCCTCATTCTTATGGTCATGCCCGACCCATGGGCGATGTCCATTCTCATGGTCCTCCTCATCAATTGCGAACCACTATTCCTCCGGGACCGTCTCGTCCCAATGATGAGAAGGTCTCCCAAATCTTGCATGCATTAGATCATCTTACCCCTCAACAGATCCAAGCCCTTAAGGCTGCCGTTGAGGGTACATCTCATGCACCTCCTCCTTCCAATTCTATTTGGGTGGTCCATCACCCATCTCCCTCCAATTCTGTTCGGGTGGCCCATCACCCATCTTCCCCCAATTCTACACGGGTAGCCCATTACCCATCTCCTCCTGTTCATTCTACTCGGGTGGCCCGACACCCGCCTCCTCATATTCCTCCTCCATCACGGCCCCAAGGCCCATTTACTCATTGCAATCCGGCCCGTCCGGGTCCTTTTACGGGTCATCCCGTCAACTCCCCTCCACGGCCTTTTTATACGGCCCCTCCTCCTCCAAGGCCCTGCCAACCCTCTATTGTTCATGTTACTCCCCTCCAGCAAAACGTCTTGGATAAGATTGCTTCTATGGAGGAACAATTAAAAAGGGTCACGGCTCCTCCTACTCCAGTCAATCCTCTCTATGCGGCTTTGGATGATATTACAAGAATGGAGAGAGAATGGAAGGATAGGATGGACGACTATGGCATTGATATTCTAAGTGAGCAAGAACCGGCAATCGAAGAATACGAGCCGGTATATGATGATGAAGCTCCGCAGGCACCCTTTCCGAGTTTCCATAATTTCCCACTCCCCCCACTATCATTTGATGAACCCCCTGCTCAGGACGAAGCCACCATCCCCGATCCAACCCCCATTTATGAGACTAACTGGTGTTACGATGATGGGTCGATACTTCAATCAACCACACCGGCACCTCTTGAGTCTCCTCCTATCCCTGAACTTTCCATTAAACCTCCACCAATTACACCTCAACCCACTATACCATCAACCTTCACACTATTAGCCACCACTGAACCTTCCATTTTAAAACCTTCACCTATTCAACCATTAACCTCCACATCAGCCTCTACCGAGCCTACCATTGAACTGTCCCCAATTCAACCTCCCATTATCCCATTACCACCATCCTTAAAACCCACTTTTCCTACCCTGCCATTTAACCCTTCACCCTTGCCTATGGTTAATCCTGAGCAGGATCCACCACTTCTTGCACTTGAGCTAACCTCGATCGCTTGCAAGCAAGGGGAGAAACTCAATGTATTTGAACCTCCGCCTCCACTTACGCCAACACCTTCCATTATACCTCCACCACTCACAAAGCCTTCCGCCTCCGCTTCACCTCCTTCTATTACTCGGAATGTGGGTGCTTCTGCAAGTATATGTGCCGAAGATGATCAAGAGCCGGGCAAGACAGATTTGGCCACGGCTATGCGATTCAAGATTCAAGAATTCATTTACCGGATGCCAATCCGGATTATTGTGCCAAGCATGGTCGCGAAGGCCAAGTCACCGTCATTGTTCGGAAGAGAATGCCAGGTGTTGATGTCACCCGAAGGCCGGGCAGGGCACCCCTTGTTCCAATTTTCAAATCTTGATTCCATTCCTCTATGCAAGGGGCGAATGCCCATTTTGTTCAACACTTCTTATACACCACAATTAATGGGCATGGCCATGCTTCATGTTCCAACTTTCCAACTCCCTCACATCATTGATCCTTGCCTTCCAAGGGGGTTGTCATTTATTAGTGAAGCTTCTTCCATTGGGCCAATTTCTCATACACTTTCACTGCCATGGAGGGGCAATTGTCTTAAGGGGCCATCCCTTATTTGTTCCACTTTCTATTCGACCATCTCTATCACTTCTTCTTCATGGGCTACTCCAAGGGTTAGGAGGAGGATCTTGCCCTCTCACCCTTCGTATTCCTCATTTTTTTCACCTTCGTTGCATCTCATGCATTGTGTTGCATTCATGCATTCACAGCATTCATCACATCCATCATTTTGCATACAATTGCATCTCCTGCTTCCTGGGTTTCCAAACCCGTATCTTCCCCGCCTTCCGGCCCCGCCGGATATTCCGCATTCCCCATCTTATTCATATTCATCTTTTTGTCCACTCCCCTTGGGGCATCGCGTCCCCCTTCCTGCTATTTCCCTGGAACCTCCAGGAATTTTATCCCTCCTCTTTGGGCATCTCGCCCTTTCTGATTCTATTCCTCCGGAACCTCCGGACTTTCCCCTCGGGCACGACGCCCCTTTCAATCTTCTCCTTACTGATTTCATCCCTCCGGAACCTCCGGACCTTCCATATTTCCTTCAATTCATCTTTTTGCTCCTCCGGGACTCCATATCTTTTATTCTCTTCTTCCTTTTCCGTCATCTTTTTCATCATCTTTTTCCCTATTTCTCCCCAGGGCATCGCGTCCCTTCTTTCGTTATCCCTCCGGAGCCCCCGGATGATTCCTCCTATCACGATTCTCCTCCTTTACCTCCGGACCCTCCGGATCCACCTCTTTCTATCTACCAATTTCTTCTTCTAATTCCCCCTGATTCTGGGTCTGACCCAACTTCTTCAACATCCACTACCTTGGGCATTTGCCCTTTCTCCCATTGCTTCCGAGGCTTTAGTCCTCACCCCTCTTCTTGATTTTCCGCTTCTTCTGTAGACTGTTCCATGTGATCAAGGTCTCTGTACCTTAATAAGGGAGTTCTAGCCCTTGTCTCTTTTCCTTTTTTTCTTATTCGTCTGAGTCTGGTCTGGGCACCGCTCCGTCTTGATAAGCCACTTCCAATCCTTTGCTTCCAGTCTTTTTTCTGCTAAAGAAGACAAATCCCACGATGACCACTTCTGGCAGCTGCTTCTACAAAGGTTGCAAGGTAACATATTGGCGTAAGTACGCATTTTTTATGATATCATTACTTCACGCATGATTTTCAAAATCAAGTGCTTCTTAACGAGATTAAGAGTGGTGTTTTAAACCTTTATCTTAGGCTTTTGTTTAATTAAATCACTCTCAAAAGAGTCTTTAGGCTTGCTATGCAGCACCTTTGGTTAATAAGAACCCCGCGCTGGGAATTCGACATTTTCTCCCCGCTTGTTAAGAGCAACCCTTAGCTGGGCATTTCACACACTTCACGGCGTCCTTAGCCGGCTCTTTTGGTTAAAACACCGTTCCTACATTGGCCATGCCATGAACTTCTGAAAGTCTTTTTCTCTTCTTCACTCGGCCGAATGCAGGGGCAAGAGACTGACGGATAAGATGACCCAACCTAGGTAATCCCCAATACGAGAGGAGTCTCAAATAGGGGCAGTCTTGACCCAAAATCAACATCAATATGAGTTTTCATGATATACATCTCGCCAAAAGGGCTATTATGAAAATCAAGTCAAAATTTCAATAAAAGCAAAAGTATGAATTATGGCATGTCAAGAGTGGCAAAGCCCCGCAGGGAAAACCCTGGTCGTATGCATGTCAAGGGTCTAAAAATCAAAGGCATAAAGCCCCGACGCAACAGACTACCTCTTTGAGGGTCAACACCTTGGAAGGAATTCAAGTCTTGAAATCTCCCATCCTGCGTAAAGCTTATCTCCAATTATTCTTCTCTTCTCCCTCCAAGACCGAATGTTTCTCGGGTATGGCCTTGGTAGGGGCACCGTTGATCAAAGGCGGTCGGTTATAGGGCGCCACCTTACAAATGCACGCCCAGCTTTGGACAGTTTTAAGCAAAAAGGGGGAGGAGCAAGGACCCCTAGCCAGTGGTTTAAATACCCTTTGACGCTGCATTAACAATGTCTTACCAAAAACTCCAAAAAAAAAAAATTTTGAATTTTACTAAAACTCCACAAAAAATTTGAATTTTACCAAAACTCCACAAAAAATTTGAATTTTACCAAAACTCCACAAAAAAAATTGAATATTGCCAAAAATTCCAAAGAAATTTGAATATTGCCAAAAAATTCCAAAAAAAAAACTAGAATATTGCCAAAATTGAACATTGCAAAAGTTTTTTTAAAAAAAATTTTCAAATATTTTCAAAAACTCATAAAAAGTTTTTTGCATATTTTTTCAAACAAAAAATTCCAAAAAAATTGCATTCTATTTCTGATGGCATCCTTTTGAAAAAGCACGCAAAATGAAGAACAATCACACAAGCCGCAACAAGTGCTAAGAATTGTCTCATTCCACTATAACATGTCAAAAGGTATAAAATGAGATGGATACAACAAACTCTCAGCTCTCCCCTCGACCCTCCTGGTCTCCCCCTCTGTGTGAACTCTCAGCTTCCTCGTGTCCTCCCCGGGGAGGCCTAGGAGGAGCCATCTGTGCCCGGGAAGCCGAAACCCTGTCACCATGTGCTCCCCTCTCTGCATCCTCTCTCCGCTGGTGCTCAGAAGAAGTAACTAAGTAATCTGTGCTCGAGTAGGCTCGGGAGTATCCCTCACGCTGGGCCCGCTCACGTCCTCATCGGTAGCGATCCTCTGCATCCTTTGCTCGCTGCTCGGTGATCCCTAATCGAGTGCGTAGCTCCACTCTTTCAAGCTCCCGCTCCATTCTCTCTTTCTCCCATCTCTCCCTCTCTCTATCCCGATCCTCTCTCTCTCTCTGCCGCTCACTCCTCTCCACCCCGAGGAGAAGGCGCAGCTCTGCTACATCTCGAGGGAGCTCCTCTGCATCACGCCGCCTCAGCTCCGCTTCTGCCACGCGCAGCTCCTGTTCCTGCATCCAAAATCTTGATTAATAATTGATAATTGTTAAAACTCCTAGACTAAGATTAAAAGAACAGATTGCTCACTCTCTCCTGGAGGGAGGCCTCGGCTGCCTCCGCCCGAGCCACTGCACTGGCAAGCTGGCCCTCTAGCTCGGTGTGGTCGCAGACGGGCTGTGTAGAAGATGAAGCGCCGTGCGAAGATCGGACTGCCTCCAGCTCCTCGCGCTGAAAAGAAAAGGATTATCATTAATTGCAATTCAAATCTGAACCATTCTAAGTTTCAAGTGCTTACCAGCTCATCGACGGTTTGCTGGAGTTCCTCGCGCTGTCGGACTGTGGAATCGAGGAGTCCCTGTACCATGGCCAGTCTCCCCTCTATGTCGAACTGCAAGAACACATTGTTAATCACACATTGAATAATCAACCACAATTGAATTTAAGGGCATACCTGTCCGCGAGCACTCTGATAGACTCGGCTGCCGTATGCCTGTGAGTATGCCTGAAGGTAGGCATCATCTGAATGTGCTCCTGCAGGGACTGCTCGGCCACGCTTCTTCCAATCTGCCAACTGCTCTCGGGCACGCTGCCGCCAATCGTCTGTACCCTGCAGGCCTCGGAAGCGTCGTCCAGGTCGTGGGTCCGTCGCCTGGGTCGGAAACTCCACCACCGCCTGATGAAGCCCAAGTGTCCTCATGATCAACCTGTGGTATAGTGGCTCGACCAGGTTGAGGGCATGCAGCCAGATCTCTCTCCCGAAGAAAGGGATGGCCGGCTCCACCCAGGGCATCACCTCGGCTCTCCCCTGATAAGGAGTCCAGTCCACCTGCATAATTCAATTTATCATTGCCCTTAATTCCACTCATAACTAAATTCAATTTCAAAAATTCAATCTTACCTCTATATGGGGCATCATGTCTAACGTCTCCTGGATGTAGGTAACCTGGTCCTTCAGAGATCGGCCGTCTCGTGTAGGGGTCCATCGTCTGGCCAGGGGCAGTAGGTCCCCTCGATCCTCCCAGGCTCGTCGGAGGGTAGGAAGGTATAAGTAGCTCCAAACCTGAAACGTAGCTCATATGATTGACATAAAAGGCAGGTGCATAATTCACAAGTTTGAGGTGTAGAGAAATACCTGAAGTAGAGGGTAAAACCCCCCGAGTGAAGACTGGAGTGAGGAGATGCCGAAGCTGTCAAACAAGTGGGCTAGGACTGCCGTACCCCAGGCATACCGTCCGACTCTGTCTAGGTCCTCCAGTAAGGGTAGAAAACGGCAGCTCACTGCGTCGCCCTGGGTCGCTAGAAGCAGCTTGCCGATCAGCAGAATGAGGAACCTCCTCAGCTCCATGTCTGCCTGTGGGCCTGCCTCAGTAGTAAAACTCTCCCTGGCCCCCGCCTCCAGCCTCTTCTCATGAGCTGTCGAAGTCTCCCCCACCTCCCTCTGTGTGTAGAATAGGCCGAGACTCTCCTGCAGGACGATCCTCGACACTAGTGAGGTCCGGCCTGTACCCTCCAGCTCCAAGCCCAGCAGCCTGCGCGCCATCTCCCGGTAGTCGGGGTAAGTGTAGCCCGTCACTGCCGATCCGTGCACCCGCAGCCCGGTGATGCGCGTGACGTCCTCCAAGGTCGGGATCATATGACCCCAGGGGAAGAGGAAGGCCTTGCATCCCGTGTCCCATCTGGCCTTTAGGGCCCTTATCAGCCCCACATCAACCCTCAGCACTTCTATCTCCAGAAATTCCCCGAAGCCCATATGGCGGAGGCGGGCCCTTTGAAACTCCGGTAGTGCGTGGTAAGCTGCCCGGACCAATGTCCAAGAAATTCGGGCACGCACTGCACCCTCCACACCCTGCACACAATGAAAAAGAAGAAATAATCAATTTATGTGATCATCAAACAAAGGCTAATCAGAAAATGAAACCTGCATGCTGTTATTTGTCGCGCTATATCGTCATAGCGCGTTCTTCAAGAACGCGCTATGAAGGCATAGCGCGTTCCCCTTCTGTAGGTAGGGGGTGACCCCCGTTCCCCGCAGTCTGTTCTATGGGCATTCTGCCCTACATTTTGATATTTAGGGGCATTCCCCTTTCCGTTTTCATCACATAGGAAAGAAAAAAAATAAGAAAAATCAAATCAAAAACAAGTTTAGGGTGATTTTCTTACCACCCGGTGTTTTCGGGCCGCCGCGCCTCCGACGGGCTCCGCCGCCGCTTCCTCGACCGCCGGGACGCATTCAACTTCTTCGGCTTCGTCTGGGTGGATGTCCATATCGTCTCCCTCGAGTCGGGCCGAGACCGTCGCCTCCGAGTCGGAGGGTTCTTCCGCGGGAGGGGGCGCCCGTTCCTCTTCCACGTCCGATCTTTGGCGGATGCGGGTGGCACGCCGTTTGGGGCGTCGGGGAGCACCACCCGCCATCAGATTGTTGCAAATGGGGGCTAGGGCTGGTGGGAGGCTGAGAAGGCGAGAGAGGAGTTGGGGAGAGGGAGAGGGTAACTTTGAATAATAGAAAGGGGGGGGGAACGGTTTTGAAACCCGCGGTTAATGGACGCGCTACCTGTTCATAGCGCGACACTGTCGCGCTATGTACATATAGCGCGATAATTAAATTAGATAAGAAAATAAAAAGGAGGGGAGAAAAGAGGATATGACTTGAGAACATATGATGAGAACTTGTGTTCTTTTGCTTATGTTTGAATATGCTTGAATTTATTTAAACATTGAGATTGATTATATGTTTGAATTTGCTTAAACATTAAGATCGCTTGAATTTGCTTAACATTGAGGTTGCATTTGCTTGAATTTGCTTGTGCCTAACGTTGAGGTTGTAGGAAGAAAAAAGAAAAAACATATGCCGTGCCATCAGGAAAGTATTTCTGTGTCCCTTCGTTTATTGTATTACTATATGTTATTTACATTATTATCTCAAGGACCGGCTGGTTCTCTGTATGTTTCAGGATTTGAGTTCCCCTCTACCAAAAACAGTGATGATCTAGAAACATGCAGTTAATCGTCGGATAGGCTGTTAGATCAAAATAAATTTGGGGACGATGGACTTCATCTCGCACGCCGTGGTTGCGGATAATTCTTGACCCGAGTCTATTTGATTTAGCAATATTATCCTTGAGTATCTTGTATTTTATCTTTCTTGGCATTTGTTTTGATGATTTCTTTTATTTTAGCCCTGCATGCATCATGCCACTTTTGCATCCATAAATCGCCCAATCTTCTTCCTAAATTAAAGGATCAATTTGCTTTTGTTCTCGAACAAAGAATTTAATTCCATTCCGAATCTGAAAGATTGCTCCCAGTTAAGCATTGGATCTCGTTGGTCGATGTGACCCTTGCCTGATTGTGCTTATCACTTTTTTGATTCAATCTCCTTCTTTTTGATCCACTCATTAGCTGTGAACCGCACGATGGCGTCGATGGATCCGCCGGGCTCGCGTCTATTCCACTAACTGAGTGAAATTCGTAGTTGCTACGCGCTGCGGATGCCTCTTTTGTACAAGAGGTTGATCAGTTCCTTTTTCTTGTTCCGTGCCTATCATTCTAGGCAGGAATCACTGGTGCCGGCTTGACCTTGTGGTTAGCTCGGAGTTTTCTGGATCATTCCTATCATTTGTCGGTTATAATGGGTGTCTTTTCTCCTTGATATCCACTTATCAGTCCGCTCTACTACATTTTCACTTCATCTCCCCGTCACTACCACTCTGTGTCATCTCCGTGTTATTTCCGTTTCACCCCCGTTTCGCTCCCCTGCAAAGCGGATATCAAGGAGGGGCATCTATAGACACCCATTTTTAGCCGATAAATTGAGCATTTTCTTTGTTCTCTTAGTCGATGCCCCAATTGATCCTTAATTGGTTGATTTTCTGGGATTCTTCCCCTTTCTTGGCCCAACGCTTCAATTCCATACCTTGGATCTCGTCTCGAGTCTGGCATTCTCGCGCTATTTGTTCTTATCGCTTTTTTGTTCATAGCGCGTTGTGGGTCAAATTCAAATTATCCTTCGATCAATTGTTATTGCTTGACATTTGATCATTATGACATCAATTTTGGGTGTTATCTCCTTCAACATTTGATTAAATGACTGCCCAATGTTTTTTTTCTCCATTTTTATACCATTTAATGGGCCTTTACTTGTTGCGCTATATCTCCATAGCGCGTTCTTCATTGTCGCGCTATTGAAGTATAGCGCCTTATCAGACAGAGTCCCTCTCCAGGCCGGACTCCCTTATTTCGATTCAGAGGCCTTATTGGGTAAGTTGCTGACTGTGTTTCTTATCTAGGAAGGTTTCTAAACCTATCAGGAGTCTTTCCCCCTAATTAGTCGGCAATATTACCTCGATTTGAGTAGCCGAGTCATCGGATTGAATCAAACTCCGACCTAGGGTTTGTGTTCGATCTTCTTCCTATAAATTCATCCCTTTGGCCGTCGTTTGAGGGGGATGCAACTCGAGTTATTGACGAGGAGGAGGAAATACTTCGTGCACAATCAACAAATCCTCGCTCCTCGCACGTTCAAGGGAGTATTTAGGGCTTTTCCTTGTGTTCTTCCTCTTTCATCTCTCTTTTCTCCTCCGGGATTTTTAATCTTTGCATCGCATTACATCCTGATTTCAAAACACTCCTTTTACAAGATACATGCATTCACACACACCACACCTATCTTTTGCCCATCCATAGGGGTTTAAAAACCACCAAAACCCCCAGGTAATCGAGCCCCCTTTTTACATGCTTTTGATTAAGGATAAGGGCAGATTATACTCAAATCTCGATCTAATGGGCTTTATATTTGTTGTTTATGATTGTTTGCAGGCACTAGAAGATTGATACGTGAAGCCCTTGCACCTTGGCCGGCCTTGGAGCAAGGAAGGAACGAAACCAGATAAATCCCGCTACCTGTCTGATATCGCGCTGTACTAAGCTAGCGCGACCTGGAGAACGCGCTATGACGATATAGCGCGTTAATCTCCAGGACCATGGCTCCCCTTTATGGATTTCTGAGGTATGTAACATGCCCCATCTTGATCTCTTATTGTTTGGCATGTTTCTAGCTTCAATGGCGATCACGGATCTTAGTTGTTGCATATGATTTTTCCCCTTTTTTCATCATTAATTGAGTGCGATATCTTGTTTTAAAACAAAATCACCATCTTTTATCAATTCGGGGTTAACCATAACTTTTTCCACATCCACAGGTGAAGCTGCATCGACGCACTCAAGGCTCCTCTAACGTACCATGTCAGAACTGTCTTTTCGAAAAAGCATCCAGTAGCCAAAAATAGGAACCGGAAATCTCCAAAAACACATCTTTTGAGGTCTGGAGGAGGTTCCTAGGCCAGTGGACTGTCCTCTTCATCATGAGGCTGCAGTACACTTTATGGGAGAACCTTTTTGGCAGATACCAGATGAAGGAAAGGTCAGCTTTCCTGTACTATACTTTTTGGTCACACCAATGGGAATTTAGTATCTGAAAAGATACCTAGGAAAGAGATCTATCCTTGTCTACAACAACCAATGAGGAGGCAGATTTGGTAGAACCCCCTTATCCAAGAAGCATCATGTCTTTCCATTAATTCAAATGGAGAATCTTGGAGGGAAATTTATTTGCCTCTGCTCTACTGGGATGGACCAATCAAATGAAGATCTGCTAGGGGAAAATCTTCCACTTGGACTTGGCAAAGAAAGACTAGCATGGAAAAATGAATTCTCTCTCTGCTCTCAAAGGTTGTTCAAGCCAATCAGATAACTACATTTGAAAAAGGCTCTACATCATGAGAAGACTATTTTCTGCTAAACCAATTAGAGAGGAAGTTCATTTCAAAGAACCTTATTTTATTTCAGCCAATCAAATTGATGTAGCTCTGCTCTTCTACCTGCGCTGGACCAATCAAGGAAGAGGTTTGTTTCAAAAGAACCTTAAATTACTCCAGCCTATCGAGATACAGATTTCTTGGAGGAAAAATCCTCCACTGGCTCTTCTATATATATGAAGCTCCTTCACGAAGAGGAGCTACTACTACCTTAGAGAAGAGCCTACGTGTGCCAAAGAAAACCTGTGAGAAGAATGCTAGTAGCCCAGCACTTGGTCCGGCCCAGTCCAGTGCTGTAAAAGAAAAGAGAGCAGAAGAAAGAAGGGAAGCCATGAGAGAGAGCAGCCCTACGAAAGATTGAGCTTGAAAAGAAGATCTGGTTACAGTCTTCAGATTCTTATCTGAAGCTACAGTGGGAGTTCTTCCTTGTTTTGCTTTCTGTCTCATTTCTGATCCACACTTCAGTGTGTGTGTCCGATGCTCTGGTTAGAGACCGGAAGTGTTTTGCTGCACTTGCAGCTTGTTTTCTTTGTTTGTATGTGTGTGTGTGTGGGGGGGGGGGGGTTTCATCCTCATGTGTGTTGAGGACTTCGTCCTCATGTGGTAAAGTCTCACGGGTTTGGTGAGGGGTGGACGTAGGTGATAGCCACTAACACTCGTCGTCAAAAATGTTGTGCCGCAATTTAAAAAGTTAACCACACTCACTCACTTAAAAATATTTTAATTAGAGTAAAGTGGTAAGAACGGGTCGATCCCACGGAGAAAAAATATATTCAATTAAGCATGATGAAAACTCCTTATATTTGAAAGATCCGAATTTTGAGTGAGATTGAAAAGAAAAATAAAATTACTTGAAATTAAAACTAGCTAAAGAAGATGAGAGGGTTAAGAAGAGAAAATTGGAAAGATAGAGAGAAAAGAGAACACAATTGCCAAAAGATGTATTTAATTGCTAAGAGGAAAGATTACAATGCGTATGAAAATTCAAAAGTACAACTTGTAAATAAAAGAACAAGAGAAAAGGAAGAAATTGAAGCCAGCAATTTGGATGAAGAGCGTCGCCGTCTCCTTGTCAAGCCTTTGAGTGAACTGCTCTGCCGTAGAGATAGACGCCGCCAAGAGGACCGAAGGAAGAATCTCCACCAAAGGGATTTTGATGAATAATGGAGAAGAGAGAAAGATAGAATAGAGGAAGAATTAAAACCTATGTGTGTGCGGGAGTGTATTTGTGAAGAAAGTGAGCAGAGAAATAGAGGTTGGGTACGGTGGAAAAAGCACAGTAAAAATAAGAAGAAAACATAGGGTGAGAAGAAGAAGAAAAAAATAACTTAAAAACTAGAGAGATTTAGAGGATGTGGAAGAAGAGAAATTTGAAGATTTGAGGAGATGAAGAAGATTGATGAAGAACATAGAGGGAGATGAGGATCATAAGAGTGTAAAAATTGGGATAGAAGAATTGTGAAAAACCGTAGATGAATAGTAAAAAGTGTAAAAATAGTTATTTGAAAAACTGAGAATATCTTAAGAACAAGAGAGAATTAGAAGAAGAGGAAGAAGGAGGAATTAAAGAGAGCTTAAAAACGAAGAAGATTGCAGAAGAAAGTAAATTGAAAAGACAAACAGGAAATCATGTAAAAGGTCAAAGATCCTCCTCCGGTGGCTCTCGGGTAGCTTTTTATAGGCACAGAAGAACTGTCACGGCCGGCGACTGCAGATCAGATCAAAACCTGATTTTGTAGCATGGGTTAGTTGTTCAAATTAGAGCTCTTGTCATGGATAGACTCTCCCTTGATCAAAACGTGGAAGGATAATGACGATCATAGAAAGATTGCTTCAAAGAGACGTTCTCGTTTCCATTTCCTATTGCAAAAGAAATGGCGTCCAACCTTGTGGACGCTTATTAAAATGTCATCTTCCATAATGGTCGCTCATTCTTGTTTCCATATTTTAAAATTTCCTCTTTTTCCATAAAACAAGGAATTGGCGACTGTGCAAACAGTTGCTAATTCCTTTTCCATTTTTCTTAATTTATCTTCTGATTTTCCGTATAATTGAATGAGCGGCTGCTTGAACGGTCGCTAATTCTTATCCAAAGAAACTGTGCTTGCTTCAACGGTCATTATTTCTTCTTATTTTTTAGATTTTCTTATTTTTATATTTTCATCAAATGAAATAGCGCCTATGTATGTAGTCGTTAATTCTTCTTTTTCTCTTTTTTCTCTTTTTTAGTCAAACAAATGGGCGCCCGTTTGCTCAGTCGCTATTTCATTTTTCCATAAAAATGCTTCAGAAATGACATCTGATCCACCGATTGCTATTTTCTAAAAATTCATAAAATTCAAATAATCAATGTATTTCATCCAAAAATAGATTTCAAATAATTATACAAATTCTTGAATATTTCTCACATGGTCATTTTGGCTTAGAAAGTTGATAAAATGCGTGCCGACTCAAATTACTTGTGAGAATGAAATTAACTGCTCATGTTGCACAAGTTTATTCATTTAATGATAAAAAATGAAAAATGTGATGCAAGTTATGATATGAAATATAGCACTTATCACACCCCCCAACTTACTCATTGTCAGTCTCTTAGCAATGCAATTAAATTAAAATTCAGGACCAACAAGAGTTTGCAAAGTCCATACTTTCATATCCAACTTTTCCTTCACAAAATCAACCAAAGATTAGTAATCCGGAATCACTAATGTGCACTAACCTTAGATTGGAAATTAAAGTACATGACTTAAGAATGTAAAATTAAAGTTCAATAGCACTTGTGCATGTGTAACTACCAAATCCACAGCGAAGATAATTGCATCCCTCATGAGCTATTCCAAGCAAGTGCCTTTCAACCCTGCACCTCCTAGATCAGATCATTAAGCATATTAGCTTTTTATCTATCTCATTACTTTGTCCCATCTTTTTATCTTCCTACACACATAATGCTGCACTACCCTTCACTGTTTAACACGAACCTCAACTCTTACCTTAGGAGAAGCAGGTCCAGTTACACAGATCAAGATTCCCTTTTCCGTTTGTCGCGAACCTCAACACGTCTTAGGTGAAGTAGGCCCGGTTACTAAGACTAGAGGTATTTTTCATGATGTTCTTTTTCTTTTTTTTTTCTTTTCTTTTTTTGTTGTGCCATTTGTACTAATTTAATAGATAATTTGGCAGAAAGTTTTTAGAAGATCTCTTCCTCAAGAAGTGTAGAATATCAAACTCAATACCCAAAAATAACAGAAGGCTTGTCCTACTTGCTTCATTAACGTGCAGAGTGACTTTTATTTTTAAAGTGCACATGAACTTTAAAGATATTCTTATAGATTGAATAAATTATCCATCATCCTTTTCCTTAGTCTTTTCTATTCCAAAATTATTTTTAATAAAAGCATGAATCAATAAAACTCAGTCGGGGATTTCATCTTTTTATTTTTATGCAAAAACACAGGACATTATGATCATGCAAGAACTCCTGTCAGGTTGTACTATATGCATCATGAAAATTTTCTCTTCCCCCCCAACTTGAATGACATTTTCCTCAATGGCATATGTCAGTAATAAAAATAATAGAACAATGTAACAAATAAATATTACTGAGATGGAAGGATACAATCTGGTGTGTGGGGCGAAACCACCATTATATGAATAGCGATAGCTTCTTCTTATTGGCCTGTCTATTGAATACAAAGCATCAAATAACAAAGAACCTTGGGTTGCCTCCTAGAAGTGCTAAGTTTTCCGTCTTCAGCCAGACGCATGAAAGCTTACAAAGATTTTATTCCAGATCACATAGAACAATGGATTCTTTATGCAACTGATCATTTTCCAAATAAGGCTTCAATCTTTGACCGTTAACAATGAAAATGTGACCATTTTTAGGATTCAAAGTTTTGACAGCACCATGGTCAAACGCTTTAACGACAACAAACAGTCCATCCCATCTGGATTTTAACTTACCGGAGAATAAGCGCAGCCTAGAATTAAAAAGCCAAATCTTTTGATTCACATAAAAAGTTTTCCTATGAATATGCTTATCGTGAAATGCCTTAGTTTTAGCTTTATAAATCGTGAAATTTTCATAGACTTCATTTCTCAATTCATCCAGTTCATTAAGTTGTAGAGCTATTTAGGACCCAGCTTGAGTAAGATAAAAATTGACTTGTTTAATGGCCCAATATGCTCTATGTTCTAGTTCCACAGGTAAGTGGCAGGCTTTTCAAAAAATGAGACGGTATGAGGACATGCCAATGGGAGTCTTAAATGTAATTCTATAGGCCCATAATGCATCATCTAGTCTCTCGGACCAGTCTTTCCTATCTGGCCTAACTGTCTTATGCAGAATGTTTTTAATCTCCCTATTGGATACTTCAACTTGGCCACTGGTTTGGGGATGATAGGGGGTAGCAAGCTTATGAGCAATGCCATATTTGCGAAGCAAAGCTCGGAATTGAAAGTTCGTGAAGTGAGAACACACATCACAAATGATAGCTCTAGGACAACCAAATCTAGAAAATATAGTCTTCTTTACAAACTTCATCACCACCTTATGATCATTAGTCCTAGTAGCAATAGCTTCAATCCACTTCGAAACATAGTCCACCGCCACCAAAATATATTCATTGCCAAATGAAGGTGGAAATAGTCCCATAAAGTCTATTCCGCAAACATCAAGAATTTCTACTATCAGAATGGGACTGAGCCGCATCATATCTCTTTTAGAATTGTTACCCACTGCTTGACACCTCAAACAAGTTTTTGAAAATTCATAAGCATCCTTAAACAATGTGGGCCAATAAATTCCACTTTGTAATACTTTAGCTGCTATTTTCTTTCTTGAAAAGTGCCCCCCACAAGCAAGATTATGATAAAAATTCAAAACAAATTGTTGCTCCTCCTCGGGGACACATCTTCTTATTATTTGATCTAGACCCATGTGAAATAGCTCTGGGTCCTCCCAAAAGTAGTACTTGACCTTCAAAAAGAATCGATCCTTCTCCTGCCTAGACCACCCTCTCGGAATCTATCCTAACGCCAGGTAATTGACTATGTGAGTGTACCAGGGGGTTGAGGTGTGAGAGATGAAAAGAATTTGCTCATCGGGGAAGGAATCGGACATAGGAGCACCTTCAGGAATCACAATCCTAGACAAGTGATCAGCAACAACATTCTCCAACCCCTTCTTATTTCTAATTTCCAAATCAAATTCTTGCAGTAATAAAATCCACCGAATGAGATGGGGTTTGGCGTCCTTCTTGGATAGCAGAAACTTTAAAGCTGAGTGATCGGAATAAACAATGACTTTCGCCCCTAACAGATATGATCAAAATTTCTCAAGGGTGAAAACAACAGCAAGCAATTCTTTCTCCGTGGTGGTGTACTTCAACTGTGCATCGGCGAGGGTATGGCTCGCATAGTATATCACCATAGGCTTCTTATCTACTCTCTAACCCAGGACAGCTCCAACAGCATAATCTGAAGCATCACACATGATTTCAAAAGGAAGCGACCAATTTGGAGATTGAAGAATCAGAGCTTGAGTGAGGGGCACTTTCAAAGAATTGAATGTCTCAAGATAAGAATCATCAAGATTGAAAGGAGTGTCCTTGGCTAACAATTGTGTGAGAGGACGAGCAATGATAGAGAAGTTTTGAATGAATCTGCGATAGAATCCAGCATGGCCAAGGAAGGAACGGATTTGCTTGATAGATGTGGGAGGAGGAAGATTAGAAATCAAACCGACCTTCGCTTTATCAACCTCTATTCCCCTTTCTGATACAACATGGCCTAAAACTATTCCTTCTCTAACCATGAAATGGCTCTTCTCCCAGCTTAACACAAGATTTGATGTAATGCACCTCTTCAACACCTGAGTTAAATTGTCTAAGCAATTTTCAAAAGAATCTCCAAACACCGAGAAGTCGTCCATAAACACTTCCAAAAATTCTCCCACCATTTCAGAAAATATCGACATCATGCATCACTGGAAGGTGGCGGGGGCATTGCACAGCCTAAATGACATTCTTCTAAAAGCAATCGTGCCATAGGGACACGTGAATGCTGTCTTTTCCTAATCTTCCGGGTAAATTGCAACCTGATTATATCCGGAGTAGCCATCCAAAAAGTAAAAATACTTTTGCCCAGCCAGTTTCTCAAAATTTTGATCTACATACGGGAGTGGGAAGTGATCTTTCTTTGTAACTGAATTTAATTTTTTGTAGTCAATGTAGACTCTCCACCCCGTTTGCAATCGTGTAGGCACTTCTTCTCATTTTTCATTTGTCACAACTGTCAGCCCTGACTTCTTGGGAACAACCTGAGTTGGGCTGACCCACTTGCTATCAAAAATGAGATATATGATCCCGGCATCCAACCATTTCACTACCTCCTTCTTGACCACCTCCTTCAAGTTTGGATTCAGTCGACGCTACATCTTTCTGCTCAGCTTGGAATCGTCCTCCAAGTAAATGCAATGCATACACACATCTGGACTAATACCCTTCAAATCTACCACTAACCAACCTATTGCCCCCTTGTGCTCCTTAAGGACATCTAAAAGTTGAGACTCTTAATCAGAAGTGAGATTGGAAGCAATGATTACGGGCAGAGTGTGGTCAAGGCCCAGATAAGCGTACTTAAGAGAATCTGACAGAGGTTTCAATTCAAGAATGGGCGGCTGATCCAAAGATGGAAGAACAGGTTCAACTTGCAATGGAGGGAGTGGCTCTATCCTAGAGTAGGGTGCGGAAGAGAATAGAGAATCCTGCAGCATGCTACCCTCTTCTAGACATTCCTCATTAACTTCTGGACTTTCTTCAATTAATTCCTCGATGACATCAATGCATTACATTCCTTCTCATGGTCCGGGTACTGGCATGCCTTGAACACATTTAAATAAACCTTCTCACCTCCGAAAGAAATATCCATCATTCCCGTGGCACAGTTTATATTGGCCTTCACCGTAGCTAGAAACGGTCGTCTCAAAATAATTAGAGTCTGCTTTAATTCCTGAGACGAGGCCATATCCAAGATTAATAAATCCACAGGAAAATATCATTCATGCACTTTCACAATCACATCTTCCAACAGACCCCTTGGAGTTTTCATAGAACGATCCGCCAGTTGAAGGATTATAGATGTGGGCTTCAACTCCCCCAGATCAAATTGCTCATATATAAATGTGGGCAACAAATTTACACTGGCTCCAAGGTCCAGTAATACTTTATCAAATGTAACTCCACCTATATCACATGAAATTAGCGAAGCTCCGGGGTCCTTCAACTTCTTAGGTAAATGGTTCATCACGACAGCACTGACATCTTCAGGTAGGCAGATCTTTTGAGTTATCTCCTTAGGTTCCCTTTTTGGAGTGCACAGCTCTTTTAGAAACTTTGCATATGCCGGCACATGTTTGATTGCGTCCAAAAGTGGAATATTGATATTCACCTGTTTAAACAATTCCACTAGCTCTTCTTGGTGGACCAACTTTTTCTTTTGAGCCTTCAATTGTAGAGCATCAAGAAAAGGGATCTTAGGAACATACTCTTGGGGACCTTCCTCATCAACCTGTACTTTTCCTTTATCCAGCTTCTTCTCCCCATCCTTCAGCTTCTTATTCTCTTGCACAATCATAGGCTCATCATCCTCACTATCACTTTCCACATGGGCTTCTTGGCCCAAACTGCTACCAACTCCCCTATCTTGATATGGGTCATCTAAAACTTTCCCGCTCCTAAGGGTAGATATAGCCTTGGCATTCTCAAATTGAGGGCCCATAGGAGGAGGAGGCTGGGGTTGGGTTGGTTGAGGAAGAAGAGGAGCTCTTTGGTGCAAGCCTAGTGGTTGGTTCTTAGGATTAGCCACAGGTTGGCTAGGAAGCTGACCTACATCTCTCCTCATATTACTAGCAGCCAATTTCCCTATTTGATCGTCTAATTTAGTAATAGATTATTGTTGAGAAAGAATGAGTTGCTAAAGTTGGTTAAATTTATCATCAAAATTGGGCTGAGGGAGTTGAGGAGGCGGAGGTTGATACGGAGCTTGCGGTTGAAAACGGTGTAGAGGATACTGATGAAACTGGCCCTGAGAAAATTGAGCTTGGTGATACGGGGCCTGAGCTGATGGAATAGAGGTTGTTGGAATTGCTGTTAAAATGGAGAAGGATAAGAAAGATTTGGATGGGACTGACTGGAAGTTGGAAAAGATTATTTCTGCACTGAGGGATTGGATTGGGTAGATGGAGTTTGCTAAGATTTCCAAGAAAAATTGGGGTGGTTTCTCCAACCAGGATTGTATGTGTTAGAATAAGGATCATAAGCAGGTTTGGACACACCCTGAGCAGCAAAGATCTGTTCTTGGATGAACGGGGGAAGCTGGGCGATAGTGGGGCAATCAGTAACAGTATGATTAGGGTTAGAACAAAGAGCATAGATTTCTTCATGTTTGGTAGCTGAGAACGATTAAGGTTGAGGAGCAGAAGAGAAAGAAGATGAATGTTCCTGCCTAGATAACAACTAGTCTAACTTCTGAGCTACCAAATCAACCTTTTCCATCTTATGCGCCAACAAATCCATTTTATTCAATTTCTGAGTTAAGAAATTTATATCCATCCTGTTCTCACACTCTCCTTGGTTCTTAACTTCATATAGCCCTACCCTCTTAGATGGCCCAATTATTCTCTCATAAGATGAAAGTGAGGCATGACTAATAGAATTTTCACTAAGTATTTCATATAAATCGTAAGCCTCATCCTCGCTCTTACTCATAAATGTCCCCCCACATGATGCATCCACCATTTGTCTATAATTTTCTGCCAAACCCTCATAGAATGCCTGGACAATTTACCATCTTGATAATCCATGATGGGGGTATTTCCTTAGCAAATCTTTCAGTCTATCCCACGTCTCATGGATTTATTCTCTAGGGTTTTGTGTGAATCCAATTATTACTCTCCTCAGGGTATTGGTTCACCCAATGGGATATAATTTCTTTAAAAACTCCTTTTGCATTTCAGCTCAAGTATCAATTGATTTACCCAAAGTGCCTAACCAATATTTAGCCTTATCTTTGAAGGAAAAAAGAAAGAGTGTCAATTTGAGAGCATCATCTAAAAAGTTTTAGATTTCCACAATTGAGCAAATCTGGAGGAACTCATCAAGATGTTTATAAGGATCTTCATTGGTATGGCCGTAGAAAGATGGCAACATGTTGGCCTGGTTAGGAATGCAATCAAGAGAGGGGTGAATTGATTGCGCCCCCTTTTTTAACAACATTAAAACAAAATCACAGAGAAGATTGAGCAACAATGAAACTTCCTTGATAAAATGTAGAGATATTAATATGAGATGATGGAACACTCTAAATTCATATTAATGTGAACTAACTGAATGAGGATCATCCAGCCACTCACAACTTCCCAGCGCAGATGATAAACACTCGGACAAAATTTTAGGATCGAACGGTATATATATAAACTCAGCTCACCGGATCACACTCGGAAAAGAGACGGATAAAATGAAACAACGATTTCACAGATAGCAACCCACGGCATAGTGATTTTTAGGTGGTTCAGACGCACCCGAGTGCCGTCCTACGTCCACCCCTCTCAACTCGAGAGGATTTCACTAAGAAACACTGCACGACGGCAGTAAAACCACCATACATGGGCTCAACGGCCCCACACACATGTGTGTCCTCGCACGATGATGAGAGATCACTCCAACAGAGACGACGCTCCGAAATCATCTATGAAAGAAAGAAAATATGGAAATACAATGCCCAGTCCAAAGATAATAAGCTATGCTCAAATAGAAATAAGAAAACAAGATAACAAGATTTTCCCCTTTAATCTTCAACACAACTCGGAGATAATGGAAGGGTGCACTAGAGTGAATGAACCGCGGAGAGAAGATAGTTGGTTGTCGAAGGGATGAGTGCCAAGCTGGAAGACGATGGAGAGTAGTGACAGCCACCCCCAGCTCTGAGCTTGGGGTCGTGGGATGCAACTTCTACATGCTCATCTTTCTCCTCTAGATGGGTGTGCGAAGCCCTCTCCCCCGTTCCTGCAAGAATAAAGAAGTTTAGCACCAAAAAGATATATCCATCGTATAGAAACCGTAGGATATACATGCCCTAAGAAAAGATCCAAAATGACATGAAGGCCCATCAAATAATATCATAGAACCACACCCAATCAAGGGTAGAAAGATAGGGGTGTGATGTGGGACGACAACGAGACTCGACTCGGACTTGTTGCGACCTTGGACTCTATAGGATGACGCGACTAAAGAGACGACGCGACCAGCAACAACACTACAATGCGGCACCTAAAGAGCTCCAGAAGAGGCGAACATGCCCCAAACAAGAAGCTCTAACTCATAGTCATCCCCGGCGAGGGAAACGTGACGATCTGAACGGTTGGGAAACCAGCTTTGAGTCTCGGGTGGTCGGCTCACTCTCGTGCTCGGAACGAGTCACGGGACGGGTCTCGCACTCACAACTCACAGCGGTGATTAACTTTGACTAGCTAGGAATTAACTACTCACATGCAGCGGCAATAAGAATTTATACTAGCTAAGTAAGTAAGACAAGGTGGGTGGCGAGTGTACCTCCACGCTCGGGATGTGGGGAAGACTTCTCGGCCGAGAACCGTCACTCCCGGTACAATAATCAAATTAATTACAGCATGAAAACTACGGCCCACTCCACGCAGCAAGGTAAAAGGCCACAACAGCGGTCCGGGAGCGCCGTTCCAAGGTTGATAGGCAGCAAGGCGGTGAGTCCGTGCGGCGGCGGGTAGCAGCTCCGAATCTGCAATTTTCGACCGGCAGGACAGCAAGCATGGGCGTCCAAAGGGACGTCGGTCTCCTGGGATCTTCTGAAGGTGGTGGTGCACTAGGACGGTGGCGGAGGGTCCCTGGTCGACCCCCGGGAGCGACGGTTGCTGAAACTATCCCGAAGTATTTGTTCTGGAATTATCCGGGGACCCCTTGTTGCTGGCCAGTCTTAGAGCAAAAATGGGCGCCTCCACGAAAATGACCGGCACGACCAGATCCGAAGTCGGATCAGAGCGTGGTTAGCGCCGTTGGAAAGAGGACTCAGAGATATTCAACATATTCAAATTTCAGATCCATCCAACGGATGTATTGGAAATGAAAATGACTGCAAACTGACTGAGTTCTCTATCTCAGAACACAGAATAGACAGGGCAGAACGGGATCTACCTGTTCAAGGGATTTGATCGAAACCTAAATGAAGGATTTAGGCACTAGGATTTTTATGGTGGATAGGGGGAGGGTGGTGGTGACGCACATATTTGTTTTGTATTTTTATGACAACGTTTTGGGGGTGGGAAAAATCGACTACCACAGACTATCCCGTAGATCTGCACACCGGCAGACTATGAGAAGGAAAACAAAATGATTGGAAAAAGGCCTAAACGGGCTCTGATCTGCGTGAAAATTAAACTGGGAATGGTGGGCGATGGGAGGAACCTACCCTCAAAATCTCGTCACGATCTGACGGTTGGATCTCCCGTACCAGCCCTTTTACCGAGCTGCTATCTAGGAACTCCGAATTTCAGGGCAACAGGTGGATGCCAGGTTGTGGTGGCTTGATGGCGGCACGAATAGTGGTGGCGGCAGCGGTGATCGTTGGCAGCAGCAAGAGGAAGAGGAAGAAAGGAAGATCTACCAGGGATCTTAGGGTTTCAGCCCTAGATCTGAAGAAATTTGGAGGAGGAAGAAGAAGAAGAACAAGAGAGGGAGAGGGGAGGTGTGCCCAAGGCCCTTTTTTCACAATAATTATTCATTAAAATTGATCAAATAACAACAAGAGCCATTAAATACTCAAACCCTAGACCTAGTCAAATGACCTAGGATACCCTTAGTCAAGGGGGTATAATGGGGAAATGGGATAAACAATGATTAATCAATTCCCCATGTGGAGACAAAAGAGGGGGCGCCCCTCTCTCCAAGTCAACATAAGGGGCTTTGGTTTATTTAATCCTCTTGGACCAAATTAAGTCCCCCTTGGACCAAAATAAATCAAAAATACAAATACATGGTCAATTATTCTCCCATTGACCCAATATTAAAACCCAAAATAATACAAACCAAAATACAACCCAAATACATGCTAAATACACACCAAATACGACCAAATACGTATAAAATTCTAATATGTATAAAAATACGTACTAAAGTATCAAGACTTCGGTGGAGACTCCAGACTGGCCCCCAGCCAAAAAGAGATCGGTGTCGACCGAGTCGTGCTGCGTGTCCAGTATCGGTGGCTCGCTGAGTCAAGCCGTACTCTGGCTCTGGTGTCCTCACCAGGGTGTAAAAGGGCAAGCCAATCGGATCTCAAAATGGGCACTTGGAAACCTAAACCGGCAGACCCGATTAGAACGCACAGGACAAGTGTCGACTCTTACAGTCGACCCTTGTTTGCGGGTGTTCTATCCAATTAATAAAAAACTGAACTGTGGTTGAAAGAGTCGACTCTTTTCGGCCTGAGTTCTGTTTACGTGAAAAATAGCCCAGCCAGCCATAAGAGTCGACTCTTTTTGGCACAAGTTCTGTCTGTACCAAAAGCCCGTGCAGCACCTGTAAGTGTCGACTCCTAGATTCGACACTTGTAGCCTGTTATCTTTAGACAGCAAGCTGGGCTACAAGTGTCGACTCTGGGAGTTGACTCTTGTAGCTCCAGACCAGAAAAATGAAATATTCAATGAATTAAACCCCATAAACTCAATAAATGAACAAACTCTATTAAGTCCACATAAAAATTCATTCAACCATCAATTTTACCAAGGGACCAAAGGATGGAGAGCACCTTGAACCTGTAATAGCTGAAATTCAAATTTATGACAACATTAATGTCCACACTTATGAAATATGTAGCATTCTAGCTTAATGGCCTTTCAAACAACCAGCAAGTTAGTTTGAGAAAAATGCAACCAAGTGCACAACAGACTCAAACATGATACATTGTCACTCCAAGTTTAGATCACAAGACTTGTTCAACCATCACACACATGGGTTCTACACATTTCAGAAATTCAATCCAAGGTAAGTTGATCTTTCACAGACCAATCACATCAAGACCAAATTGATTAAATGAGTAAGCAAATCAATTTCAGCTTAGGGAAGGCCATTCATTTTACCAATCAACAAAAAACTCACATTCATCAAAGAATATTCAATGCAAATCATATAGTATAGAACAAAATGTCTTCGTCAAAATATGTCGGGGCACAACAATCTCCCCCTTTTTGACGAAGATAAAACACTTCGAAAAACCACAAAGATTTGCATGAATAAACCGTTAAGTACCACCCGTTAAAACAATCATCTCAAAACACAGTATTAACAACCATCCACCATTCACACTCATGCAAAACATTTATTACTCCCCCTTTTTGTCAGAGTCAAATAGGGGATTATGAAAGTAGTTCGAATGCCTCATATGTACAATTAACTCAGTGGAATGCATGGATAGAGGAATGGATGATCACACAGGCACACATGCATCCCTAATAAGATATAAAGTCAGGCATGTCCATTCGGGACCGGTTAAGAAATATGCGATCGATTCTTAGCATGATGTGCTTGAGCAATATTAAGAATGATGTGCTTACAAAGAGATGGTACTACATTAACCATGAAGGATGACTAATTCATAAGGTACATTCACACAATCAAGCTAGAAGTGTAAAATGAGCAATGAAATCCATAACAATATGGATTTTCAAATTTTCTAAGGAACACTGGAAAGAACTTTTCCTCCCTACACTTCCATACACAGTGCTCGACTTTTGGTACCTTCGCACAGTCCCAAAATTTTTTTTAAAAAATTTATTAAGAACAAGATGACTAACTTTTGACACGAGTTATGTCCTTTGTTTCAGGGCATTTCCCGATTACTCAGTTTCGTCACTTATTTGAATTGTGATTATTTGTCACTTTTTGATCCGAGTTTCCTCCTTTGTCTCAGGGGGGATTCCCAGCTACTCGGTTCCAAATCCACTTATTAAATATGTGGCGAGGCTGACAGCTTTTTCCTCACGAGACACGTGACTTCTATGTAGGGGATCAAGAGCCCTCAAAAGTGATGAGTGGAATAGGTGAAATCCTTATTAAATAGATTCATATAACTCACAAGTGCATATAGTGTGGGAGATTGTTTGGAATGTAAGAGATGAATTAGTCTATTCATTGTGATGTCTCCCCCTAAGTGTATGCACAGTTATAAAAAACACCTCCCCCTTAATATGTGCCATGTAACAAACATGTCTTAACCAACACATTTTTATTTAGTCAAGGGAAGAGGGTCATAGGAGGAATCAAAAAGAAGGGTGTTATTATATATACATCCAGTCATGCAATGAGTTAATGTACTCAACCAAGTTGATTATCGGTACGTGACGGAGGTGGGGGTTTAAACACCCTACTCATGCATGAGGAAAGCTTTCAGTTGGACATAATCCAACCTTCCACAATCGTCATTTGATATACCAGATAATCATGGCATTCAAGCACACATTTGTATAAAATATATGGAATTATATACATGCGGATGCAACTGAATGAAGATATGAGTGAAATCATGTGTTATTCAATGTGTTATGCACAAAAAGGAATGATTGAAACGTAAGTGCAGTGGAAAATCTCTTATGTGCAAAAAGGTAAGCCAGTATTCACAATTTGAGTTATTGGATTTTAAGAAAAAGTTTATGCACAGTAAATCAAAAGATTCTAATTATCTAATCTGCACACTCCTAATTCTCTTCTAATGAAAGAAAATTGATCAGAATTCAAAGGCTTTGTAAAAATATCAGCAAGTTGATGTTTTGTATCTACAAAAGTCAATTCAAAATCACATTTATTGATGTGATCTCTAATGAAGTGATGTCTAACTTCTATGTGCTTTGTGCGAGAGTGTTGGACAGGATTTTTGGACAGATTTATAGCGAAGTATTATCACACAAAATGGGAGTCTTTTTCAAAGAAATACCAAAATCTAACAACTGGTGTTGGATCTAGAGTACCTGGGCCGCACAACTGCCTACAGCAACATATTCGGCTTCAGCAGTTGATAAAGCCACACAATGTTGTTTCTTTGAGGCCCATGAAACCATGCTGCCCCCTAGAAACTGGCATTGACCACTCGTGCTCTTACAATCCATTTTGCACCCAGCATAGTCAGAGTCAGTATAAGCAAGTAAATCAAATGAATTATTTCTAAGAAATCACAAACCAAGATCAATAGAACCTTTCAAATACCTAAAAATCCTTTTCACGGTCGACAAATGAGATTCTCTGGGACAAGATTGATATCTTGCACAGAGACGCACGCTGAAATGTATGTCAGGCCTACTAGCAGTAAGATATAACAATGAGCCTATCATACCCCTAAAAAGTTTCTGATCCACAACATTACCTTTATCATCTTCTAACTTAAGTGAAGTGGACATGGGTGTAGCAAACGGCTTGGCATTTTCTAGTTGAAACTTCTTCAAATTTCTTGTGTGTACTTCTTCTGGTTGATAAAGATACCATCATCTAGTTGCTTTATTTGAAGCCCCAAGAAGAAGTTTAGTTCGCCCATCAAGCTCATCTCGAACTCTCCCTACATAAGTTGAGCAAAATCATCATTCATTTTTAGATTCGTAGCTCCAAATATAATGTCGTCTACATAAACTTGCACAAGTAAGGCATGCTCATCACAAGTCTTAGTAAACAACGTTTGGTCTATATTACCTCGTTTGAAGCCATTATCAATCAAAAATTAACTTAAGCGATCATACCATGCCCGGGGAGCTTGTTTTAACCCATACAGTGCCTTGTCCAATTTGTAGACGTGGTCCAGAAATTTTTCATCCTTGAAGCCCGGTGGTTGCTCCACGTATACTTCTTCTTTGATAACCCCGTTGAGGAAGGCACTCTTCACGTCCATTTGAAAAAGCTTGATGTTCTTGTGACAAGCATAAGCAAGAAGTATTCTTACTGCCTCTAATCTAGCCACAGGAGCGAATGATTCGTCAAAATCAATGCCAAATTCTTGAGAGTAGCCCTTGGCTACTAGTCTTGCCTTATTCCTCACAACCACCCCATCTTCACTAAGTTTGTTTCGGAAAACCCACTTAGTTCGATTATGGGATGATTATCAGGCCAGGGCACGAGGAACCACACCTGATTCCTTTGGAATTGGTGTAGTTCTTCTTGCATGGCTGAGAACCCAAGAATTGTCATTAAGTGCATCCTCTAAAGATTTAGGCTCAATACTGAAAGTAAGGCTAAATTGTCATGAATTTCAACTTCCCTGTATAAGCCTGTGTTCGCACTCCATCATCCACACCGCCGATTACATTCTCCAACTGATGGTCCTTATGCGTAGTCCATTGGTGTGGAAGAGTCGGATGTACTTGCTCCTCTTGTTGCTCTTGCTCTTTTCCTTTTCTTGACCTTCTGCCTCACCTTGTTTGCTCGATTCTCCTTTCTCAACTTCACTCTCACCTGTAACCAGAAAATGATCATCATCATTTGGTTTTCTCAAGGTGAATTCATCAACTACAACATGCAGACTCTCCTCGACGACAAGAGTTCTAGAATTGTAAACACGGTAAGCTCTAGATGTTAAGAATATCCGAGGAAAATCCCTTTATCACTCTTAGCATCAAATTTCTCAAATTATCTTTACCATTGTTCAAAATATAACAGATAGATCCAAATGGTTTAAAATGAGATATGTTGGATTTTTTACCTTTGTACAGCTCGTAAGGAGTTTTCTTAAGGATAGGTCTTACCATTGCCCGATTGGTGATATAGCAGGCAGTATTCACTGCCTCTGCCCATAAATACCGTGGAAGACCATTCTCAGCTAGCATTGTACGTGCCATCTCCACGAGCGTTCTATTTTTCCTTTCGACCACTCCATTTTGTTGAGGGGTCCTTGGTGCTGAAAAATGATGCTCGTACCCCTGCTTCCTGCAAAATTCATCAAATTCTAAATTTTCAAATTCTCTCCCGTGGTCACTTTGAATTTTCTGAATGGTATATCCTTTTTCATTTTGAACTTTCACACAGAAATCAACAAATTCTTTAAATGCATCACTCTTGTTAGCTAAGAACAAAACCCATGCATATCTTGAGAAATCATCGACAATCACAAAACCATAAAGTTTCCCTCCAAGACTGTGAGTCCTGGTGGGACCAAACAAGTCCAAGTGTAACAACTCTAGGGGTTTTTCTGTGGAAACAATGTTTTTGCATTTGAAAGAAGTTATGGTTTGTTTTCCTTTATTACATGCTTCACAAATTTTTGATGTTTCAAAGTTTAAACATGGAAGACCTCTAACTAAATTATTTCGATTCAACTTCCTAATAACATTGAAACTGGCATGCCCAAGACGGCGATGCCACAACCAAACATCATCATTTTTATTAGCAACTAAGCACAAGTTTTCAGAAGCAATTTCATTAAAGTCAACATGATATGTGTTGTTACTCCTCACTCCTATGAATTTAATTTCATGAGTGTTTGCATCAACAATGGAGCAGTGAGAAGATTCAAAAATAATCTTGTGACCTTTATCACAAAGTTGACTAATGCTAAGCAAGTTATGGTTTAGACCTTTAACATATAGAACATCTTTGATGCAGTGTTTAGGGTCCTTACCAACTCTCCCAATTCCAACAATCTTACCTCTGTCCTGTCCACCAAAAATTACCGTTCCACCATTTTTCTCTGCTAGGTCTGCAAAAAGGTCTTTATTTCCTGTCATGTGCCTGGAGCATCCGCTGTCCAGGTACCACTTATTTTCTGTCGCCTTCATGCAAACCTGCACCAATAAGCGAACAAGCTCATTTTGATTTGGGTACCCAAGCAAGCTTGGGTCCCTTGATGTTAGCATTCACAGAAATCTGACTATACTTGCTGAAAAATAGATCATCATCATACTTCATCAATTGGCATATGTACATATCATGCCCTATTTTCCCACAATAAAAACAGGTGGGTCTTTTCCTACCAAACTTGTTTCTTTTATTTACATTCCTAGAAGTATAGGGGAATCGAGAATAAACAACTTGTGCATCGGAGTGTGTGTGTGAACATTCTCCATGATTTTGTGAGTTTTTCATCTTATAATGAATTTGATTTTTGTTGCCATGCATGGAGTTTAAACTACATTCAACTCGGTTTTCCTTTGCTTTTAACATCTTCTCATGAGCATTTTTCACATCTTTCAATTCTGTGATAAGTAAATCATTTTTGCTCTTCAACTCTCCCTTGACTCTCTCACATTCATTTATTTTCACATTCATTTCATCCAAATCCTTTTTCAACATTTCATTCTTTTCTTGGATTTCCTCTTTGAGCTTACATGCATTTTGTTTCTCCACATCCAAACAAGCAATTTCATCTTCAAACATGATCAATTTTGATTCTAGAGCTTCATTAGCATTTTTAAGTTTCTGAACTTGAATTTCAAACAAGCTGCACTTTCCACAAGAGCTGGGTGAATGAACAATTTCATGAATATTTTTTCTTAAGCTTTTATTTTCATTCCTGATCTTTTTGTATTTTTCATACAATTCCTCATAGGCTAGCTCCCATTGATCATTCGTAATGACTTCGGAGTCAGAGATTACCTGTTCTTCATCATTCTGTGCCATGCGACACAAATTCTTGACTAATTCTTCAACGCCTTCTTCTTCTTCAGAAGTTGGCTCGTCCTCATCTTCATCACTCCAAGTGACCTTCATGGCCCTTGGCTTTTTGCCTTTGACTTTCTTGGCTTTCTTCTGTAGCTCGGGACATTCACCTCTCATGTGTCCCATCTTTTTGCACTCGTAGCATATCACTTCGGCTGGTTTAGATGGTTCAGCCCTTTGCTTGGCCTGCCTCTTTCCTTTTCTGAACTTCCCTCCAAATTTTCTTCTTTCTCGGAGAAACTGTCTCACCTTTCTTGTGATCATGGCAACTTCTTCATCATCGGTGTTGTCCATCGAATCCTCTTGACTTGAGATAATTTTGGGGTTTGCCTTCAGTGCTATTGATTTCTTCCTCTTGGTATCCTCTTCTGTCCTCTTGATGTTTATCTCATAGGCCATTAAAGACCCTATGAGAGCATCCAATGTAAGAGTAGAAAGATCCTTCGAGTCCTCTATCACCGTTGCATTGGTGTGCCAGCTTGGTGACAAAGACCTCATCACCTTCCTGACCAAATCAATGTCCTTGAATTCTTTCCCGAGTGCCTTCAACCCATTGGTTATCTCCATGAGACGTGCAAACATCTCGGAGATATTCTCTTCTTCCTTCATATGGAATAGCTCGTAGTCCCGTATAAGCATGTTCACCTTCGTTTCCTTGACTTCAGAAGTACCTTCATAAATCAACCTTAGATTATCCCACATCTCTTTTGCGTTCCTGCACATAGACACATGATCATATTCAGCCAAGTGAATGGCACACTGAATAATATTTAAAGCATTGAAGTTCACAGTGGACTTCTTAATGTGTTCTTCATTCCACTTCGTCTCATCTTCTGGCAAAGTATGTTGGCCGTTGTTAACAACGGTCCATGTTTTATGGCTTTGAGCACGAAGGAAAACAGTCATCCTATTCTTCCAATATGTGTAATTGGTACCATCAAAGAAGGGAGGCCTATGAATAGAATGCCCTTCAGGCATTAACCCCTTGTTAGCCATTCCTAACAGATCTCTCTAAACCGCTAGGTTTCAGAATAAGACAGAGTCGAGGCTCTGATACCAATTGTTGGCCTGGTTAGGAATGCAATCAAGAGGGGGGTGAATTGATTGCGCCCCCTTTTTTAACAAAATTAAAACTAAATCACAGAGATGATTGAGCAACAATGAAACTTCCTTGATAAAATGCAGAGATATTAATATGAGATGATGGAACACTCTAAATTCAGATTAATGTGAACTAACTAAATGAGGATCATCAACCACTCACAACTTCCCAGCGCAGATGATGAACACTCGGACAACAATTAAGATCAGACAGTATATATATAAACTCTCAGCTCACCGATCACACTCGAAAAGAGACGGATAAAATGAAACAACGATTTCACATATAGCAACCCACGGCACAGTGATTTTTAGGTGGTTCGGACGCACCCGAGTGCCGTCTTATGTCCACTCCTCTCAACTCGAGAGGATTCCACTAAGAAACGCTGCACGACGGCAGCAAAACCACCATACATGGGCTCAACGGCTCCACACAGACGCGTGTCCTCGCACGACGATGAGAGATCACGCCAACGGAGACGACGCTCCAAAATCGTCTATGAAAGAAAGAAAATATGGAAATACAATGCCCAGTCCAACGATAATAAGCTATGCTCAAATAGAAATAAGAAAATAAGATAAAAAGATTTTCCCCTTTAATCTTCAACACAACTCGGAGATAATGGAAGGGTGCACTAGAGTGAATGAACCGCAGAGAGGAGACAGTTGGTTGTCGAAGGGATGAGTGCCCAAGCTGGAAGACGATGGAGAGCAACGACGGCCACCCCCATATCTGAGCTTGGGGTCGTGGGATGCAGCTTCTACAGGCTCGTCTTCCTCCTCCAGATGGGTGTGCGAAGCCCTCTCCCCCGTTCCTACAAGAATAGAGAAGTTTAGCCACCAAAAGATATCTCCATTGTATAGAAACCGTAGGATATATGTGCTCTAAGAAAAGATGCAAAATGACATGAAGGCCCATGCAATAATCTCATAGAACCACACCCAATCAAGGGTAGAAACCCTAAGGATAGGGGTGTAAAAGGGAAAGCCAATCGGATCTCAAAATGGGCATTTAGAAACCTAAAACGGCATACCCGATTAGAACACCCAGGACAAGTGTCGACTCTTAGAGTCGACTCTTGTTTGCGAGTGTTCTGTCCATTTAATAAAAAATTGAACTGTGGTTGAAAGAGTCGACTCTCAGAGTCGACTCTTTTCAGCCTGAGTTCTATTTACGTGAAAAATAGCCCAGCCAGTCATAAGAGTCGACTCTTTGAGTTGACTCTTTTTGGCACAAGTTCTGTCTGAGCCAAAAGCCCGTGCAGCTCCTGTAAGTGTCGACTCCCAGAGTCGACACTTGCAGCCTGCTGTCTTCAAACAGCAAGCTGGGCTACAAGTGTCAACTCTGGGAGTCGACTCTTATAGCTCCGGACCAGAAAAATGAAATATTCAATGAATTAAACCCCATAAACTCAATAAATGAAGCAACTCTATTAAGTCCACATAAAAATTCATTCAACCATCAATTTTACCATGGGACCAAAGGATGGAGAGCACCTTGAACCTGCAATAGCTGAAATTCAAATTTATGACAACATTAATGTCCACACTTATGAAATATGTAGCATTCTAGCTTCATGACCTTTCAAACAACAGCAAGTTAGTTTGAGAAAAATGCAACCAAGTGCACAACAGACTCAAACATGATACATTGTCACTCAAGTTTAGATCACAAGACTTGTTCAACCATCACACACATGGGTTCTACACATTTCAGAAATTCAATCCAAGGTAAGTTGATCTTTCACAGACCAATCACATCAAGACCAAATTGATTAAATGAGTAAGCAAATCAATTTCAGCTTAAGGAAGGCCATTCATTTGACCAATCAACAAAAAACTCACATTCATCAAAGAATATTCAATGCAAATCATGTAGTATAGAACAAAATGTCTTCGTCAAAATATGTCGGGGCACAACACAACATTTGGATGGTACTAGACTTGATCGCATACTGATCCGCCTGGTTTTGGGGTGCTTGGACATAGAAAGACGGTTGGTACTGATTAGGCATGAAATAGTCTTTCATCTGCTTGGGAGCTTGTTGTGGGTTTTGGTCCTCCATAAGGTTAGGTTGTGGATGATTTCTAGAATACACTAACCTCTCTATGTCTTCAAAGGGTCCTATCAAATGTGGGTGTAGGGATCTCCTACCTAGTATGCAATGCAAAAGGGCCCAAAGGAAGATTGTTGTTTTTGGATTTTTAAATTTTTTTTTTTACTGGAAAGCAATGTGAGTTAAAATGCAATGAATTAACCCCTATATGAATGGTTTATGCAAAAAATGATGATGATTTTCTTTTTTTATTATTTTTTTAGGAAGAATTGGTACTCACTACTAAATTGGCCAACCGGCCAAGTAAGAGGTGGAGTTGTAGGAGGCTCCCGCTACTTTCGTAGGGACCTGATTAAATAATCACAAACCCGCTTGGGCATTTGCCACTTAACCTCTAGCATAGACACCAATTTTCTAAAATAGTAATAAATTGTAAAAACTCCTCTTTTTTTCTTTATGTGAAACCTTCTAAGGGCAATATAACTTCGGGGTCCTTCGTGGTACAACCTGCCCGGCCTCCGTGAGAGAATCCACGGGTGCGGGGACTTATGGAGGTCTTAAAAAAGGAGATTCCAATCCAAAGAGACGGAGTGCTCAATGGAGGGTCTTTCCAATTTCAAGAGGAGTGTAAGGAACCTAACTTGCCTATGAGAAAGAGAAATAGAAGAGAAGAGAAAGATTTTTTTTTCAAATGATGATGCAAGTAAATAAGAAATCAATTAAAATGCACAATGCATGTAAAAGATGCACTAAGGTGAAAGCATGATATCATGATGAGATTTTTTCTGTTTTCTATTTTTTATTTTTTTTGAGACTTTTTTTTAAAAAGAGAGATAGATAAAAGATAACTATCAACTAAAAATACCAACCAATACAAAATTATTGTACAGTAAGACCTAAAATCATGTTTTTGAAGTTTTCTGGGTTTCTAATTTTTTTTTAGATTTTTCAGGAATTTTTTAGATTTTTTTTATGATTTTTTAAAAATTAGAAAAACAGGACTTTTTCCTACGCTTACTTATCTTTAGCGACGCTTGAATTTCCTAGATTTTTGATTTTTTACTTTCTGCAACAGTTTCAGACTTTCAGCGACACTTCCTGTGACTGTTTATTTTCTGAGATTTTTCAAGTCCGAATTTTCTCCCTTTTTTCTACAAAATAAAAACAAAAAAATTAGTAAAACTATATACAAATCAAACGCAAGAATTTCCAATAATCAAAAGTCATTTTCTTCCCCGGAAATGGCGCCAAAAATTGATAGCCACTAACACTCGTCGTCAAAAATGCCGTGTCACAATTTAAAAAGTTAATCACACTCACTCACTTAAAAAGGTTTGAATTAGAGTAAAGTGGTAAGAATGGGTCGATCCCACGGAGAAAAAATATATTCAATTAAGCATGATGAAAACTCCTTATATTTGAAAGATCCGAATTTTGAGTGAGATTGAAAAGAAAAATAAAATTACTTGAAATTAAAACTATCTAAAGAAGATGAGAGGGTTAAGAAGAGAAAATTGGAAAGAGAGAGAGAAAAGAGAACACAATTGCCAAAAGATGTAATTAATTGCTAAGAGGAAAGATTACAATGCGTATGAAAATTCAAAAGTACAACTTGTAAATAAAAGAACAAGAGAAAATGAAGAAATTGAAGCCAGGAATTTGGATGAAGAGCGCCGCCGTCTCCTTGCCAAGTCTTTGAGTGAACCGCTCCGCCGTAGAGATAGATGCCGTCAAGAGGACCGAAGGAAGAATCTCCGCCAAAGGGATTTAGATGAATAATGGAGAAGGGAGAAAGATAGAAGAGAGGAAGAATTAAAACTTGTGTGTGTGCGGGAGTGTATTTGTGAAGAAAGTAAGCAGAGAAATAGAGGTTGGGTACGGTGGAAAAAAACACAGTAAAAATAAGAAGAAAACAGAGGGTGAGAAGAAGAAGAAGAAAATAACTTAAAAACTAGAGAGAGTTAGAGGATGTGGAAGAAGAGAAAGTTGAAGATTTTGAGAAGATGAAGAAAATTGTTGAAAAACGCATAGGGAGATGAGGATCAGAAGAGTGTAAAAATTGGGAGAGAAGAATTATGAAAAACCGTAGATGAATAGTAAAAAATGTAAAAACTGTGATTTGAAAAATTGAGAATAGCTTAAGAATAAGAGAGAATTAGAAGAAGAGGGAGAAGGAGGAATTAAAGAGAGCTTAAAAATGAAGAAGATTGCAGAAGAAAGTAAATTGAAAAGACAAACATGAAAGCATGTAAAAGGCCAAAAATCCTCCTCCGGTGGCTCTCGGGTAGCTTTTTATAGGCACAGAAGAACTGTCACAGTCGGCAACTGCAGATCAGATCAAAACCCGATTTTGTAGCATGAATTAGTTGTTCAAATTAGGGCTCTTGCCATGGATAGACTCTCCCTTGATCAAAACATGGAAGGATAACGACGATCATAGCAAGATTGCTTCAAAGAGACATTCCCGTTTCCGTTTCCTGTTGTAAAAGAAATGGCGTCCAACCTTGTGGGCGCATATTAAAATGGCATCTTCCATAATAGTCACTCATTCTTATTTCCATATTTTGATATTTCCTCTTTTTTCATAAATTAAGGAATTAGCGACTGTGCAAACAGTCGCTAATTCCTTTTCCTTTTCTCTTCACTTATCTTCTGATTTCCTGTATAATTGAATGTGCGGCTGCTTGAACGGTCGCTAATTCTTTTCCAAAGAAACTGTGCCTATTTCAACGGTTGCTATTTCTTTTTATTTTTCAACTTTTCTTCTTTTTTCTATTTTCATCAAATGAAATAGCGCACATGTATGTAGTCGCTAATTCATCTTTATCTCTTTTTTTCTTTTACAGTCAAACAAATGGGCGCCCATTTGCTCAGTCGCTATTTCTTTTTTCCATAAAAATGCTACAGAAATGTCGTCTAATCTACCGGTCGCTATATCCTGAAAATTCAAAAAATTCAAATAATCAATATATTTCATCTAAAAATAGATTTCAAATAATTATACAAATTCTTAAATATTTCTCACATGGTCATTTTGGCTTAGAAAGATGATAAAATGCGTGCGGACTCAAATCACTTGTGAGAATGAAATTAACTGCTCATGTTGCACAACTTTATTCATTTAATGCTCAAAAATGATAAATGTGATGCAAGTTATGATATGAAATATAGCACTTATCAATAGGTTGCGGGTTTGCAACCGAACCACCTTAAAAATATCTGGTGTAGTCGGTGTGTTCATGTGTGATTGATCCATATCTTCTATCCCCATTCACAGGAACGCATTGTTGTGTCCCTATGTTTTGATACTGTCAAAACTATGAGTCATGTATACTCTATCTATGCTGATGTTTTGATATGACCTTGATGTTGTCGGACACTATGGAAATCTCTCATATCATGCTGCATCTGTGCACATTTACACATTCTGGGCATTCTATCATCCAGGGTTAGCATGATGTCCGTGCAACATTTAGGTCCATGCATCATTTTTGTCCGTGCACATCTGCCTTCTCGCACATTAGGTATGTGCACTTTGTAGCAACAAGACTTCATAGTCGATGCAACTTTTGCACCGGTACTAGTCTTTTGTACTTTGCATACATAGGTCCGTGCACTATTGCACTTTGAGCATATACACGTCGGTGCATCCTTTGCCTCATGCAGGTCAGTGCACGTGCTGTCTGTCTGCATACAACGTCTGTGCAAGTCACTGTAGAAGGGATACACAAGTCGGTGCATGTTTCTATGTCTAAGACATACAGACGTCAGTGCACATTACTGTGCTACATCTGAAGGTCCGTGCATATATGGGTCGGTGCATAGTTTGCCTTGCGCATGCAAGGGTCGGTGCAGATGTCAAGTCGGTGCACATTCTTGTCATGCGCACGCATGTAGGTCGGTGCATATTCTTTACTGTGAGCGCTTCAGGTCGGTGCATAATTTGCACTGGGCAGATAACATTTGTGCACATTGCACAATTAAGTCAGTGCATTACACTGTATCAGGTTAGTGTCATAAGGCAACACACGTCAGTTCATCTTCTATGAAAAGGCAGGTCAAGGTCGTTGCCAATTTTGCCTCGATGCATGGCCAAGGCCTATACACAAGTCAGTGCATATGTGCACTCGGTGCAGGTTTTGGCCTAGTGAATATAGGGTCTATGCATATGTTAACTCAGTGCTGTATGCACGCATGCTAGAGGGTCTGTGCACGTTACTATTGTTCACACGTTCATATAGAGCTCAATGCATTGTTTACCTCGGTGCATGTCTTCGGTTGTTCATACGAAAGTCAGTGCATATCAACTTCTGTGCATGTATGTTTACTAAGGTCTATGCATGCTTGCACTATACACTAAGTCAGTGCACCCTTTATGACTTATGTTTGATCATGTATTTGATGAAACTAGCAGAGCAACTGCGTGAGCTCGAACTAAAGCTGGCATGTGATCTGAGGGAGCTTATGATTGGGCACGTGATCCAAGGATAAGGTTTAGAAGAACATTCTTGTCCATGCCACGTGGACCAATGGGGCTTCACTAGGGCGTCTCTGGTTCATCCATACGAAGGCTCTATTCTATATATAAAGGCCACCTCTTCATTTGATGAGAGAACACGAGGCTAAAGGCGGTGGAAGGCTGCAAAAAGCTGAGAAGAGAAGAAGAGAGCGCCAGAGAAGAAAAGTGAGAAGAAGAAGAGAAAGAGAGAGCCCGTGGAAGAAAAGTGTGCAGCCTGGATTTCCCTTTAAGATCTGTGTGTTCTTTCTTGGCCTCTGGATCAAATCCAAGCCAATGTCTTTTTCAGTTTCATAGCTACCATTGCTATTGTTCCAATTGTTCTTTGTTTTCCATTTTCCTTTGATTCCTTTCATCAAGCTGTTATTCAGCGTGTGTAGCAAGCTGTGAGGCTCAGCGTTGAGGATTTGTTCCTCTATTAGCAAGCTGTGAGGCTCAGCGGTGTTAGCAAGCTGTGAGGCTCAGCGTTGAGGATTTGTTCCTCTGTTAGCAAGTTGTGAGGCTCAGCGTTTCAAGCTACTTATCAGCGGTAATCCTCACTAAGTTCAGTGAGGGGTGGATGTAGGCAGACTTGGTGTCTGGCCGAACCACCTAAAAATCATGTGAGTAGTGGATTGATTTGTGTGATTGTCCTTATTTTTTGCCTCCTTCACAGGTTTCGTTGTCGGTTCTCCTGAGCCCTATACGTTCAGCTGAGTGAGTTAGTTTCGCGTTGTTTTCACCTGCTGAGATAGCATGCTATTTGGTGATTGATGGCTTGGTAGAGTGTTCTTCGAGCTTTCTGTCTTTGTGTGCAATTAGAATTTGATATTGTGTCTAGAAGTTTTTCGGTTTAGTGAGAGCTAGACTTTCTCCATGTGCTCTTATCTGTGAGCTAGTGTGTGCTTAATTTGATTAAGCTTTCTGAGATTTTAATTCTATAATAATTTTTAAAAGGGGATTCATTCACCCCCCCCTCTGAATCTGTACCTTCCATCCCAACAATTGGTATCAGAGCCCGGTTTCCCATGATGTGGTCCAACAACCAGGGAAGACCTGGGAATGGAAATGTTCGCAGCTTCGTAGCTGAGGGACATTCTATTAACCGCCCTCCTTTCTTTGATGGCGCTAATTACATTTATTGGAAAAACATGATGGTGGTGTTCCTGAGAGCGCAGAGCCACGAACTCTGCAGAGTAATCACCAGAGGACCATTTGAGCTCCCACCAGATGAAAGCACATGGTCAAGGGAATAGATCAGGCTCTCAACGGTAAACTAGACGGCTCTGAACATAATGCAGTGCGCAGTTCATCCAAAAGAGTATTCTAGGATCTCTGCTTGCAGATCAGCCAAAGACATGTGGGACAAGCTAGAGCTAATATATGAAGGAGCGTCCCAGGTAAGAGCAATAAATGTAAATATGCTGGTCTCCGAGTATGAAGTTTTTAAAATGAAGCCTGATGAGTCGATAAAAGAAATGTTCTCTCGGCTCTCTCAACTTACTAACAATCTTAAAGCTCTAGGGAAGGAGTATGTTGATAGTGAGGTTGTTAGGAAAATCCTCAGGTCTTTATCTCCTATGTGGCACACAAAGGCCACTGTGATAGAAGAATCTAAGGACCTGACCACGTTGAAGGTTGATGAATTAATTGGGTCTTTGATGACTTACGAGTTAAACTTCAGGACACCTGAAGATGAGCAGAAGAAGCCCAAAACACTTGCTCTCAAGGGGTCTGGCAGCAGTGGTGAGAGTCGTAATGATTTCAATGACGACCTTAATGAGCTATCGGCCTCTGAACAGGCCTTCCTCACCAGAAATTTCAAAAGGTTTTTAAGAATGAGAAGTAAGTATGCCAAGAAGAACAAACCCTACCAGGTAAATATAGGCTATCATTCTAAATCCAATCAAAATAAGAAACCTGACAAGACCATCTATTATAATTGCAGGAAACCAGGGCATCTCAGAGATGAATGCCCGGAGTTGGTAAAGAAGGATGCTAAGGGCAAGAAAAAGCCATCCAAGGCCATGGTGTCAACTTGGAGTGATGAGGAAGAAAGTGTTACGAGTGAAGAAAGGGAAATTGAAGTCTGCGGTCTTGTGTCCATCGAAGATGAAAGTGATCACCACAGTGATCAAGAGGACGATGATTAGGTAAACCCTATTGAAAATTTCTCTCTAGAAGACTGGCAAGATGCATATGCTGATTTTATTGGAACATATGCAAACTTAAGAAAACAATACAAAAAATTGAAAAAGGAAACTAGTTAGAATACTTCAGATTCCACATGTGATAAGTGTCTGGAGTTGAAACAATCTCTTGATGTCTGTTTGTCTGATATTCAAATGCTTAAGAAATAAATTGGTGTGTTCAAAAGTGAAAATCAAAAACTTGAAAATGAGATTTTTGAACTAGAAGAAAAGCTTAACTGAACTAGTGATGATCAATTCTTTACTAATGATTCTGTTCAGAATGAAAAATTGTTGGAAGATCTAAACAAGCTGAAATCTGAAAACAAATCCCTTAGAAAAATAGCTAAAGGAAATGACAGTGAAATTTTGAAAATAGAAAACGAGACATTCATAAGACAACTAGTAGATATTAATGTTATTACTTTAGAACTGGAAAATTTGAAGTCTGAGAATGAAAAACTCAAAAAACAATCTAAGGAATCTGAATGTAGATCAAGGAATCTTGAAAGGGAAAATGAATTGATGTCTGAAAAACTGGAGGCTGATAGAGTAATAAATTTAGAACTTCAGAAAAATCTAGACAAACTTCAATCTGAAAATCAACGAGAAACCTTTGATGACTGTCAGTCTTCCTTAGATGATTAGGTGTTTAATGATGAACTCCAGGAGCAAAACTGTAAACTGAAAGAGGAAATTAATAAGCTGAAGCACCTAAACATAGCTCTGTCTGAGAAGCTGATCACTTTTGAAAAATGGAAGAGTGCAAGCCTGGATAGCTCTGATGAGTTGTTGAATACTGAACAAGAAATTGTTAGCCTAAGGACCATCAATCAGATGTTAAACGAAAAGGCTGTGTGCTATGAAGATAAAATTGCTAACCATGAGCTTCACGTTTCCAAACTACAATCTGAAATTTCAAGTTTGAATGAATCTTTGGCTAAGTTTGTGAGTCGGCAAGAAAACCTAGACAAATTACTAGGAATTAAGGTAAATGTTCAGAAACAAGGGCTGGGCTACAACAATGTCAACAAGAAAGCCTTCAAAAATAAGCTAACGACATCTTTTGTAAAAACTTCAAATGTAGCCACTACATCTCAAGTCAAACAGTCCATTGTTGAGAAAAATCAGAAACAAGCTGAAAAGGTGAAAAAGAATGTTCACGTGCAGAACAAGCAAAGAAACACTCATGAAGGTGCTGTGCATGAGGTTCATAACCCGAACACATGCATTCATGGATACAAAAATAAAATGTCATGTCATTACTGTCATAAATTTGGTCATTTGATGCATGAGTGTAGATTGATGGAATAAGATGATAGAATGCATGCTAGGAAGTTTCATGACAGAAAACACCCTGCTGAACAGAAAAGAAAAATTTATTGTTCTCATTGTGGGAAAATAGGACATGTTAGTTCACAATGCTGGTTTACAAATGGTAAGAAAAACTCACAGTCATATCATGCTAAATTCCCTGCAAACCAAAAGGCTGTTGATAGGAATAAATTTGTTTTTAATATAAAATTCATTGCATGCTTCAATTGTGGAAAGCCAGGCCACAGAGTTGCTAATTGTTGGCTGACTGGTTTCAGTAAACATAATAATGCTAATTCTATTAACAGAAATTTTCATGAAAATACACGTAGATTCCATGATTACAGTAATGTGCATAGAGAGAATTTTAAAAATACTGCATCATGCCGTTATTGTGGACAGTTAGGACATTCTATGTCTAAATGTTAACTGATGAAATTTAATGACATGTTAGCACAGAAAATGTTGAGAGCACCATTCAAAGGTGCCACTATCACTTCAGGACCCAAGACTGCTTGGATACCTGCTTATGCAAAATAGGAAGCTAACTTGTAGGTGTGCCTTGAAGCTGAGAAATAAAAGGGGTAAATAAACCAAGGCACCCTGGTGTGAGAACCCCATTTTTGCACCCTTTAGGTAACATTCTGGCTTCACTCGGGCTTGTTTATCTGAATTCGTTAGAAATCCCGTTTGATGCATTTCAGGCTTAAGTTGTCAAATAAAATCTCATGCATACATGTTCTTAACTGAATAGTCATTTTAATTGCACAATTTAAGCTTCTTCATATATTGAGTACATGTAGTACATTTAGTTAGGGGGAGTCAATGCACATGCCTACATGTTGTTAAGTGCATATACTGATTTCAAATTTCATTACATGTCATTCATCTTGAAAATACCAAAAAGGCTGTTTGAGTGCATACACTTAGGGGGAGCATAAGGTATATCTCTGAAATTGCTTGACTGTCTATCACTCTTTACCTCATAACTCATTCCATTCAGTCAATCAAATTATCTGCATCTATTGAGGGGGAGTCGTGTACTATTGTTTGAACTCGCTCTGACTATCTTCTCTGCTTTATCTGTCACCCATCTCTAAACACCCAAAATTTAGAAGGATTCCAATCTATGTACTATGATCATAAATTTGAACATCCTTGTTTCAGAATCTTCTATTATATAAGATTATGATGGTCCTAAATAACATGCTGGTTTGATTTTAATGATTTCTTTGAGTTTAGAGATAAATTGTCTTGAAAAGAAACTATTTTTAAGTTTAATAGTCCTTAACCAGTTTTCACATTGTTGTGTCTTGTTAAATCTGCTTGAATCTAAAAATGTAGAGCTATGACTACCTTTGGTTGAGATTCTTGGATAGAGTATTATTTTTAAAACTCTAAGGGCAGCCTGATAAAAGTATATTTCAATGCTCATGGCAGAGCAATGACAAAGGATTCACTGAGAAACTAAGCCCTCCGTCAAAGAAATGGAGTGGACATAGTCATGAAGTGTCCTTGTTATCTCTGTTCAAATTGAAGCAAGACAGCTAGTCTCATTGAGTAACTAGGGGTACTGGCGTGTGATAAATGTGTACCCTTAAGTCAAAAGGTGTTGATTATACTTGATTGCTCTTAAAAATATTTTGAGCTAAAAAGAAAAATCTGACAATGTGATCGAAGGTCAAGTTATTGTGCTGAAACCCTGAGAACCTGAACAGAACGATTTTTGTGTTTAACTTCAATACTATTTTTAAGTAACTCCTTGAGATGTCATTGGTTTATTTGAGGAAGATAATAGGAGGTTGACAGAGCTCTATTTTGGAATATTGGTTCATTTCTATTAAACAAGAATGCAGTTCTTTCTTTTTAAAGCTTTTTCATTAATAAACTCTGGATCTATTAGATTTGAACCACGCATCTAAATAAGGATCTTATCATAACTCCTTTATAATGATAGAGTCTGAACTTGAATTCATTCTGATTTATGAAATTCATATCTGATTGTGAATCTCTTCATTCCTATCTGCAAATTCATTCTATCTGCTAAATTGGTGCTGACAATTCTCTTTTTGTCTCCATCTCTCATTTCTACTCGTAAACTTCTCCTTTTTGATGTTGTCAAAGGGGGAGCATAGTTGAGCCAGTCAGTCATTGGGGTCATTCAGTCAGTCATTAGGGTCATTGGTTGCATGATGCTTACTATGTCCTTAATATGATGCATTGCTAAGGGGGAGATAGTTGTTTGATTGACATGACTTGTAATGACTCATAATTTTGTCATCATCAAAAAGGGGCAGATTATTGTGTCCTTATGTTTTGATGCTGTCAAAACTATGAGTCATGTATACTCTATCTATGTTGCTGTTTTGATATGACCTTGATGTTGTCAGACACTATGGAAATCCCTCATATCATGATGCATCTGTGCACATTTACACATTCTGGGCATTCTATCATCCAGGGTTAGCATGAAGTCCGTGCAACATTTAGGTCCATGCATCATTTTTGTCCATGCACATCTGCCTTCTCGCACATTAGGTCTGTGCACTTTGTAGCAACAAGACTTCATAGTCGGTGCAACTTTTACATCAATACTAGTCTTTTGTACTTTGCATACATAGGTCCGTGCACTGTTGCACTTTGAGCATATACACGTCGGTGCATCCTTTGCCTCATGCAGGTCAGTACACATTTTTTCTGTCAGCATACAATGTCTGTGCAAGTCACTGTAGAAGGGATACACAAGTCGGTGCATGTTTCTATGTCTAAGACATATACAGACGTCGGTGCACATTACTGTGTTGCATCTGAAGGTCTGTGCATATATGGGTCGGTGCATAGTTTGCCTTACGCATGCAAGGGTCGGTGCAGATGTCAAGTCGGTGCACATTCTTGTCATGCGCACGCATGTAGGTCGGTGCATATTCTTTGCTGTGAGCGCTTCAGGTCGGTGCATAATTTGCACTAGGCAGATAACATTTGTGCACATTGCACAATTAAGTCGGTGCATTACACTGTATCAGGTCAGTGTCATAAGGCAACACACGTCGGTGCATCTTCTATGAAAAGGCAGGTCAAGGTCGTTGCCAGTTTTGCCTCGGTGCATGGCCAAGGCCTATACACAAGTCGATGCATATGTGCACTCGGTGCAGGTTTTGGCCTAGTGAATATAGGGTCGGTGCTTATGGTAACTCAGTGCCGTATGCACGCATGATAGAGGGTCTGTGCACGTTACTACTGTTCACACGTTCATATAGAGCTCAGTGCATTGTTTACCTCGGTGCATGTCTTCGGTTGTTCATACGAAGGTCAGTGCATATCAACTTCTGTGCATGTATGTTTACTAAGGTCTATGCATGCTTGCACGATACACTAAGTCAGTGCACCCTTTATGACTTATGTTTGATCATGTATTTGATGAAGCTAGCAGAGCAACTGCGTGAGCTCGAACTAAAGTTGGCACGTGATCCGAGGGAGCTTATGATTGGGCACATGATCCAAGGAAAGGTTTAGAAGAACATTCTTGTCCATGCCACATGGACCAATGGGGCTTCACTAGGGCGTATCTGGTTCATTCATACAAAGGCTCTATTCTATATATAAAGGCCGCCTCTTCATTTGATGAGAGAACACGAGGCTAAAGGCGGTGGAAGGCTGTAAAAAGCTGAGAAGAGAAGAAGAGAGCGCCAGAGAAGAAAAGTGAGAAGACGAAGAGAAAGAGAGAGCCCGTGGAAGAAAAGTGTGCAGCCTGGATTTACCTTTAAGATCTGTGTGTTATTTCTTGGCCTCTGGATCAAATCCAAGCCAACGTGTTTTTCAGTTTCATAGCTACCGTTGCTAATGTTCCAGTTGTTCCTTATTTTCCATTTTCCTTTGATTCCTTTCATCAAGCTGTTATTCAGCGTGTGTAGCAAGCTATGAGGCTCAACGTTGAGGATTTGTTCCTCTGTTAGCAAGCTGTGAGGCTCAGCGGTGTTAACAAGCTGTGAGGCTCAGCGTTGAAGATTTGTTCCTCTGTTAGCAAGCTGTGAGGCTCAGCGTTTCAAGCTATTTGTCAGCGGTAATCCTCACTGAGTTCAGTGAGGGGTGGATGTAGGCAGACTTGGTGTCTGGACGAACCACCTAAACATCATGTGAGTAGTTGATTGATTTGTGTGATTGTCCTTATTTTCTGCCTCCTTCACAGGTTTCGTTGTCGGTTCTCCTGAGCCCTATATGTAACGACCCGAGACTCGCACCGCCACCCACGAGTCCGAAGACTCGGAAGGGTTAAAAGGATGGTGTGGAAACTACATAGTTATCACAAGTAATTGCAGAAATTAAACAATTATGATAATAAGCAGGAAATAAGATAACAATTTACATGGTCCACAAAATAAAATAACCACGACAACAGTCCACGACTAGTATAGTGACAAGAAAGAAAAGTACAGCTACACGGGGCATCCCCCGGCTCAGAGCTCTGGCACTATCTCTGGGCACCCGCACCACGCTGCGCTCCTGACGCGCTCCCCGAAGGTGGCGTCTCACCTGAAACACGGTGAAAACACGCAGGGAATGAGTCTCGGAACAAGACTCAGTAGGGATCACTCGAACCCTACCTCGCAAAGCGAGAAACCACTACTCTAGCGGTAGGAGAGTACCTCAGAAAGAAAAGCCCTGTACTCTACAAAGCAAGACTCTACGGCACGCAAACCGACACACGTGCTACGAAGAGAAGACCGAAGCTCAACGGTCACCGACAAACCCGAAGGTCGGAAACACACGACTGACAGTCTGACACTCCGTACTCGACAGGAGTACCACCCACTAGAAGCACAGCCGGTAGCGTCCCCTGACGTCTTACACCGCACCGCAGGTGAACCGCCTGACGTGGTAGGTCCTACCCGAGGCGCAAACACCGAAAAGTAACTCACAACAAGTGACTAGCTGGGGTCACGCCCGTCGACGTGGGTCCAACCGCCCCCAACCACGTGTGCACACACAGACCACGCGTCCTAGGTCTGGCCCTCTGACCGGTTTTCCCCCGCAGCCGGACTCTGGCTACGACGAGGGGCCTACGGTAACCGGTCCACAAACCGTCTCGAAAGGTGGGTGCCCGTACACCACTCCCAGGTGAGACCAGCACCGCGTACTGGTGGGCTACGACTAGTGGAGGGTCGCTAAAGGAGTAGACTCTCAAGTCATGGAAAACAACGCCCAAGCCCGACAACGTGTGGGAATCACCCCACGCACTAGTCCCGTCACACGGAGACCACGATCAGAGAAAAGTAAGGTTGCCACCCTCATGGGGCAACCCAGGAAGTGGTGGTCCGACCTTGGACCGTCACAGCCAAATGGCGGTCCACTCTAGGGTCGTCACTTGAAAATGGCGGTCTAAGGCAGACCGTCACACGGCCAGGGGGGATAGAGGAAGCGACGTGCCTGCCCTAGTGCGTCGCTTGGAAGCGGCGCACCTAAGCCAGGGCGTCACACGGTGCCCCACACCCTCCAAAACCACAGGGAAAGTAACGCGCCTACCCCGGCGCGTCGCTTGCAAGCAACGCGTCGGGCTCAGTGCGTTACTCACATGTAACGTGCCCAGCCCAGCGCGTCACATGGCCCTACACTCGGGGTGGGAAGGGGAAGTGACGTGCCTGCCCCAGCGTGTCACTAGTAAGTAACGCGCTGGGCCCAGTGCGTCGCTTGGCCCATCCACCTGGGGGACAACAGGAAGTAACGCTCCTGCCCCAGTGCGTTACACGCATGTAACGCACCTATCTCGGTGCGTTACATGGCCTGACCCCCAACGGTCAAAAACCAACGGTCGAAACTAGCGGCGGCCCTGCCCTGGCGCGTCATTCTCCAAACGGCGGCCAGTCGTAGGGCCGTCGCTGCCCCCTGACCCTAAGAGCTAACACCCAGGAGAAGTAACGCTCCTGCCTAGGGGCGTCACATTCAAGTGGCGGTCACTGGAAGGACCGTCGCTTGCCTCCGAGCACGCTACGGCGGGAAAACTCCAAAAATGCCAACCACGCCCCCGTACCTCCACCGGAGAGGGGGAAAACAAGGGGGAAGACCCCTGGGGACCCCTAGCATGCATCTAAGCCACCAAAACATAGAATCATGGGCTAAAACCATAGATCGGGCGGCTCACCCCCAAAACATGGAAAAACCCCAAAAATGCCCAAACATGCCTCTCTCGGCCTCCCCGCGGCCTACAAACCACGGAAAAGAACGGCGAAGAGCTAGGGAACGTCACCCTACCTCAATGGAGCAAATGCTCTGCCGGATCGTCCACGAATCGCGAAGAACGCTTGAAAACCCTCGTTCTTCCTTAAGCTTCCCACGCTCGTCGCGCGCCCCCACGACCGCCTCGCCGCCGCCCACGTCACCGCGTCGTCGCCCCGCCGTCGTCTGCAGCCGGAGGGGAGCTCGCCGTGGCCAACCGGGAGGAAGAGAGGGAGAGGGCGGGAGACACGGTGGAGGAGGAAGGAGGAAGAAGAAGAGGAAAGTGGGGGGAGAGAGAAAATAGGGAGGGTTTTTATAGAAAAACCTGAAAAATCCGGAAAATTCCAAAAATTAGGAAATTACACCCCCACGATCCTCGGAACGTACCGATCGCGACGGTACCACTCGTGCCCGTGTGAACAGCCCGGTTCACCCGCAGCGAGCATCCGAAGAGAAAAGCCGAAACCCGCGCCGAAAATCGGAAATCACGCACGGAAAAGCCACGGAACGCCTCCGGGCCTCCGAAACGACTCCGGATCGCGCCGATCCGAACACGAAAGATGTCCGAAACAAAATTTCGGACATAATAGAGTCGAACGCTCCGAAAACCAGATCTGGGACCCACGAAGAAGGATCCGAAAGGTCCGGGATATTACAGCCCTCCCCCCTTAAGGAATTTCGTCCTCGAAATTGAGAACAACCAGAGGGGAAAGAAGAGGAAGACTCACTCAAATAGATACGGGAACTGCTGACGCATCTCGTCCTCACGTTCCCAAGAAGCCTCACCACCAGAGTGTCGCTGCCACACGAGCTTTACCAAGGGAATGACCTTGTTCCGCAGGCGCTGCTCTCGCCTATCCTCCACGCGGATCGGAAACTCTGGGAGAGAAAGATCTGGAGTCACCTCAGGCCAAACGGAAAACTCGAGCACATGAGAGTCATCGGGCATATACTTCCGCAACATCGAGACGTGGAACACGTCATGCACCGACGCCAACTCAGGAGGCAACTGCAACCGGTAAGCAACCTCACCGATGCGCTCCACAATCGCGAAAGGACCAATATAGCGGGGACTCAGCTTCCCACGCCGTCCAAAACGCATCACCCCCTTCATCGGAGAAACTCTCAAGAACACATGATCGCCCACGGCGAACTCGAGGGGCTGCCTCCTACGGTCAGCATAGCTCTTCTGCCGACTCTGGGCCGCCAGCATGTTCTGACGAACCAGGTGCACAACATCCACACATTGCTGCACCAATTCCGGTCCCGTCAAAACACGCTCACCCACCTCAAACCAATAGAGTGGAGTCCGACAAGGACGCCCGTACAATGCCTCATAAGGAGCCATGCCGATGCTCGAATGATAGCTGTTGTTATAGGCAAACTCCACCAACGGTAGGTGATGAATCCAACTCCCCTGCCACTCCAGGCAGCAGGATCTCAGCATGTCCTCCAAAGTCTGAATGGTCCTCTCAGACTGACCATCTGACTGAGGATGATATGCCGAGCTAAATGCCAATTCCGTGCCAAGAGCTCGCTGGAAACTCCTCCAGAATCCAGAAGTGAAGCGCGGATCCCGATCCGACACGATCGAAATGGGAACCCCATGCAACGGAACGATCCGCTCCACATAAAGACGAGCCAACTTAGGCACGCTCCAGCTGACCTTGACCGGTAGCAACTGAGTCACCTTCGTCAGCCGATCCACCAGCAACCAAATACTGTCCTGCCCACTCGGGGTTCTTGGCAACCCCACCACAAAATCCGTGGTCACATGGTCCCACTTCCAAGCAGGAACATCCAAGGGCCGGAGAGTACCGCCTGGTCGCTGATGCTCCGCCTTCACCTGCTGACAGATCAGGCACCTGGCCACAAATTCTGCGACATCTCTCTTCATGCCAGGCCACCAGAACTGCCTCCGCAAGTTCCGATACATCTTCGTCGCACCCGGGTGTACAGTGTACCTGCTCCCATGAGCCTCGCGTAACACCGCACGACGAACCTGCTCCTCAGCTGGGACGTACAACCTACCACGAAACCTCGCAGCACCGTCCTCGCCGAGCTCTACGTCAGCCATAGCCAAAATCCGGGGCAACTCAGGGTCCGCATGTTGAGCCTCTGTCACCTGACGACGGATAGCAGGAGTGACAGTCAGACTCGCAAGCACAGCCAACCCTGGCTCCTGGGGAATCTTGAGCCTGAAAGATACCTCGGGCACTTGTTCCCAGAGCCTCCACCTCCTCAACATCAAGGCACTGACCGCAACCTTTCGACTCAAGGCATCGGCGACGACATTCATCCTGCCTGGCTGATAAGACAGGGTGAAGTCATAGTCCTTCATGAACTCCATCCAACGCCTTTGCCTGAGGTTCAGGTCCTTCTGCGAGAACACGTACCTCAAGCTCTGATGGTCAGTGAACACCTCGAACTTCTCACCGTACAGATAATGCCTCCAGATCTTCAGCGCGAAGATCACAGCCGCCAACTCAAGGTCATGGGTAGGGTAGTTCTCCTCGTGAGGCTTTAGCTGCCGAGATGCATAAGCCACCACTCTACCATGCTGCATCAGAACAGCACCCAGTCCAACGCCGGAAGCATCTGTACACACCACGAAACCTCTCGATCCAGAAGGCAAAACCAACACCGGAGCCAAGGTGAGCAATCTCTTCAGCTCCCTGAAGCTCTGCTCACACTCCTCGGACCAAACGAAAGGTATATCCTTCCGCGTGAGCCTAGTCATCGGGGTCGCAATGCGGAAAAAATCCTGGATAAACCGACGATAATAACCCGCAAGCCCCAAGAAACTCCGGATCTCCGTCACCGACCTCGGCCTCGGCCATTGCATCACAGCCTCGACCTTGGCGGGATCCACGAAAATACCATCACCAGAAATCACGTGCCCCAGAAAGTGCACCTCGCTGAGCCAAAACTCGCACTTGCTGAGCTTCGCATACAACTGGTGATCTCGCAACGTCTGCAGTACCACACTCAAATGGTACGCGTGCTCCTCAGCAGACCGCGAATAAACAAGGATGTCATCCACAAAAATGACCACAAACTGGTCCAAATACGGATGAAGCACCCTCTGCATCAAGTCCATAAAGGCAGCTGGGGCATTGGTGAGCCCAAACGGCATCACCAGAAACCTATAATGCTCGTACCTCGAACTGAATGCAGTCTTCTCCACATCGGACTCGCGAATCCTCAGCTGATAATAACCTGACCGCAAATCAATCCGCGAGAACACTCGCGCAGACTGAAGCTGGTCGAACAAGTCATCGATCCGCGGCAACGGATACTTGTTCTTAACGGTCACTTCATTCAGCTGCCGATAGTCAATGCACAGCCGCAGACTACCGTCCTTCTTCTTCACAAACAACACGGGCGCACCCCAAGGGGAAAAACTCGGACGAATGTACCCCTTGGCCAGCATCTCCTGCAACTGCGCCCTCAACTCTCTCAGTTCAGCGGGGGCCATACGGTAGGGAGCCTTCGCCAAAGGTCCCACACCAGGTACAGCCTCGATCACAAAATCGATCTCCCGCTGGGGAGGTAATCCAGGCAACTCCTCAGAAAAAACATCGGGAAACTCGCACACCACCGCGATGTCCTCGACATCCGGCTCCATCCGGTCAGACACAACCACTGACGCGAGAAAACCCTGACAACCTGAATCAAGCAACCGACAGGCTCGAATAGCAGAGATAAGGAATCGAGAAGAGGCGGAACGGATACCTTGGAAATAGAAGGTCCTCTTGCTCGGATGCTGGAAGTAGACCCTCTTCATCCCACAATCCACCACCGCTCCATGAGTCTCGAGCCAATCCATGCCTAGAATCACATCGTAATCCCGAAGCTGCAACGCATACAATCTGCCTGGCATACTCCGGCCATCGATCCACACCGGAACCTGGTCGAAGCAATACGGAGTGACCATAAAGTCACCCGAAGGCAACTCCACTGCCAAATCACAGGACAACTGGCACCGGCTCCTCAACGCTCGACGCGAAATCCTCCGAAATAAATGAATGAGACGCGCCAGAATCAAATAAAACCCGAGCCGCACAACCCAAAATCTGAACGGTACCTTCCACGAGCTGCGACGCCACTGCCTCTGCCCTGGTCAAGTGCGTGATCTGGCCTCGAGCCCTCTGCCTACCTCCCACGCTGGCTGACCTGGGTAGCGGCGGATACTGTCCCTGCTGCTGCTGCTGCCTCTGCTGCTGGGGAAACTGCTGCTGCGGCGGTCTCTGTGGACAGTCACGCGCCATGTGCCCTGGCTGGTCACACCGAAAACAGATAATCGGCGCCGTGCACTGCCTGCCTGGGTGGGTCCCACCACACCGTGGACAAGGTCCTCGTGATCCACCCCCTGATCCCTGACGCTGAAAAGGAATGGGCTGATGTACACTGCCCGATGAAGCTTGTCCCTGATCCTTGGGCTTCTTACGGAAACCCTTCTTCAAGAACTTCTTGACCTTCGAGCTAAAAGACGCAGATCCTGTCACTGAAGCTACCGATGCTGGTACTCCTGAATCACCCGACGCATGCTGGAAGAAACCCTGCTGCTGGGTAGCCGACTGCTGGCTGCGACCTGACACGGACTGCCCCTGGCTGATCGGTCCTCGAGTCCTCTGCATATCCATCTCCAAGGAAATCGCAACACGAGACGCTGTCTCTAGATCAGTGGCCCCATTCGCGATCAAATGGTGCCTCTGCTCCAGCCTCAAGCCCTGTACAAACTACGTGGTCCTCACCCTCTCATGCTCCATGACATGAGGTGCGTACCGACCTAGCTCGACAAATCGGGCCCTGTACTGCAACACGGACATGTCACCCTGCACCAGCTCCAGAAACTCCCGCATCCGCTGCGTAGCAACGACGTCTGGACAGTACGTACGCTCGAAAGCACTGACAAAGTCACCCCACTCGACCTGCTCAAGTGGACGAAGCTGAAAGGACGTCTTCCACTCGGAAGACCACCACCTCCGAGCCGTACCCTGCAACTGGTTGTAGGCCAACACCACTCTGTCCTCGGCAGTACTTTTCGCAGAACTGAACACCCGCTCCATCTCATCGAGCCAATCACGAGCCGCATCAGGGTCTGCCTGGCCGCTAAAGTAAGGTGGATGGAACTGCATGAAGTCCCTCACTGCTCGTCCCGGCCCACCCCTGACTGACGAGCCCTCAGCAACCTCTCCGCCAAACTGCTGAGACATGAGATGGTACATGCCACGGAAGAAATCCTCGGCCCCCGGAGCTCTCGCAGCATCCGCGGCCTCGGTAGCTCCCGGAACTCTGCTATGCTCCTCCTGGTCCCTCTGGACCCCCTGCTGGATCTCCTGACCTCCAGCCGACTGCCCCTGCTGAGAGCGAGAACTCCTCCTCGGCGCCATCCTCGCTCCTGAAGCACAAGACAGAAAACACGAAAACGGCAATGTCAGAATAAAACACGCGGTGCCCAAGGCCAGCGTCACCTGTACATCATCGCCATGGACTAGTGGACCACTACAATTACATATGATTCCCATGTAATTCCACAACCGTGCTCTGATACCAGCTGTAACGACCCGAGAATCCGATTACCGGGAAGGCCCGATAACCCGAGACTCGCACCGCCACCCACGAGTCCGAAGACTCGGAAGGGTTAAAAGGATGGTGTGGAAACTACATAGTTATCACAAGTAATTGCAGAAATTAAACAATTATGATAATAAGCAGGAAATAAGATAACAATTTACATGGTCCACAAAATAAAATAACCACGACAACAGTCCACGACTAGTACAGTGACAAGAAAGAAAAGTACAGCTACACGGGGCATCCCCCGGCTCAGACCTCTGGCACTATCTCTGGGCACCTGCACCACGCTGCGCTCCTGACGCGCTCCCCGAAGGTGGCGTCTCACCTGAAACACGGTGAAAACACGCAGGGAATGAGTCTCGGAACAAGACTCAGTAGGGATCACTCGAACCCTACCTCGCAAAGCGAGAAACCACTACTCTAGCGGTAGGAGAGTACCTCGGAAAGAAAAGCCCTGTACTCTACAAAGCAAGACTCTACGGCACGCAAATCGACACACGTGCTACGAAGAGAAGACCGAAGCTCAACGGTCACCGACAAACCCGAAGGTCGGAAACACACGACTGACAGTCTGACACTCCGTACTCGACAGGAGTACCACCCACTAGAAGCACAGCCGGTAGCGTCCCCTGACGTCTTACACCGCACCGCAGGTGAACCGCCTGACGTGGTAGGTCCTACCCGAGGCGCAAACACCGAAAAGTAACTCACAACAAGTGACTAGCTGGGGTCACGCCCGTCGACGTGGGTCCAACCGCCCCCAACCACGTGTGCACACACAGACCACGCGTCCTAGGTCTGGCCCTCTGACCGGTTTTCCCCCGCAGCCGGACTCTGGCTACGACGAGGGGCCTACGGTAACCGGTCCACAAACCGTCTCGAAAGGTGGGTGCCCGTACACCACTCCCAGGTGAGACCAGCACCGTGTACTGGTGGGCTACGACTAGTGGAGGGTCGCTAAAGGAGTAGACTCTCAAGTCACGGAAAACAACGCCCAAGCCCGACAACGTGTGGGAATCACCCCACGCACTAGTCCCGTCACACGGAGACCACGATCGGAGAAAAGTAAGGTTGCCACCCTCATGGGGCAACCCAGGAAGTGGCGGTCCGACCCTGGACCGTCACAGCCAAATGGCGGTCCACTCTAGGGCCGTCACTTGAAAATGGCGGTCTAAGGCAGACCGTCACACGGCCAGGGGGGATAGAGGAAGCGACGCGCCTGCCCTAGTGCGTCGCTTGGAAGCTGCGCACCTAGGCCAGGGCGTCACACGGCGCCCCACACCCTCCAAAACCACAGGGAAAGTAACGCGCCTACCCCGGCGCGTCGCTTGCAAGCAACGCGTCGGGCTCAGTGCGTTACTCACATGTAACGCGCCCAGCCCAGCGCGTCACATGGCCCTACACTCGGGGTGGGAAGGGGAAGTGACGTGCCTGCCCTAGCGCGTCACTAGTAAGTAATGCGCTGGGCCCAGTGCGTCGCTTGGCCCATCCACCTGGGGGACAACAGGAAGTAACGCTCCTGCCCCAGTGCGTTACACGCATGTAACGCACCTATCTCGGTGCGTTACATGGCCTGACCCCCAACGGTCAAAAACCAACGGTCGAAACTAGCGGCGGCCCTGCCCTGGCGCGTCATTCTCCAAACGGCGGTCAGTCGTAGGGCCGTCGCTGCCCCCTGACCCCAAGAGCTAACACCCAGGAGAAGTAACGCTCCTGCCTAGGGGCGTCACATTCAAGTGGCGGTCACTGGAAGGACCGTCGCTTGCCTCCGAGCACGCTACGGCGGGAAAACTCCAAAAACGCCAACCACGCCCCCGTACCTCCACCGGAGAGGGGGAAAACAAGGGGGAAGACCCCTGGGGACCCCTAGCATGCATCTAAGCCACCAAAACATAGAATCATGGGATAAAACCATAGATCGGGCGGCTCACCCCCAAAACATGGAAAAACCCCAAAAATGCCCAAACATGCCTCTCTCGGCCTCCCCGCGGCCTACAAACCACGGAAAAGAATGGCGAAGAGCTAGATAACGTCACCCTACCTCAATGGAGCAAATGCTCCGCCGGATCGTCCACGAATCGCGAAGAACGCTTGAAAACCCTCGTTCTTCCTTAAGCTTCCCACGCTCGCCGCACGCCCCCACGACCGCCTCGCCGCCGCCCACGTCACCGCGTCGTCGCCCCGCCGCCGTCTGCAGCCGGAGGGGAGCTCGCCGTAGCCAACCGGGAGGAAGAGAGGGAGAGGGAGGAAGACACGGTGGAGGAGGAAGGAGGAAGAAGAAGAGGAAAGTGGGGGGAGAGAGAAAATAGGGAGGGTTTTTATAGAAAAACTCGGAAAATCCAGAAAATTCTAAAAATTAGGAAATTACACCCCCACGATCCTCGGAACGTACCGATCGCGACGGTACCACTCGTGCCCGTGTGAACAGCCCGGTTCACCCGCAGCGAGCGTCCGAAGAGAAAAGCTGAAACCCGTGCCGGAAATCGGAAATCACGCACGGAAAAGCCGCGGAACGCCTCCGGGCCTCCGAAACGACTCCGGATCGCGCCGATCCGAACACGAAAGATGTCCGAAACAAAATTTCGGACACAATAGAGCCGAACGCTCCGAAAACCAGATCTGGGACCCACGAAGAAGGATCCGAAAGGTCCGGGATATTACACTATACGTTCAGCTGAGTGAGTTAGCTTCGCATTATTTTCACCTGCTGAGATAGCATGCTATTTGGTGATTGATGGCTTGGTAGAGTGTTCTTCGAGCTTTCTGTCTGTGTGCGCAATTAGCATTTGATATTGTGTCCCGAATTTTTTCGGTTTAGTGAGAGCTAGACTTTCTCCATGTGCTCTTATTTGTGAGCTGGTGCGTGCTTAATTTGATTAAGCTTTCTGAGATTTTAATTTCGTAATAATTTTTAAAATGGATTCATTCACCCCCCCTCTGAATCCATACCTTCCATCCCAACACGCATGTATTTCTATTCTGCACTTACCTTGCTCGGCCTCCACACTGTGCACTTGTGTGATTTGTCTTGAACCTGCATATCCAGTCCTTGCTTATTGCATATCTGCACTCAAGCACTCCTCTTTTCACAGTCCTGATCCAAGTTATCATCCACATTGCATGGTGTGATTGTGTCTTGTATAGGTGTATTTGATTTCGATTCTGCATAACCCAATAAGAACACTTGTGTTCCACTTGTCTGCAACTCTATAAGGGACTGGGTTGTGTTCTATGTTTAAGTGGTTCATCTGCATTCAACCGTGATTTGCATCGACCTCACTGAACCCATGCGTCGACCTCATCAGTCTGCATATGTTATTTTGATCCAGCCTTTGAACTACTCTTGCAGATTTGCCTTTGCCGGCTAGAGGTATAGTGGTGCTGGATAAGGCTGGGTTGCCTAGATTTCACTATTTTCACTAGTGATAGACAGTTTTTTCTCTTTCTTAACTATATGTATAATAGGGGTATTCCCCGAAGATATTGTATGCACTTTTCTTTCTATTGGAATAAAGTTGTGGAGTAGGCTGGTGCTGGTGGAGTGAGAACGCTCTTTCCTTCTAGGAAGGGGTGCACTCTCCTGACCGCTGGACTTACTCAACTTTTTTTAAAAAAAACCACTCTTCCTAAATCCACTGTGCACTGAGCTCAAGTGTTTTATTTGTATTATAGCAGTGGTTTATGTTTAATTAGCAAAGTTTTTAATTGGGCAAAGTTTGTACCGGACCTATTCAACCCCCCTTCTAGATCTGGTTGCACCCAAGGGACCCAACATATATATCTGCACAATAATATCCCGTTGTCAAGAATCTTTTGTATGTGATCCTGTAGGCCCATAGTCACTCTAGTTTAAGGCCTTTTAACTTCTAATTCTAAATTAGAAGTAAATTAAACTCATTATTCGCTTCCACAAGAGCCGAATAATAGGTTAATTCATTATGAACCTATGATCAGGTTGGGTCAACAAAATCTGATTGATCCTAGAGGACATAGGGTTCAAACCACTCTGTCTGGTTCTTATTTGTCCACAGTTGTCGCATCGCTATATTCCCTCGCTCCTTCTATAAGTCTGGCTCAATCGAGGATATGGTAACTGTCAAACTCCATGATCGTGCCATTTGACCATGACCTCCTAAAAGTGTATGAGGTCCATTCCAAACGAACTCACATGACCCTGGCTAGGGATTTAGTGGAGCGTCAGTGTTTTGACCCATTAACTATCTGATGTATACCTTACAGTGAATGATCCCCTCTTGACCATTGACGATCTTCACATGTATCTCGACATGGTCAATGACTTGGCATTTCATGACTTATGGTTAAAGCCACTTAACCAAGTATCAAACCATGCCAGTCCTCGTGTAAGATCGAATCAATGTCTCGGGTCAAAGTACCAGCAATGCTATTGAGACAATTGGATCTTTAGTTGACATTAGGTATAATTAACCATCTGAATATCCAATGGCGGATCAGTCTAATGTACATCCTCCCAGAACGTACACCTACACATATGTGTTGGTGCCCCGCACTAGTGACTATGAGACTGCTCACCCACACATCATGTGTACTAGTTTAATAGGTAATTAATGTTCCCGAATGATTACCCTCCAACCAAGGACAATTTCAAGGTTTGTGTCCATGTAAAGTTATTTTCATGATCAAGATCCCATCTCAAGTTAACTTTATAACCTCATATCCTAGGCACAACGTAAAGTAATATACAATTACAAATTTATGCTCAAATATCACTTTATTAATGATAAATAAGATTGTACAACTATTAGGCTTACCCGACCTGAAATTGCTCTATAAGACACCTAATACTAATATATGTGAAGTTCATAGTGATATTCAAAATAAAAGATATTCGATAAGATATAACGACTATGCGTGTGACTTAGCCGACTAAGTGGTTTGAGCGCCTATGAAAAGATAGGCAGAGTGTTGTGCGGGTATATGCCTTTATTTGAGATAGGCGAAGTAAAAGGATGAGATAGGTGATACATCAGATAGGTGATTCAGTGCCTTAGTTATTTTAAGTTCGCCTAAGTGTGCATCTATGTTGACTTCATCGAATTTTGTTGTGCCTAAGTTACTTTTAAAGCCAATGTGATCTAGTTAGCGACTATTTTATACTTAGCCACATTGCTTTGAGCTTTTATACTTCTTATTTTTCAGCCTTGTTTTGTACATGAGTCATTTATGATCTTATTTTCATCACTGATCAATTAGAGTTGTGTTCTACAATGATTTTATTATCACCAAAATTGATAAAGATAATATGTGGGTCTAGTCCAAATATACTCAACACATATCTCACAGCTTCTTCGAATTGTTGGATGGCTTGGAGATTTTGTCGAAGGCAAAGGATCACACCCTAGCCAGAGGAGGAAGAAGATCAGGGGGCTTAGGATTTTTTCTCAGGAATAACTCTTCGATGCTTAAGTTGGAGTAGGACAGGAAGAGAGATTTTCTAGAGAGACTGATTTGAGTATTGAAGAGCGTCTTACCTTCAGGTGTTCGTCGAGACCTACCCTAGGTACTCGAAGGTGGTACATCACTTTGATCATTGTGTGATCCCATAAATCTCATAATGTTGTAGGGATTAGATAATCTAGGATTCTAATTTGATGGCAATCAAGCAGGATAAGTCGTGCCATGTGTGGAGATGTTGAAACCCCTTGCCTCCCTTTCATGAGCATGATCCATTGGAGGTGTGAATTGATGGGAAGGTTACCTTTGTAATTCATGTGATCCGTAACGGATTTGTGATGCTATCATTATGATAGCGCGAAGGGTAGTGGCCAGAAATGCAAGGGAGTGGAGCACGTGGTGCAATGAGACGATTTGCTTACATCATCTATAAATAGGGTTTCCATCATGGGGGCATGAATGTGGCCGCCTGGCACATGATGAGCCGTTGAGGATTGACATAGATGAGGATAGTAATTTCTTTTGGTTACGTCGATGATCGGGTCTCACTTGGCCAAGTTATAGGTTGTCAGTCAAGTTATACCTGCAAAGGTCAAGCTAAATTGGGATGGCTCAGGATCGAGTTAAGGCTCTTCTCGAGATTTGAGTTGATACTCTTTCCCTACGATGGCTCATGATCGAGTAAATGCTCTAGGCCTCTTGAGATAGCTCAGGACCGAGTTAATGTTCTATGCCTCTTGAGATAGATCGGGGTCGAGTTAATTTTCTAAGCCTCTAGAGATAACACTTAAGGGCTAGCTTTACGCCATTTACACGAGGCTTTCTTCCTAGCTTGGTACCTGACGGGGGATTCTGAGCTTTCCTCCCAACATGACACCTGGCAGAAAGGCCCGTTTGACATGTGAGGTGTGCTGGGCCAGATTGTGTTATTGGGCCTTTTGGGGAAATAGGAAAACCCCATCTTCAGATTTGTTATCAGATCCGGGTCTTCACCGACTAAATGCAAACTCACATGCCTTCAATTCTTGTTATCAGGTTCAAGATACCGAGATAGTATATGTTTGAACAACTGATTCCGGGAACCAGTGTCAGGAAGTCCAATATTTAGATCTGATAATTGCAAGGAAAATGAGTACTGCGCATAAAACAATCGTGGTAACACGCAAAGTTTTGTTTATGTTTGTGATTGTTCTTCAAGAGATCGTAAAGACATTGCACCCGACGTACGCCAACAAGCACGTTATGATAGGATGACACATCAATTCCCAAGGGAAGGTGGACCTTGACAAAGAGGTGCCCCCCCTTTCACATGTGGGAGATGACTGAGATATTGTTGTTTTATTAAAAAAGATTTAGTATTTTGCAAATGTATATAAATATACATGCCCTCCTTATATGATTATTTCTAGAATTACTTCTCTAATTTTTATATTATTATTTTTGGTAACCTTGTTACATAGTAATATTTACAAATTAAGATGTCCTTCTTATTAGTACTGGATGTAGCATTCTCTCTTTCTCTCTCTCTCTCTCTCTCTCTCTATATATATATATATATATATTAGAATCTCTCATTTAATTTGGTTAATTAATATTTTCCTAAATTAGAAAAAAGAATCGAAATACCTCTTGTAGCGGCAGAAAAATGGTTCCTAGACCACGTATCACCTTCTCTATTTATTTGTTGGGGAAGTCGTCTCGTGCCCGTGGAGGTCTGCAAACACCAAGAAACCAAGGAGACGTCAGAAGAAGTCCCGGGTATTACCCTAGGGGACAACCCTCCGATGCTTAAGTCAGCAAGAGATTAATGAGCAATAAAGAAGAGCGAACTAAGGGAGAAGTAGAGGCAGAAGTATACGATCTCACAGGTGCGTAGATCCTCTGCACGCGTGCTCGCCGCTCCCAGCGGGTGCTCGGAGAGTGCTCGCTGGGTGGTAAGGCCGTACAGGGAGGATTCTCTCTGGTCGTGGCGGATAGCCTCTCTGTAGTCGTGGTGCCTCTGATTTGCTCTATTCTCAGTGGGAAGCTCTTTGGTGAAAGTATCTACCGTGTCTCTTCTCTTGCGTGGTAGTAAGGGGTTTAGTAGAAGAATCTACCGTGCTCTTCTCTCTTGTCGATGTCCCTTTTATATGTGTTGTCCTGGAGTGAGGGGCCTCATCCCTTGAGAGGGAAGGGCCTCCTTAGTAGAGTAACGTTTCCCCGCAATGTTGGCGGGAGTTTCCCGTTGGGGGCGATAGCCCCGGCGCCGGTCGGTCCCTTGGCGAGTCTTACGGCGCTCATGATGCATGCTCGCTCAATACGAGGTCAAGGCCGACGTCGTTGGGGCAACGGTCGGTCGTTGGAGTGTCCTCCGGCGAGAACTTCGCTTGGGCCGTAGCCGTCGTGCGTCGTGGAATCCGATGCTTTGTTGGGCCAGGCTCCCCCTTATTGGGTTGAGCGTATGAGCTAGTCTTTTGAGCGGGCTTAGCACACTTGAACCTTAGCGGGCCATCCGTCGTTGGCCGTATCTGGGTCGGACCGGATTCACCCTCCTCACTTCTCCCCCTACTCTCAGTTGCCGAGCACTCTACAGGGGGCTGAGAGTAGTCTAAGAGAGGGTTCTTCTGGAGTGTGTGATCCGAAGACGATTTCCTCGTACAATGGGGTTGATGGCTTCGAGAACCTGCTTGGCGCGCAAGGCGCCTCTGACCGTGGTAGAGGCCACGCTGACAATGATGGCCCCGGGTCTTGTCTTGTTCTGGGGGTGTGGGCTCAGAACGGTCTCCTGGCCTCGGTAGCCTACCTTCGTAGCGGTCGATGTCCTTTCCTCTGCCCTTCAGTTGACAACGTCGAACCGTAGTGGGCGGTTATAAGACCTACTGCGAGGCCTCTTCGCAAAACTGTACCCACGTCTTGCCGGTTAGCGCGCTTCGTTGTAGGCGTCTTCCTCCCTTTGTCTTGTGAGGATCCTTCTTTCGCTGTATTTTTCATTATCTGTAGTGATGCCTCCGCGTAGGAGAGTCCTCAGCGTCGATTCTTCCTCTTCGGAAGAGATGCCTCATGGTCGGGGCGGTGTGTCGAGCACCTCGGGTGCGGGCACTAGTCGGCCTGGTTCCCCACCCTTAGTGGCCCATAGGGTAATCCATGGCCTGCGAGAAGCCTTTCAGATTCCCCCTGAGTACGACATCATCTTTCCCTCCGTGGGAGATGACATACCGAGTCACCCTTCCTGTGGGATCATGATTCCGGTGGCCTCCTTCCAGGCGGGCCTCCGTATTCCAGTGCATCCCTTCATCGGCTCTGTCCTCCATCACTAAGGACGGAATCCTGGGAGAATAACCCCCAATTCTTACAGCATCCTCTATGGGTTTATCTATGCGTGCCATAGATCGTCGGTGGAGCCAAGTGTCGATCTATTTTGGCACCTCTTTGATGCGGGACGGACGCGACTCGACTCCAATTGGATATGTGATCCTTGGACTCTATGCAAACTCACGATAGCCCCTAACGAGGGAAGTGTACGGACGTGCACGGTTGAGAAACTGGCAGTGAGCCAGGGTGGTCAACTCACAATTTCATTCCCGGATCGGGTCACGGGACGGGTTCACTCTCTCGCTCGTAGCGGTGAATAATAATATATAGCGAGCTAATTACCCTATCATGCTCTCTAGCAGCGGCATAAACAAGTATATACGAATAAAGCAAACACCGAGTAAAGGAGCGAACACGATACCTCCACGTGCCGGGCATGGAGAAGATGATCCCAGCCGAACTTGTACTCCCGGAACAGTAATTAATTAAATTACAGCAATGAATTTCCTGCCCACTCCACGCAGGGAGGTAAAGGGCTACACAGTGGGACCCAGGAGTAGCAGGTTCGGGTTGACGGGCAGCTTCTTGCGTAGCTTCGGCGGCACGCGTACTCACGAACGTGGGGCCCATGTGCTGGTCAGTGGGGTCGAGTGGGACCGGAGTTGCGCCACTGTGATGGGGACGCCTGGAGGGATGCTCCCTGGGATGGCGGCATGCTGGTTCGCCTTGTGGAGGGTGAGTCGGCCAGCCGGCCAGGCGGTACGGCTTGCTGTCCACGGGCTTGAGCTTCTGTTCTTCAGTGCGTGACCCGGCGAGAACGGCTGCTGCGATCAGCCTCGATGTCAGATCGACACGAAACTGGTGCCGTTGGAAAGCTGAATTGAAGTACTTCGATCTATGTCTAGAGAGAGAAAATTGACTGTCCCAGATCTGGCCCTTGTCAAATTTAGAAGTTGCTGTTTGACAGACCCAGATCTGACAGAACAGATTTGAGTTTTCCTAAGAACACGAGTTGACCGAAGGAAGAACTTCGGATCTAGAAGTTGACTCCATGATGAAAGTTGCAGAGAAAGAAGTAAGAAAGCTGGAGATATTTTTTTGTAGAATTTCGTGTGGAGGTTTAATACGGGAAACAGAATTTATGATGCTGGTGGGTCGGATCTGGACAGTAGAGACAAAACTGATTTTGGGATCTGACAGTGATTTTTAAAAATAGGTAAAGGACTCCAGAAATTCCATGAAAATTCTTAGATGATGGGGGTGGTGGACAGAATCTCCAATAAAATTGGTGACCCAAGAAAATAAGGGGAAGGGGGTCGAAACATGGAAACACAGAGCTGTTGTTACACAGATCTGAACAGAGACAGATCTGGTGGATCCAGAAGCTAAAAAGGAAAAGAAAATTGGATGAAGCTCTGATTTCGATGGAAATTTACTGGAGGTGGGGGTTCACGTGGGGAACCTACCATGAAAATATCAGCTCTAGAAGATGTGGGAGTTGGGATCTAAAATTCTCGGAGTGAGCCTCTGTCTAGCAGAACAGCAGTCTGGACAGCACCTTGGAAGAACGATCGCGGTGGCTCGTTGGCGGCACGAACGGCGGCGACGGCGGCAGAGATAGACTCTAAAGGGGGAGGGGAGGAGATAGAAGAGGGTCTTACACCCTGGAGAGCTGGAGGAAGAAGAAGAACAGTAGAGGGAGAGAGGGGTGCGCAAGAAGCTCTTGACCTTTTCAATATTTTCTTCTCATTAAAATCTAGTAAATGGGAAATACATGGCATTTGTATGAATTGACTCCAATGGCAATTGACCTCCCATACCCTCAGATCTATGGTGGGTGAAGGGTATTTTGGAGATGTCAAACCCAATTTATCCCATGTGGTCAAAGCATTCCACGTATTCTAATCAAACTAACCTAACTAGCCTAATAAGGACAAAAGAGGGGGCGCCCCCCTTCATGGGCCAAAGGAAGAGACAATGGGCCAAGACCATCTACTTGGCCCATGAACCCATACTTAGTCTATGGACTCTCCCACCTAGATAGCCCATGAGAGGGAAAAGCCTAGTTGGGCCTTAAGTGGCTTTAAGGTCCATAATGGAGGCCTTAAGGTCCAATATGATATAACCCCCTTAATGGACCTAATAAATGAAAGCCACTAATGGACTCTACATGGAATGTGGCCCAATGGCTTATTAAAAGCCTTACAAAGGAACCCAAATGAAAAAAAATCAACAAACACACTAATACAAGCCAATACAAACCATAATACACACCAATACAAACCATTAGCCTTTGATGCCCCCATCAATTCTCCCCGGGTGGGAGGAACTCGACCCCGTCGAGTAAGGGGTGCGGCTGCTCGAGTAGCTCCGGTGAATCCGTCACCGTACCAAGTAGCGCGAGTACGCTCCACTCCAAGTAGTCGTCACATGCTCATTCCATATATACTGGATATGCACAAGCTATTGTGGGAACGAGGCTAGAGGTGGATGCTCCGGGTGGGGTCACTCTCAAAAGAAGGAGGCGGCACAAAGACTCACTAGGAATCACCGCTGGTCCTTAAAGGTGACTAGATCCGGGTCATGGATGTTGAGCCGATCCCATACTCCTCGAGCGAGTCCACTCGCCTCTCACTTATAAGGGACTGACATCAACGAGCTTGCACAAGACGCATGTAGACTCCTAACAAACCACACCACACAAAATAAACCACACAAAGAAGAAACAAAACTGACTCATGCATGACCCTAGACTGAATGCAATGACATCAACCCCCTAGGTGGGCATCATCCGAGTGCCGCATCCTGAGTGTCGGCAGGTTCCTCCAGACCATCTTCATAGTACTCATCGGCTAGTTCCGGCTCGGCCTCGTAGCTGATAGATACAAGCCCAGAAGGCGAGGCTTCTCCAACCCCTAGGGCGAGTGTGGCATGAGTGGGACATTGGTTGGTGATGTGGCCAAACCCATGACAGTGATAACACTGCAGCCGTGACCTACTGGTCTCTCCGAGAAGAGGGCCCTTACCCTTATCCTCCAGACGGGCAGGGGGTGTGGGCAACAGGGGTGGAGGTGTAGGTGACGTGGGCAACAGGGGTGGGGGTGCCGGTACCAAAGGGCGGGAAAGGGCTGTCGGGGGGCGAACAATGGGTGCCAGTGGTTTGGATGGAGGTGGATCCCGTGGTGGGGGAGGACGAGGTCTAGTAACGAAGTGCTCCTGACGGGCGGGCTTGTGAGGTCGAGCCCTGGGACCCCTCGGGTATGGGCCTAAGGAGTTACGTGACTCGGCACTATGGAGAGGGACGGGGCCCAACCATTGGATAGACTCGAACTCTTCCTCGAATTGCTCCATCTCGAGAGCAACTTGGTACGCATCCTCCAACTTGTCCACCTTGCGGCGGAGAAGCTCATATCGTAGGTGCGGTCGTAGACCACGCCGAAATCGAGAGACAGTAAGGGAGCTCTCCTCCTCGGCATCACATTGTAAATAGTATTCATCGAACTCGACGATGTACTCGGAGAAGGACCGATCTCCTTGGGTAAGACTCTGCCACCTATCTATGAGGTGCTGGTGGTAAGTGGCAGGGAAGTACTTCTTCCTAAGTTTGGACCTCATCTCTTCCCACATATCTACCTGGGGTTCATGATGGTGAAATAGCAGGTTCTCCATGTTTCTCCAAAAGGTTTGAGCTTGCCCCAGCAATTTCATCTTGGCAAACTTGACCTGCCGTTGGTCCGACAACTCGAACCACTCAAAATATCGGTCCATGCCGGCCTCCCAATCAAGATAGACCCTCGGGTCTAAGGACCCGTCAAAGGTGGGAGGGTCTGCACGAATGGTCCTAAGGGCCCACTCATCCTCATCACGATTCCATCATTGAACACGACGGTCACGTCCATATCCCCTATTTTCATCCTTGGACTCATAGTCTTGCATCTCGGGGATTTGATGATGCCTCCTAACATCTATCCCTTGAACCCATGGAGCAGCAGGTTGCTGAACCGGGTCCTGTTGATCATGTGTAGGTGGGGGGGGGCCTCAACTACGGCTCTCGGGGGTGCCTCAGCTGGGGCTCTCTCTAATGTGGCAAGTCTCCCTACCAGGCCCTGAACAGACTGGTCTGACTCGACGGCATTATCCTCTAAGGCCTTCATCCTTTCTTCCAAATGGGTGCCTAGGCCATCCATCCGCGTACTCAACCCGTCCATCCAATCTACCCGTGTAGTCAACACATCCATGCGTGTACTCAACCCATCGATACGTGTAGTCAACCCTTGCATTTGTCCCATAAGGGCTTGGAACATTGCGGCCACTTCATCGGAACTATGGACTTGGGATTCGGCCATGGGTGGTGGTGGTGGTGAGTACTGTGTACCTCTACGAGTGGGCATGCAAAGACACACGGACTAGGAGACACCGACTAATGCAAACACGGACTAATGTAAAGATGATGCACCTAGACTTAACCAATATCCGGTACCTGGCAGAGTCCGGTGATCCGAGGATCCTTTTTGTTTTAAAATAATGATGATCCTAGACTCGACTTAGACCGTGCAAAGACTTATGCAATGACTACCCTAGACTCGACTTGCTCTTATACCAAATTGATGCAGGACGGACGCGACTCGACTCCAATTGGATATGCGATCCTTGGACTCTATGCAAACTCGCGATCGCCCCTAACGAGGGAAGCGTACGGACGTGCACGGTTGAGAAACCGGCAGTGAGCTAGGGTGGTCAACTCATAATTTCGTGCCCGGATCGGGTCACGGGACGGGTTTACTCTCTCGCTTGCAGCGGTGAATAACAATATATAGTGAGCTAATTACCCTATCATGCTCTCTAGCAGTGGCATAAATAAGTATATACGAATAAAGCAAACACCGAGTAAAGGAGCGAACACGATACCTCCACGTGTCGGGCATGGGGAAGACGATCCCGGCCGAACTTGTACTCCCGGAACAGTAATTAATTAAATTACAGCAATGAAGTTACTGCCCACTCCACGCAGGCAGGTAAAGGGCTACACAGTGGGACCCGGGAGTAGCGGGTTCGGGTTGACGGGCAGCTTCTTGCGTAGCTTCGGCGGCACGCGTACTCATGAACGTGGGGCCCACGTGCTGGTCAGTGGGTCCGAGTTGGACCGGAGTGGCGCCACTGTGGTGGGGACGCCTAGCGGCGGCACGCTAGTTCGCCTTGTGGAGGGCGAGTCGGCCGGCCGGGCGGTCGGTACGGCTTGCTGTCCACGGGCTTGAGCTTCTGTTCTTCAGCGCGCGACCCGGCGAGAACGGCTGCTGCGATCAGCCCCGATGTCGGATCGAGACGAAACTGGCGCCGTTGGAAAGTTGACTTGAAGTACTTTGATTTATGTCCAAAGAGAGAAAATTGACTATCCCGGATCTGGCCCTTGTCGAATTTAGAAGTTGCTATTTGACAGACCCAGATCTGACAGGACAGATCTAAGTTTTCCTGAGAACATGAGTTGACCGAAGGAAGAACTTTGGATATAGAAGTTGACTCCTTGATGAAAGTTGCAGAGAAAGAAGTAAGGAAGATGGAGATATTTTTTGTAGAATTTCGTGTGGAGGTTTAATAGGGGAAACATAATTTATGATGCTGGTGGGTCGGATCTGGACAGCAAAGACAGAACTGATTTTGGGATGTGACAGTGATTTTTAAAAATAGGTAAAGGACTCCAGCAATTCCAAGAAAATTCGTGGATGATGGGGGTGGTGGACAAAATCCCCTATAAAATTGGTGACCCATGAAAATAAGGGAAAGGGGGTCGAAATGTGGAAACACAGAGCTGCAGTTACACAGATCTGAATAGAGACAGATCTGGTGGATCCAAAAGCTAAAAAGGAAAAGAAAATTGGATGAAGCTATGATTTCAAGGGAAATTTACTGGAGGTGGGGGTTCATGTGGGGAACCTACCCTAAAAATCTCAGCTCCAGAAGATGTGGGAGTTGGGAGCTATAATTCTCAGAGTGAGACTCTGTCCAACAGAACAGTAGTCTGGACAGCACCTTGGAAGAAAGATCGCGGTGGCTCGTTGGCGGCATGAACGGCGGCGGCATAGATAGAATCCAGAGGGGGAGGGGAGGAGATAGAAGAGGGTCTTACACCCTGGAGAGCTAGAGGAAGAAGAAGAACAGTAGAGGGAGAGAGGGGTGCGCAAGAAACTCTTGGGCTTTTCAATATTTTCTTCTCATTAAAATCTAGTAAATGGAAAATACGTGGCATTTGTATGAATTGACTCCAATGGCAATTGACCTCCCATACCCTCAGATCTATGGTGGGTGAAGGGTATTTTGGAGATGTCAAACCCAATTTATTCCATGTGGTCAAAGCATTCCACATATTCTAATCAAACTAACCTAACTAGCCTAATAAGGACAAAAGAGGGGGCGCCTCCCTTCATGGGCCAAAGGAAGAGACAATGGGCCAAGACCACGTACTTGGCCCATGAACCCATACTTAGTCTATGGACTCTCCCACCTAGATAGCCCATGAGAGGGAAAAGCCCAATTGGGCCTTAAGTGGCTTTAAGGTCCATAATGGAGGCCTTAAGGTCCAATATGATATAACCCCCTTAATGGACCTAATAAATGAAAGCCACTAATGGACTCTACATGGAATGTGGCCCAATGGCTTATTAAAAGCCTTACAAAGGAGCCCAAATGAAAAAAAAATCAACAAACACACTAATACAAGCCAATACAAACCATAATACACATTAATACAAGCCATTAGCCTTTGATGCCCCCATCACACTTCCTCCTCCAGAGTTGTCCGTCCGACACTTATTTCGCCTATTTCAAGGCTCGCACCCACCAGCATTTCATCACGGTCTTCCGTACCGCGTCCAACTGCAAAGGCTGGGCAGAGCGGTTCGTATACCTCACCAAGTCGAAGGACTGGCCAGAGGCCTCCGATAGTTGGATGCACAGCGACTTTCGTGGCACTAAGCGTGATTCGAAGCCTTCTCTCGGGGCCGAGGATCGCCGGAAGTTGAAGGCTGTTCTTCGGTATCCTCTTTCCGACGCAGACTTCGTTCTGACCCTGGCGCTGCTTCGGGAGCTGGGGTTATGTCTCTTGTTACCGCAGGGTACTAGCTTCATCCTTCTATAGGGCCGCGTCGGTAGTGACTGGTGCTTGACCAGTCTTGCTCTATTTTTAGGGGTAGCTGAGGTACAAGGTTGGACCTATGAGACCTTCCAGTTGCCGAGGTTTGCCCCTCGTCTCGTGGATCACGTTGCTCCAGGAGCAGGTCGGGTGTCGATCGTCACCCCCAAGCCCAGGTTGCATTTGCCCCGGGAAGGTTGTAGTATCTGACACCAGTTGGTATTCCTCTAACCCGCTCGCCTGAAGCATCCGTGACCAGCGAAGGGCTTAGTCTTTGGCGGAGTTCTCCCGAAGTCACCCCTAGTGCATCTGGTGAAGGACAGGCCATGGCTGGCGGTAATCGAATCCCTCTGACTGATGACAAGCTGGCGGAGATGGATAGTCACCGCCGGTCGAGGAAGAGAGGGAGAGATTCGACCCCGGCCAGGAGTCATCCCCTGTCTTCTTCTGGGGCGCCTCCCCCCAGTGCTCCTCCACCGCCGTCACCTGTAGTGCTGGCAGCTACTACTCTAGTGCACGCCTCCGGAGGGCAGGGGCGTGAAAGGGGCAAAGCTCCTGCTGTCGCCGCAGTTGGTTCTCTTCCTTCGCTGGGGGCCCCTCCACGTAGTCAGTCCTCGCGGCCTGAGGATTTGACGGCGGGGTTGCCCGGGGTCACGACTGTCGTCGACCTTATGGTGCAGAGTGCTCGCTAGCACGAGCATGCCGGGGAGCTTGGTCCCGAGATTGCAAAGGTGTTGACGGCCGTTGCCGCGAGGAGCGAGTCTGGTCGTCAGTGCCCTTGGGCTGTGGAGGCACCGTCTCATCGATGTCGTCCGTGAGTTGGAGGCCAGCCAGGCCCTTCAGGCGGAGGCCAAAGGGCGTTCGAAGGAGTCTGAGGCTGCCAACACCGGACTTCAGAAGCAGCTGGCTCAACTGAGTCTGGCCCTTGCTGGCATGGAGGCGATCGGGACGCCTTTCGGGTACGGGCTAACGTGGCAGGAGAGCGGGCAGCCAAGTCGGAGGCGATGGTCCAAGCCATAGAGGCCCGTGCTCAGGAGGTCGAGACAGAGCTCGCCAGGCTGCGTATGTCCCTGTCCTCGGCCGACGAGGAAGCTGTAGAGAACTTTCGCTCCTCCCCGGCTTACCGGGACGAGCTGACGGAGGCAGCCCTGGAGTGTTATGGGCCGGCACGTGATCACGGCTTCCGGGAGGGATGGAGTGCTGCTGTGAAGGCCATAGCAGGGCATTTTGACCTCGTGGTCCCGGTCCTCCCCCCTCCTTCAACTCCCTACGGCTCGGAGGCCGATGATGGAGAGAAGGGGCCAGATGCCGCAGAGGCGGAGGCCGAGGGATTGGCGTTAGGTAGGGGTGAGCGAGCACCCGTTGCCGTGGTGGACCTGGACGGCTAGCTGCCTTCTTCTGATGTTGCGGCTACACGTGAGCCTGCGGTACCCAAGGCACGTGACGATGTAACTGGGGCAGGTCCTTGAGAGGACGCCCCTTAGCTGTCTTTTCTTTTTTGTTGCTTTTTATCCGAACTCTCCAAGGCAGTAGCCTTTTTGTAATTTCCTTATTTGGAAATGGAAGCCTTCCTTTTGTTCGCAAAACTTGAGATTTCTTCCGTGTACTTCCCTCTTCCTGAACCGCCGTGAGATCCTATGGGGATACGAAGCAATGCTCTTGATGACGGCTCTGAGGGGGCGATCGACTCTGCACTAGTGAACCCTTGAGGGTAGCCTTCTTATAGGATGTCATCGGGAGAATCCGGTACTTCGTCGGATGATGAATTTCTGCAGGCTCGTCGTCAACCTTTGGTCCTCCGGAGAAACCCAGCGCCGGTACCATGGCGACCCTGGCTTGCGCCTGGAGAGGGTGGTCCGGTCTCTAAGCAGTATCAGCTCGGGCATCTGGATGACTGGCGGGAGGCCTTGGAGAAGGTTAACTGCTTGTACGCCGGTAGGCGAGTCCTGCTCCTTGAGCCTGATAAGTTTCGTCCCTAAGGGGGCGAGGAGTCTCTGGGTATTGCTGTTTTCCATCTCTCAGCTAGTTTTTTATCTTCGCGGCTTATGACCGTTGTTTGCCTTTTGCAAGTTCTTGGTGAGATGCTCTCCGTTGCTGGAACATCTTCCTATCTTTCGGTAGGAAGGAGCGTAAGGACGGGTGGGAGCTGTTTTCCCTTCTTCCACTTTGCAGACAAGGCCATGCAGTTGAACGACGACGGTGGTCTCGTCAGTTTGAAGGCATGGCCAGTACGCCGGGGTGGCCTTCTTAATGAGTTGGCCTCGTGGTACTGCTGCCCCCCGTTGGCTTGTGTAGGTGATGCAGGATGGACACGCGACCTGGGACTCTAGCTTGCGACACGTCTATGGCCAGGGAAACATTGTACCGTGCGCGGTTGAGAAACCGGCAATGTGTCTCGGGTATCAACTTTCCGCATGTACTCAGATCGAGTCACGGGACGGGTCACTCACTCTCTCTCTCTCTCGCAACGGTGAATAACAATATGATAACGAGCTAATTTATCCTATCATGCTCTCTAGCAGCGGCATATAAAAATCAATACGCGTAAAGCAAATGCCGAGTGAAGGAGCGAACACGATACCTCCACGCGTCGGGCGTGGGGAAGACGATCCCGGCCGAACTTGTACTCCCGGAAAAAAAATTATTAAGAATTACAGAAGTGAATATTTCTGCCCACTCCACGTAGGGAGGTAAAGGGCTACACAGTGGGCCCCGGGAGTAGCGGGTTCGGGTTGACAGGCAGTGTTTTGTGTAGCTTCACCGGCACGCGTACTCACGAACGTGGGGCCCATGTGCTTGTCGGCGGGTCCGAGTGGGTCCGGAGTGGTACCGCTATGACGTTGGCTCCTGGAGAGGCGCTCCCTGGGATGGAAGCACACTGGTTCGCCTTGCGGAAGGCGAGTCGGCTCCGGTCTTCACTTGTTGACCTTGCTACCCACGGATCTGACGTTCTATTTTTGCAGCGCGCGACCCGGCGAGAACTACTGCTGCGATCAATCCCAATGTCGGATCGACGCGAAATTGGTGCCGTTGGAAAGTTGATTCAAAATACTTCGATCTATGGCTAGAGAAAGAATTTTGAATCTCCTTTTGATGGCCTTCGTCGAATTTACAAGTTGCTGGCTGACAGACTCATAAAACTAAGGATAGAGGAGGGTTTTCCTGAGAACAGATATTGACCGTGGCATAAACCTCAGATCTGGGAGTTGACCTCTTCATGAAAGTTGGAGAGGAATAAGTAGGGAAGGCGAGGATATTTTTTGTGGAATTTTTGGAGGAGGTTTGGTTGGGGAAACGGATTTTATGACACTGGTGGGTCGGATCTGGACTGCACAGAACAGAATTGAAACTTGACTTAGTTTTAATTTTTTTTTGGAGGAAAAGAACTTCTAAAATCGAGTACAAATTTGTGGAGATGTGTTTGGATGGGCAGACCACCGAGTCCATATTTGGACTCAATCAGAAAAGGGGAAGGGGGTCGAACAAAGGATGAACTAGGTTGCTGTGACACAGGACAGAATACAGACATATCTGGAGGACTGAAAAACACGAAATGGGAAAAATAGAAAACGAAGGCTAGAAAATGAGAAATTTTTTTGGGAGAGGGTACTTGCGTGGGGAACCTACCCTCAAAATATGGGCTCCAGAAGATCACGGAGTTGGGAGCTAAAATTCGAGCAAGGGGGCTCTGTCCTGATTTGGACAGAACTCAGGCGGCAAGGCGATGGCGGTGCGATGGCGGCACGAACGACGGCGGCGACGGAGGTGAGCGTCACACTCAGAGAGGTGGTGCTAGAGATGCATCACACATCTGAAGGAGAGCCTTCACAGCTCTAGAAAGGAGAGAGGGGCACCCTTTGGCCGATTGAGCACAAATGAATTTTTCTCTCATTAATGCTAAGTAATTCTCACAATACATGGTATTTATAAGAAATGAAAAATGACCTAAACTAACCTCAGATCTAAATTAGGGGAGGGGTAAATGGGGGAGACCACATTTATTTCTCCCATATGGTTTGGAACCCTATTAAAATACAATATATGGGGGGCGCCCCCTTGACTATAAGGGTTGGAATATTTGAATTTTTGAACCCTTTGTCCCCTTTGAATGGTCAAGCATCTAGAAGCCCACCTTGGACCTTTGACTGGCCCCACATGGGCCCTAAGGCTTAGGTGGATCAATAGGGAAGGAGATGGGGGCCCCTTGCTGGTCCTACTGAACTTTTACACAAAAACCCAAAGATCCTTAAGGAAGAACACATTGGCTTATAAAGCCTTACAATTACAAACTTGCTTCCCAAGGATATAAATGTAAACTAAAAGGACACAAATACAAAAATAAAAGTTAGTGTACGGTGTTGATTCCCATCAATTCTCCCCAGGTGGGAAGAACACGACCCCGTCGAGTAAGGGGTGCGGCTGCTCGTGTGGTTCCGGCGGATCTGTCATCGACCAAGAAGAGCGGAGTACGCTCCACTCCAAGTATACGACATATGCTCATCCTATATAGATTTGATATGCACTCGCTGCTGGGGAATGAGGCTAGAGGTGGACACTCCGGGGTGGGGTCACTCTCAAAGGAGGGAGGCGGCTCAAAGACTCACTAGGAATCACCGCTGGGTCTCTTTATGTGACTAGATCCGATATGTTGAGGTAGAGCCGATCCCAAAGTCCGACAAGTCTCGCACTCGAAAGGGACTGACAACGCGAGCATACAAAGGACCGACTCGACTCGATGTATGCACAGACACACAAGACCCTAGATAAACCTATTGTTAGTCCGACCCATACACATGCCAGGGTGGACCAGGACACCCGAATGTGTGCCATGCATGCATGTTACGTAACCGAAGGTTGGTGGCATGGGGAACTCCTAGACGTCCGAGTATGACCCAGTCATGCATTGACTTCCTATGGGACTTGGGTGTGGGAGGGCTAGGAGAACCAAAATCACCTTGCCAATGAACGGGCTTGATAGGTGTATATGGATCGGCCAGTGGGGAAGGGGTGTGAAAGTGGACTTCCCCGATAAGGTATAAAGGAAGTGGTGGGTCACGAGGCCCACTAGAGAAGGGGTCGAATGGGTCAAAGAATGTGTGACCCTTCGGTTCCTCCATTACATAGTCCCATGGGTGAAATTCATGAAGGTGATGGTCACCTCCATCCATCGTGGTAGATGGGACAGTGTATAGAAGATATGGCTCCTCCCTCGAGATAAAAGAAATGAAGTCGGGCTCGGCCGGTAATGGGAGGAGTAGAAGAACCTCCGTGGTGACATGACCCATGGTGTACATGGAGGTGATAGACCCTAAGGATGGATGTGTGAAGCTACGACCTGTAGGTCGGTCGATGATGGGGACATCAACGTCAGCCCGCTCACTTTGTGTTTGCATCTACGTCCTTTTGTATTTGTATGTACGCCCTTGTGATATATGGGTACACAATAGTAGGTATTAGTGGGTTTATTTGCAAAAGGCCATTGGGTTTCTTTGCAAATGTGCATGTAGGCCCTGCAGGGCCCCCCTCCCTCCTCCTTATTGGTCCACCTGGACTCCTGGGTCCAAGGTGGCTGGTCCATGGTCCAACCTTGGACTTGGACCTAGAATTAATTAAAGAAGACAAATGCTAATTGCCTTCTTAAAGGGGGGGGGGGGGCGAACCTTGTTGTTTAATGGGGTTTAATGTGGTTGTCAAACCACATCCCAACCCTTCATCAATCAACCCTTGATCCAAGGGCTTAGAATAGGTTAGACCCCTTGCATATATATACTTGTATTTTCATATTGAATGAATTAATGAAGGAAAAAAAGGCATTTGCCCCAAGTGAGATTTGCGCCCCTCCCCTCTCTCTCCCTGGTTCCTCCACCCCCTCTCCCCTTTCTAGAGTGTAATCCCTTCCCCCTTGATCCCCTCCAGCATCTGAAGCAACTCCAGTGATCGCCGCCGCCATCGTCTCGCCGCCGACGCGTCGTTGCCAACGGTTTCGGTGGTTCTGTCCACTCAGGACAGACCATTCTTCTCTGAATTCCTGCTATCACTCCTTTCGTCTTCTGAAGCTCAAAATTTCAGGGTTGGTTCCCCTCTAGAACCCTTATCCCCACAAAAATAATCACGTCAAAACTCAGCCCTTAGCTATTTTTTGATTTTCGTCCAAGTCCAAGTTCCAGATCTGTCCTGGTTCTATTTACTGTTCATCAGCTCTGAGTTTACCCCATTCGAACCACCTTTTGATTTCTGTTGGGTCGCCCAAATTTACTGGGAGCTCTGTCCACATCCCTCTACCACCAGGAATTTTATTAATTTTTGGTTCAGCCTCCAAGTATTTTACAAAAACCATCCAAGTTCCCAAGAACAGTCTGCCCACAGTTTCCCAGATCCGACCTAGGTCTAGTAAAAAACTCCCAGAAAATCCATTTCGTCTCCAATCAGAAAACCAAAAATATTCCCGGATTCCTCTCTCAGAGACCTTCAACTTTTCTGAAGAAATCATTCCCAGATTCGGAGGTATTCTCCCCGGTCAATGTCGATCTTCAGAGAAGTCAGAACCTGCCCCTGCAGTCCTGGCCAGATTCCAGCAAGCTTGTAAAATACATGATCAGAAATACAGATCTGATTATTTTTTTTGAAGACCCCTACGTCGAATTATTCTGAGTCAGCTTTCCAACGGCGCTAACATCATCGCATTCTGACGACGGGGCTGATCGCAGCAGCAGTTTTCTCCGAGTCGCGCGCCTGTAAACAGAACTTTCAGGTTCGTGGCCGAGTTCCCGGCGAGCGTCGTCTGAGGGCCGCCCGGCGTCCTGCGGTCGTTCCAGCAGCTCGCCATCCCAGGGGTACGCTTTCCAGGTGTCTCCACCACAGAGGAGTCATCAGGCCCCACACGACCCCTCCGGTCAATACGTGGGCCCCCACTAGCACGAGTACGCGTGAAGCCGAAGCATTGCCCAAAACCGCCCGTCAACCCGAACTTGGTCCTCCCGGGCCCACTTGTGTCGCCCTTTACCTCCCTGCATGGAGTGGGCTTATTTGTACTGCTGTAAACATAATGTACTAAGTTCCCGGGAGTACGAGCTTCGGCCGGGTGCCATCTTCGCCACGCCGAGAGCGTGGAGGTATCGCCTTCACCCTTACATTTGGCATTAGCTTAAGTCTTTATATGCTTTATATGCCGCTGCTAGAGAGCATGTGTAGGGATACCTAGCTCGCCTTCAATTTATAATATCACTGCTGCGAGAGAGAGCGAAGCCGTCCCGTGACCCGATCCGGGCGCAAAAGAGAGCCGACCACCCTAGCTCATTGCCGGTTTCTCAACCGCGCACATCCGACGCTTCCCTCGTTAAGGGACGATCGCGAGCTTGTCGTGTCCGTGGTCCCGTCCCGCATCAATTTGGTATCAGAGCGAGTTTGAGTCTAGGGTGTCAAAAAAAAAGAGTGTCATTTACGTCTAGTCATTAGTCGGTCTAAGTCGTGTTTAGGATCATCATATTTTTTAAAACAACAAAAAAAAGAGTCATTTTTTTGGGTCGCATACATCCCTTTACTCGGTATATAAAAAGGTGTTGTCCGACCGTTAGGTTACGCCTATCGGGAAGGCCGCACACTTGTACGAGTGACCTTCTGGTCGATTATCTCCGCCGCGTACCGAGTTTTGGTTAAGTCTAGGCGCATCATTTTGCATTAGTGTGTTTTGCTTTATTCGGTGTCTTCTAGTCGGTGTGTTTGCATGCCCACTCGTAGGTGTACTCAGTACTCACCCCCACCCCCACCTATGGCCAACCCACGGGATACCTCGGGAGACTTCCACTCCCTACAAGAGGCGATGATGGCCATTATGGCTAGGTTGGACCAATCCGATGCTAACTTTCGGACCTTCTCCGAGAATATGGATGGTCGCCTTAGGGCCATGGAGAGACGCATGGAGAACTCCGATAGGTCGGTCCAAGACCTCGTTGGGCGGTTAGATAGGATGTCACACGGGGACCCTCCTGGGGCAGCCCAAGGTCCACCCGCACCTCCTCCCGCGGGGGCCCAAGTCCAACCCGCTCCCATGGCCCAAGTCCAGGCCGCTCCCGCGGCCCAAAACCAGCCACCACTGGTTCCTCCACCCGCCCCTCCTCGGGTTCCCCAACTATCACACCGTGACCTTGGTCTCGAGGACTATGGGTCCGACAATGCCTACGAGGGGTATGGTCAACGCCGTCGTGGTTTTCAGCCACAATGAGATGAGGATGATGATCGGGTCCTTAAGACCGTGCGAGCGGATCCTCCCGCTTTTTACGGGTCTTTGGATCCGAAAGTCTACCTAGATTGGGAGTTTGGCATGGACCGTTATTTTGAATGGTATGATATGTCGGAGCGTCGAAGGGTTCGATTTGCCACCATGAAACTCATGGGGCAGGCACAAACCTATTGGAAGAATGTGGAGAGCCTGCTACTTCAGCGGCTAGAACCCCCGATCGACACATGGGCCGAGATGAAGAATAAACTTCGGCAAAAGTACCTTCCTCCCACATACCACCAGCGACTCATCGATAGATGGCAAAGTCTTAGCCAGGGAGACCGGTCCGTCTCCGAATACATCGCGGAGTTTGATGAGTACTTTCTACGATGTGGTGTCACGGAGGAGAGTACCATGCCCGTGTCCCGCTTTCGACGTGGTTTGCGGCCACACTACCAGTATGAGCTTTTCCGCCGCAATGCCAAGACGTTGGAAGAGGCATATCAGGTTGCTCTCGAGATGGAGCAATTTGAGGGAGAGTTCGAGTCTAGCCATCGGTTGGGCCCCACCCCTCTCCGTAGTACCGAGCCCCGTCACTCTATAGGCCCACATCAGTGGCCTCCCATGGCTCGACCTCAGGAGCCCACCCGTCAGGAGCACTTCGCTCCACGGCCTCGCCCTCCTCCACCCCGGGATCTATTTCCATCCCAACCACCGGCACCCTTTGCCCGTCCCCCAGCTCCTATAGCCCGTCCTCTCGTACCGGCACCCCCTCCACTCTTGTCCAAGGCACCTACACCTCCCCCATTGTTGCCTACACCCCCTACCCGACGGGATGATAAGGGTAAGTCCCCTCTTGTCGGGGAGAGTAGTCGATCGCGAATACAATGTTTCCACTGTCACGGGTATGGCCACAATGCTAGTGAGTGTCCCGCTCGCACCACCCTAGCCTTAGGTGTTGGCGGATCCGCACCTCCCGAGCTTGAGCATGTCGATTACGAGGCGGATGAGGCACTGGCCGATGAATACTATGCCATGGGGGAAGAGCTGGGCGACCCTTCGGCCGCCCAGGATGTCGCCACCTAGTGGGTTTGATGCTACCACCTTAGTCTAGAGTCGTGCATGAGTCGGTGTGTTTTCTTTGTGTGGTTTGTTTGTGTGGTGATTTTGAGTCGATTGTTTGTGTGATTTTCATTCATGTGTCAGTGCATGGTGAGTCTGCATGTGTCTTGTGCAAGCTCGTGTCGTTCTCTTATGAGTGTGAAGTGAGTCGACTCACTTGATGAGTATGGGATCGGTTCTACATCTATACCCGGATCAGTCACCTATAGGGACTCAGTGGTGATTCCTAGTGCGTCTTCGAGCTGTTTCCTTCCTTTTGAGAGTGCCCCTTCGGAGTGACCACCTTTAGCCATAGCAGTGCGCATATCGAGTATATATGGAATGAGCAGGTGCCGATCACTTGGAGTGGAGCATACCCGCGCTACTTAGCACGGTGACGGATCCGCCGGAGTACCAGAGCAGCCATACCCCTACTCGACGGGGTCGAGTTCCTCCCACCCGGGGAGAATTGATGGGGACATCAACATCAGCCCGCTCACTTTGTGTTTGCATCTACGTCCTTTTGTATTTGTATGTACGCCCTTGTGATATATGGGTACACAATAGTAGGTATTAGTGGGTTTATTTGCAAAAGGCCATTGGGTTTCTTTGCAAATGTGCATGTAGGCCCTGCAGGGCCCCCCTCCCTCCTCCTTATTGGTCCACCTGGACTCCTGGGTCCAAGGTGGCTGGTCCATGGTCCAACCTTGGACTTGGACCTAGAATTAATTAAAGAAGACAAATGCTAATTGCCTTCTTAAAGGGGGGGGGGGGGGCGAACCTTGTTGTTTAATGGGGTTTAATGTGGTTGTCAAACCACATCCCAACCCTTCATCAATCAACCCTTGATCCAAGGGCTTAGAATAGGTTAGACCCCTTGCATATATATACTTGTATTTTCATATTGAATGAATTAATGAAGGAAAAAAAGGTATTTGCCCCAAGTGAGATTTGCGCCCCTCCCCTCTCTCTCCCTGGTTCCTCCACCCCCTCTCCCCTTTCTAGAGTGTAATCCCTTCCCCCTTGATCCCCTCCAGCATCTGAAGCAACTCCGGTGATCGCCGCCGCCATCGTCTCGCCGCCGACGCGTCGTTGCCAACGGTTTCGGTGGTTCTGTCCACTCAGGACAGACCCTTCTTCTCCGAATTCCTGCTATCACTCCCTTCGTCTTCTGAAGCTCAAAATTTCAGGGTTGGTTCCCCTCTAGAACCCTTATCCCCACAAAAATAATCACGTCAAAATTCATCCCTTAGCTATTTTTTAATTTTCGTCCAACTCCAAGTTCCAGATCTGTCCTGGTTATGTTTTCTATTCATCAGCTCTGAGTTTACCCCATTCGAACCACCTTTTGATTTCTGTTGGGTCACCCAAATTTACTGGGAGCTCTGTCCACATCCCTCTATCACCAGGAATTTTCTTAATTTTTGGTTCAGCATCCAAGTATTTTACAAAAACCATCCAAGTTCCCAAGAACAGTCTGCCCATAGTTTCCCAGATCCGACCCAGGTCTAGTAAAAAAATCCCAGAAAATCCATTTCGTCTCCAATCAGAAAACCAAAAATAGTCCCGGATTCCTCTCTCCGAGACCTTCAACTTTTCTGAAGAAATCATTCCCAGATTCGGAGGTCTTCTCCCCGGTCAACATTGATCTTCAGAGAAGTCAGAACCTGCCCCTGCAGTCCTGGCCAGATTCTAGCAAGCTTGTAAAATACATGATCAGAAATACAGATCTGATTATTTTTTTTGAAGACCCCTACGTCGAAGTATTCTGAGTCAGCTTTCCAACGGCGCTAACATCGTCGCATTCCAACGACGGGGCTGATCGCAGCAGCAGTTTTCTCCGAGTCGCGCGCCTGCAAACAGAACTTTCAGGTTCGTGGCCGAGTTCCCGGCGAGCGTCGTCCGAGGGCCGCCCGGCGTCCGGCGGTCATTCCAGCAGCTCGCCATCCCAGGGGTACGCTTTCCAGGTGTCTCCACCACAGAGGAGTCATCAGGCCCCACACGACCCCTCCGGTCAATACGTGGGCCCCCACTAGCACAAGTACGCGTGAAGCCGAAGCATTGCCCGAAACCGCCCGTCAACCCGAACTTGGTCCTCCCGGGCCCACTTGTGTCGCCCTTTACCTCCCTGCGTGGAGTGGGCTTATTTGTACTGCTGTAAACATAATGTACTAAGTTCCCGGGAGTACGAGCTTCGGCCGGGTGCCATCTTCGCCACGCCGAGAGCGTGGAGGTATCGCCTTCACCCTTACATTTGGCATTAGCTTAATTCTTTATATGCTTTATATGTCGCTGCTAGAGAGCATGTGTAGGGATACCTAGCTCACCTTCAATTTATAATATCACTGCTGCGAGAGAGAGCGAAGCCGTCCCGTGACCCGATCCGGGCGCAAAAAAGAGCCGACCACCCTAGCTCATTGCCGGTTTCTCAACCGCGCACATCCGACGCTTCCCTCGTTAAGGGACGATCGCGAGCTTGTCGTGTCCGTGGTCCCGTCCCGCATCAGTCGAAGCTTGGGGCCAACAAGTGCGTAAATGTCAACTGCCGGTCTAATCCTTTAAGAAGGTCATCCAATGTATCCACATGGTGACTAGACCGGAAGGTGGTATGGAATGAGTTGGCCGGGACTAATGGTAGGGTGGGGTCCATAGATGGGAATGGAGGTGGGACCAAGCCATTCTTGAGCCAGCTAAGGAGTGGCTCGGTGATGAAAAGCGTTCCCGTTAGAAACACAAGTGGCTCGGGCAGAGGTGGCTCCAAATGAGATGGCTCCGGATGAGGATTGTAAATGGATGGCAAATGAGCACTAGGGGAAGGCCTCCCCGGATGGGGTGGGGGAGGGATGTCCACTAGGAGGGGAAGAGGCCCTTGGGACCCCGTAGGTGGGGTCGGGTTGGGACTACCGGCTATGACCTTTATAGGCTCGAGTATGGCTATGTCCGGTCTCGGAGGTGGGCAAGGGGAGACCAGCGACTCAAAATAAGCACACCTCCTATCCACCCGTTCCGAAATCATTTACACAAGTTCGGCAACGGTGTGGGTTGGAGTAGGGGTATCACGGTGGACTCGCCCATAATCAACCGGCCTAGGCTAGTCGGGGCTCTACTATGGGTGGGGCTCTTTGCCTCCGACTTTGATCCACTTGGGTGGAGATGATTAGGTGGGGTCGGTTGGAGGTGACCGGGCCGGGTAGGTAGACCTTCCTTAGTTTGCCCTTCATCTCATGCCATGACTCGATGGGCCATTGCCTCCTAACCTCTCTCATGCGCTCAATGCTCTCCCACTTTTCGGCAGCCCCGTGGAGAAGCCTCTCCTTGGCAAAATAGAATTGCCCGGCCTCGGACATGGTATAACAATCAAAGTATGTGTCTATGGCGGCCTCGCACTTGAGATAGTCGCTCAGGTCATTAGAGCCATAAAAATCTGAGGCTTCGGGCCTACGGAAGTGGAGAGGGTGGTTGCCAAGCCCATGGGTGTGCCAACGATCATATCGCCTGGGTGACCGAGATTCCATTAGAAATGGGGAACTACAAGACGGACATGCTGACACTTGGACAAGACACGAGACACGACTATGCAAGGTTGGAATGCACTAACTGATGCACACTAAGGACCCTAGACTTAAACCAAGATCCGATACCGGGCGGAGTTACGGGATCCAAAGATCCTCTCGCGCAAGTGTGCTGCCTTCCCGATAGGCGTAGCCTAACGTTCGGACAACACCTTTTTATATACCGGGTATTGGGATGCAAATGCAACCTTGGACCGACTTAGACTTTTTTTTATGTGTGTTTTTAAGCAATGACTACCCTAAACTCCACTCGCTTTGATACCAATTTGATGCAGGACGGACACGCGACCTGGGACTCTAGCTCGCGACTCGTCCCTGGCGAGGGAAATGTTGGACCGTGCTTGGTTGAGAAACCGGCAGTGAGTCTCGGGTATCGGCTTTCCCCGTGTACTCGGATCGAGTCACGGGACAGGTCACTCACTCTCTCTCTCGCAGCCGTGAATAACAATATGATAACGAGCTAATTTATCCTATCATGCTCTCTAGCAGTGGCATATACAAATCAATACGCGTAAAGCAAATGCCGAGTGAAGGAGCGAACACGATACCTCCACGCGCTGGGCGTAGGGAAGATGATCCCGGCCGAACTTGTACTCCCGGAACAACAATTATTAAGAATTATAGAAGTGAATATTTCTGCCCACTCCACGCAGGGAGGTAAAGGGCTACACAGTGGGACCCAGGAGTAGCGGGTTCGGGTTGACGGGCAACGTTTTGTGTAGCTTCGTCGGCACGTGTACTCACAAACGTGGGGCCCACGTGCTGGTCAGCGGGTCTGAGTGGGCCCAAAGTGGTACCGCTGTGACGTTGGCTCCTGGAGAGGCGCTCCATGGGACGGCGGCATGCTGGTTCACCTTGCGGAAGGCGAGTCGGCTCCGGTCTTCACTTGTTGACTTTGTTGCCCACGGATCTGAAGTTCTATTTTTATAGCGTGCGACCCGGCGAGAACTGTTGCTGCGATCAATCCCAACGTCGGATCGACGCGAAATTGACGCCGTTGGAAAGTTGATGCAAAATACTTCGATCTATGGCTAGAGAAAGAATTTTGAATCACCCTTTGATGGCCTTGGTCGAATTTACAAGTTGCTGGCTGACAGACTCAGAAAACTCAGGACAGAGGTGTGTTTTCCTGAGAACAGACATTGACCATGGCGTAAACCTCAGACCGAGGAGTTGACCTCTTCATGAAAGTTGGAGAGGAATAAGTAAGGAAGATGAGTGTATTTTTTTTTGGAATTTCTAGAGGAGGTTTGGTTGGGGAAACGGATTTTATGACACTGGTGGGTCAGATCTGGACTGCAAAGGACAGAACTGAAACTTGACTGAGTTTTAATTTTTTTGTAGAGGAAAAGAACTTCTAAAATCGAGAAAAAATTTGTGGAGACGTGTTTGGATGGGCAGAACACCCAGTCCAAATTTGGACTCAATCAAAAAAGGGGAAGGGGGTCGAACAAGGGATGAACTAGGTTGCTGTGACACAGGACAGAACACAGACAGATCTAGAGGACTGGAAAACATGAAATAGGAAAAATAGAAAACGAAGGCTAGAGAATGGGAACCGTTTTTTGGGATAGGGTATTTACGTGGGGAACTTACCCTAAAAATTCGGGCTCCAGAAGATCATGGAGTTGGGAGCTAAAATTCGAGTAAGGGGGCTCTATTCTGATTTAGACAAAACTCCGACGGCAAGGCGGTGGCGGTGCGATGGCGGCATGAACGACGGCGGCAGCGGAGCTGAGCGTCGCACTTAGAGAGTGGTGGTGGAGATGCATCACACATCTGAAGGAGTGCCTTCACAGCTCTAGAGAGGTGGGAGGGGCACCCTTGGGCCAATTGAGCACAAATGAAATTTTCTCTCATTAATGCTAAGTAATTCTCAAAATACAAGGTATTTATAAGAAATGAAAAATGACCTAAACTAACCTCAGATCTAAATTAGGGGAGGGGTAAATGGGAGAGACCATATTTATTTCTCCCATGTGATTTGGAAACCTATGAAAATACAATATATGGAGGGCGCCCCCTTGACTATAAGGGTTGGAATATTTGAATTTTTGAACCCTTTGTCCCCTTTGAATGGTCAAGCATCTAGAAGCCCACATTGGGCCTTTGAATAGTCCCACATGGGCCCTAAGGCTTAGGTGGACCAATAGGGAAGGAGATGGGGGTCCCTTGTTGGTCCTACTGAACTTTTACATAAAAACCCAAAGATCCTTAAGGAAGAACAAATTGGCTTATAAAGCCTTACAATTGCAAACCTACTTCCCAAGGATATAAGTGCAAACTAAAAGGACACAAATACAAAAATAAAAGTTAGTGCCCGGTGTTGATTCCCATCAGTAGGCCTGCTTGTTCCCTGCAATGGGTGGGCCTCGTTGCTCCACTGTCCCCTGTCCGAGCAAGGGTGGCTGGAGTAGCCGGCCTAGTTTTCCTGGTGCATGTCTTCTACCAGTGAAGCCCTTTGCTGGTCTGAGGGCTTTGTCCCTCTTCTCTAGCATAGGAGACTTCTCCGTCGGCACCCTTCCACAGAACAGAACTGGGTGCTGGGTGCTGGGTGTCTGCTCAGAGACTCAGCATGATCGTTGGGAGAGGACGGTGTCCAGGAAGTGAGTCATTGAAGTCGTACATTACCATGGTCGAGCACGTTTTATCTCTCCGTATGCTTGTATTTGGCCCACGTGTGGGTATTTTGCTGATTTCTGTCAGCTTGTACTTTGACTAAAGAAATATAAATTCTTTATTTTGAGTCAATGTTGTTGCGTACCTTTTACTAGAGTATTTCTGCGTGCTTTCTGGGCAGTTCTTTGCGCTCTCATTCCGCAGCGTTCGCGTCCTCCATGGAAACCCTTAGGTTACCTTTTCATTTTCAAGGTGAGCGGTGCTCGCCTCTAGGAAACCCTTAGTGTAATATCCCGGACCTTTCGGATCCTTCTTCGTGGGTCTCGGATCTGGTTTTCGGAGCGTCCTGCTCTGTTGTGTCCGAAATTTCGTTTCGGACATCTTTCGTGTTCGGATCGGCGCGATCCGGAGTCGTTTCGGAGGCCCGGAGGCGTTCCGCGGCTTTTCCGCGTGTGTTTTCCGATTCCCGGTGTGTGTTTCGGCTTTTCCTTCGGACGCTCGCTGCGGGTTAACTGGGCCGTTCACCCGGGCACGAGTGGTACCGTTGCGATCGGTGCGTTCCGAGGATTCCAGAAATGTATTTTTCTATTTTTCGGTATTTTTCCGAAAATTCGGATTTTCTATAAATCCTAATCCTTTTTCTTTTCTTTTTCCCTTTTCTCTTTCTTCTTCTTCCTCCTCTCTCTCGCGACCGTGAGCCCCCTCTCTCTCCCTCTCTCCCATTCGGACGTGGCGAGCCCCTCTCCGGCTACGGACGGCGGCGGGGCGACGGCGCGGACGCGTGGGCGACGGTGAGGCGATCTCGTGGGCGTGCGGCGAGCGTGGGAAGCGTGGGGAGTTCGTGAAGCTTCGAGCATTCTTCGTGATTCGTGATCGATTCGGCGGAGCATTCGCTCCATTGAGGTAGGGTGACGTTCCTTAGCCTCATGCCGTTCTTTTCCGTGATTTATAGGCCGTGGGGAGGCCGAGAGGGGATCATTTGAGCATTTTTGGGTTTTTCCATGATTTGGGGAGAGCTCGCCCGATCTATGGATTCAATGCATGGATTCGTGTTTTGAGGGCCTAGAATCATGCTAGGGGTCCCCAGGGGTCTTCCCCTTTGTTTTCCCCCTCTCCTATGGAGGTATGGGGGCGTGGTTAGAATTTTTGGGCGTTCTTACCGTTTTCGGCCGTGGACTGAGAACGCGCTATACTCCAGTAGCGCGTTCTTGGAGGTCGCGCTGCCCCGACCGAGCGCGTTCATCGGAGAAGATGAACAGTTTGGCGGTTCGTGTCGCGCTATGGGGCCCTAGCGCGATCATCATTGTCGCGCTAGGAGTACCTAGCGCGATGGTCCCTGTCGCGCTAGGTATCCCTAGCGCGATGGTCCGTGTCGCGCTATGGGGCCATAGCGCGACAACCCTTGTTGCGCTAGGGGACCCTAGCGCGACATGCCCTGTCGCGCTAGGTATACCTAGCGCGATTTTGTTCGTTGTTGGGTGTTCCCCTTGGGCCGTGTGTGCGTCCCGGGCACCCCGTGGAGTTCCGTGACCGTGCCTTTGGTGTCCGGAAGTCCCGTTTGCCTCGGTTAGGCGTTTGACCGTGGGCAATGCGCTTGTTTCTTTTCCGACCATGGTTACCGTGCGACGGGGCTGGTGCGTGGGGTGATTCCCACACGTTGTCAGTTTCGGACGTTGTTTTCCGTTGACTCGAGAGTCTACTCCTTCAGTGACCCTCCACTAGTCGTAGCCCACCAGTACGAGGTGCTGGTCTCACCTGGGAGTGGTGTACGGGCACCCACCTTTCGAGACGGTTTGTGGATCGGTTACCGTAGGCCCCTCGTCGTAGCCAGAGTCCGGCTACGGGGGAAAACCGGTCAGAGGGCCAGACCTAGGACGCGTGGTCTGTGTGTGCACACGTGGTTGGGGGCGGTTGGACCCACGTCGACGGGCGTGACCCCAGCTAGTCACTTGTTTGTGGTTACTTGTACGGTGTTTGCGCCTCGGGTAGGACCTACCACGTCAGGCGGTTCACCTGCGGTGCGGTGTAAGACGTCAGGGGACGCTACCGGCTGTGCTTCTAGTGGGTGATACTCCTGTCGAGTACGGAGTGTTAGACTGTCAGTCGTGTGTTTCCGACCTTCGGATTTTGACGGTTCGATCGTGGAGTTTCGGTCTTCTCGTACCGTGGCACGTGTGTCGGTTTGCGTGCCGTAGGGTCTAGTTCTGTAGAGTACAGGGCTTTCCTTTTCGAGGTACTTTCCTACCGCTAGAGTAGTGGTTTCTCATTTTTCGAGGTAGGGTTCGAGTGATCCCTACTGAGTCTTGTTCTGAGACTCATTCCCTGCGTGTTTTCACCGTGTTTCAGGTGAGGCGCCACCTTCGGGGAGCGCGTCAGGAGCGCAGCGTGGTGCGGGTGCCCAGAGGTAGTGCCAGAGGTCAGAGCCGGGGGATGCCCCGTGTAGCTGTACTTTTCTTTCTTGTCACTGTACTAGTCGTGGACTACTGTTGCTGTTATTGTTCTTTATTGTGGACCATGTAAATGGTTAATTTATTTCCTGCTTATTATTATAACTGTTTAATTTCTGCAATTATCTGTGATGCTTATGTAGTTTCCACACCATCCTTTTAACCCTTCCGAGTCTTCGGACTCGTGGGTGGCGGTACGAGTCTCGGGTTATCGGGCCTTCCCGGTAATCGGATTCTCGGGTCGTTACAGCTGGTATCAGAGCGCGGTTGTGGAATTACATGAGAATCATAGGTAATTGTAGTGGTCCACTAGTCCACAGCGATGATGTACATGTGACGCTGGCATTGAGCACCGCATGTTTTATTCTGACATTGCCGTTTCCGTGTTTTCTGTCTTGTGCTTCAGGAGCGAGGATGGCGCCGAGGAGGAGTTCTCGCTCTCAGCAGGGGCAGTCGGCTGGAGGTCAGGAGATCCAGCAGGGGGTCCAGAGGGACCAGGAGGAGCATAGCAGAGTTCCGGGAGCTACCGAGGCCGCGGATGCTGCGAGGGCTCCGGGGGCCGAGGATTTCTTCCGTGGCATGTACCATCTCATGTCTCAGCAGTTTGGCGGAGAGGCTGTTGAGGGCTCGTCAGCTAGGGGTGGGCCAGGCCGAGCGGTGAGGGACTTCATGCAGTTCCATCCACCTTACTTTAGCGGCCAGGCAGACCCTGATGCGGCTCGTGATTGGCTCGATGAGATGGAGCGGGTGTTCAGTTCTGCGAAGAGTACTGCCGAGGACAGAGTGGGGTTGGCCTACAACCAGTTGCAGGGTACGGCTCGGAGGTGGTGGTCTTCCGAGTGGAAGACGTCCTTTCAGTTTCGTCCACTTGAGCAGGTCGAGTGGGGTGACTTTGTCAGTGCTTTCGAGCGTACGTACTGTCCAGACGTCGTTGCTACGCAGCGGATGCGGGAGTTTCTGGAGCTGGTGCAGGGTGACATGTCCGTGTTGCAGTATAGGGCCCGATTTGTCGAGCTGGGTCGGTATGCAGCTCATATCATGGAGCATGAGAGGGTGAGGACGACACAGTTTGTGCAGGGCTTGAGGTTGGAGCTGAGGCACCATTTGATCGCGAATGGGGCCACTGATCTAGAGACGGCGTCTCGTGTTGCGATTTCCTTGGAGATGGATATGCAGAGGACTCGAGGACCGATCAGCCAGGGGCAGTCTTTGTCAGGTCGCAGCCAGCAGTCGGCTACCCAGCAGCAGGGTTTCTTCCAGCATGCGTCGGGTGGTTCAGGAGTACCGGCATCGGCAGCTTCAGTGACAGGATCTGCGTCTTTTAGCTCGAAGGTCAAGAAGTTCTTGAAGAAGGGTTTCCGTAAGAAGCCCAAGGATCAAGGGCAAGCTTCATCGGGCAGTGTACAGCAGCCGATTCCTTTGCAGCGTCAGGGATCAGTGGGTGGATCGCGAGGACCTTGTCCACGGTGTGGTGGTACCCACCCAGGCAGGCAGTGCACGGCGCCGATCATCTGTTTTCGGTGTGACCAGCCAGGGCACATGGCGCGTGACTGTCCTCAGAGGCCGCCGCAGCAGCAGGTTCCCCAGCAGCAGCAGCAGCAGGGACAGTATCCGCCGCTACCCAGGTCAGCTAGTGTGGGAGGCAGGCAGAGGGCTCGTGGCCAGATCACGCACTTGACCAGGGCAGAGGCAGTGGCGTCGCAGCTCGTGGAAGGTACCGTTCAGATTTTGGGTTGTGCGGCTCGGGTTTTATTTGATTCTGGCGCGTCTCATTCGTTTATTTCGGAGGATTTCGCGTCGAGCGTCGAGGAGCCGGTGACCCAGTTGTCCTGTGATTTGGCAGTGGAGTTGCCTTCGGGTGACTTTATGGTCACTCCGTATTGCTTCGACCAGGTTCCGGTGTGGATCGATGGGCGGAGTATGCCAGGCAGGTTGTATGCGTTGCAGCTTCGGGATTACGACGTGATTCTAGGTATGGATTGGCTCGAGACTCATGGAGCGGTGGTGGATTGTGGGATGAAGAGGGTCTACTTCCAGCATCCGAGCAAGAGGACCTTCTATTTCCAAGGTATCCGTTCCACCTCTTCTCGATTCCTTATCTCTGCTATTCGAGCCCGTCGATTGCTTGATTCAGGTTGTCAGGGTTTTCTCGCGTTAGTGGTTGTGTCTGACCGGATGGAGCCGAATGTCGAGGACATTGCGGTGGTGTGCGAGTTTCCCGATGTTTTTCCTGAGGAGTTGCCTGGATTACCTCCCCAGCGGGAGATCGATTTCGTGATCGAGGTTGTACCTGGTACGGGACCTTTGGCGAAGGCTCCCTACCGTATGGCCCCCGCTGAGTTGAGGGAGTTGAGGGCGCAGTTGCAGGAACTGTTGGCCAAGGGGTACATTCGTCCGAGCTTTTCCCCTTGGGGTGCGCCCGTGTTGTTTGTGAAGAAGAAGGACGGTAGTCTGCGGCTATGCATTGACTATCGGCAGCTGAATGAAGTGACCATTAAGAACAAGTATCCGTTGCCGCGGATTGATGATTTGTTCGACCAACTTCAGTCTGCGCGAGTGTTCTCGCGGATTGATTTGCGGTCCGGTTACTATCAGCTGAGAATTCGCGAGTCCGATGTGGAGAAGACTGCATTCAGTACGAGGTACGGGCATTATGAGTTTCTGGTGATGCCGTTTGGGCTCACCAATGCCCCAGCAGCCTTCATGGACTTGATGCAGAGGGTGTTTCATCCGTATTTGGAGCAGTTCGTGGTCATCTTCGTGGATGACATCCTTGTTTATTCGCGGTCTGCTGAGGAGCATGCGTACCATTTGGGTGTGGTGCTGCAGACGCTGCGAGATCACCAGTTGTATGCGAAGCTCAGCAAGTGCGAGTTTTGGCTCAGCGAGGTGCACTTTCTGGGGCACGTGATTTCTGGTGATGGCATTTCCGTGGATCCCGCCAAGGTCGAGGCTGTGATGCAATAGCCGAGGCCGAGGTCGGTGACGGAGATTCGGAGTTTCTTGGGGCTTGCGGGGTATTATCGCCGGTTTATCCAGGATTTTTCCCGCATTGCGACCCCGATGACGAGGCTCACGCGGAAGGATGTGCCTTTCGTTTGGTCCGAGGAGTGTGAGCAGAGCTTCACTGAACTGAAGAGGTTGCTCACCTCAGCTCCGGTGTTGGTTTTGCCTTCTGGATCGGGAGGTTTTGTGGTGTGTACAGATGCTTCCGGCGTTGGATTGGGTGCTGTTCTGATGCAGCATGGTAGAGTGGTGGCTTATGCATCTCGGCAGCTAAAGCCCCATGAGGAGAACTACCCTACCCATGATCTTGAGTTGGCGGCGGTGATCTTCGCGCTGAAGATCTGGAGGCATTATCTGTACAGTGAGAAGTTCGAGGTGTTCACTGACCATCAGAGTTTGAGGTATGTGTTCTCGCAGAGAGATCTGAACCTCAGACAAAGGCGTTGGATGGAGTTCATGAAGGACTATGACTTCACCCTGTCTTATCAGCCGGGCAGGATGAATGTCGTCGCCGATGCCTTGAGCCGGAAGGTGGCGGTCAGTACCTTGATGTTGAGGAAGTGGAGGCTCTGGGAACAAGTGCCCGAAGTATCTTTCAGGCTCAAGATTCCCCAGGAGCGAGGGTTGGCAGTGCTTGCGAGTCTGACTGTCACTCCTGCTATCCGTCGTCAGGTGACAGAGGCTCAGCATGCGGACCCTGAGTTGCCCCGGATTCTGGCTATGGCTGATGTGGAGCTCGGCGAGGACGGTGCTGCGAGGTTTCGTGGCAGGTTGTACGTCCCAGCGGAGGAGCAGGTTCGTCGTGCGGTGTTACGCGAGGCTCATGGGAGCAGGTACACTGTGCACCCGGGTGCGACGAAGATGTATCGGAACTTGCGGAGGCAGTTTTGGTGGCCTGGCATGAAGAGAGATGTCGCCGAATTTGTGGCCAGGTGCCTGATCTGTCAGCAGGTGAAGGCGGAGCATCAGCGACCAGGAGGTACTCTCCAGCCCTTGGATGTTCCTGCTTGGAAGTGGGACCACGTGACCACGGATTTTGTGGTGGGGTTGCCAAGGACCCCGAGTGGGCAGGACAGTATTTGGTTACTGGTGGATCGGCTGACGAAGGTGACTCGATTGTTACCGGTCAAGGTCAGCTGGAGCGTGTCCAGGTTGGCTCGTCTGTATGTGGAGCGGATCGTGCCGTTGCATGGGGTTCCCATTTCGATCGTGTCGGATCGAGATCCGCGCTTCACTTCTGGATTCTGGAGGAGTTTCCAGCGAGCTCTTGGCACGGAGTTGGCATTTAGCTCGGCGTATCATCCACAGTCAGATGGTCAGTCTGAGAGGACCATTCAGACTTTGGAGGACATGCTGAGATCCTGCTGCCTGGAGTGGCAGGGGAGTTGGATTCATCACCTACCGTTGGTGGAGTTTGCCTATAACAACAGCTATCATTCGAGCATCGGCATGGCTCCCTATGAGGCTCTGTATGGGCGTCCCTGTCGGACTCCACTTGATTGGTTTGAGGTGGGTGAGCGTGTTTTGACGGGACCGGAATTGGTGCAGCAATGTGTGGATGTTGTGCACCTGGTTCGTCAGAACATGTTGGCGGCCCAGAGTCGGCAGAAGAGCTATGCTGACCGTAGGCGACAGCCTCTCGAGTTCGCCGTGGGTGATCATGTGTTCTTGAGAGTTTCTCCGATGAAGGGGGTGATGCGTTTTGGACGGCGTGGGAAGCTGAGTCCCCGCTATATTGGTCCTTTCGCGATTGTGGAACGCATCGGTGAGGTTGCTTACCGGTTGCAGTTACCTCCTGAGTTGGCGTCGGTGCATGACGTGTTCCACGTCTCGATGTTGCGGAAGTATATGCCCGATGACTCTCATGTGCTCGAGTTTTCTGTTTGGCCTGAGGTGACTCCATATCTTTCTCTCCTAGAGTTTCCGATCCGCGTAGAGGATAGGCGAGAGCAGCGCCTACGGAACAAGGTCATTCCCTTGGTAAAGGTCGTGTGGCAACGACACTCTGGTGGTGGGGCTTCGTGGGAACGTGAGGACGAGATGCGTCAGCAGTTCCCGTATCTGTTTGAGTGAGTCTTCCTCTTCTTTCCTCGTTGGTTGTTCTCAATTTCGAGGATGAAATTCCTTAAGGGGGGAGGGCTGTAATATCCCGGACCTTTCGGATCCTTCTTCGTGGGTCTCGGATCTGGTTTCCGGAGCGTCCAGCTCTGTTGTGTCCGAAATTTCGTTTCGGACATCTTTCGTGTTCGGATCGGCGCGATCCGGAGTCGTTTCGGAGGCCCGGAGGCGTTCCGCGGCTTTTCCGCGTGTGTTTTCCGATTCCCGGTGTGTGTTTCGGCTTTTCCTTCGGACGCTCGCTGCGGGTTAACTGGGCCGTTCACCCGGGCACGAGTGGTACCGTTGCGATCGGTGCATTCCGAGGATTCCAGAAATGTATTTTTCTATTTTTTGGTATTTTTTCGAAAATTCGGATTTTCTATAAATCCTAATCCTTTTTCTTTTCTTTTTCCCTTTTCTCTTTCTTCTTCTTCCTCCTCTCTCTCGCGACCGTGAGCCCCCTCTCTCTCCCTCTCTCCCATTCGGACGTGGCGAGCCCCTCTCCGGCTACGGACGGCGGCGGGGCGACGGCGCGGACCCGTGGGCGACGGTGAGGCGATCTCGTGGGCGTGCGGCGAGCGTGGGAAGCGTGGGGAGTTCGTGAAGCTTCGAGCATTCTTCGTGATTCGTGATCGATTCGGCGGAGCATTCGCTCCATTGAGGTAGGGTGACGTTCCTTAGCCTCATGCCGTTCTTTTCCGTGATTTATAGGCCGTGGGGAGGCCGAGAGGGGATCATTTGAGCGTTTTTGGGTTTTTCCATGATTTGGGGAGAGCTCGCCCGATCTATGGATTCAATGCATGGATTCGTGTTTTGAGGGCCTAGAATCATGCTAGGGGTCCCCAGGGGTCTTCCCCTTTGTTTTCCCCCTCTCCTATGGAGGTATGGGGGCGTGGTTAGAATTTTTGGGCGTTCTTACCGTTTTCGGCCGCGGACTGAGAACGCGCTATACTCCAGTAGCGCGTTCTTGGAGGTCGCGCTGCCCCGACCGAGCGCGTTCATCGGAGAAGATGAACAGTTTGGCGGTTCGTGTCGCGCTATGGGGCCCTAGCGCGATCATCATTGTCGCGCTAGGAGTACCTAGCGCGATGGTCCCTGTCGCGCTAGGTATCCCTAGCGCGATGGTCCGTGTCGCGCTATGGGGCCATAGCGCGACAACCCTTGTTGCGCTAGGGGACCCTAGCGCGACATGCCCTGTCGCGCTAGGTATCCCTAGCGCGATTTTGTTCGTTGTTGGGTGTTCCCCTTGGACCGTGTGTGCGTCCCGGGCACCCCGTGGAGTTCCGTGACCGTGCCTTTGGTGTCCGGAAGTCCCGTTTGCCTCGGTTAGGCGTTTGACCGTGGGCAATGCGCTTGTTTCTTTTCCGACCATGGTTACCGTGCGACGGGGCTGGTGCGTGGGGTGATTCCCACACGTTGTCGGTTTCGGACGTTGTTTTCCGTTGACTCGAGAGTCTACTCCTTCAGTGACCCTCCACTAGTCGTAGCCCACCAGTACGAGGTGCTGGTCTCACCTGGGAGTGGTGTACGGGCACCCACCTTTCGAGACGGTTTGTGGACCGGTTACCGTAGGCCCCTCGTCGTAGCCAGAGTCCGGCTGCGGGGGAAAACCGGTCAGAGGGCCAGACCTAGGACGCGTGGTCTGTGTGTGCACACGTGGTTGGGGGCGGTTGGACCCACGTCGACGGGCGTGACCCCAGCTAGTCACTTGTTTGTGGTTACTTGTACGGTGTTTGCGCCTCGGGTAGGACCTACCACGTCAGGCGGTTCACCTGCGGTGCGGTGTAAGACGTCAGGGGACGCTACCGGCTGTGCTTCTAGTGGGTGGTACTCCTGTCGAGTACGGAGTGTTAGACTGTCAGTCGTGTGTTTCCGACCTTCGGGTTTTGACGGTTCGATCGTGGAGTTTCGGTCTTCTCGTACCGTGGCACGTGTGTCGATTTGCGTGCCGTAGGGTCTAGTTCTGTAGAGTACAGGGCTTTCCTTTCCGAGGTACTTTCCTACCGCTAGAGTAGTGGTTTCTCGTTTTTCGAGGTAGGGTTCGAGTGATCCCTACTGAGTCTTGTTCTGAGACTCATTCCCTGCGTGTTTTCACCGTGTTTCAGGTGAGGCGCCACCTTCGGGGAGTGCGTCAGGAGCGCAGCGTGGTGCAGGTGCCCAGAGGTAGTGCCAGAGGTCAGAGCCGGGGGATGCCCCGTGTAGCTGTACTTTTCTTTCTTGTCACTGTACTAGTCGTGGACTACTGTTGCTGTTATTGTTCTTTATTGTGGACCATGTAAATGGTTAATTTATTTCCTGCTTATTATTATAACTGTTTAATTTCTGTAATTATCTGTGATGCTTATGTAGTTTCCACACCATCCTTTTAACCCTTCCGAGTCTTCGGACTCATGGGTGGCGGTACGAGTCTCGGGTTATCGGGCCTTCCCGGTAATCGGATTCTCGGGTCGTTACACTTAGGCTACCTCCTTATTTTCAAGGGGAGCAGTGCTCGCCTCTGGGAAACCCTTAGGCTACCTCCTTAATTTCAAGTGGAGCAGTGCTCGCCTCTAGGAAACCCTTAGGCTACCTTCTCTTTTTCAAGGGGAGCAGTGCTCGCCTCTAGGAAACCCTTAGGCTACCTTCTTGTTTTCAAGGGGAGTAGTGTTCGCCTCTAGGAAGCCCTTAGGCTACCTTCCCGTTATTCGTAGGTAACTTACCTTAGCGGAGTACGGCTAGTGACGATTTACTGGAAGTATTTCTTGAGGTTGACGGAGTTCCACGTCTGGGGTACCTCCCCCCCAGCGTCACTAGCATGTACGTTTCTTTGCCGAGTGTTTCTGCTACTCTGTATGGGCCTTCCCAGTTTAGTGCGAGCTTTGTTGCAGCTCCTCGTGGGTCAGCCACGCTTGCTCGCCGTAGGACTAGATCACCGGAAAAGAAGTGTCGCTCCTTAACTCGGGCGTTGTAGTATTGAGCCAGTTTCTACTGATATGCCACGAGTTTTACCTGGGTGTTGGCTCTTCCTTATTCGAGCAGGTCCAGGTTCTCTCGCATTGCTTGGTTGTTCCTGGCTTCATCAAAGTGTCCCACTCGTAGCGAGGGGTTGGATATCTCCACCGGGACCACTGCCTCAGCCCCGTAGGCGAGATGAAAAGGTGTCTCTCCGGTGGCGGCTCTGGCGGTGGTCCGGTGGGCCCATAGAATGCTAGGGATCGAGTCGATCCATGAGTCGCCTGCTTGGGCGAGGCGAGTCTTGATGCCGTGGAGGAGAGTTCGGTTGGCATTTTCCACCAACCCATTGGCTTGGGGGTGCCCCACCGAGGTGTAGTGCTTCCAGATCCCCAACTCCGAGCACTTTCCTTGAAAGGCAGTGCTCGCGAACTATCTGCCATTATCAGTTGTGAGAACCCTTGGAATCCCAAACCGGCAAATGATATTTTACAGCACGAATCTCCAAGCTGCATATCACTTGTTATCTTCCCCAATGGTTCATCTTCGACCCACTTGGTGAAGTAGTCGATGGCGACTATGAGAAATTTCTTCCTCCCTTGTGCTTCAGGGAAGGGTCCCAGTATATCAATTTCCCACCGAGCGAATGGGTGAGGCTCCGTCAAAGCGTGGAGCTGCGTAGCTGGCTGGTGGTGCAGGTGGGAATATTTCTGGCATTGGGGACACCTCCGAACATAGTTGAGACAGTCTTGCTGCATGGTGGGCCACCAATACCCTTGTCGGACCAGCGTCAGTTCAAGTGCTCGCCCTCCCACATGGCTTCCGCAGAGTCCTTCATGTACTTCTTGGACGGCCTGGTTGGCCTCCGTTGGGAAGAGGCATTTGAGTAGTGGGGCTGAGAGGGACCGACGATATAACCGGCCGTCCACCATGGTGAAGTGAACCGCTCTTGCTCGTGTGCGTCGCGCCTCGGCATGGTCGCTCGGGAGTTGTTGCCGAAGGAGGAAATTGAGGAGAGGATCCATCCAGGAAGGTTTGTAGTCGATGGCGTTTACCTGGAGCGCCGGATCATCTATGCTTGGCGCTGATAACTCCTGTATCAGGATCGATCTTGAAGTAGAGACTGCGGTGGCCGATGCTAGGCGGGATAGAGCGTCTGCTCGGACGTTCTCTTCACGTGGGATATGGATCACCTCAAAGCGGGCGAACTCGCTTGCCGCCGCCTTGGCCTTCTCTAGATACTTCATCATGGAGGGGTAGCGGGCCTCGAACTCCCCCCTGACCTGGTTGGCGATGAGCATGGAGTCGTTGTATGCTCACACACTTGACGCCCCCAGGTGTTTTGCCATGCGTAGCCTGGAGAGGAGCGCCTCATACTCGGCCACATTATTCATGGTCGGGAAGTTGAAACGTAGGGTGTACTGTAGCTCTAGCCCTTATGGTGAGAGTAAGACCAATCCTGTGCCGCTGCCCGCCGCACAGGAAGATCCATCGACGTATAGCTCCCAGGTGGGCCCCGAGGAGTGCTCGGGTGCGTCTTTGGCGGGTAGGGTGCATTCGGTGATGAAGTCAGCAAGAGCTTGGGCTTTGATTGCTGTCCTCGGTCGAAACTTAATGTCAAATTCTCCTAACTCGATGGCCCACTTGACCAGCCTTCCGGAAGCGTCAGGGTTCTGAAGAATTTGCCGGAGATGCTGATCGGTGAGAACGACGATCGGGTGAGGCAGGAAGTATGGCCGTAGCTTGCGAGCAGCTGTGATCAGTGCGAGGGTAAACTTTTCAGTCCGCGGATATCGGAACTCTGGTCCTTGTAGTGCTCGGCTAACATAGTAGACGGGCTTCATGACCCCTGCTTCTTCTCGTGCGAGCAAAGCGCTCATAGTGTTGGACGTCACGGATAGGTACAGGAGTAGCTGTTCCCCCCTTTGGGGTTTGGCGAGGACAGGGGGTGTCGTCAGGTAGCGTTTCAACTCTTCGAACGCCTGCTCGCACTCCTGATCCCAGTCGATCCATCCCTTCTTTTTTGGTGTCAGGTTGGCTTGCTTGATTAGTCGGAAGAAGGGGAGACACCGTTCGTCGGCTTGGGACAGGAACCGGGCTAGGGCGGTGACGCGCCTGGTGAGGCACTGTACGTCCCTCATCCGTTTCGGCCGCTCCATCTCTAACACTGCTCTGATCTGGTTAGGGTTGGCCTCGATTCCTCGGTGGGTGACGAGGAAACCTAGAAATTTTTTCGACCGTACCCCGAACGCACATTTATCATGGTTGAGATTCATATTGTACCTTCTGAGTGTGGCGAAGGTCTCTGCCAGGTCGCACAGGTGCTCGGCTGCTCGGAGGCTTTTCACGAGCATGTTGTCGATGTAGACCTCCATGTTGCGGCTGATCTGTGAGTCAAACATGTGGTTGACTAGGCGTTGATATGTAGCCCCAGCATTCTTCAGTCCAAACGGCATGCGAGTGTAGCAGTATAAGCCGTGGTCGGTGACGAACGTAGTCTTGTCTTGGTCGGGCGGGTGCATGCTGATTTGATGGTACCCGGAATAGGCGTCGAGGAAGCTTAGCATCTCGTGCCCGGCCATAGCGTTGACCAACTAGTCGATCCGTGGCATAGGGAAGTTGTCTTTGGGCGTCGCCTTGTTGAGGTCGGTGTAGTCTACGCACATCCGCCATTTCCCGTTGTTCTTAGGTACTAAGACTACGTTGGCCACCCAGTCTAGATACTGAGTAGGCCGGAGTAGCCCTGATCGCAGCTTTTCTCCTACTTGCTCCCTGATGATGGCCTGTCGCTTGGGGTTGCAACGCCTTCGGCATTGCTGTACCGGGCGGTAGGTGGGGTCCAACCTTAGTTGGTGCGTGATGACCTGCGGAGGGATTCCGGGGAGTTCATCCTCGGACCACGCGAAGACAACTTGGTTGGCCGCAAGGAAGCTCACGTATTCTAGCTTCTTGTGCTCGGTCAGAGTAGCGCCGATCTTCAGCGCTCTGCTTGGGTCGTCCCCAACTTGGATGAGGTACAAGTCCTCAGCTGGCGCACTCGTGCTCGGACCTGGATCTTTGGTCCTCGCCCTCTTCTCCGGTGGCACTTCTTCGGGATGTCGATTGCAAGTGGAGATAAGGTAGCACCTTCTGGACTCCCGTTGATCGCCTCGGACTTCCCCTACCCCACGGGGGGTGGGAAACTTAAGCTTCTGGTGGTAGGAAGAAGGGACTCCTCGAAGCGTGCCGAGGATCCCTCGGCCGATGATAGCATTGTACCCCGTCATTGCACGAACCACAGTGAAGTCAGCGAGGAATGTTAGCTCTTTTGGTGCCGTCCCGAACGTGATCAGGAGCGAGATACGTCCTTCTGGGCGAATAGTCGTGCCGGAGAACCCATACAGCGGCGTGTGCAATGGTGCGAGTCATGACACATCCACACCCATCAGTATAAGACAGTCGTACGCAATAACGTCAGGTCCGCTTCCATTATCTACCAGAATGCGACGTACAGTACATTGGTTGATGGTGGCAGAAACCACCAGAGCATCAGAATAGGGCATCGTGACACCTTCCAGGTCATCCTCGGAGGAAATTATGGGGTCTCCTAGATGACCCGAGGGGGAGAGCCCCTGTGGGGTGCCGTCACCGTGGTCCGTCGTGCTGATGGCTGTTGCGTACCGTCGTCTTCTACTCGCGCTATCACCGCCCGTGGCGGGCCCTCCAGAGATCATCGTGATCTCTTTCCCGTTGGGCCGGTTGTCGATCGGGGGAGGTGTCTTCTGTCGTCTCTCGGCGGCTTTGGCAAGGAATTTGTTGAGGAGTCCTCGGCGGACGAGCTCTTCGATGGCATCATTCAGGTTGATGCAGTCGACGGTGTCGTGACCATGGTCTCGATGGTAGTGACAATATTTCTTCTTATTCCTCGAGCTCGGGTCTGACTTAATCCGTGGGGGCCATTTAAGGAACGGCTCCTCGCGGATCTCCATCAAGATCTGGTCGGGTGGGGCCGTTAGGGGCATATAGTGACGGTAGTCACCCCTTTTCTTCTCAGAGCGATCGTGGTGGTCCCCGTCGCGTCGCTCCCGTTTACTCCGACCCTCTCGTGGTGGGTCGGCAGCTCTCTTTCGATCGGGCTGGTCAGTCCCGGCCGCACGGCGCAGGGCCACGGTGTTCTCCTTGCAATGTGCGTGCTTCTAGGCTAGCGCGAGTAGGTCTGGAAGGGTCATCGGGGCTTCGACTCCGAGTGCGCGCCGGAGGATGTGGTCTCGCGTCCCCTGGGTGAGTGTTGTGGTGGCGATGCCGACGTCGAGGTGGGGGATGCGAAGTACCTCCGCGCGGAAGCTGGAGACGAAGTCCCACAGCGTTTCTTCTTTCCCTTGCCTGAGGGCGAGCAAGGTTACAGTAGACTTGGCTACCTTTTGAGCTGTTGGAAGGAGGAGATCGTCCCGGCCGACAGGGACTCGAACCATGCTCGGGCATTTTCCTGGAGAGTTGTGACGAACGCCAAGCATTTCACGGTGTCCGAGGCCCGGTGAAACACCATGTGGGACTCGAAGCCGTGCAAGTGGTCGGCCGGGTCGGTGGTGCCGTCGTAGAAGGCCAATGATGGTAGTTGGAGCTTTGGCGGGATTGGGGCTTCCATGATCTCCCTGGAGAAGGGCGCATGGAAGTCCAGGTCATCGTCGATAAAGGCGCGATTCTTGGCGGCCAGGAGGACGTCATCTAGGTACCGGACCTTGTCCTCTATCTTGTCGAACAATTGGAGCCGGCGGTCCATTTCTGGATTGGAATGAAGCAGGATGCGTACCTTGGGTGCCGGCACGCTGCGTGACCATCGGGTCCTTGCGACGGAGGCATGGGATGCCTCCCGTACTTGCCGGAAGTTCTCTCCGGTCTGGTCCCTTTCACCCTCCCGTCGTTCGGGTGGGGCGAGTTGGGGCCTAATCCTCTGGTCCCGAAGCTCTTGGCAGAAATATGTCAAGGCCCGGATCTCCTAGCGGAGCTCATCTAGGTCGCCTGGGGTGACCTCTTGTCAGGGGTGAGCGGAAGAAGCTTCCTGTGATCCCCGTCGAGAGTTGGGTCGCTGGTGGGAGCCCCGCCCCCGGTTGCTGGCGTTGCGGAGGATTCCACGGGGTGACATTGCCTTTCGCTCTGCTTCCCACAGATGGCGCCAAGAAGTGTAGCGGCAGAAAAATGGTTCCTAGGCCACGTACCACCTTCTCTATTTACTTGTTGGGGAAGTCGTCTCGCGTCCGTAGAGGCCTGCAAACATCAAGAAACCAAGGAGGCGTCAGAAGGAGTCCCGAGTATTACCCAGGGGACAACCCTCTGATGCTTAAGTCAGCAAGAGATTAATGAGCAATAAAGAAGAGCAAAGTGAGGGAGAAGTAGAAGCTGAAGTAGACGATCTCAGAGGTGTGTAGATCCTCTACACGCGTGCTCGCCGCTCCCAGTGGGTGCTCGGAGAGTGCTCGCTGTAGATTATGATTAAAATCCACTTAAGGAAAAATTAAGAATATGAATAAATAAGCATGAAATAGCACGAGATGCTAAGGAAAATTTGTGATCGCCAGAGACGCGAACGCCTCAAAAGTATAAGAATAATAAATAGGGAGGGATCGCGATATAAATACCTTAAAAGCGCGGGTGATTGTAAATGCTCCTTTCTCTTCTAATCGGCCGGCCGATGAAGAGAGTTCTTCAATGAATTACCCTTGCAAACAAAAACAAACACCAACAAAGATATGGATTAGAAACATGGTGAGTGTAGCATCAAATCCATATATATAGATGAGCATGAAAACATGTGCAAGAACACACCTTAAGGGTGGTTGCCCTTAAACCCCTATGCAAAGAGGGTGTGGAAAAATATGATGAATGCAAAATAAAACAAGGGGAAAGAGTGCAATAGTTGCACTAAGGGGAGATCTCAATGATGGAGAGAAAAAAATTCATATAATAATGATGAATGCATGCATGAATTATGAACTAATAAAAATAAGAAATAAGGGGGAGATGAAATGAAAAATCTTTGTGGCTCCTTTGGCTTTGGTGCTCGATGGGGAGAAGCCTTCAAGAGATGGGATTTGAACGTTGGAAGAAGCCTCCTTTAGCCAATGCAACCTTCGGTTCCTGTGAAAGAAGAGAAGACAGAAGAAAAAAGACAGAAGACAAAAGACAGAAGAAGAAGAAAGAAAAAAAAAAGAAACAGAAAGACAGAGAGCGGAGAAGAAGAAAAGAAGAAGAAGTAGAAGAAGACAGAAGAAGGAGAAGAAGAACCGGAGGAAAAAGAAGACAGAAGAAGACGAAAGAAAAAGAAACAAAAACAGGAGAACAGGAGAACAGAAGAACCGGCCCAACCTCCGAACCAACCCCAATAACAGAACAAAAAGGTTCTATTAATAGGATCAAATGAGATAAGAACAGGCAAGAGTCCATCTGGGGAAAGATGAGAACGGGCAATGAACAAATAAAGCAGGACTCTTGAGGGGGAAAGCTGCGATCGGGCAGGAAACGAAGGTGAAACACGACCTGGGTAGGGGCGTCAATTCAAGAATTGACGACCTGCACAAAGGGCGTTTCTTAAAAACACGCCCTGCACAAGGGCGTTTCTAAAAAATCAATTTTTAGAAATAAAAACTCCAATAATAAAACACGCCTCAACCAAAGCCACGTTTAAAAACACGCCCCTGGGAAGGGCGTTAATTTCAAGTTTTTAAAGTGAGGGAAGTCGGTCAAACATGAAGAATTGACGCCCTCAGGCGTGGGCGTCCTTTCTCCAAGAAACGCCCTAGATCAGGTCGTGAATTTCAAAATATTCAGATAAATGCCCAGAAAATCCAGAAAAATAGGAAAAATGAGGAAATGAGGGAAAAATAGGAGAAATTCAAGAAAAGTGGGAAAAACCACTCAAACAAGCTAATTTGAGGGTCAAATGGGACATTGCACGGTAATATGAAATATACTCAAAATAATGTCAATTTTAGCGTGTCTACAGTTGCCCCGCCTTGGCGTCTGCTTTGCAAGGGAGCGTAGCAAACTGAAAAGTAGATGCCAAGGTGTGATGAGACACGCAATCAACATCACTTGATGAGAATCAAATCAAAAGCACGAGATGAAGCAAATCTCGGGAAATTCAATGAAATCAACAATGTTTGGATAAAAGGGGAGTTGTGCACGCGGTGCACGAAGGAGATAAAATAAATGATCAACTTCCAGCGCGGTGGAAGTACCCCAGGTCACAAACCTGTAAGTTTCACCATTGGGGAGCGGTTACCAGCCAGTGGACGTGCTGCAGCCAAGGTGGATCAAAGGAAAGGATTGAAATAAGATGATAAAAATCCAAATAAGGAGCTTTCGAGAAAATCACCCAAAACAGCAACAAAACGAACTGAAGATTCAATCCGGCATGGAATATCTCATATCTGGAAAGATTAAGATCAACTTCAACCCTCAAAGTCAGCTCATCGGAATGATTTTTCAACAATTGTTTCAAATTCCTACATGAATACATGCTGGGTTTAAAAGGAAAAATTAAATCAAATGAAAATATAAGATAATCAAGGATAATATTGCTAAGCTGCCAAGACTGGGTCAAGAAACTGATTTCACGAGCTGATACTAAGCCGAAGCCCGTTTATCCACGCACCAACTCATAAAAAGGAACCATCGTCCCCAATCTCAGACGGCTCAACGGCCTATCCGTATGACTAAGATGCCTCTGGAATCGTCATCGTTTTTGATGAAGGGGAACTCAAATTCCAGATTTACCAAAGCCACAAGGTCCTTGATATAATCTAGTAGCATATGTAACATATAGTAAAATGCATACAGGAGATGGTGGTGCAATGAGCATGGGAACTGAGAACTGAGCTGTAAGCACCGTGGGGCTTGGATGATGATGCCCAGTCGGTGGGACCAAGAGCTTCTTATCCTGCGCTCAAAAATTCATCAGCCAAGATATAAAAGATAACAAGCAATGAATAAGGCATTTAAGCGTAGCAAGCATAGCATGAATCAAAGCATCAATAGCATGTCACAACATAGTAACCATTATGAGTTGAATCATGATATTGCAAAGCATCATTGTTTGTTATTTTGTCATGAGGATGCCAACTTGGCTAATCAAGATTTGGAGTTGAATGATCAAGATCTGATAATGCCCATCGGCAGGATTGATCAAGAGAAATTAGTAGGAGTTGATTGAAAGATCTGGAGATGAATAATCAGAATGATAATCAGGAGATATAACCAAAATGATATAAGGAGGTGATAACCAAAAATGCCCGGGGTGGCATGTCATGAGAATATCGGGAGAATCAATAGATTGATAGCAATGAGTGGAGATAAGACTCATCCCGTGCTCTTGGTCCTTGCAAAGCTGTTCCTGCAAAACACCATCAAAAAATACAATGCAATTTTTATGGAGTTTTTTTTGAAATATGCAAATTTTTATGTGGTTTTTGAAAATATACTCAAATTTTTATGAATTTTGGAAAAATATGCAAATTTTTATGGGTTTTGAAAAATATTTCAATTTTTATGAATTTTGGGAAAGATATTCAAATTTTTATAGATTTTGGACAAGAAATATTCAATTTTGTTTGATTTTGGTTAGACATTGCTAAAGCAGCATCAAAGGGTGTCTTAAACCACTGGCTAGGGGTCCTCGTTCATTCCCCTTTTGCTAAAAACTGCCCAAAGCTGGGCGTGCATTGAAGGGTGGCGCCCTATAACCGACTGCCCTTGATCAACGGTACCCCTACCAAGGCCATACCTGAGAAATGTTCGGTCTTGGAGGGAGAAGAGAAGAATAATTGGAGATAAGCTTTATGCAGGATGGGAGATGTCGGGACTTGAATTCTTTCCAAGGTGTTCCCCCTCAAAGAGGTAGTCTGTTGCGCCGGGACTTTATGCCTTTGATTTTTAGACCCTTGACATGCATACGATCAGGATTTTCCCTGCGGGGACTTTGCCACTCTTGTCATGCCATAATTCACAATCTTACTTTTATCGAAATTCTGACTTGATTTTCATAATAGCCCTTTTGGCGAGATGTATATCATGAAATTCATATTTAGTTTGGGTCAAGACTGCCCCTATTTGAGACTCCTCTCGTATTGGGGATTACCAAAGTTGGTCATCTCATCCGTCAACCTCTTGCCCCTGCACGTGGCCGAGTAAAGAAGAGAAAAGACTTTCAGATATACTCATGGCATGGCCAAGGTAGCAACGGTGTTTAACCAAAGGAGCCGGCTAAGGACGCCGTGAAGTGTGTGAGGTGCCCAGCTGAGGGTTGATCTTAACAAGCAGGGAGAGAATGTTGAATTTCCAGCGCGGGGTTCTTATTAACCAAGGTGCTGCATAAGCAAGCCTAAAGACTCTTTTTAACAATGATTTAATTTAACAAAAGCCTAAGATAAAGATCTAAAACACCACTCTTAATCTTGTTAGGAAGCACTTCATTTTGAAAATCATGCGTGAAGTAATGAGGTAATGATATCATATAAATGCATACTTACGTCAATATATTACCTTGCAACCTTTGTTAAAGCAGCTGCCGCGAGAGGTTGATCATCGTGGGATAGTCCTCTTAGGCAGATAAAGGATTGGAAGCAAATGATTGAAAGTGGCTTAACAAGAAGGAGTGGTGCCAAGACCAGACTCAGACGAATAAGGAAAAAAAGGAAAAGAGGCGAGGGCTAGAACTCCCTCACTAAGGCGCGGAGACCCTGATCACATGGAACAGTCTACAGAAGGAGAGGAGAATTAGAAGGAGGAATGATGACTAAAGCCTCGAAAGCAATGGGAGAATGGGCAGATGCCCAAGGCAGTGGATGTGGAAGAAGTTGGGTCGGACCCAGAATCAGGAGGAATTAGAAGAAGAAATTGGTAGATAGAAAGAGGTGGATCCGGAGGGTCCGGAGGCAGAGGAGAATCATGAGAGGAAAAATCCGAAGGCTCCGGAGGGATGACAAAAGAAGGGACGCGATGCCCTGAGATGAAATAGGGAAAAAGATGATGGAAAAGGAAGAAAAAAATGAAGGATGTGATGTTCAGGAAGATTAGAAAGATGAATCGGAAGAAAGATGGAGGGTCCGGAGGTTCCGGAGGAAGCAAATGCCGAGGGACGCGATGCCCAGGGAGGAGAGAAAAATCCGGAGGTTCCGGAGGAATGAAATCAGGAATGAGAAGGTGGAAAGGGGCGTCGTGCCCGAGGGAAAAGTCCGGAGGTTCCGGAGGAAGCAAATAAAAAAGGTGGAGAGGGGCGTCGTGCCCAAAGGGAAAGTCCGGAGGTTCCGGAGGAAGCAAATAAAAAAGGTGGAGAGGGGCGTCGTGCCCAAAGGGAAAGTCCGGAGGTTCCGGAGGAGGAAAATGAAAAAGGTGGAAAGGGGTGTCGTGCCCGAGGGGAAAGTCCGGAGGTTCCGGAGGAAGCAAATCAGGAAGGAGAAGATGGAAAGGGGCGTCGTGCCTGAGGGAAAAGTCCGGAGGTTCCGGAGGAAGAAAATGCCGAGGGACGCGATGCCCTGGGAAGAAGGGATAGAAATCTGGGAGATGAAAAGGTTGGAAAGGGGCGCGATGCCCGAGTAATGAAGATGAATATGAATAAGATGGGAAATGCGGAGGATCCGGCGGTGCCGGAAGGCTGGGAAGATACGGGTTTGGAGACCCGGGAAGCAGGAGGTGCAAATGCATATGAATGCAATAGAATGGACGTGATGAATGCAGTGAATGCATGAACGCAATGAAATGCAAAGAAGATGAGGAATGTGAAGGGTGAGAGGGTGAGATCCTCCTCTTTCCCCTGGGAGTGGCCCATGAAGAAAACGTGATAGACAAGAATATGGATGGAGTGGGATAGAGGGTGGATAAAGGAGTGGAAGACCCCTTAGCGCCAAAATAACCGCCCCTCCATGGCAGCGACAGTGTATAGCCAATTGGCCCAATGGAAGAAGCTTCAGTAATAAATAACAACCCCCTTGGAAGGCAAAGAACAACAATGTGAGAGGATTGGAAAGTTGGAACATGAAGCATTGTGCTACCCATTAACTGTGGCGTATATGGAGTGTTGAACAAAATGGGCATTCGCCCCTTGCATGGAAGAATGGATTCAGGATTTGGAAATTGGAACAAGGGGTGCCATGCCCGGCCCTTGGGTGACATCAACACCTGGCATTCTCTTCTGAACAATGACGGTGACTTGGCCTCCGCGACCATGCTTGGCACAATAATCCAGATTGGCATCCGGTAAATGAATTCTTGAATCTTGAATCGCATAGTCGTGGCCAAATCTGTCTTGCCCGGCTCTTGATCATCCTTGGCGCAAGTACTTATAGCAGCGTTCCCCTTCCGAGTAATAAGGGGAGGTGAGGCGGAGGAGGAAGGCTCTGTGGATGGTGGAGGTATAATGGAAAGTGTAATGGGAGGTGTTGTAGAAAGGATGAGTGGAAGTGGAGGTTCAAACACGCCGAGCTTCTCCCTTTGCTCGAAAGCAGTCGGGGTTGGCTTGAGTGCAAAAAGTGGTGGATCCTGCTCAGGACTAACCCTAGGTGAAGGGTTAAGTGGTGGAGTAGGCAATGTGGGTTTTGGGGTTAAAGGGATAAGGGAAGGTTGAGGTGGTGGTAATGGGAGGTTAATTGGGGAAGATTCGAAGGTGGGCTCAGTGGAGGCTGGTGATATGGAGGTTAATGGCATAGCTGGTGGAGGTGTAATTGATGGGGGTTTAATTGGTGAAGGTATAATTGTGGGAGGTGTAATTGGTGGGGGTTTGTTGCGGAGAAAATGCCGAACGGGGCGAGCGGCATTGGGAGTGGGAGGAGACTCAAGATGTGTCGGCGTGGGTGATTGAAATATCGACCCATCGTCGTAACACCAAGAGGTCTCAAAAACAGGGGTAGGGTTAGGGACGGTGGCTTCATCCTGAGCAGGAGGTTCATCGAATGATAATGGGGGAAGTGGAAAGCGAAGGAAACTCGGAAGGGGTGCCTGCAGAGCTTCATCATCGTATACCGGCTCAAGTGCTTCAATTGCCGGTTCTTGCTTGCTTGAAACGCCAATGTCGCAGTCATCCATCCTATCCTTCCACTCTCTCTCCATCTTTGTAATGTCATTTAGGAAGGCATGGAGAGGGTTGACCGGAGTGAGAGGAGCCGTGACCTTCTTTAATTGTTCCTCTATTAAAGTGATTTTGTCAAGAAGAGTTTGCTGGAAGGGGGTGACTTGAGCAACTGAGGGTTGGCAGGGCCTTGAAGGAGGGGTTGTATAAAAAGGCCGTGGAGGGGAATCAACCGGCTGACCCGTAGAAGAACCCGGATGGACCGGATTACAAGGAGTATAAGGGCCTCGGGGCCGCGATGGAGGAGGAATAGAAGGAGGCGGGTGATGGGCCACCCGAGGAGGAGTGTGAATAGAAGGAGATGGGTAATGGGCTACCCGATTAGGATTGTGAATAGACAAGGGAGGTGGGTGATGGGCCACCCGTGTAGGATTGGAAGGAGGATGAGATGAATGAGATGCACCCTCAACGGCGGCCTTAAGGGCTTGGATATGTTGAGGGGTGAGATGATCTAATGCGTGCAAGATTCGGGAGACCTTCTCATCGTTGGGAGGGGACGGCCCTGAGGGAATAGTGGCCCGAAATTGAGTAGGGGGACCATGAGAATGGACATTGCCCATGGGCTGGGCATGACCATAAGAATGAGGACGTGGTCCCTTGAGAGTATGGTGAGAATTTTGACGAACATGTTGAAATTGAGGGGAATAAGACGTGCATGGTTGTGCATCCTCATGAATTAACTTAAACATGTTGATTTTCTTATCATGGTAAGCCATTATACAATCAATCAAATGTGCAATCAAAATAGTTTACCAAGATAGCAAACAAATTAGAATGATTCCCTTTGATTTCTTTGTGTATGATCCTTGGTGAATTAATGTTTTTCAACAAAGTTGGAGCGATTCACACAAGGGAGGATCCTAGTTTCAATATGATTTCACTTCAATGCCAACTAGGAACACTCTCTCACCACATATAGGCCAACTAACCCCGGGACTTCAAAAGGGTACAACTTGCTCGGCGTCCGTGAGGGAATCCACGGGTGCGGGGGCTTACGGAGGCTTGGTTTAGGAATTTCCAATCCAAAGAGACGGAATGCTCAATGGAGGGTCGTTCCTTCACCAAGAGGGTGTGTGGCTCCTAAAGATGTGAGGAGAGGAGGTCTCCCAAGCCAAATGCAAAGATGAATGAATGCAACAGATATAGGCAAATCACAATGATAAACAAGAGCAATCAATATGATAATCAATGGAGCATGGCTCTGAAAAACACAGGAAGAAGACGACCGGGGGAAGGTCGCTACCAACAAAAGAGACGCCCTGGGGCAGGGCGTGAATCACTATGGAGGGCCCACAGGCAGCGTAAAACGCGCCCTGATTCAAGGCGCTACAAATAGGAGAAACGCCTCTGGTGAGGGCGTCAACTCGCAAAGGGGTGCACGGCCAAATCAAGAAACGCCCAGGGGTGAGGCGCTATGCAATAAAAAGATGCCCTGGGGAAGGGCGTTAATTCACAGACAGCGCAATAAAGCAGGGGAAAATGATAAAGACGCCCGGGGGGAAGGCGTTAATCAAAGACAAGACGCCCTGCGTGAAGGCGTTACAAATAAAAGACGCCCCTGACAGGGGCGTGAATTCTTTCAAACTTCCACGGCCAGCAAAAATGAAAACACTCACAGTCACATAAATAAGGCAATCAACAGGATATCATGCTCATTAAAATTTTATTTTTGGGTAAATGGAATTTCAAAATCTCTATCAAGCTATCCAATCACAAGTGGGGAAGTGCAAAGCACAATGGAGGGTGCCCGTGGGGCACAAAGGAGGGGTACCGTGGGTACCAAAAGGAAAGGGCACACGTGGGTGCCAAGGGGAAAGGGGTAATCAATGAAAACACAAAGGGTCCCACCGTGATCGCCAATTTGTAGATTATGATTAAAATCCACTTAAGGAAAAATTAAGAATATGAATAAATAAGCATGAAATAGCACGAGGTGCTAAGGGGAATTTGTGATTGCCAGAGACGCGAACGCCTCAAAAGTATAAGAATAATAAATAGGGAGGGATCGCGATATAAATACCTTAAAAGCGCGGGTGATTGTAAATGCTCCTTTCTCTTCTAATCGGCCGGCCGATGAAGAGAGTTCTTCAATTAATTACCCTTGCAAATAAAAACAAACACCAACAAAGATATGGATTAGAAACATGGTGAGTGTAGCATCAAATCCATATATATAGATGAGCATGAAAACATGTGCAAGAACACACCTTAAGGGTGGTTGCCCTTAAACCCCTATGCAAAGAGGGTGTGGAAAAATATGATGAATGCAAAATAAAACAAGGGGAAAGAGTGCAATAGTTGCACTAAGGGGAGATCTCAATGATCGAGAGAAAAAAATTCATATAATAATGATGCATGCATGCATGAATTATGAACTAATAAAAATAAGAAATAAGGGGGAGATGAAATGAAAAATCTTTGTGGCTCCTTTGGCTTTGGTGCTCGATGGGGAGAAGCCTTCAAGAGATGGGATTTGAACGTTGGAAGAAGCCTCCTTTAGCCAATGCAACCTTCGGTTCCTGTGAAAGAAGAGAAGACAGAAGACAAAAGACAGAAGACAAAAGACAGAAGAAGAAGAAAGAAAAAAAAAGAAACAGAAAGACAGAGAACGGAGAAGAAGAAAAGAAGAAGAAGTAGAAGAAGACAGAAGAAGGAGAAGAAGAACCGGAGGAAAAAGAAGACAGAAAAAGACGAAAGAAAAAGAAACAAAAACAGGAGAACAGAAGAACCGACCCAACCTCCGAACCAACCCCAATAACAGAACAAAAAGGTTCTATTAATAGGATCAAATGAGATAAGAACAGGCAAGAGTCCATCTGGGGAAAGATGAGAACGGGCAATGAACAAATAAAGCAGGACTCTTGAGGGGGAAAGCTGCGATCGGGCAGAAAACGAAGGTGAAACACGACCTGGGTAGGGGCGTCAATTCAAGAATTGACGACCTGCACAAAGGGCATTTCTTAAAAACACGCCCTGCACAAGGGCGTTTCGAAAAAACCAATTTTTAGAAATAAAAACTCCAATAATAAAACACGCCTCAACCAAAGCCACGTTTAAAAAACACGCCCCTGGGAAGGGCGTTAATTTCAAGTTTTTAAAGTGAGGGAAGTCGGTCAAACATGAAGAATTGACGTCCTCAGGCGTGGGCGTCCTTTCTCCAAGAAACGCCCTAGATCAGGTCGTGAATTTTAAAATATTCAGATAAATGCCCAGAAAATCTAGAAAAATAGGAAAAAGGAGGAAATGAGGGAAAAATAGGAGAAATTCAAGAAAAGTGGGAAAAACCACTCAAACAAGCTAATTTGAGGGTCAAATGGGGCATTGCACGGTAATATGAAATATACTCAAAATAATGTCAATTTTAGCGTGTCTACACTCGCTAGGTGGTAAGGCCGTGTAGGGAGGATTCTCTCTGGTCATGGCGGATAGTCTCTCTGTAGTCGTGGTGCCTCTGATTTACTCTATTCTCAGTGGGAAGCTCTTTGGTGAAAGTATCCACCGTGTCTCTTCTCTTCCGTGGTAGTAAGGGGTTTAGTAGAAGAATCTACCGTGCTCTTCTCTCTTGTCGATGTCCCTTTTATATGGGTTGTCTTGGAGCGAGGGGCCTCGTCCCTTGAGAGGGAAGGGCCTCCTTAGTAGAGTAACGTTCCTCCGCTATGTTGGCGGGAGTTTTTCGTTGGGGGTGATAGCCCCGGCGCCGGCCGGTCCCTGGGTGAGTCTTACGGCACTCATGGCGCGTGCTCGCCCGTTACGGGGTCAAGGCCGACGTCGTTGGGACAACGGTCGATCGTCGGAGTGTCCTCCGACGAGAACTTCGCTTGGGCCGTAGCCGTCGTGCGTCGTGGAATCCGATACTTTGTTGGGCCGGGCTCCCCCTTATTGGGTTGAGCGTATGAGCTAGTCTCCTGAGCGGGCTTAGCACACTCGAACCTTAGCGGGCCGTCCGTCGTTGGGCCGTATCTGGGCCGGACCGGATTCACCCTCCTCACCTCTAATATCTTCTGAATTATTTCTCTCTCTTCACGTATCTATGTCTTTATCTTCCCCCTCCCCTCTCTCTCTTTAAAACAATGTGTTGGTCAGAATATCTCTTTTCTATAGGAGTATTTTCATCCAAAGATTTAATTTCATAGATTGATACGGGATATTATTTGAATGTCCTAATGAGGTTAACTGTAGGGATATTTTTGACACTATATTGATATAAGAATTTAACGAAAAGTAAAATGAAAATAAGAGGAGTAATGTCACAAATAAATCTATATTTAAGGAAGATATTTTTAAAAAAAAGCACAACAAAGTTGATAACATATCATGGAACGGAACCTAGCCTAGTTGTTGCGTAGTTTATACAAATTAAGCAGATGACCCGGTGATTGCATTGTGCATTTTAAAAAGCAGTATATTGTATGTTTGCGCTATTCGCGTGGGTACGACCAAGCCAATATTTTACATGACTAACCAGGTAGGTCATGTAGTTAATCCCGTTTCAAGTCCTTGTGCCTCACATGACTAACGAGATAATATATCTTACATTGGTTATATATATATATATATATATATATATATATATATATATATATATATATAGAGAGAGAGAGAGAGAGAGAGAGAGAGAGAGAGAGAGACCATGTTTTCGCGTGGGGCTCCACCTTCCCTGTTCCGCCAAGTTCGCGGTTCCTTTTTCCTTTTTAAAAAACAATGCCCATACCGTCTTTGGTCACATGCCCTCTTTTTCCTGGGATAATCCCGATTTGAACATCTTTGGTCAAATGCCATCTATTACGAAATACTTTTAAGAATCATAAAATCTTGATCATTTTTTCGTAAAAGATAGCATGCATGCATAGAGATGGATACATTGATAGATAATGATGGTCCTCCTCTTCCGATGTTCTACGAGAGACATATAATTTTAACTTCTTTTTAGTACAGAAATTTTAGAATCTAACATATTTCAATATCACAGTCATTTCGATAATCATTAAATATCTTATTTATTTTTTTAAAATATAACTGAAGTATTTTTTAATCTAAAAAAAAATAATCATTCATAATATCTTAAGGATATTGTAAAAGCCATCTTTTCATAATATACCTACACTTTTCTCTCTTATATAGGAAAAGTCTAAATACATGATTCAAATATTATGAATGTTTATATTATGAAGATCTCCCGTATAAGTTAAGAGCACCGGCCAACACAGGCTAGCACTCCAACGCCTTCACACGGCTACAGCGACAAGGTCTCCCGTATATATATATCTTCTACTTCTATATAGGTTTCAGACACGTAATATTTTCATATACACATGACGGACAAGGTCTTAAAATAACAATATATACTTCAGGACTAACGTCACCGTCGTGACAGCGGTAAATCGACAACTTAATAATATTGAGGGAGGAGGAAGACTTAATAATAATTCAAAGAGAGGGAGAGAGAGGGAGAGATCAGTGACAAATATGAAAAAGAGTGATCAAAACGACATTTATTGGACCACGCAGATGCATTCCGGCCCGTTTACAATTCCCATGTGTGCAGCACCACCAACAGTCATTACTTACGCTTATCCAACCTAGGTAGCTACCTAGCTAAGGATCGAGGACACATGGGCAAGATTTAATTAATCCTCGCTCTCTCCCGTAATTAACCTTAGCCATTATCTATCTATTGGAATCAGCTGCATGCATGCCCTTAATTTTATTAATTAATCGTTGGTCTTTTGGTTCGCCTCAAATTAATTTAAAGCCACTCATGAGACTAACAAGCTAACTAGTTGATTCACCTAGCTTATAATAGCTATTATTATTATTATTATTATTATTATTATTATTATTATTATTATTATTATTATTATTATTATTACTATTATTATTATTATTATTATTATTATTATTATTATTATTATTACAGAAAGGGTATGTGCATGGTCCTGATCGACTTCTGCGTGTGTTTTAAAATGACGTGCATTAACCCCAACATATATATATATCGACCACACTAAAAATGTAGTTATAAGCAATAGATAGACATTAATTAATTTGATTAATTATATATCTGTGACGTCATTAGGGCGCCAAAAGTGCTGTTCCCGATATGTATTACACAAAATGTGTATATATGACTAATTAATTCGCAGTATATAAGGTTCTGATATTAATTCACGTTAAATCATGATTAGTATTAATGTTGGGGTTAATTTACATATGGAATTAACACGCATGCTAGCTAAAACCATTAGACGTTTTTCTTTGATGGGAAAATTAATTGCTTTAATTGTGTGTGGGATTCACGGATGACGTACACCGCCAGCCTCTTCCGCGGAGCAAGTCGGGTACGTACATTCCTCGATCGAGGGAATCAAAGGGATTAAACAACATGCAATAGGGCCAAACTCCAGCGAGGATGGAAGCTCTTTAAGCAGATCCCACGCAAAGTCAATATACCATATATATTATAGAACACATTCATTGGTCGACACTGGAACCTCTACGGAGTTGTATGCAACCCCCACCCCATCGTTGACCAACCCTGCGTCTTGAAACACACACACACACACACACACACACACACACACACACACACACACATATATATATATATATATATATATATATATATATATATAGCATCCCGAAAAAAGCGTTAAGAGTGCTCATCTCTCTCCAATATTACTAGCTAGCACATGTATCGTTTTCTTTTGTTCTAAAATTTCTAATTTAAGAGAACCAACAACAGAGTTTATATACCCACAAGAGTGAGCGCGCGGTTTGTTCTTTGGAAGGGGGACACAGTGGGTTTTTTTTTGTGACAAAAAATTTACGACTAATAAATTCGAAATTTTCATCCTTCAAGTTCACGAGCCAAGATCCTTTTACCATTTAACCCCACTCGGGGTTCTCGGGGACACACTAGATTCAGAAAGGGGAAATACCAACATACGGGTTGTTGCCTCTTGGATCCGGGTCCCTATATATTAGTGTGATAAATAATTCACAAGGTGAAGCCATCGGTTGTGTTATTTTCCCATGCACTTCCAAGGTTGTAGTTGGATCTGCTATAAATAGGGATAAGTAGGATTGGATGTCGCAGGCTTGAATATCTCTCTCTCTCTCTCTCTCTCTCTCTCTCTTCACACACACACACACACACACACACACACGGACGGATGGCGGCCAACGGCGAGCAGCAGACGACCCACCCGCCGGTGCACGGGAAGATGGTCACCATCCTCAGCATAGACGGCGGCGGCGTGAGAGGCATAATTCCAGGGGTCCTCCTCGCCTGCCTCGAGAAGAAGCTTCAGGTGTGCCCAGTCTCAGTTCATATAATTAACGACTGAAACAGCGGCCAGTCAGCCTGCATTACTTTCTACACGCAAATTGGATCTTTCATTTGGTCTTTGAAGGCCGATATATGATCTGGTCTCTGATATATCTTCTTTAATTTGGTTATTCTTTCCTCTTTTTTTCTTCTTCTTCTTCTTCCTCCTTTTCACTCTCGTTGCTTTACGTACATGTACAGGAGATCGATGGGGTGGACGCGAGGATCGCCGACTACTTCGATGTCATCGCCGGCACGAGCACCGGCGGCCTGGTGACCACCATGCTCACTGCACCCGACGAGAACAACCGGCCCATGTACGCGGCCAAGGACATCTTCGACTTCTACTTCGAGCACTCCCCCAAGATATTCCCATGGAAGAGGTGCATGCTTATTAATTTGCGGGGAGATGAGGTTATTATATATATATATATATATATATATATATATATATGGGGCTTCGTTCTAAATTAACGGCAGCCGTTAATTTCAATTAGTTGGCCGACCATGGATGTTGATGCTACATAATAATACTTTTGGCGCTCGCAAGCTGAATGTTTCCATTTGGCAGCGGTCTCCTCGGCTCCGCGATGAGCACGTATGGGATGATGATGGGGCCAAGGTACGACGGCGTCTACCTGCGCTCCCTTCTCCGGCGGCTTCTCGGTCAAACCCGGCTGCAACAGACGTTGACCGATGTCGTCATCCCAGCGTTCGACATCAGGCTGCTGCAGCCGACCATCTTCACCACCTACGATGTATATATCGAATTCCTTGTTCCTCCTCGTTCCCTACCGACTACTAGCTGCTGCTGCGTATTGTTGTTGTTCTCTTGAAATTAGTGCGATATCCCAAAGTCTATAATTAAGGCCCTATTTGGATGCAAGGTATACACACATATAAGTTTATCATAAACTCTCTCTCTCTCTTTGTTATAACTTTTATTTAGATAGTTAAAAATAAGTTTATCATAAACTCACCTGACTTTAACATGTAAACTCAAAATCTTCTCGCAAACGTGTTTTCCATGAACCTACTCTGAGTTAACTGGTTTATGCCGGACCACACTAAATGTTAGCTATGGGATCCTAGCTAGTCGCACGGCCATGAGACGTACGCTCCGATGTTCGACAAATTCGCAGCGTGCATATGGTCAACCATGAAATCACATGGGTGCATCGTGATTAATTGGAAAATTAGGAATTCAAGGTCCAATTATATAATCGGCGATGTAGTGGTCCCAGGTTTTTGTCGAGTAGAATGATATGATTCAGTAGTCCCTCGGAGTTCATGGACCGGAGAGGATTTTGTTACCTGATAAATTAAATAACGTCAAATCCAATGATTTTTTATTTTTTTGGCTTTTCCATTTTAAAGAAACAAATGATCGAGAGAAGTTGATGTGCTTTGAGTATAAAAAGGGGGTGACAAAATGCGTAAGGTAAGATTCGAATTCGGGTGACCCAATAATCGCTCAGCTCTCCGTACCACTCTCCTAGATTCTCCGTTATCAAAAAAAATAATTTGTGCCGAAAAACATGATTTAAGATGAGTGCGTTTCAGTTTCCAAGAATATACACTTGAATTTTTATATGTGGACTCAGCCGGTTGGATCGACCCAGACTCAAGACTTAGTTGGTGACTCGGACTGACTTGTGAAAACTCAGGTCAGATCACTTATTGACTTGATTTTTAACAATTTAGGTTGACTCGTACTCGAGATCTATACCAACTTAGATCACTATCCAATAAGTATCTAACTAACTAGGAACGTAGTTGCATATAGCAACTTAGTCTTTGCCTTGATGTAGAGTGCGCCCGGGATTTCGGATGTCTAAGAAAAATACATACGGAACAAATCTTTTTACCCTGAAAAACATATATATATACACTGTACAAGTTGCATGCATGCAGCTAATTAACCCCGATTGTGAGATATGACGTAGCCTAATTAAAGAAACTTGATTATGTTGAGACGACGAAGTAATCATAACGTCTTTTGATGGCGTAAATCATTGCAGGCTGAGAGCGATCCTCTTAAGAACCCGCTTCTCTCGGATGTTTGCATCTCCACCTCGGCCGCCCCCACATACTTGCCTGCTCACTCTTTCGAAGTGAAACACGACTCCGATGAGGATGTGAAGCATTACCATCTCATCGACGGAGGAGTCGCGGCCAATAACCCGGTAAGTAGAGAGAGACAGGCCGGGTTTTTGACTCTCTCCAAGCTCGATCGGTTTCCATATTTGGATCTCTCAAGATAGAAGCTGCTCAAGTTCTGATAGATGTTTTGGCTTTTGTAATCCGTGATGTAGACGATGGCAGCGATGAGCCATGTGATGAAGGAGATACACACCCACAACGAGGACTTCTTCCACATGAGCACCATGGACTGCAAGAAGTTCCTGGTGCTCTCCTTGGGCACGGGCTCGCCCAAAGATGAAGGCAAGTTCACCGCGCAGGATGTTGCCAGGTGGGGGGCCTTCGGGTGGCTGATAGGAGGGGGAAGCACCCCGCTCATCGACTTCTGTCTGCAGGCCAGCTCTGACATGGTCGACATTCTTGCCTCTGTCTTATTCTGCACCCTTCATTGCGAGGATAACTATCTCAGGATCCAAGTATATAAATGCATCTCCCTCCCTCTCTCTCTCTCTCTCTCTCTCTCTCTCTCTCTCTCTCTCTCTCTCTCTCTCTCGTACACACACACATACATACACACGCACGTGAAGCCTTCTTTCCCCCTCTCTCTCTCTCCGTCTCTGAACAAGTTGAAAAGTAGCTGCATGTAATTCCCGGATTATGGTAGCTAGTTTACACACACCTGAATATGGGTATTCATGATCATAATGCCGTATGGATGGCTTCAACAGGAAGACAGTCTGGAAGGAGCAACATCATCCACGGACCTGTCGACGGTCGAGAACATGAATGCCCTCAGGCGAGTGGGAGAAGAACTCCTGAGGAAACCCGCCTCCAGAGTGATCTTGGAGACGGGGAGGAACATGCCGGTGGACGGGAAGACTACCAACGAGGACGAGCTCGGGCGATTCGCCAAGCTTCTCTCTCAAGAACGAAAGGGCAGAATTTCCAAAGTTCGCCGTCTCCTCTCGGCCTAGCCTGCAGGCTTATCTTCACATCACTATCTTTGTTTTCCTGTTTTCAAGTCGCTGTGCCATGGCCGATGGCACAGTACTGTGCCCAACTGAGGGGAAACAACCTTCTCACTTCTCAAAAATAAGGCACATTTGTACAATGGCACGGTGGATGACGTCTCCTGCTGTCATGTCAATGATGTTTTTCCAAGAACTTACTCTTAGGTCTTCAATCTCCACTCGGGAGAGGGTATGGCCTCCCCCAAATAATTGGCGTTCTGATGCATCAATCTGTCGTCCGGTTCTCAATATATAATCTGCCATACATGTTGCCTCCCTTTTAATATCTGGGCAAGTAGATTACATAGCAAACAAAGGATAACATAGAGTTCATATATAGGCGGCAACTGAATGTCAATGTTAGTATTTGGGCCTGAGTGCCCATTAAAGACAACCCTTTGGGTCATGGCCCAAGTCTTGCCCGGACTTGAATGACGGCGGGCCCAAACTAAGAACCCACTAGGGGTGGGATTGTGGTGCATTGATTAAAGAAATGAGTTTCATCCTTTTGATGTCCAAGTCAGACTTGAACGTCACCTTAAGGGAAGGGAACTTGTCCATGTCCATGTATAACATGGGCTTTGCTTCCAAGTAAGATTACTACCTCTCACCTCTCTATAAATAAGGGGACGGGGAGAGGGAAAGTAGAGAGAGAGGCTCCACATAGTTCCCTCCACCTCTGAGAGAGAGAGAGAGAGAGAGAGAGAGAGAGAGAAGAGAGAGAGAGAGAGAGAGAGAGAGAGAGAGAGAGAGAGAGAGAGAGAGCACTACAGTCACCCTCCTACGAGCTCTCCTTGGCCACTACCGCCAACGTCCCTGCTTGCCGCATTGCCACCACTCGCCGATGTCACTACTACTACTACCGCTCTCCCGCTCCCCACCACCGCCCGTCGCTGCCATCACTGTCGCAGTCCCTGCCTCGCCACTGCTCACCGCCGTGAGTGCTCACTGCCCCACTCGTGCAGCTACTAGCCAGCATCGCTACTGTTGCTACTCCTATTGGAACTATCACCGCTGCTCACCGTTGCGGCTGCTTCCTTGCTCGCTATTGTCTGCATCACTACTACTGCCGCGACCATTGCTCGGTTTGCATCGGCCATCGTGGTCGGACTTGCCGGAGGAAGAAGGGGCATGTGACGACGTGATATCCGAGTACCGAAAAACAACCAGTGCGACTCGAATTCCTACTCGTCACTCACGAGCCGCGACACTTGGAAGGGTTAGATTGTGATTTTGAGAGTACATAAGAATCCAAACTAATTGCCGAAATTAAATTACTGAATAAATATGGATAAATAACACAAATAAAGATTGTACAGTCTAGAGTACAAATAAGTACAATACTATAAGAAAGAAAAGGTGTACCACCCCAAGTTAAACATAAAGAATATTTTAATAATAGGGGGTATTAAAAGGCCCAATTTGTCAATTTTCAAGCCTATCTCACAAATCTTTCGACTTTATTACCGTAAGACACTAATGGGCTTGGGCTTATGAGAATATATGTGTGTAATGGGCCTCGCGGGTAGCAAGAAAAGGGGGGCCTTAAAGGGCATATGTATAATTACTAGTATAAGAAGGGCTTTGGTTTACACTAGACCATTGTCACGTTCGAAGACGTGCATGGGAGATTAGGGTTTTAAATCTAACTAGGAAAGCGGCCGATGATAAGCAAGGGAAGAGGTCGATCAAGGAAGTTTAAACCCCATTAGGATACCATGCACTCGATAGGACTCTTAGATCCTAAAACTCCTATAAATAAGACCCCTGATCGAGGCAGAAGCATCCTTTGCTGTTGTTGTTCGTGATGGTGCGTCGACGTCCCGTGCGTGAATAAGAGCATCGTCTACTTCTCCTTCTTCCTACGTGCTACTTCTTCCTCTGTGTTAACGTGCTACTGCAGTTGCTGCTTTTGCTCGAGAAGAAGCATGTAGCCTGCGTCTTCCTCTTCTTGATCATCTGCTTCCCCTTTTGTTCGTGTGCTGCTGCTGTTACAGTTACTTTCTTATTTTCCTCTGTTCGTCGTTCTCTTCCGTCAAAATTCCAAACAAGGTAGGTTATCTTAAGAGTTAAGCATAAGATGATAGGAAAAAGAGTATTGCATGGATAAAAGCCTCTAATACTATCTTTATATCCTATCTCCATGATCCATGCTTTTAGTTTTTATGTAGTTTAGTGATTCTCTATTTCATGTAAAAATAGCGACTAGAACAGTGGTCGCTGATTAATGAACGCCCGTGTAAAAAGGCGCTAATTTCTAAATTGGCATCAGTCTTATGGGTGATATTTAATTAGCGACCATCACCTAGACGCTCTTTCTTTCAACATATTAAATAAATAACGCATACTTAAAAATTAATAACTGTGGAACTTGATTGTAATATTTCTGCATGAGTACGTTTTTAGAGCCTCCATATTTTTCTCTACAGTACCATGTATTTAGTTTCCTGGAAGACCTCATAAATGTCAATATGCTACTGTTCATGCTAATCTTAGGAAATGAACAGTAACTTGTTTCTATAAACGTTCCTGGCCAATGCATATTGATTTGTAATCCAAAAAGAATTGGCGACCGTGTAAGCGGACGTAACTTATAAAATAGCGCCTCTGTAAGTAGACGCTGATTCTTGATAAATTGTTAAAAATTGAAATAACCTAGAAAATCATGAATTAACGTCCATGACATGGACGCTATTTAAAGATATGGCACCTTCTTGAAAGGACGTCAATTTATTGTAATATTACTAAAACTCAGTACATTATTGATTTGGCGACTTTATAGCAGCCGCTAATTTATGATATAGCGCCTGTCTGAATTTACGCGATTTCTTGCCCTCATATTTTTATCGGGTTTTGACCCATATCGCGGGTCTTATGGCATTGCTATCCCATGGCCGAGATGGAGTCCATGTTTCACGCTGTTTTATGTTACACCTCAATTCTTGGAGATTGAAAGACCCTCCGTCGGATATTCCTTCCGCTGGATTAGAATTTCTTTCTCTAAGGCCTTCGTAAGACTTCGCTAGTCTTGGATTCCCTCAAGGTAGCCGAGCATGTTGTACCCTCAAAACCCTAAAAATTATATTTTGTCATGTCACTATGAAGAAACATGACGCCCTAGCCATCACGGAGCGCTGTTTGTGGTGTTCTGTGAGAGTCTGTCACGGCTTGGAATTGGCGACCAGGCCAGTTGATGCCAAAACATGAAATAGCGGCTGTCACAGTGGACGCTATTACTTCGTGTCTGTATTGTTCCTAGAATTAGCGACCACTGCAGTGGACGCTGATTCTGTATATGGCGGCGGCCTGAGTGGATGCTAATTACCCATTTTCATGAATGTCTTGGATTTTATGAGAGACTTATCGCTGTGTCATCCTTACTCAATATTCTATCCTTGAACTCTCTGCTCCACAATTCTACCTTTATCTTCCTACAATGGCTTATTTCCTTTGGAATTCGATTGGCTATAAACTATAGTGGATGTTGAAATATTTATATGACTCAATGCTTGGCGTTAATGGGGCCCGGTCTGGTCCTGGGAGGAGCACCCGAAAGTACTTGTGCCCATGGGAGCTATATTGACCACGGTGTGGCATTGCACCGGAGTGCATGACTTTCTAGATTATGACATTCCACGATCTCGTGCTTGACTTGATATGACTTGACGTGACTTACATGGTTTGGAATGGGTATTTACTTACTACATTAAATAGCCAATATCTCATGACGTGACTTGGTAATTACATGCTTGATATCCTTGTTAACTTTACAAGATTTATCTTGGAACTTGCTAGTTCATCTTTACTTCTTGTTATTCCCTCTCGATATTATTTTGTGACATGCTTAGCTATACTTGCATTTCATGAAACATGTAATTTACTTAAGAAAAGCTTGTTCTTGAGATGTAATCCCTACTGAGCGTTTGCTCACTTAGTATTTTCCCCTATTTTTCATGTAATTCCGATAGCGGGACTCTTTCGGACGGGGATGTGATGGAGGCATCACCCACGATTCCCTTTGGCTCGGGTCCACTTCTTCACACTCGGGAGCTGGTTGAGTTTTGGCCTCACTCTATTAAGGCCCCTTATCCATTTTGTAGCTTTCCTTTGAGTCATTTTGATGTATTTTCATTTTATTTGAGTCATTTCCCTAGGTCTTGCATTTATTTTCCTAAGATTGTGTGTCATTAGATGATGTAATGTGCTAATTGGGCCCAATTCATTGGACTAGGCCCATGTGCACCCCTTCCACCTTCGGTTATTTGTTATTGAGTCTTTTGTCATGGACTTTTGTAGAAATGTGGGTTTCCTATATATAGGACCCCATTTCCCCCATTTGAAGTCAATGAATGAATGAATGAATGAATGAATGAATGAGTTAAACTTGCCATTTGAGTTCAAATTGGAGTGATTCCTCTAGTTTTTGGGTGAGAGACCCTAGGGGAGAGATTCCCCACCCATTCTCCTCTTAATCTCTCTATTTCACCCCTCTTTCTCTCTCCTCCAACCCCAATTTCAAATTTTCTTCTCTCTCCTCCCCTCCCAACCACCTCCACTAGCTACCCACCTCATTTAATACCCCTCCACTTCCCCAAGTTGCCATTACTCCACTCCCATAGTCCCTAGGTGACATCTTCCCCATTCCAACACCTTTCTCCACCTTCCCACCAAATCTACCCCATTCCAATACAAACTCTCCACTTCCCCACATAATCACCCAGCTTTCAAGGCCATTTCAAATTTGAAATTCACACTCCCTCCACCCACTTGTTCCCCCTCACCTTCCCCCCTCTCCCTCCAAGCCCCAAATTCGTAGCTCCTCTCTCACCCACAGAAAACACCCCCTTCTAGCTCCCATTCTATCCCTCCCTCACCTTGAAACACCCCATCCTAGACCCCCTCACAGCCCGGGCTTTCCCCACACTCATCCACCCCCATTTCCTCTCCCATATACCCCATTTCCCCCCCATCATCTTCAACCTACCGTTTCAGCTGACAACCTGCAGAAGTGTATCATCTTACAGCGGTGACCACGGCTTCCTCCCGACGAGTTTGAAGACCCAAGAGGCATTCATGGAAGCGGCTACCTGTCCTCTTCGCAACGATCGAGGTCTCATCCCCATCGGAGATCGGTGCTGCTGTGGAGGTCCGTTCTTCCCCGACCGGGCAGTTCTGCTCCGGATGAGGATCTGATCCGGACTAAAAGCTCGCCCACGACAAACCTTGGACGAACCAGCCCCGAAGCTCTTCTACAAATATCTTCCTCCTCCAGTCTTCGTTCAGGATCAAGAAACGGAACCTCATTCGGATGCCGGAGGAAGGAGTTACAAATTTTCTCCCCCGAGCTCTCCAGTCTTGTCTCCTGCAGTCTGCTCCGACCAGTGCCCACTCTTTAGGGTACACCGACTGCCCTCAACCTCTGATTGCAGCTCCGTCACCTCTGACTGAAAGCTACTTCGACCACGAAGACGTCGCCGCCAGTTTCGTGCTGATCGGAGTTCGGGAGGGTGCGTGGCATCCTCTGCAACCTGCTGCCAGAAGTCTGCAACTGCGAGTCAGAAAACCTGATGTCCTGTTCCAACCTCTGCCCCAGTCAACAACGGTCTCAGAAGAAATTTAAGAAAATCTGAAGCGTTCATGTCCCTGTTACGAAGCTTTTTCCGCCGGTCTCGCCATCGGAAAAATTCGTGAGAAGGATCTACAGCAACCACACCAACACACTGTCCCTGTTCGTAGATAACCGGCAGATTCGGCAACCTCGCTTAATCGTCGTTCTTTACCTTACTTTCCCCACCCCGCTTGGCCGGCTGAAGGCCCCTCCCTGCGGGAGGTAGTATTGTTGTATTCACATTAACCCCCACCCCAAGATCCCCCTCCTGCGAGAGGCGTAGTTTTGTACATGGTTTGAGCAGGTCAAGCTTCACCGCTGCGGCGTGTGGGGAACCACCGCCTCCCCGCTCGCCCTCGTCTCCGACCGGGACCGGTTTCTTCAAACCGGTCGAGTAAGTGCCTCATCCTAGCTCATTAGTGTTGCTCTTTCAATATTTACTTCATGCGCCGCTGAATTTGCGAGGGAGCGCCCGATCCTCAAGTCCATGACTTAAGAGTGATCGCCGTGGGATAGTGTGAACCGGTGCCCTTGTGCACTTTGTCGGCCCCAATTGAATTGGGCATCCAAACCTTGGGAGTCAAACCTTGGCCTTGCTGGCCCTCTACCAGCAAGGGCCCTTTCCCATACCTCACACTTGGCATCGCCAAGTCACTCCGGGTATAGAGTGCGACGGGAGAGCGGTGGCCCTTAAGGCCCATTCGAATGCTTAATTGTACTTGTTTGCCTAAGTCCGAGGTCGTGTCACATCAAGTGGTATCAGAGTAAGTTTTTGACTTGTCTCTATCAAGTCAAGTCATAGGGCATTCTTGCATTAGAGTCATCATCAATCCGACCCTTGCATTGATCCCCCCGATCATCATGGCCAACTACTTAGCCTACTCACCAACCTTGAATTTCATTCTAGATGGGGACATTACACTACAAGAAAAATCGCGGATAGCGACCGACCTAGCGGTCGCTATTCAGTCTTAGATCGGTCGCAAATCTGCATTGCGACCGAACAGAGACTATATAGCGACCGAATATGTCGGTCGCTATATACTAGTCGCTATATAGCGACCGACATAATTCGGTCGCAATATCAGTCGTTATCAGAGACCGATTATAATCGGTCGCCTGATCGGTCGCTAATTAAGTCGGTCTCAATTCGGTCGCTATCCGGTCTCTAATTATGTTGTATTTTTAAAAATAAAATTAACCTATCGGATTTATTCGGTCTCAATTCGGTCGCTAGTCGGTCGCCAAGTATAATTATTTAATAAAAGAAATATAACGTATAGTCGCTATTCGGTCGCAATTCAGTCTCCATGCGGTCGCTAATTTTGCATTATTTTTTTTTTAAAAATTTATTTAAACTGATAAATAAATTACCTGATAAATAACAAATTCATAACATAAATATAAAATCAACTACACAGACAACAATATCGACAAATCTCAAATTCATCACATACAAACACCTGATAAATAACAATTTCATAAAACAATAATAAATCAACTACACGGATCACAATCTCCACGAACCTCAAATTACACACAATTAAAATAAAATCACAAATTAATCATACATCCATAATAATAAAATGACAACATACACAACTAAAATAAAATCACAAATCCTCCACATATGTCTCATCCTGGTCGTCGTCTCGTCCAACATCATCCTGGTCGTCGTCTCGTCCAACATCTCGCGACGGATGATCCTGTATATCATTTAAAAAAATTATAATCAAATCATTAACAAGACTTAATAAAGAAATCAAGCATTAACAAGAGTATGCCAATAGTTTAAGCCAGCTCATTTTCATATATATAAATACACACACACAATATAAGTTCAAATTTCATCTTGTATTTTAAAAATGAAGTTTGAGCGCCGAGCTCAAACCGGGCATCCGATTTGGATTCCGTCAGTTCTGACAAGTCACTTTCATCTCCCCGGTCGTATTGGAATGATCGGCACGGCCATCCGACCGGTATTTCAAATTTTAGACCCCCGGACCCGTCCTAACAGTTCATTTGAACTAAGTGTATTTTAAAAATGAAGTTTGAGCGCCGAGCTCAAACCGGGCATCCGATTTGGATTCCGTCAGTTCTGACAAGTCACTTTCATCTCCCCGGTCGTATTGGAATGATCGGCACGGCCATCCGACCGGTATTTCAGATTTTAGAACCAAATGCCCCGTCCTAACAGTTCATTTGAACTAAGTGTATTTTAAAAATGAAGTTTGAGCGCCGAGCTCAAACCGGGCATCCGATTTGGATTCCGTCAGTTCTGACAAGTCACTTTCATCTCCCCGGTCGTATTGGAATGATCGGCACGGCCATCCGACCGGTATTTCGAATTTTAGACCCCCGGACCCGTCCTAACAGTTCATTTGAACTAAGTGTATTTTAAAAATGAAGTTTGAGCGCCGAGCTCAAACCGGGCATCCGATTTGGATTCCGTCAGTTCTGACAAGTCACTTTCATCTCCCCGGTCGTATTGGAATGATCGGCACGACCATCCGACCGGTATTTCAGATTTTAGAACCAAATGCCCCGTCCTAACAGTTCATTTGAACTAAGTGTATTTTAAAAATGAAGTTTGAGCGCCGAGCTCAAACCGGGCATCCGATTTGGATTCCGTCAGTTCTGACAAGTCACTTTCATCTCCCCGGTCGTATTGGAATGATCGGCACGGCCATCCGACCGGTATTTCGAATTTTAGACCCCCGGACCCGTCCTAACAGTTCATTTGAACTAAGTGTATTTTAAAAATGAAGTTTGAGCGCCGAGCTCAAACCGGGCATCCGATTTGGATTCCGTCAGTTCTGACAAGTCACTTTCATATCCCCGGTCGTATTGGAATGATCGGCACGGCCATCCGACCGGTATTTCAGATTTTAGAACCAAATGCCCCGTCCTAACAGTTCATTTGAACTAAGTGTATTTTAAAAATGAAGTTTGAGCGCCGAGCTCAAACCGGGCATCCGATTTGGATTCCGTCAGTTCTGACAAGTCACTTTCATATCCCCGGTCGTATTGGAATGATCGGCACGGCCATCCGACCGGTATTTCAGATTTTAGAACCAAATGCCCCGTCCTAACAGTTCATTTGAACTAAGTGTATTTTAAAAATGAAGTTTGAGCGCCGAGCTCAAACCGGGCATCCGATTTGGATTCCGTCAGTTCTGACAAGTCACTTTCATATCCCCGGTCGTATTGGAATGATCGGCACGGCCATCCGACCGGTATTTCAGATTTTAGAACAAAATGCCCCGTCCTAACAGTTCATTTGAACTAAGTGTATTTTAAAAATGAAGTTTGAGCGCCGAGCTCAAACCGGGCATCCGATTTGGATTCCGTCAGTTCTGACAAGTCACTTTCATCTCCCCGGTCGTATTGGAATGATCGGCACGGCCATCCGACCGGTATTTCGAATTTTAGACCCCCGGACCCGTCCTAACAGTTCATTTGAACTAAGTGTATTTTAAAAATGAAGTTTGAGCGCCGAGCTCAAACCGGGCATCCGATTTGGATTCCGTCAGTTCTGACAAGTCACTTTCATCTCCCCGGTCGTATTGGAATATAGTAACAGCAGCCCATACTGAAATGCCTCAGATGATCAGAATCACCTTCGCATCATCATTGGGAAACAGTGGTGGAGCTAAATCGCATTGAATTACTCATTGATAAATAGCAAACCAAAATATTGGAAAACCAATAGTTAATCCGTGTAGTCAGAAAGAAGGGATAATGATGATCGATCCAAAGTGATAGGGAAGTTTAACTGGTTCAGAATGGATAGCATACTCCCATGCGTTGATGCATATAAAACCAGTCTGTTTGAATCTACAAAGCAATCATCACACATTGACAGTTTAATTGGATCTACACAAAGCAATCATCATGGAATTGTGCCATTTAAGTCTACAAATAATGCCGACACACTTGATGATAACTCCTCAATAAATCAGACACCAATGAGTAAAGCTTGACATGATCGCTCTCCATGCACATAATGCCATTTGTGGAGCTATTAGGGGTGCTTTCGCCTTTCAGTAGGACTATATCAAACGGCAGAATAGAATTAACAACGAGCTTCTGTATAAACAGAGCAGTGGCATCCCTGCAAACCTTTTGAGAGTTGAGTCGAATGCTTATGGTAGGTTGAGTGCTTGTGGTACAAATTTATACTAAACCGAGGAGCAAAATTTAGCAATCTTAAGTTAATGGCTAAGCATGTGAAGTTCATAACAATCCAATGTCTAATCATCTATATTACTATAATTTAACGGAGGGGTACATTTCATAATTTGCAGCAATATTCCAGCAGGTATCCAATATCTAAACATCTCTATATCTATCATCATGTCTCCAAGAGATGAGAAAAGTAGACTTCAAGAGCAGGCATTAGAATTACAGAACCCTTCCGGGAGGAAAAGAACAAGAAAGAAAGGTGAAGAACGTTAACCATTCTTATAGCAATAAAAATCCGGTCGTGCAAGCAATTCCCATTTTTCTATTCACACCTTCATTGATCAGAATATATGTTACTAGCTTCCAATTCCAGTATGACGCACGTACGATTTAGTCAGAGACTGACAGCAACCTGCCAAAGAAACGTGCTAAGCACTTCTTCCGCACCTCAAACCTCTGACAATCTTATCTTATTAATCAAGCGGGACCATGCACTCCCCTTATGCACGCAACAAAACTAATCAAAGAAACGAAACTCCAAAAAAACCAAATAAAAAAAATCCAGGGATAGCAGACCTCTTGGCGGAAGAACCACCCGACGCATCCGCCGCCGCCGGCTTCTCGTCCCTGTTCTTCGCCGCCGATCACAAGTCGTATTGGAATGACCGGCACGGCCATCCGACCGGTATTTCAAATTTTAACTACTCTACGGTACATCCATGAACGATCTTCAGACATTTTCCCTATGCAAATGAAATGTAAACACACAAAACTTTAACATGTTTAACAAAATAAAAACTCCAACCCTTTCCTCACATCGTCCATCTCTGCCATTTTAAATAGGAAGGAAATATCATTTAGATTTTCACTTTTTAACCCATCTGTGAAGGTTTGATCGCACGATTAATTACTATATGTGTTGTGTTATTTGCTAAAAATTTCGGCAGCATCTCCTCACACCTCTCCGATATACCACAAAATATTTATTGATTAAGAAATTTTCTTAAACACTTACTAATAAGTGGTTAAGAAAATAATCAAAATCAATAAAGGTATATCAGAGAGGAATGAGAAGACGCATCCAGCCAAAATTTTTAACAAACAACACAAACACATATAGTAATTAACCACCTAAGTGCGATCAAACATTCACAGACTGTCCAAACGGGACAATTCAAGACTTTGAGTTAGATATACACATTCTCATCATTCAAAATGAGAACGTGCACATCAATCCCAAAGTTTATTTTGGGTGAAGACTCCATAAACTCTCCATGTGACTTTTTGAAAACATTAATAGTGGTTGCCGTAAATATTTATCTTTCTCAGCCTTAATCTTGTTTTCTCTCCTTCATAATTCATTTCCACGAGCTTGCAATACACCAGCAAACAACAATCATCCTCTGTCCCCCAAATTCTATGTTCTAAGGTGATTGGTGCTTCATCCAATTGCTTAAGCAATCCTCAGAATTTCACATGACATATAACGCCCATTTTTTTCCTTCCTGACTTGCATCTCTATGTCAGGCATCCAAACCGAAGATGTTAACATACAATATATATGTACGAAGAATCCAAATTATGAGACAGAGTTCTGAGAAAAGGGCACTTGAATGTCTATAAACCAGAGTATGGAAGAAAAGGTATATGGACTAGTTGCATTATATAGGTAATGCACATTACATGATGATGGTTCTAGAAACTTTTGGTAATGTTACCTTCACATCAGAAGAAAAATTGTTTATAGGCTTCTTGTAGCCTGCTTTCTTAAGATGGAAATTCATCCATCGAAGTAGAACTTTTTCTGGTGCTAAGCTCATTAGCTCCTCCATATCCTGTCCATTTTAAAAAATAAGCAAAATTCAATACTCTTCAACCAATTTAAAAAGGTAAAAAAGAGGCTAACAAATGGTTTTTACAACCTGACTGTCATCCACTAACTCAACTAGTTGAGGTGTCTTTTTTAGGTTGAGATCTGCTAACAATTGTATCTGGTAATAGGATCAATAACAACAAATCAAAAAGAAACTGATGGAGATACATGGACAAAGAAGAATAAGCAAAGAAAAAGAAGACATCCTTAAAGCATTCCTCGATTCCTGAACCAAAAGGTTCATCCCTCAAATGAGATCCCATGATCTTCTTACCACACAACCATCCACTTTCATTTCTAATAGACTTTGGAGTACTGATACATTTGCTCCATTTTTTTACATTAAAGAAAGAGGCTTTTCTCTTTCTTACCTTAATCATTTGAGATATCAATCCAACCACCAAGTGAGGCTGCATAGAAAGAATTGAACTACTCAGACTTCAATTCATAAGCAAGTATTGACCAAATTACAGAAAATTTTTACATGCAACAATAACTCATGTGGTGGAATTCAAGATAACCAATTGGTATCAAATAAAACTAGTAACAGTGATGAAGACATCTCCATTCATGTTCATTACACATATCTTGACTAGAACTCTGCAACTATAGAGATTCACTTAGCAGTCAACATCCTTCAGTAAAAAGTGGTGATTTACTGAGCAAAGCATTAGTTTTTCTGGTCTCCTCCAACACATGATGAGAACTAAAAGGTCCAGGAGATACAGAGCAGACCTCAGGAGAATGCACCAGCAGATATTGGCATCTTTTGAAAGCTAAGAAAGATGCACTATAGAAGGCAAGTATAAAGATAATGATACTTACCCTTCCTTCAACCAAGTCTTGTGTTCCAATGTTAACTACTGTGCAACCAATGGCTTTTGCAGAGTTAAGGCAAAGAGTGTGATTCTCATTCCTCTCCCAAGGGTTTAATATCTGCTTTGTGTTGATTGCTCTCTCATCTATTGTCCCGGGGACAGCAACATTGATTAGTTTACTGTAAAAAAAGAAGCAAAATGAACAACAACCAAAGTAAAGTAGCTAGTTTCATCCCATAAGGACAACAACAAAAGAAATACATATGAACGCCAAGAAAGCTTCATATACTGATGCAGTTTCCACAAGAAAAAAGGAAAACTGGCAAGCCACCACCATTTTGTTTCCATTAATCAAGAAAATTTTAAACCTCCTGAAGTAATTATAAACCTATTTTCTTTTTGTTTGTTCCTCTTTCTCTAAGGGTTTGATAGACTACAAAAAGAACTAATGAATTGTACTTTTCGGACCTAAAGAGAATGTGAGGGGAAAGTGACAAAACGGCATCGGCGTACCATAGAAGGACACCATCTTTTGCAAGATTGAAAAGATCATTCGTTGCAGGGTCCAACGGCAGATATTTCTTCAGAACGTGACAAAACAAATATATAGTCATCATGTTACCATTGTCTCTCTTTTTTTTTCTGGTAGAATATCTTGCGTGCTCTCCTTCGCAGTTCACACCAAAGTTGGGCAAAGAGCCATTCCTTCATCTGTTATTATAAGACCTTTTTTAAGTATATTGCAAGGGTGCGCGTGATGGTGTGAGCAGCCAAGTGTTCGTCATCGTAAAACCATAGCATTCTTCGTATCAATGCAGGAGATAATTTTCTTTTACAGAAGATGGTTGGTTCTTTTTCTCTACATATTTGTTCTGTGTCGAGAAGGTTACTCAAAAATATGCGCCGAGTCCGGATCGTTAAGATTTTACTATTACCAATGTGCATCACGTTCCCGATTGATAGACATGTAACTCTTGAGACGAAGAAAATCGTTCTCATTAGCAGCATTTTATGGACAACACGGGAGATACGCCATTGTCGGCTGAGGGCGTATTCTAATGAAAGTGGACCAATGGGACAGAGTGGCTGCGGAGCACATTTCCAAATGCATGCTCAGCCGAGGAGGTGGCTGCGGAGCACATTTGGCTGTCCAGTAATGGCACCCGTGATGATTGCCGAGAGAGGACGAATGGTGGGTTCACGTGCCGCGCCTCCGCCCTGCAACTGCGCACCCACCGCGACAAGAAAAAAGGGGGACGGGGGCGCAGGCCGCAGGGGGGAGGGGAGGGGAGCAAGCCGGCGACGGGGCCGCAGGGGGGAGGGGAGTAGGCCGGCGGGGGAGGGGAGTAATCCGGAGCCCCTCCCCCTGCGCAACCCCCTCCCCTCCACCGGAGCCCCCTCCCCCTCACCCCTGCGGAGCCCCCTCCCCTCCACCGGAGCCCATCCCCCTGCGCAGCCCCCCCTCCACCGGAGCCCCTCCCCCTGCGCAGCCCCCTCCCCTCCACCGGAGCCCCCTCCCCCTCACCCCACCGGAGCCCCTCCCCCTGCGCAGCCCCCTCCCGTCCACCGGAGCCCCCTCCCCCTCACCCCTGCGGAGCCCCCTCCCCTCCACCGGAGCCCCTCCACCGGAGCCCCTCCCCCTCCACCGGAGCCCCTCCCCCTGCGCAGCCCCCCCTCCACCGGAGCCCCTCCCCCTGCGCAACCCCCTCCCCTCCACCGGAGCCCCCTCCCCCTCACCCCTGCGGAGCCCCCTCCCCTCCACCGGAGCCCATCCCCCTGCGCAGCCCCCCCTCCACCGGAGCCCCTCCCCCTGCGCAGCCCCCTCCCCTCCACCGGAGCCCCCTCCCCCTCACCCCACCGGAGCCCCTCCCCCTGCGCAGCCCCCTCCCGTCCACCGGAGCCCCCTCCCCCTCACCCCTGCGGAGCCCCCTCCCCTCCACCGGAGCCCCTCCCCCTCCCCTGCGCAGCCCCCTCCCCCTCCCCTGCGGAGCCCCCTCCCCCTCACCCGAGCTCCACCCCCCCTCCCAGACCAACCTCCCCCGCCACCCCCTCCCACCGAAACCCCCCTCACTGGAACCCCTCCAAGAAGAAAAAAAATGAGAAATAGGGCATGGTCGATGGCCGGCGGGGAGGGAGAGGGGGGGGGGAGAGAGGCGCGGGGCTGGAGGGAGAGGAGAGGGGGGGGAGATCGAGAGGGAGAGGACTTACCAGACCGAGGAGGGTGACGACGAGGACGACGGGGACCGACGAGGTCGACGGCGAGGATGGTGCGGGGCTGGCCGAGACAGCGAGCTCCGGCGTCCGTCCACCACCACGCCGCTCGCCACGCCCGTGGCCGCAAGGCAGAGGGGGGGGGGGAGGGCGAGGGGGCCGGAGGGGGAGGGGAGAGCTCCGGTGGAGGAAGGTTATCAATGCAGGGGGGAGATGGTCGCGCTGTAAATGCAGTCATATCAGCGACCGATTAGAGACCGAAATATATTCGGTCGCAACATCGGTCTCCAATTCGGTCGATTTTGAAAAAAAAGAGACCGGAATAAATTCGAGCTAAATATAGCGACCGATTGGAGACCGAAATAAATTCGGTCGCCAAAACGGTCTCAGATATGCGACCGATTATTTCGGTCGCCGAATTGGTCTCTATTTGGGACCGACTAGCGACCGATTTAATCGGTCTCTAATTCGGTCGCTATAGCCACTTTTTCTTGTAGTGTTACCTTTGACGGATCACATTCTAGTGATTATCTTAGGTGGGAAACTACCATGGAAAGATATTTTGAACGGACTTGGGTATATGGACCCGCGAGAGTCCGCAAGGCCAAGGGACGATTTCGGGGTCAAGCCAAGAGTAAATGGGCAAACATAGAGGGATTAAGAAGGGTTAGGAGGCAAGAGCCCATTTCTTCGTGGGATGATATGAAGAAGGAACTTAGGAAGATCTACATCCCAAAATATTCCCAACCCTCCTACTCGAACACCCCAAGCCCGAGGAGCACTACCACTCCTCCATCCTCACCCGACCAATTTGAGACCGACCTTTGGTCTCCACCCCCACCAATCCCAAAAAATCACCTCTCAACCATCATAACTACACTTCGCAACGAAGTCCTCTCCCTTAAGACCCTAATAAACCAAACATCCACCTCTCCACCTAACCCCATGAGGGCCCCCATACCCCAACCAAAACCCCCTTCCCTAACCTACGCTAGTCAAGCCCCTTTAGCTCCCACTTCCACCCCAAACGATCCTAAGGGCAAGAGACCCCTAATCGACCCAATCCCCTCCATGATGACCACCACTCAACCAACCCTCACCATTCAAAACCAAGTGGACACCGTGTCCACCCCTCCACCTAGGCCCATGATTGTCACCACCCTCCAATCCAGAAGCTCCCACCAAACCCCTACCCCACAAAACCCCTTGGTCCCCACCACCACCCCTCCCTTGTCCCCGAAAAAGGACATTCCCCCCAAAACCAATCAACCCAAGCCACCCCAACCAACCCATCTCCCACTCCCTACCCCAAAAGTCCAAAGTCCTAGGCTTCCACTACTTCCCCTCCCTATCCAAGCCAAAGTTTCCCATCACCCACCACCCCGGGTACACCATGCACCAACCATCATCACCCCACCTCCAATAGACCTTCCCATTCCCTTGAGAAAGGAGACCACAACCATCCACATGGGAGTAGATGAACCCATCCCCATCATTGAGGAAACCCAAGTTCATATCCGTGGTAAGAAAGAATCACAAATGTCCCCTAGCTTGGACCCCCAAGAGCCACAAGCCTTCACAAATAGCACCATAATCATAGATGGGCCCCTAGCTAGATGGCTAAAGGAGAGACCACTTCACCCCATTGTGTCCTATGTTTACCCACCCATGGAGAAAAACCTTCCCATTGCACCCATTAACTCCTATCACACCATAATCCAAACATCCTACCAAGTGGAAACCTTAGAGGATCTTCTTAAGGGCGTAGCATGGCAAATTGAGTTCACTAGCATGTTGACCCCTATGGCCAAACCACCTAGGAGCCTTGGCCTCCTACACCTATGCATAGGGTCTATCACCTCGATTTGCACCATTGGTTGCTACACTAGTGACCTCCTTCTATTCCTCCCTACACCCGATGAGCCCAACCTTCTCCTCGATTTAGAGCTTCTTATCTCGGGTAGAAAGCCTAGTCCTCCATTCATGGCCGACCATCCCACCAAAAACTTTGGCCCGATCACTTTACTAGAGGAGGAGAATCCACCATCAAGGGGTTGTGAGGACCAAAAGGACCTAGGGTTCCTCTCCTTAGGTGACCCTTACCATGACCCCTTCGATCCCTTCCTATACCCACCCATTAAGATCCCAAACACTTTGTTCGGCCAACCCACTAGAAAACTTGGCCCACTTACCTTGGAGGAGGATGACTCACAATTTGGGAACCTTGAAGACATAGAGTGCCTCCCTCTAGGAAGACCTTTCTACGACCCCTTTGATCCCTTCCTATGGGAGTCTAGTTCCCCATGTAACCCAACCATCTTACCCACCACCCACCCTTTTCTACCCTCACCCATCATATTGGGCCAAACCAATCTCATCCATGACCCGGGTTACACCTTGGGAGCCAAGACCTTGGGCCACATATCCCTAGGTAATAAGGTTGTGCCCCACCCCATGATGACCACCTTCTTAGATCCATTCGATCCGTTCCAATGGGAATTCAAAGGTTGTCCCACCCCTATACACATGGAAGTCACTTTTGGGAAAAGTATGCATGTGTCTAGGCTTTCCACACCCCTTGGCATGAACACTATGTTGGGTCCATTCATTCATATCACCCACATGTCAAGTAGAAAGCATGAGTGGTCCAAATTTGGATGTAGTGGTCCACCTTCATTCATCATGGGTCTTAAGCATATCAAAGGCATCTACGGATGTCCGGGTCCCCCGACATGCATCACCACTTTGCATGATAGATTCACATATGGTTGCCCTGGTCCACCTAAGCCCACCAAAGTCTACATGACAACATTACATGATAAGTCCATATATGGTTGCCCCGGCCCACCAAGGCTCATCAAGGTCCATATGGCATCATGGCATAAATGGTCTATATATGGTTGTCCAGGTCCACCCATAACCACTAGAAGGTCAGCACTCACAAAATTGCATGAGGAAATCCGCAAGCACATTAGCATAAAAAATGAGGCTTATAAAAGGTTGGCTGACTCTTACCGGCGTCACTTAGAGTTCCAAGAGGGTGACTTTGTGATGGTAAGGACGGAGAGGCTCTCTCCAGGAGCCAACTCCAAGTTGAGGCCACGTGGGACTGGTCCCTTCCAGGTTTTGAGGCGCATTGATGCAAATGCTTATTGGTTAGATCTCCCTGAGGACTATGGGGTAAGTCCAACATTCAATGTCGCCGACTTAGTGCCATACAAGGGCCCCACGGTGGTACCTAGTGAGGAGATTGAGCCTACTTCTTCCTTTGAGAGAGCACCCACCCGTGAGGAGAGTCCACTAGCCAAGAGAGCTCAGCGCGAACGCATTGAACGAATATTGGATGAGCAGGTCACTACCACCCGGAGCAAGGTATATGAGCGCTATCTCGTCAGGTGGAAGGATCGGCCTCCTTCGGAAGACTCATGGGGGAGTCGGGAGGACCTCCAGCGGTTGGATCCGGACCTCCTCGAGCGGTACCTTAGCCGGATGGACCCTTACTCGACGGAGTCGAGCTCTTCGCGGCCCAGGGGATTTGATGGAGGCATCACCCACGATTCCCTTTGGCTCGGGTCCACTTCTTCACACTCGGGAGCTGGTTGAGTTTTGGCCTCACTCTATTAAGGCCCCTTATCTATTTTGTAGCTTTCCTTTGAGGCATTTTGATGTATTTTCATTTTATTTGAGTCATTTCCCTAGGTCTTGTATTTATTTTCCTAAGATTGTGTGTCATTAGATGATGTAATGTGCTAATTGGGCCCAATTCATTGGACTAGGCCCATGTGCACCCCTTCCACCTTCGGTTATTTGCTATTGAGTCTTTTGTCATGGTCTTTTGTAGAAATGTGGGTTTCCTATATATAGGACCCCATTTCCCCCATTTGAAGTCAATGAATGAATGAATGAATGAATGAATGAGTTAAACTTGCCATTTGAGTTCAAATTGGAGTGATTCCTCTAGTTTTTGGGTGAGAGACCCTAGGGGAGAGATTCCCCACCCATTCTCCTCTTAATCTCTCTATTTCACCCCTCTTTCTCTCTCCTCCAACCCCAATTTCAAATTTTCTTCTCTCTCCTCCCCTCCCAACCACCTCCACTAGCTACCCACCTCATTTAATACCCCTCCACTTCCCCAAGTTGCCATTACTCCACTCCCATAGTCCCTAGGTGACATCTTCCCCATTCCAACACCTTTCTCCACCTTCCCACCAAATCTACCCCATTCCAATACAAACTCTCCACTTCCCCACATAATCACCCAGCTTCCAAGGCCATTTCAAATTTGAAATTCACACTCCCTCCACCCACTTGTTCCCCCTCACCTTCCCCCCTCTCCCTCCAAGCCCCAAATTCGTAGCTCCTCTCTCACCCACAGAAAACACCCCCTTCTAGCTCCCATTCTATCCCTCCCTCACCTTGAAACACCCCATCCTAGACCCCCTCACAGCCCGGGCTTTCCCCACACTCATCCACCCCCATTTCCTCTCCCATATACCCCATTTCCCCCCCATCATCTTCAACCTACCGTTTCAGCTGACAACCTGCAGAAGTGTATCATCTTACAGCGGCGACCACGGCTTCCTCCCGACGAGTTTGAAGACCCAAGAGGCATTCACGGAAGCGGCTACCTGTCCTCTTCGCAACGATCGAGGTCTCATCCCCATCGGAGATCGGTGCTGCTGTGGAGGTCCGTTCTTCCCCGACCGCGCAGTTCTGCTCCGGCTGAGGATCTGATCCGGACTAAAAGCTCGCCCACGACAAACCTTGGACGAACCAGCCCCGAAGCTCTTCTACAAATATCTTCCTCCTCCAGTCTTCGTTCAGGATCAAGAAACGGAACCTCATTCGGATGCCGGAGGAAGGAGTTACAAATTTTCTCCCCCGAGCTCTCCAGTCTTGTCTCCTGCAGTCTGCTCCGACCAGTGCCCACTCTTTAGGGTACACCGACTGCCCTCAACCTCTGATTGCAGCTCCGTCACCTCTGACTGAAAGCTACTTCGACCACGAAGACGTCGCCGCCAGTTTCGTGCTGATCGGAGTTCGGGAGGGTGCGTGGCATCCTCTGCAACCTGCTGCCAGAAGTCTGCAACTGCGAGTCAGAAAACCTGATGTCCTGTTCCAACCTCTGCCCCAGTCAACAACGGTCTCAGAAGAAATTTAAGAAAATCTGAAGCGTTCCTGTCCCTGTTACGAAGCTTTTTCCGCCAGTCTCGCCATCGGAAAAATTCGTGAGAAGGATCTACAGCAACCACACCAACACACTGTCCCTGTTCGTAGATAACCGGCAGATTCGGCAACCTCGCTTAATCGTCGTTCTTTACCTTACTTTCCCCACCCCGCTTGGCCGGCTGAAGGCCCCTCCCTGCGGGAGGTAGTATTGTTGTATTCACATTAACCCCCACCCCAAGATCCCCCTCCTGCGAGAGGCGTAGTTTTGTACATGGTTTGAGCAGGTCAAGCTTCACCGCCGCGGCGTGTGGGGAACCACCGCCTCCCCGCTCGCCCTCGTCTCCGACCGGGACCGGTTTCTTCAAACCGGTCGAGTAAGTGCCTCATCCTAGCTCATTAGTGTTGCTCTTTCAATATTTACTTCATGCGCCGCTGAATTTGCGAGGGAGCGCCCGATCCTCAAGTCCATGACTTAAGAGTGATCGCCGTGGGATAGTGTGAACCGGTGCCCTTGTGCACTTTGTCGGCCCCAATTGAATTGGGCATCCAAACCTTGGGAGTCAAACCTTGGCCTTGCTGGCCCTCTACCAGCAAGGGCCCTTTCCCATACCTCACACTTGGCATCGCCAAGTCACTCCGGGTATAGAGTGTGACGGGAGAGCGGTGGCCCTTAAGGCCCATTGAATGCTTAATTGTGCTTGTTTGCCTAAGTTCGAGGTCGTGTCACATCAGGATGACCATGAGAGCTAAGCGTAAAGCTATACCCGGATGTCCATGAGATCTACATTGAGTCTTTTTTTATCTTTCTTGAGTCTATCATTGTAATTTTCTCTTTACTGAGTCTAGAGTGTCGTTAAAGTACTTTTTCCTTTGAAGAATTATGTAATAAAGATACTTGGAGTTATTAATGAATAAAGGACTTGGTATTATCTTGTTTAGCGCACTCTGTCTTATGTGTCGAATTTTCGTGTGCTCTGATTGACATGATTGATATAAACGCGTCGCGCATTACCCAGGTTCCTTCCGCGCTCGGGGCATGACAAAAGTACCTAGTCATGGGGGATACTCTGGCTCTTGTAGGCTGGCAACGAACAGGCACCACTGGTGCCACGCTGAACCTCAAAGTCGCGTTGAAGAACTGGCTCACCAAAAATAAAAAGGGGTGAGCCTCATCGCATTGGCTCAATAGGAGTCCTGTGGGTCCCCATCGCTACGCAACAATAATAAATAATAATAATAACAACAATAGCGAGGAAGTAACTTGCAGAAAGTAATGTAAGCTGTCACCCGAGCCTCACGCAGGCAACACGGTACCTCAAGTGCCCGGGGAAACCACGGCCACAAGTAAACTCATTGTAGTACACATATGCATTGGTGGAAACTTGACTTGTCACGCCCCGAGTGCGGAAGGAACTCGGGATTGCGCGACGAGTTTATGTCATTCATGTCAATCAGAGCACGAGGTAATTCAACACAAGAGACCGAGTGCGCTAATCATAAGAAATAACCAAGTCTATTTTATTTCTCTAACTAATATTCCAAAGCACAACTTGCAAATTTGCAAATATTCTATAACCACTAGACTCAATAAAAGAAAATTTTCAATAACGACTCAAAAAAAAGAAAGACTTGACTCGATAACTCATGTAGATATCTGGGATAGCTCTACGCTCATCACTCTCGTCCATCCCCTTCCGATTGAGCCTCGCCATCAGAATTACCTGAAAAATTAAGGGAAACACTAGATGAGTGAACGCTCAGTAGGAATTACATCTCAAGAGCAAGCTTGCTTTACGTATATTACATGTTACATGAAAATGCATTATGGCTATGCATGAAGGAACTCAAGATAATATCGAGAGTAGAATAATAAGAAATAATAAGGATGAACTAGTAAGATTTCAAGACGAATCATGTCAAGTTATCAAGCATATCAAGCATGTATATCAAATCACGTCACGAGATTTGGCTATTTAATGTAGTAAGTAAATACCCATTCCGGGCCACGCAAGTCATGTCATGTCATGTCATGTCATGTCAAGTATGAGACGTGGAATGCCGTAGATTAATCAAGCAAGTCATGCACTTCGGTGCAATGTCACCCTATGGTCAATATAGCTCCCATGGGCACAAGTACTTTTGGGTGCTCCCCTCAAGAACAGACTGGGTCCCATTAACGCCAGGTATTGAGTCATGTAAATATCTAGACATGTTGTACCATCAAAACCCTGGAAACTATGTTTTATCAGGTCACTCTGAAGAAACATGACGACCTAGCCATCACAGAGCACTATTTGTGGTGTTCTGTGAGCGTCTGTCACTTCCTGGAATTGGCGACCAGGCCAGTTGATGCCAAAACATGAAATAGCGGCTATCACAGTTGTAATGTCCCGGATTTTTCGGATCCTTCTTCTCGGGTCTCGGATCTGGTTTCTCGAAGTTTCTAACTCCGTTGTGTCTGAAATTTCGTTTCAGACATCTTTCGTGTTCGGATCGGCGCGATCCGGAGTCGTTTCGGAGGCCCGGAGGCGTTCCGTGGCTTTTTCCGTGTGTGTTTTCCGATTCCCGACGTGGGTTTCGACTTTTCCTTCGGAACCTCGTTGCGGGTGAACCGGGCCGTTCACCTAGGCGAGTGTGGTACCGTTGCGATCGGTGCGTTCCGAGGATCGCGAGGGTGTGATTTTCTATTTTTTGGGATTTTTCCGATTTTCCAGATTTTCCTATATATACCCCCCACCCTCTCTCTTCCTCTCATTTCTCACTCTCACCCTCTCTCTCTTCTCCCACTCTCTCCTCTCACTCTCTCCTCTCCGGCGGCCGACGGACCGAGGTGGGGGCGAGGCGGGGCGATGCGGGCGAGGAGGACGGCGAGGATGGGTCGAGGATCGAGGCTCGAGGGCGTGGTGAAGCTCGGCCGTGGGTTCGTGGAACGGTGAGGCTTCAATGGCGTTTTCTTCGTGGATCGGCATCCACAGTGCGCGAAATCTTCGGTGGAGGTAGGGTGATGGACCCCCAGCTCGTGCACTTCCTTTCCCGCAAATTTCGTACGCTACGGTGATCCGAGCGGGCCAAACGGGATGATTTGGGCAAAAATCCATGTTTTAGGGCTTGTGGGCCGATCTCCCGTTTCATTGCGTTTCTGGCCGATCCGAGGCCGTAGATGCATGCCCTAATTTTGGGGCTTCCCCTATGTTTTCCCCCTCATCCGTGGATGTTTGGGGCCGTGGCATGGATTTTTGGGGTTTTCCCGCCGTTCTCGATTTTCTGAAATGATCGCGGTCCACCAGTAACCGCGTTCACTGGTCGCGGTCGTGGGAGAACCGCCTTCATCCTTGTGTTTTGGTCGAGAGTGTTGGCAGCGTCGCGGTCGTGCGATAGACCGCTTTTGTCTGGTCGCGGCCATGAGATGACCGCTACTGTTTGGTCGCGGTCCTTGGGCGACCGCTACCATCAGGCTTGCGCGTGGCTGGTCGTGGTCGTGAGGTGACCGTGACAGCATGGTCGCGGTCTCCGGTCGACCGCTACCATCTGGTCGCGGTCCCCGGTCGACCACTATCTGGTCGCGGTCACCAGGTGACCACTACCACGTTCTGGTTCCTGTTTGCACTGTTTTGACCTCCGGTCAACCCGGTTGTGACCTAGTGGTTGACTTTAGGTCTCGTGAGTGTCTCGAACACCCCGTGGAGTTCCGTGACCGTGTGTTTGGGTGTCCATAGGTTGTCCCGCTTACCTCATTTTGCGTGTCGCGAGCTTAAGGGTCCAGGTGACCTTTTAGTGCTCCGATTGTGTTGTTTTGGTCTCCGGCCGACCCGGTTGTAACCCAGTGGTCGACCTCCGGCCTTGTGAGTATCCCGGACACCCCTTGGGTTCTGTGTCTGTGTTTTTGGGGGGTCGGGAGGGACCGTGTTACCCCGATTAACGTGCCCGTAGGTGTGGTGGGTCCGGGTGACCCCACGTGTTCCAGGCTTTCGTGTTACGCATGATCGAGTCACCGTGCATCGGTGGGTGTGCGGTGGGGTCTCCCCCGCATGTCGTGGATTTCCTTTGGAAGGCGATTCCCATGTGGGCCATGTGGTTGGCCTTGGACTGCGAGTCCAGTTATCCGGCCTGGGGCTGGAGGTTTCCCGCTTGCTACAAGATGGGAAATCATCGTGGTGGCTTGTGTGCTGCCCTGGGAATCGTGCTTCTGTGTTTTCCGTGTGGCACGTGTGGGTGGCCTTGGTCCCTTGCGTTCCCTTCCCGAGGGAGTGGTCTTGGCGACTCGTGAGTTGTCTCGGTACTTGTGCTACCGTGGTTTTAGACCTAGAGATTGGACTAGATTGACGGCCTTGTGCTGTTGCGTACAACGGTCTTGACCCCGAGTCTTGTGACTCAAGGACCATTGGGTGTAGTGCGTCTGGAGGACTGTCCAGAGTCCAGTGGCTTAGCGCCACTTGAGTTTTCTCGACTCTAGCGCACGGTGCGTGCGTGGCCGTGGACTGTGAGTCCCGTTTCTTCTCCGACTGTGGTCACCGTGGGACGGGGCCGGTACGTGGGGTGGTCCCCGTACGTCGTCGGGTTCGGACGTTGTTTTTCGTTGTCTTGAGAGTCTACTGTCTCAGTGATCCTCCACTAGTCGTAGCTTCCTGCGCACGCGTGTGCGGACCCACCTGGGAGTGGTGGAGAGCGCGACCCGGTGAGACGCGGTTTTTAGGCTGGTTTCCGTCGGCCCCTTGCCTTTGCCGCCAGAGTCCGGTGGGGGGGAAAACCAGCTAGAGGACCCGACCTAGAGCAGATGGTCTGTGTGTGCACACGTAGTTGGGGGCTTAGGACACGCGCTGACGAGCGTGACCCCTGCTAGTTCTTGTTGTGGTACTGGTTACTGTGTGTGTCTGAGTCTCACGCCTAGGGCGTTGTAGCTAGACACTTGTGACACGGTGTAAGACGTCAGTGGATGCATCCGATCGTTCTTCTAGTGGGAGGTACTCCTGTTCTGGACAGAAAGTGGCAGACTGTCAGTCGTGTGACTTCGACCTTGGGGTTTCAGTCGTGTTGACCGTTGAGTTTTCGATTGTTTCACCGTGGCGCGTGTCAGTTTTCGAGCCGTGAGGCTAGTGCTAGTGACTTTACCGAGGTTGCGTCTTGTCGTGCGGTACCCGTGACCAGGTGTCAGGGTTGCACTTTAGACAGCGTGTCCAGGTTGGCCGTGTTCTGGGAGACAGGCCTCTACGGCGTGGTTGCCGTGGGTTTTCACTTCGATAAGCGATACTAGTGTAGTTCGGTAGCCCTTGACCGTGAGTCTGGGGTGTGTTTCTGGTACAGTAGGAGTAGCTGTAGTGCCGAGTTTTGACCGGCCACCGGTTTGTTGTTCCTGCTGTAGTTGTAGCGTTCCTTTCCGCTACCGCCGTCGTTTTCGGTTGGGGTTCCACGGGATCCCTGCTGAGTCTCTATTTTGGAGACTCATTCCCTACTTTTCAGGTGTGGCGGTTCTTCCTCGAGGTTCGAGGGCGCGGAGCGGAGGTTCTCAGGTGCCAGCTTGTCGGGCCGAGTGTTCACTTGGCATGTGCTACGTTTTTACTGCTTTAGACTGTACTTTCTGTTGGACTGGACTCTATTGTAGCTGTAGTTGTTTATTTATTTCTGTTAATTGTCCTGCTTTATTTCCTATTTCCTTGTGCCTCCACACTCCTTTTAGCCCTTCCGAGCCCTCCCGGCTCGTGGGCGGCGGTGCGAGTTTCAGGTTATCGGGCCTCCCCGGTAATCAGATTCTCAGGCCGTTACAGTTGGTATCAGAGCGTGGTTGTGGATGTACATGGGAATTCAAGATATTGCAGTGATTAGAGTCCGTAAGGTCCAGTACAGTCGGCAGCTGGCATAAGGTTTCATGCATGTTTTCTGCTTTGTTTCTCGCTTGAGAGCTTGAGTGCGCTGTGCGGCGCGGTGAGGGTGGTTGCTGTTCTCGTTGGAGTGCCGGCATGGGGTCTGCGGATCGAGGTCAAGAGCTTTCTCCCGTGGTTGGTGGCCCTGGTTGTGTTGCGTTGGGCAGAGGTTGTCAGCGGGCGTGTTGCAGTTCGGGGGATTGTAGCGGTGGTGCATCGAGAGATGTTGTGATCATGGTCCGACGGGACACTTGGTAAGAGTTGTCGGAGGAGCTGACCTGACGGAAGTAATGGTTTTCTTGGTGCTGGAAGGTGCTATTCCCAGCATGCACGAGGCTCGAGGTCAGGTCGAGTGCGGAGTTTTCCTTCCGTTGGTCGGAGGTGCGATTGGTCTCTCCTCTGGTTGGAGAGATTGCATTTGGCCAAGGTTCATCATCTTGCACTGTGCGTCCGGATTGGTTGGCCTTTGTGCGCCGTGAAATCCATGCGAGACGTGTTCCGTGTTTTGGCAAGGTGGTTGCCTGTGAGAAGTGTTGCCCGTTCCCTGATGTGTAAGGGTGTTGGCGCTATTCCGGAAGGACGGGTGTCGGCTGGGCGGTGTTCGCGAGAATTACGGTTAGTGTTGTGGTTTCTGATGTGCGGAGGATCGGAGTCTGCGTGGTTGAAGATGGTTGTCGAGTTGGTGGATCCCGAGTTGGCGTTGTGGTGACTGTGCGTTTGGATCAGAGTGCGCGGATCGTAGCATTAGTTGTTGCGGGTGGATTTTTGAGGAAGTGCAGAGCAGCGGAGGATTGGTTCATCGATGTGCTCTGTCTCCAGTTGTGTGAGATGTGTTGTTGCCGTGCCGTTGCTTGAGATCTTGTCGTTCATGGCACTGGCAGGTGGAGAGTTGGGGAAATGTGCTGGCGAGGTTGCCGCATGAGTACCCTATTCTTGCGATGGAGGTTTTGATGAGATAGGATTCGATGAGACAGGACGGTGGTTGATGCCTGTGTGTGGAGGTCTCTGATGAGACGTTGGCGTGGGATATTGATCCTTAGTCTGTGGCTAGCAAGGGAGGATTCCCCGTAAGTTTGAGTCGAGTGACGTGAGGACCGTGTGGACATGGAGTCATGTGGTTTCGCCGTGCTCCCCTGAGAGGGTAGGGTTGGCGTGAGGTTCGAGATTGGAGGTGGTGGTGGTCTGTGCGAGTGTCAGCGGAAGGCCTGTCGTGTGTTGAATCGTGCCTGCTGGGCCGGTGGCGGTTTCCCACTGGCGAATGTCTGGTGACCAGTGGATGGTCTTTCACAGACAGAAGATGCTGGTGGTTATGCATCGAGAACGGCGAGAGCCGTGTGCATATGAGGCCGTTGGTGGCCGTTTCCTAGGTGTGAGCTGGTGGAAGCTCAGTGATTGGTCACCCCTGGTGCAGGGTGTGAGATCGATCAGCGGGTTGTGAAGCTGGCGGGTGGTTGGTCCGCCGAGCATGGGCGTTGACCGGTGGTTTGGTTCTTGGGGCGAGGACTACGTTCCCTCGGTGAGCGAGAGGGTGGCAGCATTGCCGTGAGTGGTTTCCGTTGTGTCTGAGGTGATACCAGACTTGTGCCCTTGTGTTATGCCTGCTCTGGTGACCGGTGTGTGCGCGGTGTGCGGAGCGTGGCATTATTCGTGATTATGGTCTGGCCGTATCCCTCATGATTGGCGCTTTTGCGAGAATCGAGGTTTTTCTATGCTGGGGTTCTGACGGCGTTGTCAGTGGGTTACGGCGTTCTTCCCCTGTTCCTGTGCTTATCCTGAATTTTGAGGATGAAATTTCTTTAAGGGGCAGGGCTGTAATGCCCCGAATTTTTCGGATCCTTCTTCTCGGGTCTCGGATCTAGTTTCTCGAAATGTCCAACTCCGTTGTGTCCGAAATTTCGTTTCGGACATCTTTTGTGTTCGGATCGGCGCGATCCGTAGTTGTTTCGGAGGCCCAGAGGCGTTCCGTGGCTTTTTCCGCGTGTGTTTTCCGATTCCCAGCGTGGGTTTCGGCTTTCCCTTCGGAACCTCGTTGCGGGTGAACCGGGCCGTTAACCTAGGCGAGTGTGGTACCATTGCGATCGGTGCGTTCCGAGGATCGCGAGGGTGTGATTTTCTATTTTTCGGGATTTTTTTGATTTTCTGGATTTTCCTATATATACCCCCTACCCTCTCTCTTCCTCTCATTTCTCACTCTCACCCTCTCTCTCTTCTCCCACTCTCTCCTCTCACTCTCTCCTCTCCGGCGGTCAACGGACCGAGGCGGGGGCGAGGCGGGGCGATGCGGGCGAGGAGGACGGCGAGGATGGGTCGAGGATCGAGGCTCGAGGGCGTGGTGAAGCTCGGCCGTGGGTTCGTGGAACGGCGAGGCTTCAACGGCATTCTCTTCGTGGATCGGCATCCACGGTGCGAGAAATCTTCGGTGGAGGTAGGGTGATGGACCCCCAGCTCATGCACTTCCTTTCCCGCAAGTTTCGTAGGCTACGGTGAGCCGAGCGGGCCAAACGGGGTGATTTGGGCAAAAATCCATGTTTTAGGGCTTATGGGCCGATCTCCCGTTTCATTGCGTTTCTGGCCGATCCGAGGCCGTAGATGCATGCTAGGGGTTATTTTGGGGGTTCCCCTATGTTTTCCCCCTCATCCGTGGATGTTTGGGGGCGTGGCGTGGATTTTTGGGATTTTCTCGCCGTTCTCGATTTTTCGAAATGATCGCGGTCCACCAGTAACCGCGTTCACTGGTCGCGGTCGTGGGAGAACCGCCTTCATCCTTGTGTTTTGGTCGAGAGTGTTGGCAGCGTCGCGGTCGTGCGATAGACCGCTTTTGTCTGGTCGCGGTCATGAGATGACCGCTACTGTTTGGTCGCGGTCCTTGGGTGACCGCTACCATCAGGCTTGCGCGTGGCTGGTCGCGGTCGTGAGGTGACCGTGACAGCATGGTCGCGGTCCCCGGTCGACCACTATCTGGTCGCGGTCACCAGGTGACCACTACCACATTCTGGTTCCTATTTGCGCTGTTTTGACCTCCGGTCAACCCGGTTGTGACCCAGTGGTTGACTTTAGATCTCATGAGTGTCTCGGACACCCCGTGGAGTTCTGTGACCGTGTCATTGGGTGTCCAGAGGTTGTCCCACTTACCTCGTTTTGCGTGTCATGAGCTTAAGGGTCCAGGTGACCTTTTAGCGCTCCGATTGTGTTGTTTTGGTCTCCGACCGACCTGGTTGTGACCCAATGGTCGACCTCTGGCCTTGTGAGTATCCCGGACACCCCTTGGGTTCTGTGTCTGTGTTTTTGGGGTGTTGGGAGGGACCGTGTTACCCCGATTAGCGTGCCCGTAGGTGTGGTGGGTCCGGGTGACCCCACGTGTTCCGGGCTTTCGTGTTACGCATGATCGAGTCACCGTGCATCGGTGGGTGTGCGGTGGGGTCTCCCCCGCATGTCGTGGGTTTCCTTTGGAAGGCGATTCCCATGTGGGCCATGTGCTTGGCCTTGGACTGCGAGTCTAGTTATCCGGCCTGGGGCTGGAGGTTTCCCGCTTGCTACAAGATGGGAAATCGTCGTGGTGGCTTGTGTACTGCCCTGGGAATCGTGCTTCTGTGTTTTCCGTGTGGCCCGTGTGGGTGGCCTTGGTCCCTTGCGTTCCCTTCCCGAGGGAGTGGTCTTGGCGACTCGTGAGTTGTCTCGGTACTTGTGCTACCGTGGTTTTAGACCTAGAGATTGGACTAGATTGACAGCCTTGTGCTATTGCGTACAACGGTCTTGACCCCGAGTCTTGTGACTCAAGGACCGTTGGGTGTAGTGGGTCTGGAGGACTGTCCAGAGTCTAGTGGCTTAGCGCCACTTGAGTTTTCTCGACTCTAGCGCACGGTGCGTGCGTGGCCGTGGACTGTGAGTCTCGTTTCTTCTCCGACTGTGGTCATCGTGCGATGGGGCCGGTACGTGGGGTGGTCCCCGTACGTCATCGGGTTCGGACGTTATTTTTCATTGTCTTGAGAGTCTACTCTCTCAGTGATCCTCCACTAGTCGTAGCTTCCTGCGCACGCGTGTGCGGACCCACCTGGGAGTGGTGGAGAGCGCGACCCGGTGAGACGCGGTTTTTAGGCTGGTTTCCGTCGGCCCCTTGCCTTTGCCGCCAGAGTCCGGTGGGGGGGAAAACCAGCTAGAGGACCCGACCTAGAGCAGATGGTCTGTGTGTGCACACGTAGTTGGGGGCTTAGGACACGCGCTGACGAGCGTGACCCCAGCTAGTCCTTGTTGTGGTACTGGTTACTGTGTGTGTCTGAGTCTCACACCTAGGGCGTTGTAGCTAGACACTTGTGACGCGGTGTAAGACGTGAGTGGACGCATCCGGTCATTCTTCTAGTGGGAGGTACTCCTGTTCTGGACAGAGAGTGGCAGACTGTCAGTCGTGTGACTTTGACCTTCGGGTTTCGGTCGTGTTGACCGTTTAGTTTTCGATTGTTTCACCGTGACGCGTGTCAGTTTTCGTGCCGTGAGGCTAGTGCTAGTGACTTTACCGCGGTTGCGTCTTGTCGTGCGGTACCCGTGACCAGGTGTCAGGGTTGCACTTTAGACAACGTGTCAAGGTTGGCCGTGTTCTGGGAGACAGGCCTCTACGGCGTGGTTGCCGTGGGTTTTCACTTCGATAAGCGATACTAGTGTAGTTCGGTAGCCCTTGACCGTGAGTCTGGGGTGTGTTTCTGGTACAGTAGGTGTAGCTGTAGTGCCGAGTTTTGACCGGCCATCGGTTTGTTGTTCCTACTGTAGTTGTAACGTTCCTTTCCGCTTCCGCCGTCGTTTCCGGTTGGGGTTCCGTGGGATCCCTGCTGAGTCTCTATTTTGGAGACTCATTCCCTACTTTTCAGTTGTGGCGGTTCTTCCTCGAGATTCGAGGGCGCGGAGCGGAGGTTCTCAGGTGCCAGCTTGCCGGGTCGAGTGTTCACTTGGCATGTGCTACGTTTTTACTGCTTTAGACTATACTTTTTGTTGGACTGGACTCTGCTGTAGCTGTAGTTGTTTATTTATTTCTGTTAATTGTCCTGCTTTATTTCCTATTTCCTTGTGCCTCCACACTCCTTTTAGCCCTTCCGGGCCCTCTCGACTCGTGGGCGACGGTGCGAGTCTCAGGTTATCGGGCCTCCCTGGTAATCGGATTCTCGGGCCGTTACAATAGTGGACGCTATTTCTTCGTGCTTGTACTGTTCCTAGAATTAGTGACCACTGCAGTGGACGCTGATTCTGTATCTGGCGGCGGCCTGAGTGGATGCCAATTACCCAGTTTCATGAATGTCTTTGTTTTTATGAGAGACTTATCACTGTGTCATCCTTACTTAATGTTCTGTCCTTGAACTCTCTGTTCTACAAGTCTACCTTTATCTTCCTACACTGGCTTATTTCCTTTGGAATTCGATTGGCTAAAAACTATAGTGGATGTCGAGATATTCACATAACTAAATGCCTGACGTTAATGGGGCCCGGTCTGGTCCTGGAAGGAGCACCCGAAAGTACTTGTGCTCGTGGGAGCTATATTGACCACGGTGTGCCATTACACCAGAGTGCATGACTTTCTAAATTATGACATTGCACGATCTCGTGCTTGACTTGATATGACTTGACGTGACTTATGTGGCCCGGAATATGTATTTACTTGCTACATTAAATAGCCAATATCTCATGACGTGACTTGGTAATTACATGTTTGATATCCCTGTTAACTTTACAAGATTCATCTTGGAACTTGCTAGTTCATCTTTACTTCTTTTATTCCCTCTCGATATTATTTTGCGACATGCTTAGCTATACTTGCATTTCATGAAACATGTAATTTACTTAAAGAAAGCTTGTTCTTGAGATGTAATCCCTACTGGGCGTTCGCTCACCTAGTGTTTCCCCCTATTTTTCAGGTAATTTCGATAGTGAGACTCTTTCAGACGGGGATGACGACCATGAGAGCTGAGCGTAGAGCTATACCCGGATGTCCATGAGATCTACATCGAGTCTTTTCTATCTTTCTTGAGTCTATCATTGTAATTTCTCTTTATTGAGTCTAGAGTGTCGTTAATGTACTTTTTCCTTTGAAGAAGTATGTAATAAAGATACTTGGAGTTATTAATGAATAAAGGACTTGGCATTATCTTGTTTAGCGCACTCTGTCTTATGTGTCAAATTTTCTTGTGCTCTGATTGACATGATTAATATTAACTCGTCGTGCATTACCCTGGTTCCTTCCGCGCTCGGGGTGTGACAGTTTTTATGGTATCAGAGCCTAGGTATTTAAATTCCTAGGTTACCAATGTCCAAGGATAGGTTTTTAATTCCTTATACCCGGTGAGATGGGTAGAGCCATGGGTTAAGTCAATATAGAACATTATAAACCTTGCAGTTAGTCATATATTAATTAAATTATTTAAAACCCTTGTAGGATCATGGCCGCCGAGCGAGCCGAGTGGCGAGACATGCAAAGGACCGTCCAAGGTCTCACCCAAGTACTTCAACAAGTAGCGCAAGGAGGGATGAACCGTGGAGCGGGAGATCTCCACTGAAGTTTCAGGAATATCAATCCACCAAAATTCGTCGGCTCTTTCGACCTGGATGACGCCAAGAATTGGATGAAGGAGATAGAATGCATATTCCATGTGATGCAATGCACAGATGAAGAGAAGGCCCTATTAGCAACATTCCAACTTGAATGTGATGCTCGATTTTGGTGGGAATATGTGGAAGCCACTCTGCCGCATGATCATATCACGTGGGGCGAGATTGTTGACCACTTTAATAACAAGTACTTTTCGGATCGCATTCAAGAAAAGAAGGCTGTGAAGTTCACCTCACTTAAGCAAAGGAACCTATCTGTTTCTGAATACGGGGCCCAATTCTCTACGCTATCCCGTTATGCACCACATTTGGTGAGTACGAAAAAGATGAAGGCTCGTAGATTCCTTAATGGGTTATGACCCCACTACATTACACAGTTAGCACCGATGGACATACAAGTCTACTCGGACATGGTGAGAAGGGCACAATTATTGGAAGATGCCATGGAGCTGTCAAACAAAATCGGTGGTAGAGACAAGAAAGAACAAGTCACTAGTTCGGGAACATTCAAAGTACTGTTCTCAAAGAAGAGGTCCAATAATGGAGGTGATTCCCCTAAAGAGAAGAAATCCAAGAAGAACAACAAACCTTTCTCCATTACCACCACACCCTCTAAGGAGGTTTGCAAACATTGTGATAAGGCCGGACATAGGGCCGAGGAATGTTGGTGAAAGTTGGGAGCGTGTCTCCGATGCGGAAGTCGTGATCATAGGATTCCCGACTGTCCTCTACTCAACGAGCAAGCTGAAAATGAGAAGCGCCCGGTCAAGAAGCAAGGCTGTCTCCAAGCTCTCCAAGAGGCGGAACATAGTGAAGGAGGAATCGTGGAAGGTACATTGAAAATTTATTCCAAGACTGCTCATGTCCTATTTGATATTGGCGCGACTCATTCATTCGTTTCCAAAAGATTTGTTGTTTCATTATCTGTGGAACCTATCTTGCTAGAAACAGATCTAATTATTTCCACCCCTCTTGGAAGCGGATCTGAGATTACACACCATTACCCGGATAGTGAAGTCATAGTTGAAGGGTTGAATCTACCTGCCAATCTAATACGCCTAGATATGGATGGGTATGATGTCATACTAGGTGTCTATTGGCTATCCACACACAGGGCAGTTATAGATTGCCAAAAGGGTAAAGTTTAAGTGCCCCGAAATTTATATAAATAATTTTTGAATTATTTTAAAATTTCCTGGAATTTATTAGGAATTAATCGCTTTATAATGGGATTTTAAGGCCCAAGAAATGTTAAATAATTAATACAACTTTAATAATTAAAGCCCAATAGGTTCAAGGACCAAGTCCATTAAGTTTGGCCCATATTCTAGAAGGTTATTTAGCTTATTCACGGATTTTAAGGATAAATACTATTTTTATAGATAATTATGTAGATAAATAAATAAAAGAGTTTGAATTAGGTTGAATTCTACACACAGTGGATGTAGCGGTCTATCGTGCGACCGCCACATGCATATAACGCACCAGCACTCGACCGTTACACTCTGTAAGTTCCGTGAAGTGAAGAACAAGCAAAAGATTAGATTTTTACTAGTCTATCACTTTGGGATCGAGATGGGAGGACTAGTAAACATGTTATGGACTCTCAGAAGTCGATCTAAGCTTTAATAAGGACTCTAGAATTGATCTAATCCTCAAACCCTAGCCAAAACCCTATAAATAGACCATAGTTTTAACTTGCGCGACCCCTACATTGGCTCGCGTGGAATCAAGGTAAGGAGTCATAAACTTGGGCAAGTTCTTTAGAAGTTTTCATTTATAATATTTTAGACTAATTAATAGCTCTCAAAATTTCGTGTAAGGAGATCAAGTACACCAGGAGTTAGAAGCTTCCAAAAGTTGCTGGTTCGACCGTAGCAACCTAGGAAACTAAATGAAAGTCCACTGAAGATCAGGAAATTAGGACGTCTAAACGAGATAATTATAGTTGGGTTATTTAGAACTTTTTGTTCCCAATAGTTTCATCTTCTTACCCTCCAAATTTCACGTCCTTAGGTCAAGAAACTAAGGAATTAGAACAACGTGAAGTTGTTGAAAACTCACAGGAAGGGAAGGATTAGGGTGTGTTTATCAGTTCCAAATTGGAAGTTGAGAGCCAGAAAAAAAAGGTAGGTCATCTCATGAACAGTAAGAACATCAAGTTCGGAGTAAAAGCCCTCTAGTTTTGTTTGATTGCTTGCACTATAGATCATGAATTTCATGTTTCAATAGAACTATGCAAACATACATATCTTCAGCCTTAATTGAAGTTAAAAGATACTCTCTTGTTCATTCACTACAACCTATGCATCCAGATAGCCTTTTTACTTCATTTTATCATGGCTAGAGTTGTTAAGTCTTCTCTAAAACATGATATGTTCAAAGCATGATCTTTTATCTTTTTATATACTGTCAACAGGGCTCTGACAGATCAGAGTTAGACAGCCACATTCATGTAACAGCCTTACGATAAGCCGTCACATTCCATCTTTAAATTTCTCTATTGTCTCCAACGGACCATCACTGGGGCGTTACAACACTGTAACGGCCCCACAATAAGCGGTCACAGACCTGTGACGCGTCCATTCTAGACCGTTAGATTAACTGTGTTCTGTCCACCTGAGATAGAAATAAGAACAGTCAGGTTTACTTATAAATAAGCCTAGTTATCTAAGTTGTGACCTATTTTTCATGACTTTGAGTTTATTGATCAATTCATGATAGGAATTTGCATGTTTGAGCATTTTGAGTTATTTTAAGTTATGTTAATTTCATGTGCTAAAACTCTATAGTTTGTATTTAAACATGATTTTACATGTTGTATTGGCGGAGTTTTATCATGGTTTCACATCATTACACATTCTTTTCTATCTATAGAGTCAATTTCTCTAAGTATATGGCATATATTCGGTATATGGCCATTAGTTCACACTTTTGCACTATAGGAACATATTCTTGGACTTGAGGACCTCTCTATTGGATATTCCTTCTAATGGACTAGGAAATCTTATTTCAAGGCCTCCGTAATTCTCCGCGAGCCTGGGATTCCCACTAGGACGCCGAGTTGGTTGTACCATGAAGGCCCAATTGTTAGAAAGCACTATCAATGTTTTCGGGTTCTAGATATGTAACGGATCTATATTCGACCATCAGGGACATCTAACGGTCCAATATATGACCGTCACATTTTTTGAGTCCATAGCTATTTTCTTCTAGATTCAACCATTCTAACGGCTCAATATTCGACCGTTATGTCCATGTAACGGCCCATTGATTGACCGTCACAATGCTTGAGAGATTTAACCCAAGGTTTGACCTAAGGGTTGATATTCCAAGGTTCCTAGATGAATTATTGATGGTCTAGGACTTGTCATATTGTTCAAGATACTTAATTTTAAATTATGGAAAACAAGGAATGTACCGTTATGCTGTCGAATTATTTCCATAAGCATAACCTTGTTTAAGTCATTCTTGACCCCTCGCATTCTTAACTGAAGCGTTCATTCATTGAATTGTTGATATCATGAACTTATTGCACTCGTTATATTATTGGCCATATTGTTTACATGCGTGGAAGTAGCTTGATTTATACTTGAAGATGCTGATCGAGCACTGATTGTGTTCAAGGGCTCTATGCTAGTCCCCTCGGCTGATTGTCGAAAACATACTATTATAAACCATGGGGTATGATGCTACTGGCGTCGCATTGCGCTGGGAGTACTTTCTTTATAAATAAGTGAAAATCCACGACATCACGAAAAATCTCAGAATTCATGGAAATTATCCACAAGATGGTATTCCACAGAAATTCACGAAGTACTTGTTTGCTTGTTACATGACTTTCTAGTACATTCTTGTTCATGAAATGCCATATCATGTTCTTGTTACATTCTTGCTAGATCATACTTTCTCATTCTATATCAAGGAATTATCTTGTTACTTGGTTTAATCGCATGATTATCGTAATCACATGATTTTACTTTATTCTTTAGAGCTAAAATGCTAATTACTTTAATATTACTAATCATGTTGATGCGAAGATATCTACTGGGCAAGTGTGCTCATTACCTATTTCTAATCTTTTTCAGGAGATGGAAGTGTTTCGAATTCGGATTCGGGTGATACAAGTAGCGGGTCCGAGAGCGATTGAAATTTTTTTCAAAATGAGAGTGAAGACTTAGGAAAGTCCATATTGTCTAGATCGAGTTCATGTAATTTTCTTTTTCCTTGAGTCTGATAGATTGTAGAAGGTTGAAGAGTTATTGTAATTGAATATTTTGGTTATTAATGAAATAAAGTTGAAGTTGAGTGAATCCTTTGTGCAATTGCATTTGTGTGATATGTGATTGTCTTGCGCTCTGATTGTTCTTACTTGCAAGAGGCTCACCATGCCGACTGTTCACGTTCCTCGAGTTAGTCTTCCGCTATAATAAAGGCTCGGGGCGTGACAGTTAAGTTGGTATCAGAGCCTAAGTCTCAGGACTTAGGGAAAAGAGTCATCTCATAAGATAAGTCCAAGGTTTAAGGACCCCTACCTATGAACTAAGGAAGAAACTTCCTCACCCATGCGAGAATTGGGTAGAGCCCAGGATGAGGTAGTTAATTAGTTTAAGGTTAATCTCTTTCAAATTTCATGAGAATTAACAATTTGTTATTTCTCTCTGGTACCTCATTATTACGATGGCTCATCGCATAGATTAGGATGGCATGCAACAAACGGTTGCCGGTCTTACTCAGGCGTTACAAACTATAGCCCAGGGAGGCGCAGGGGCAAGGGCTGGTGACTTGCATCGTAATTTTTGGAGCTTAAACTCTCCGCGTTTCTATGGTTCTTCTAATCTAGATGAGGTAGAAAACTGGATAGATGAAATATTGAATCGTATCTTCGATGTTATCCAGTGTACAGATCAGGAAGAGGTGCGTCTTGCAACCTTTCAACTTAATAAAGATGCACGCACATGGTGGAAGTCAGTTTCGGCACCTCCGGCCGATGCACCTCATACATGGGGCAGTTTCTCACTCTGTTCCATGCCAAGTACTTTTATGAGCATGTAAAAGAAAGGAAGGCTATAGAGTTCGCCTCTCTTCGTCAGGGAATGATGACAGTCGCGGAATATGAACTTTAATTCTCCAGGCTAGCACCCTATGCACCGCATTTAATCAGTACCGATTTATTGAAGGCTAATCGGTTTATGGACGGGTTACGACCCGACTTCATTCAGCAGCTCGGGACCCAAAACATCCGTACCTATGCTGAGATGGTCAGCGAGCATATTTATGTGAAAGGACCTTAGAAAAGGTCGAGAAATTGAAAGGAAAGGAGAAGAGTCTAGCCGACTATCTGATCGGCATTATAAGAAAGAAAAATTCAGCATCACGGAACCCCACAAAAGCGTGATAGTAAGAAAAGATCCAGGAGCGGAATGGTGGAAGTTCCCAGAAAAATAAGAGAGTCAAGGAGGAGAAGGAGCAAGTCACCACGGCTTGCACATTTTGTGAGAAGTTCGGACATTCGGCTGAAGAATGTTGGAAGCGCCTTGGTGCTTGTCTACATTGTGGGAGCAGGGAGCATCGGATGCCAGATTGCCCCCTTATGAAAGATCAATCGTCCGGCGGTGGACGTAGGAGGCAGGCTCACCTCAATGCTGTTCTAGAAGAAGAAGAAGCGCCCAGGATGGTGGACTTATGGAAGGTACCCTTCAAATTTATTCCCATCCTGCATTTGTGCTATTTGATACTGGTGCCTCTCATTCTTTTATCTCCACTACTTTTGCAAAACTTCAGTTCCCCTACCTTCAGATCTTGCTATTACTACACCCTTAGGTTCTGGAACAAAGCTTACCGAGTATTATCCTGATAGTGAGGTGGTAGTAGATGGTCACAATCTTCCCGCAAACTTAGTATGCCTTGACATGAAAGGTTATGATGCAATTTTAGGGGTAGATTGGCTTATAGATCATGATGCTGATATTAATTACCGGAATATGATTATATCCTTTGAAAATCTGGTCTTCCAAGATTTTCCTTCCTTGGCATCAAGTATAGGAAGCATCCCACTATCATTACCTCTCTTTACGCTTGTAAACTTATCTCGTAAGGATGTGAAGCTTTTCTTGCTTCTGTCATTTTTACCGAGTCCAAGGAAATCATCCTAGCAGACATTCCTATTGTAAATGAGTTCCCAGATGTGTTTCCACCCGAATTGCCCGGTTTACCACCCGAGAGGGAAGTAAACTTCACTCTTGAACTCATTCCGGGAGCAGCACCTGTTTCTATAGCCCCTTACAGGATGTCCCCCACGGAACTCAAGGAATTAAAGAGACAGTTACAGGAATTACTAGATAAGGGTTTCATCAGGCCTAGCACATCCCCTTGGGGTGCGCCGATTTTATTTGTCAAGAAGAAGGATGGCTCTCTCAGGCTATGCATAGACTACCGACGACTGAATCAACTTACAATCAAAAACAAGTATCCGTTGCCGCGTATTGATGAGCTCTTCGATCAGCTTTCGGGAGCAGAATATTTCTCCAAGATAGACCTCAGATCAGGTTATCACCAGCTTAGAATTAAAGAGGAAGACATTTATAAATCAGCTTTTCGAAGTCGTTATGGCTACTATGAATTTGTGGTAATGCCGTTCGGGTTAACAAGTACCCCAGTAGCATTTATGCAACTTATGAACAATGTCTTCCAGCCATATCTGGACCAGTTCATTGTCGTCTTCATTGATGACATCTTGATATATTCCAAGACAAAATAGGAACATGAAGAACATCTGAGGATAGCCTTACAAATGCTTAAAGAACATAAACTTTATGCCAAGCTTAACAAGTGTGAGTTCTGGCTCAAGGAAGTTTCATTCCTAGGCCACATTATATCAAAAGAAGGTATCGATGTGGATCCTTCTAAGGTAGAAGCTGTCAGAAATTGGAGCCGGCCAACGACTGTATCAGAAGTAAGGAGCTTTCTGGGTCTAGCTGGTTATTATAGGAGGTTCATTAAGAACTTCTCAAAGATTGCAGTTCTTTTAACTAGACTCACAAGAAAAGAAAATCATTTTGTCTGGTCAGAGGATTGTGAAGAGAGTTTTCAAACTCTTAAGAAACATATTACTATAGCTCCTATTCTATCACTACCGGTGGAAGGTGGTGCATTTGAAGTGTATACGGATGCATCTGGCATTGGCTTAGGGTGCGTCCTCATGCAAGATGAAAGGTAATATGTTATTCTTCAAGACAATTGAAACGTCACGAGGAAAATTATTATGTGCATGCTTTAGAACTAGTAGCTGTTATTTTTGCCTTAAAGATCTGGCGTCATTATCTCTATGGAGAAAAGTTTATGGTCTATTCGGACCACAAAAGCTTGAAATATTTATTCTCCCAAAAGGAGTTAAATATGAGGCAGAGGAGATGGTTAGAATATCTCAAAGACTTTGATTTTGCTATCCAATATCATCCTGGCAAGGCTAATGCTGTAGCAGATGCTCTCAGCAGAAAACTAATGGGGAAGCTATCAAGTCTTATGATTAGTATAACTAATCTTATTCCTCAATTTGCTTAGTTGAACTTAGATATTGACATTAAGGAGGAAGATTGTTTTATAGCCAATATCCGAGCTCAACCCACATTAATAGAAGATCTAGTCGGGCTACAAGACAATGATCCAGTATTACTAGAGAATAAAGCCAACATAGAACAGAGGCCAGATTTTTCTGTTTCAAATGACGGAAGGCTGCTATTTAAGGACCGAGTGTGTGTACCAGATCATGAGGATACGAAGAAACTGATCCTAAAAGAAGCACATAATTCAAGTACACCATTCATCCAGGTGGTACAAAAATGTATCAAGATCTCAAAAGAAACTTCTGGTGGCCCAATATGAAGAGGGAAATAGCTGATTTCGTGTCCCGCTGTCTCACTTGTCAACAAGTAAAGGCAGAACATTTTAGACCCGCAGGTAAGTTACACCCCTTGGATATTCCCGAATGGAAATGGGAAAGTATAGGGATGGATTTCATCATGGGTTTACCTAAGACCAGAGGAGGACACGATGGTATATGGGTAATCATAGATCGATTGACTAAGTCTGCACATTTCATACCAATCAAAAGTCGATGGTCAGTGGATATTTTAGCAGCATTATACATAAAAGAAATTATCAAATTACATGGTGTCCTGTCACTATTATATCTGATAGAGATCCTCGATTCACATCACAGTTCTGGAAGGGTCTACAACATTCACTAGGGACTAGATTGAATTTTAGCACAGCGTTTCATCCGCAAATTGATGGTCAGACTGAAAGAAAAAATCAGGTAGTGGAAGATATGCTCAGGGCTTGTGCTATTGATTTTTGAGGAAGTTAACATAATCACTTGCCTCTGGTAGAATTTGCATATAACAACAGTTATCAGGCCAGCATACATATCGCACCCTTTGAAGCTTTATATGGGAAAAGCTGTAGATCACCAATATGTTGGAATGAAATAGGGGAAAGGTAATTTCTAGGCCCCGATATTATCAGGGATTCTTCAAAGAAAATCAAGCTCATTCAAGAAAGATTACAAATGGCACAAGATAGGCAAAAGTCTTATGCAGATAATCGAAGGCGCGACTTGGAATTTCAAGTAGGAGATCATGTAAATCTGAAGATTTCTCCGGGTCGTGGTATTCGAAGATTTGGCATCAAAGGCAAGCTAACTCTAAGATTCATTGGCCCATTTGGAATTCTCGAAAGGGTCGGTGAAGTGACTTATAGATTGACTTTACCTCCACAATTAGCAGGAGTTCATGACGTATTTCACGTCTCGATGGTGAAGAAGTATGTATATGATCCTTGCCATGTCATCACTTACGACAATTTGGAGATTAAGAAAGATTTGATATACAAACAAAAATCAATCAAAATACTTGAATGGGAAGTACGTCAACTTCGGAACAAGACTATACCCGTGGTTAAAATCCAGTGGACAAAGTCAGGAGAGACATGAGAAAACGAAGAAGCTATGCGCAAAAGATTCTCAGAATTATTTGAATGTAAGTACACTCTCCACAATCCATACATTCGAATTTGGGAGACCAAATTCTTCTAAGTGGGGGAGGGTGTAGTGCCCCAAAATTTATATAAATAATTTTTGAATTATTTTAAAATTTCTGAATTTATTAGGAATTAATCACTTGATAATGGGATTTTAAGGCCCAACAAATGTTAAATAATTAATACAGCTTTAATAATTGAAGCCCAATAGGTTCAAGGACCAAGCCCATTAAGTTTGGCCCATATTCTAGAAGGTTATTTAGCCTATTCACGGATTTTAAGGATAAATACCATTTTTATAGATAATTATATGGATAAACAAATAAAAGAGTTTGAATTAGGTTGAATTCTACACACAGTGGATGTAGCGGTCTATCGTGCGACCGCCACATGCATGTAACGACCAGCACTCGACCGTTACGCTCTGTAAGTTCCGTGAAGTGAAGAACAAGCAAAAAAAGATTAGATTTTTACTAGTCTATCACTTTGGGATCGAGATGGGAGGACTAGTAAACGTGTTAAGGACTCTCAGAAGTCGATCTAAGCTTTAATAAGGACTCTAGAATTGATCTAATCCTCAAACCCTGGTAGAAATCCTATAAATAGACCCTAGTTTTGACCTGCGCGACCCCTACATTGGCTCGCATGGAATCAAGGTAAGGAGTCATAATTTTGGTAAGTTCTTTAGAAGTTTTCGTTTGTAATACTTTAGATTAATAGCTCTCAAAATTCCGTGCTAGGAGATCAAGTACACCAGGAGTTAGAAGCTTCCAAAGTTGTTGGTTCGACCATAGCAACCTAGGAAACTGAACGAAAGTCCACTGAAGATCAGGAAATTAGGACGTCTAAACAAGATAATTAGAGTTTGGTTATTTAGAACTTTTTGTTCCCAATAGTTTCATCCTCTTACCCTCCAAATTTCACGTCCTTAGGTCAAGAGACTAAGGAGTTAGAACAACGTGAAGTTGCTGAAAACTCACAGGAAGGGAAGGATTAGGGCGTGTTTTTCAGTTCCAAATTGGAAGTTGAGAACCAGAAAAAAAGGTAGGTCATCTCATGAACAACAAGAACATCAAGTTAGAAGTAAAAGCCCTCTGGTTTTGTTTGATTTCTTGCACTATAGACCATGAATTTCATGTTTTAATAGAACTATACATACATACATATCTTTAGCCTTAATTGAAGTTAAAAGATACTCTCTTGTTCATTCACTACAACCTATGCATCCAGATAGCCTTTTTACTTCGTTTTATCATGACTAGGGTAGTTAAGTCTTCTCTAAAACATGATATGTTCAAAGCATGATCTTTATTTTTTATATACTGTCAACAGGGCTCTCACGGATCAGAGTTAGACCGTCACATACGTGTAACGGCCTTACGATAAGCCGTCACATTCCCTGTTACCTTTAAATTTCTCTGTTGTCTCTAACGGACCATAACTGGAGCGTTACAACACTGTAACGGCCCCACGATAAACCGTCACAGACCTGTGACGCGTCCATTCTAGCCCGTTAGATTAACTGTGTTCTGTCCACCCGAGACAGAAATAAGAACAGTCAAGTTTACTTATAAATAAGCCTAGTTATCTAAGTTGTGACCTATTTTTCATGACTTTGAGTTTATTGATCAATTCATGATAGGAATTTGCATGTTTTGAGCATTTTGAGTTATTTTAAGTTATGTTAATTTCATGTGCTAAAACTCTATAGTTTGTATTTAAACATGATTTTAAATGTTATATTGACGGAGTTTTATCATGGTTTCACATCGTTACACATTCTTTTCTATCTATAGAGTCAATTTCTCTAAGTACATGGCATATATTCCGGTATATGGCCATTAGTTCACACTTTTGCACTATAGGAACATATTCTTGGACTTGAGGACCTCTCTATTGGATATTCCTTCCAATGGACTAGGAAATCTTGTTTCAAGGCCTCCGTAATTCTCCGCGAGCCTGGGATTCCCACTAGGACGCCGAGTTGGTTGTACCATGAAGGCCCAATTGTTAGAAAGCACTATCGATGTTTTCGGGTTCTGGATATGTAACGGATCTATATTCGACCGTCAGGCACATCTAACGGTCCAATATATGACCGTCACATTGTTTGAGTCCATAGCTATTTTCTTCTGGATTCAACCATTCTAACGGCTCAATATTCGACCGTTATGTCCATGTAACGGCCCATTGATTGACCATCACAATGCTTGAGCGATTTAACCCGAGGTTTGACCTAAGGGTTGATATTCCAAGGTTCCTAAATGAATTATTGATGGTCTAGGACTTGTCATATTGTTCAAGATACTTAATTTTAAATTATGGAAAACAAGGAATGTACCGTTATGCTGTCGAATTATTCCATAAGCATAACCTTGTTTAAGTCATTCTTGACCCCTCGCATTCTTAATTGAAGCGTTCATTCATTGAATTGTTGATATCATGAACTTATTGCACTCGTTATATTATTGGCCATATTGTTTACATGCGTGGAAGTAGCTTGATTTATACTTGAAGATGCGGATCGAGCACTGATTGTGTTCAAGGGCTCTATGCTAGTCCCCTCGGCTGATTGTCGAAACATACTATTATAAACCATGGGGTATGATGCTACTGGCGTCACATTGCGCTGGGAGTACTTTCTTTATAAATAAGTGAAAATCCACGACATCACGAAAAATCTCAGAATTCATGGAAATTATCCACAAGATGGTATTCCACAGAAATTCACGAAGTACTTGCTTGCTTGTTACATGACTTTCTAGTACATTCTTGTTCATGAAAGGCCATATCATGTTCTTGTTACATTCTTGCTAGATCATACTTGCTCATTCTATATCAAGGAATTATCTTGTTACTTGGTTTAATCACATGATTATCGTAATCACATGATTTTACTTTATTCTTTAGAGCTAAAATGCTAATTACTTAAATATTGCTAATCATGTTGATGCGAAGATACCTACTGGGCAAGTGTGCTCATTACCTATGTCTAATCTTTTTCAGGAGATGGAAGTGTTTCGAATTTCCGATTCGGGTTATACAAGTAGCGGGTCCGAGAGCGATTGAAAATTTTGTCAAAATGAGAGTGAAGACTTAGGAAAGTCCATATTGTCTAGATCTAATTCATGTAATTTTATTTTTCCTTGTGTCTGATAGATTGTAGAAGGTTAAAGAGTTAATGTAATTGAATATTTTGGTTATTAATGAAATAAAGTTGGAGTTGAGTGAATCCTTTGTGCAATTGCATTTGTGTGATATGTGATTGTTTTGCGCTCTGATTGTTCTTGCTTGCAAGAGGCTTACCATGCCGGCTGTTCACGTTCCTCAAGTTAGTCTTCCGCTGTAATAAAGGCTCGGGGCGTGATAAAAGTAACTTTTAGTGATCACCTAGAGCTCATTTACACTAGTCCCCGGAGTCGAAACAAGCCACCTCTTATTTCGACTCTTCGAGCTCGTAAACTTATAATGAAGCGTTGTATGGCCTTCCTTGATCTTGTAAATATAACAGAAGATAGAGAATCAAAGATAGAAGACATCCGTATGGTTCAGGGATTTCCCGATGTATTTTCGGAGGATTTGCCTAGTCTACCACCAGAAAGGGAAATGTCTTTCACTATTGAGTTTGTCCCTGGTGCTGGCCCTATTTCAAAGGCACTGTATAGAATGTCCCCCGCTGAACTTAAGGAGCTAAAAGAGCAATTGATGGAACTCTTGAAGAAAGGATTTATTCGGCCAAGTACTTCCCCGTGGGGAGCGCCTGTCCTATTTGTTAAGAAGAAGGATGGATCAATGAGGCTATCCATAGATTATCGACAACTGAATCAACTTACAAATCAAGAATAAGTATCCGCTGCCGAGAATTGATGATTTATTTGATCAGGTATTTGGAGCTAAATATTTCTCGAAGATTGATCTTAAATCGGGGTACCACCAATTGAGGATGAAGGATGAGGATATTCATAAGACAGTATTTCGAAGCAGGTATGGGCATTACAAATTTACTGTTATGCCTATTGGACTAACAAATGCCCCTGTAGCCTTTATGTAGTTAATGAACAGTATATTCAGGCCTCATCTGGATCAGTTCGTTGTGATTTTCATTGATGATATATTAATATATTCAAAGTTTGAGGAAGATCATGAAGAGCACTTTGTTGGGTCTCCTCTGAAACTGAATGTTGGGGGAGAATGTTGGGTCTCCTCTGGATTGATGAGCAGTTATGTACTGCTTTGTGCTGAATTGTTTTGAATGATTGGCAACAGTTCTGTCTGACTTCGTTGGCTGAAGAGTTGACTTTGTCTACTTTGTCTTGATATGATGATGTGTGTATTTTAATGAATTTCATTTGTCAGATTTTCACATAAATGTTGTCTACATCTTCATACTTAGTATGTGCATAGAATAGAGTCGGTGCAATACTTAGTTCACTCTGTTTTGAGTCCGTGCATATGTTGCACTTCAAGCAAATAAAGTATGTGCATGCTTACATCAAGTCGGTGCATTCTTCGTTGCTACACGCGATCAAGTCGATGCATGCGAGCTCTAGGCTCACGCATTCGGTGCAACATCTGTCATTATATGCGATCAAGTCAGTGCAACTCTGACACCGTGCACATAAAGTATATGCACTCTTCTTAGGCAAGTCTCGCATGTGCATAACTGAGTCTGTGCAACTCTCATCTTTTGCACGCACAAAGTCTGTGCAAGGTTGCTCACGGGACATTGGGTCAATGCAACGTTCGCTCTTTGATTATACATACTTAGTGCATTCCTTGCTAGTAAACACCATGTCAGTGCACCATTTGCATCTCGCATATATAATGTCTATGCACTTGTTAGTCTTATAGACAAATCAAGTATGTGCATTTCCATTCTGATAATATATCAACTTTGTGCAACTCTTTACTTTCTGTTTAACCGTCATAAGCTGACATTGAGTCTGACACTTTAACAGGATGCCTGTTCATGGAAGTTAAGAAAGGCACGTGATCCAAGAATGGAGGACGAACCTTGATAGTGACACGTGGGAAGTAGCCAAGCAAGGATGCTGCCACGTGGTTGTACAACTCCAGATCTGGATAAGGCGATTGGGCGGGAAACGTGGTTTCCACACACCCATCTCTCAGAAGCATCCATATATGTAGATGCAGTGAGAGAGAGCTGATTGTAGATAATTGATAAAAGAAGAACCTTCGTAGAGAGATACAAGCAGAGGGAGGAAGAGCAAGCACGATCAAGCCAGATTGAGAGAAAAGATCTGTGAGAGAGCCTTGAGAGAAGTGTTTTGTGAGAGCTTTTGTTATCAGTCTCTTAGTTCAGAACTAGAGCTGATCCGCTCATTATCTTGGGCTACATTTTCGTTGTATTTTGGTTTTACGCATTCTTCATTTGTTTTCTAAAACTCTTTTCTCCAAGCTATGTGTCAGCGGTAGAGGAGGATTCCTCTGGACAGGTTAAGCTGTAAATCTCAGCAGCAGAGGTGGATTCCTCTGGATAGCGAAGCTGTAACGCTCAGTGGATTGTAGGGAAGGGATTCCCCGAAGCTGTGGATCAGCGGCCAAGCTGTTTGTCAGCAGTGAAGCCACACTCGGTTGAGTGTGGGGTGGACGTAGATCTCTACAAGAGATCGAACCACCTAAAAACATATTGTCTTGTGTGATTGATTAATTTACTCTCGCTTGATCGCATAGATGCATGCTTAGGATCGATTGAGCACCGATCTAATTGAGTTGTTCTAGTCTAGTTGTGGTTAAGTGTTTCTAGATCATCCTACAGTAGTTCATTTTTATTCCACACTCATTTTAGCTGCTGTAGAATTTTTAATAGGTGATTGATCTATTCACCCCCCCTCTAGATCCCACATCAATTGGTATCAGAGCCTAACTCTTCTACAGGGACTAACATCTTGAAGAGCTAGCTATCATGGATTCTAAGGGGATGACAGTAGTGGGACACTCCACCACCAAGCCTCCGTACTTTGATGGATCCAACTATGCATATTGGAAGAATCGTATGCAAGTGTTTTTGAGGGTGAAGGATTACGAGATCTGGAAGGTCGCGAGCAAGGGACCGTTTGAGCTACATGAGAATGAGGATGTATGGACAAGGGAAGAGATCCGCAAGTCAACACTGAACTGGAGTGCGATCAATGCCATCCAGTGCGCCCTTCACCCCACAGAATTCTCCCGGGTATCCTCTTGCTCTACAGCGAAGGAGATGTGGGATAAGTTAGAAGTAATATATGAAGGGACTTCTCAAGTCAGAGAGACCAAGGCGAACTTGCTGGTATCGGAGTATGAGGCGTTCAGAATGAAGCCGAATGAGACTATTATTGAGATGTATGCTCGCCTTACGACCATAACAAATGGTCTTAGAAGTCTTGGAAAGACTTACTCTGATTATGAGATAGTAGGGAAGATTTTGCACTCCCTAACTCCAATTTAGCACACCAATGCTACAGTGATCAAGGAGTCTAGGGATCTGAAGAATACTAAGGTTGATGAGTTGATTGGTTCACTCATGACTTATGAGATGAACCTGCCAAAGACTGAGGAGCTGGAGAAGAAGAAGAAACCTATTACGCTGAAGGCAAGCTTCAGTCAATCCAGTCACAGCGGATCCCCCAGTGATCAGAGTCTTTCTGGATCCGAATTTGAAGGAGATCAGCTAGCTAGCTATGCTGACTAGAAAGTTCAGAAGATTCCTGAGAAAAGAGGGAAGATATCTCGGAGGAGGACAACAAAGAGGCAGGAGACAAACTAGGTATAAATATAACCCTGCCAAAAAGGTTGATACTAATGTCTGTTATCACTACAGGAAAGCTGGCCATATGAAGGCATACTGGCCCGAGCTCCAAAAGATTAAAGAGAAATCAAAGAAGAGGAATACCCCAGGGAAAGCTATGGTGAGTACCTGGAGCGACGAGGACGAGGGTTACTTAAGCTGCACTTCTGAGAGTGACAGAGAGGAAAGCAAAATTTGCCTGATGGCCAAAGATGATGATAAAGAAGATGAAGCTGATGAGGTATCCTCTGCTTTTCAACACTATACTATTGCTGATTGGGAGGATGCATATGGTGACTTGTTAGACAAAGTAGATGACATCAGAAAAGAAAACATGCATCTAAAGAAGAAAATTAATTCTCTCATGAATGATACTATATTGTCTGATAGAATTATTTATCTTCAAACTGAAAATGATGTCTTAAAGAAATCCTATGCTGAAATTGATGATATGAAAAATGCTTTGATTGATGCTAGAAAGTAAAATGAGACACTAGAAAATGTAATTGATGATCTAAAATTGAGACTACAAAGGTATGAAAATGAAATGAAAATTATAAATGAAAAGTATGATGTTGTGTTGGGTGTTAACACTGAACTTAAGAAATCAATTGAAAATCTAGAAAATCAAAACAAGGATAAACTTCAAGTTTTTGAGAACATGACCCAAGGGACTGAGAATCCGAATGCCCTTTTGGGGTCTAAGGTTAACTTTAGAAAAGACGGTCTCGGGTTCAATTCTACAGGTAAAAGGAGTTTTGAACTGAAGACTATTTCATTTGTAGCTGAGAAACAAAAAAGGACCCCTTATTAAAATGCACAGTGGGAATACATCAGAAAAATCTGTTAACTCTAAAATGCCCAGTGCCAAGGACAAAGGGAAATAGAAAATTAGTGAGTCTAGCCATGTGAGTACACATTGTCCCACTCCTCAGGGCAAGTTTCAGGTTAGGGGTCAACCTTCGCTCACACCTAAACCCCAGGCGAGGTTCAGAAAGTCTCCACAAAAAGCTTAGATAAAGACTAAATCAACACCCATGCACAATTTAGGTGCATCTAAGGTGTCGGGGAGACACAATTCAAATAGGGGTCAAACTAGTCAATTTTACCAATCCAGAGTCCAGACCCATCATACTTATTATCAAGCTCAGCCATATCAGTTTAATAGGTCTGGACGGGATAGAGTACAAGGCAGGTCTAGATACCATTCATATCACACTCAGAGTTACAGACCTCAGGTTAGAAACTGGGTCAGGCAATCCAAGACATGGATTCCCAGGAAACACACCTTCTACAGTCAGCCTAGGACCATCACTGGCTACACTTCTCTGAGTGCTCATTGGCCTAGGCACTGGCACAAACAAGCTCAACATGCAAATAAAAATGGTGTCGGGACACAGAATAGACCTAGAAGTTTTCAAAATGTTAATGCTGAGAAGAAAAACCATAAACAAAAGAAAACAAATAAATCCACCAAACAAACAACTCTAAAACAAATGTGGATTCCTAGGAATGTGTTGTCAGGTTTGAGTAGCTTTACTTCAGTTATGGAGCCCAAACATTTTTGGGTTCCAAACTTCTCTGCGTGATTGTCATTGCAGGTATGCCTGGCAGCCAAGCACAACATGTGGTACTTGGATAGTGGCTGCTCCAGGTATATGACAGGGGACATGGCAAAGTTCTGCATACTGGTTGAGAAGAATGGAGGCCTTGTCACCTTCGGAGGAAACACCAAGGGCAAAATTATCAGTTCAGGTAAGGAGCAATGGAATCACTCATCGGTTCTCCTCGCCTAGGACACCTGAGCAAAATGGAGTAGTGGAGAGGAGGAACCGAACACTTGTGGAGATGGGCCGTACACTGTTTGTGGAAGGTAACCTACCAAGGAAGTTTTGGGCTAAGGCAGTCAATACTGCATGCCATGTAATCAACAGAGACATGGTAAGGCCATTTACCCAGAAAACACCATATGAAATTCTCAAGGGTAAGAAACCTTCAATTGCTTACTTCAAGGTCTTTGGCTGTAAATGCTTTATTCATGTCAATGCTAAAAGAGACCTTGATAAATTTGAACCTAAAAGTGATCTGAAAATTTTCCTAGGATATTCAGAAACCACTAGAGCATATAGTGTGTACAACTTAAATTCTAAAACAATTGAAGAGTCTCCACATATAATCTTTGATGAAACCATTACTAAACCTGAAAATAGTCTATGCAGGGAACAAGATGATGGAGAAATTCTGAAAGAAGGAAGCTCTGCAGATCAATCTGATGATGAAGAGGTAAAGGAGCCTGGCACTCAGGGGGAGGTAAATGAGGGTCAAGGTAATCATGTTATCAATGTAAGATTTCTTAGAGATCATCCTGTAGATAATGTAATTGGTAACTTGCATGAACCTCCTAGGACCAGAGGTTATTTTAGAGCTCAGAATGAATTGAATGCTTTTGCATTAGTGTCTCATGTTGAACCCAAGAACATTGACAATGCCCTTAATGATGTGCATTGGATCAATGCCATGCACGAGGAATTGAATCAATTTGATAGGAACAAGGTATGACACCTACTTCCACCTCCTGATCATGGGACTGTCATTGGGACTCGATGGGTGTTCAGGAATAAAATTGATGAGCAGGGTAATGTTATTAAGAATAAGGCCAGACTTGTAGCTCAGGGGTACAATCATGAGTTTGGAATTGACTTTGAAGAGTCATTTGCCCCTGTAGTTAGGTTAGAGGCCATTAGGATTCTATTGGCTTATGCATGCTCATTAGGAATCACCCTGCAGCAGATGGATGTAAAATCTACTTTCTTGAATGGAGAAATAAAAGAGGATGTCTTCGTGAGACAACCTCCAGGATTTGAATGCTTAGACTTTTCAAATTATGTCTATAAATTGAATAAAGCTCTCTATGGTTTGAAATAAGCTCTTAGAGCTTGGTATGATAGGCTCAGCAAGTTTCTTACAGATAGGAAGTTTTTTAGAGGTGAAATTGACCAAACTTTGTTCACAAAGGTATGTCATCCAGACATTCTCATTGTTCAAATATATGTGGATGATATAATTTTTGGTTCAACTAACCCAATAATGTGTAAGGAATTTTCTGATTTGATGACACATGAATTTGAGATGAGCTCAATGGGTGAGCTGAAATTATTTCTTGGACTGTAGGTGACCCAAACAAAAGAAGGAACCTACATCACTCAGTCCAAGTACATAAGGGATATGCTGAAGAAATAAAAATTTGAAAACCTGAAGGAGATTACAGCACCAATGGGTACATCAACAAGTCTTTATGAGGACCCAAAAGGTAAACCAATTGATAACAAGCTGTATAGAGCTATGATCGGATCCCTTCTCTATCTTACTGCATCTAGGCTTGATATTCAGTTTACTGTGTGTTTATGTGCTAGATTTTAGGCTAGTCCAAAAGAGTCACATTTCTGTGCTGTCAAGAGAATTTTTAGATATCTGTCAGGCCCCTAAGAACTAGGTCTTTGGTACCCTGCTAAGTGTGAGCTAGACCTATTAGCATACACTGATGCAGACTATGTTGGGTGTCGAATGGATAGGAAAAGCACTAGTGGATACTGCCAATTCTTAGGTGGTTGTCTAGTATCTTGGGCTTCCAAGAAGTAACACACAGTTGCTTTATCCACTACAGAGGCAGAGTATGACGCTGCAGGAAATTGTGCAGCCCATGTACTATTGATTAAGCACCAACTTAATGATTTTCAGATAAATTTGGGATGCATTCCAATTTTATGTGATAATACTAGTGCCATATGCTTGACTAAAAATCATGTTCATCACTTTAGGACTAAGCATATTGAAATAAAACATCACTTTTCTAGAGATGTAGTAAGCAAGAATGAAATTGAATTGAATTTTGTTGAAACAGAAAAAAAAATTGCTGATATTTTTACAAAACCTCTTGGAAATGAAAGATTTAAATTCCTAAGACGAGAATTGGGGCTATGTAAATTTCAGCATGAAAATGACCTCTAATTTACTGATTTCATTATTGAATTGGTTTTTTACTTGGTCTGAAAATAAATATGTGTCTACTGTCTCTGAATAAACAATTTCTAAATTTTTTGAATAACTGTTATGCATAGATGCATTGTTAAATAAAAAGGCATATAGATAGGGGGAGCTTTGCACCGAGTATATGTCAGTGCATGTCTTGCACTTAGTCGAAGCACAGTGTGATCATTCTACATTCAAGGTCAGTGCACCTTGTGTCTAAGTAGCATGTAAGTCGATGCACCTTATGTCTTACACATACACAGGGTCGGTGCACCTGCATTTCACACGCATGCATAGTCAGTGCATTGCTTGCTTTATGCATGTTAAGGTCGGTGCATGATGATGTCAGGAGGAGCTTAATCATTCTGGTTTTGGTGTAACCTTCTCAAACTCTCTCTTCACACTCAGAAGTTATCATTACTTGGCATCAATTGCATCAATTGACCTCGTTCAGATCTACTTCTGTCACATTGTATCTTGGTCACTCTTTTTGATACTTCCTATGAGCTGCTTCTGTGCATTATCGTCTATTCCCTCATTCTGAATGGATGACAGCCTTGTAATTGGTTCATTATTTTGAGCTGCAGTTATTACAAGTCTTCTCTTATAAGAATCATAATTGCTTCTTGATAAACTGAAGGTTTAATATTAATAGATTGAAGAGTTTCAAGGCTGTATTTCAGAGAATAAGGTGGTAGAAAACCTTTTATAGCTCTCAACCTCTCTTTCATAGCTATGACAGATAAGACATTTACAGTATCTAAAAATGACAGACTTAGTGAAGACTAGGCTGAGAAACTCAGAAAGTGTATTGTCTTTAAACAAGTCACTTTGAAAATTTTTAAAAAAAGGGCAACAACAATAAAATAATATGTAAAAGAAATGAATAAAGTGGCAGAGAAATGACTAAATTCCATTGAGAAACTGAACCCTCCATCAAAGAAGTGGAGAGGAATTCATGTCATGAAGTGCTTCATGTTACCTCTGTTCATATGATCAAATCTATTGGTGTGGTCTTACTGAGTAACTGGGGGTACAGGCGTCTGATAAACATGTACCCTTAATGTCAAAAGTGTAAATCACCTGTGTAGTTTTTGATCAGAAATAGATATGATAGTTTATGCCTAGTAATTGAGGGTACTGGCGTCTAACCCACGTGTATCCTTAATGTCAACGGTATAAATGACACTTGTCTGTTCACCAAGTTCAGATTCAAAATAAGAAGCGTCAAAGATTTACTGTAACCCTTGAAATTCAAATCTCCTAAGTGTTAATTGTTTAACTTCAATACATACTTAGGTCACTCTCCAAGACATTCACTGATTTTGAAATCAGTAGGATACAGTCTTAATCTAGTCTTTCATGCTTATGTGATTTAGGTTTATTTCTATAAACGGATTCTATAACCCTATTTCTGAAAGTCAGTGCATTCACTCTACCTTCTATAACTATTAAACTAGATATCTATCAAGATTGAACAAAGATTGATTCTTATATCTAAAGAACTGTGCTTATATTCTGAACCATTGCATAGAGTGTTATCCCGTCTCCTACCTCTTCATGCATCCCTTCTTATCTTCCTCTTTCTCCCTTACTTCTTATTTGCTGATGGCAAAGGGGGAGAGATTATATTCTATGATCTTATCTTATTCTTATCTTATCCTTCTCCAGACGGTGTTTATAGGGGAGAGATTTTGTTGGTAAAGGGAGAGAGAAGGGAAGAGAAAGGTTTCATGCTATTTTGATGAAGGGGGAGGAGTCACTTATTCAGGGGGAGAATGTCCATATAGTCTGCACAACATCTGAGAGTCTGCATATCATCTGACCAAGTTTTATGACTCGTCAAAATACATCATCTTTATGGCATTTATATTTTGGTTTGCCATTGGGGTTGCCATCATCAAAAAGGGGGAGAATGTTGGGTCTCCTCTGAGACTGAATGTTGGGGGAGAATGTTGGGTCTCCTCTGGATTAATGAGCAGTTATGTACTGCTTTGTTCTAAATTGTTTTGAATGATTGGCAACAATTCTATCTGACTTCGTTGACTGAAGAGTTGACTTTGTCTACTTTTTCTTGATATGATGATGTGTGTATTTTGATGAATTTCATTTGTCATATTTTTCACATAAATGTTGTCTACATCTTCATACTTAGTCTGTGCATAGAATAGAGTCAGTGCAATACTTAGTTCACTCTGTATTGAGTCCGTGCATATGTTGCACTTCAAGCAAATAAAGTATGTGCATGCTTACATCAAGTCGGTGCATTCTTCGTTGCTGCACACGATCAAGTCGGTGCATGCGAGCTCTAGGCTCACGCAGTCGGTGCAACAGCTGTCGTTATATGCGATCAAGTCAGTGTAACTCTCGCACCGTGCACATAAAGTCTATGCACTCTTCTTAGGCAAGTCTCACATGTGCATAACTGAGTCTGTGCAACTCTTATCTTTTGCACACACAAAGTCTGTGCAAGGTTGCTCACGGGACATTGGGTCAGTGCAACATTCGCTCTTTGATTATACATACTCAATGCATTCCTTGCTAGTAAACACCATGTCAATGCACCGTTTGCATCTCGCATATATAATGTCTGTGCACTTGTTAGTCTTATAGACAAATCAAGTCTGTGCATTTCCATTCTAATAATATATCAACTCTATGCAACTCTTTACTTTCTGTTTAACCTTCATAAGCTGACATTGAGTCTGACACTTTGACAGGATGCCTGTTCGTGGAAGTTAAGAAAGGCACGTGATTCAAGAATGGAGGATGAACCCTGATAGTGACACGTGGAAAGCAGCCAAGCCAGGATGCTGCCACGTGGCTGTACAACTCAAGATCTGGATACGGCGATTGGGCAGGAAACGTGGTTTCCACGCGCCCATCTCTTAGAAGCCTCCATATATGTAGATGCAATGAGAGAGAGCTGATTGTAGATAATTGATAAAAGAATAGCCTTCATGGAGAGATACAAGCAGAGAGAAAAAGAGCAAGCACGATCAAGCCAGATTGAGAGAGAAGATATGTGAGAGAGCCTTGAGAGAAGTGTTTTGTGAGAGCTTTTTTTATCAGTCTCTTAGTTCAGAACTAGAGCTGATCCGCTCATTGTCTTGAGCTACATTTTATTTGTATTTTGGTTTTACGCGTTCTTCATTTGTTTTCTGAAACTCTATTCTTCAAGCTGTGTGTCAGCGGCATAGGAGGATTCCTCTGGACAGGTTAAGCTGTAACCCTCAGCGGCAGAGGTAGATTCCTCTGGATAGCGAAGTTGTAACGCTCAACGGATTTTAGGGAAGGAATTCCTCGAAGCTGTAGATCAGCGGCCAAGCTGTTTGTCAGCAGTGAAGCCATACTCGGTTGAGTGTGGGGTGGACGTAGATCTCTGTAGAAGATCGAACCACCTAAAAATATATTGTCTTGTGTGATTGATGAATTTACTCTCGTTTGATCGCATAGATGCATGCTTAGGATCGATTGAGCACCGATCTAATTAAGTTGTTCTAGTATGGTTGTGGTTAAGTGTTTCCAGATCATCCTACAGTAGTTCGTTTGTATTCTGTACTCATTTTAGCTGCTGTAGAATTTTTAATAGGTGATTGATCTATTCACCCCCCCTCTAGATCCCACATCACACTTGAGGATTGCATTACAAATATTGAGGAATAATCTACTCTATGCCAAATTTAGCAAGTGCGATTTCTGGCTCGAGGAGGTATCTTTCGTGGGACACGTAATTTCAAAGGAGGGGATTTCTATTGATCCATCAAAGGTCGAGGTAGTGAAGAATTGGGAAAGATCTACCAATGCTACCGAGATCCGTAGCTTCTTAGGGCTGGCTAGTTATTATCGACGATTTATAAGGGACTTCTCCAAGATTGCTGTCCCTCTTACCAGGCTGACACGAAAGGGGAATCCGTACGTATGGTCCGAAGATTGCGAAGAGAGTTTCTAAACTTTAAGGGCGAGTTTGACAAAGGGGTTGTCCCCCGGTTAGCCGACACCGGCTAACTGGTGGGCCCCGCCTCCTCTCGCCCTCCCCCTCACACAACTCGGCTAACCGACCCCGAGTATCTCAATCGACCCTTCGGGGTCGGTTAGCCGCCCCCCCTTACGCCAATGTCAAACACGCCCTAAAGGACTATCTGACTACTGCCCCTATCTTAGCATTACCCATCGAAGGAGAGAAATCTGAGGTATATACCGATGCATCTGGTATTTACCTCGGGTGTGTGTTAATGCAACAAGGGAAGGTTATTGCCTACTCTTCCCAGCAATTGAAGAATCATGAAGAGAACTATCCGGTTCATGACCTAGAGTTGGCCGCAGTGGTGTTTGCCTTGAAGATTTGGAGACACTATCCTTATGGAGAACAGTTCACCGTGTACTCTGATCACAAAAGCCCCAAGTATTTATTATCTCAAAAAGAATTGAATATGAGAGAAAGATGCTGGCTAGAGTACCTCAAGGACTTCGATTTCACCATACAATATCATCAAGGAAAGAGTAGTTCCGTTGCCGATGCCCTTAGTCGGAAGCTGAGAGCCTTACTGGCTAGCTATATGATTCAAGAATGGAGAATGCTAGAATAATTCTCCAAGCAAAATATAAATATGGATGAAGAAAAAGGGTGTATTACTCTATCATACATGAGTCTGCATCTGGACCTACTCTCCGAGGTCAAGGCAAAGCAAGATGATGACCCAGTACGAGTAGAAATCAAAGGCAAGTTAGATCAACAACCCGACTTCAAGCTAGCATCTAATAAAATATTATTGTTTCATGAAAGAACTTGTGTCCCGAATTGCCCAGAGTTAAAGAACAAGATTTTAGAAGAAGCACACCGATCTAAATATACTATTCACCCTGGTGCCACCAAGATATATCAAGACTTGAAGAGAAACTTCTGGTGGGCCAACATGAAAAGAGAGGTAGCAGAATTTGTCTCTCGCTGCCTTACATGCCAAAGGATAAAGGCGGAACATCAAAGACCCGCTGGTAAATTGCACCCCATAGACATTCCTAAATAGAAATTGGAAGATATAGGGATGGACTTCGTCATGGGTTTGCCAAAAACCAAGGGTGGACTTGACGGGATATGGGTGATTATAGATCGGTTGACCAAGCCTGCACATTTCCTGCCCATAAAAAGTAAATGGTCGGTTGATGTGCTAGCAGCCTTGTATATCAAGGAGATTGTCAGGTTACATGGAGTTCCTATCTCAATCGTGTCTAACCGAGACCCTCGCTTTACATCACACTTTTTGAAGGGTCTGTAACACTATTTGAGGACAAGATTAAACTTCAGCACTACATTTCATCCCCAAATAGATAGACAGACAGAACGGACAAATCAGGTCGTGGAAGACATGCTCAGGGCCCACGTTATTGACTTTGGTGGGAGGTGGCACAATCATCTACCTTTAGTGGAAGCCTACAACAATATTTATCAGGCAAGCATTCAAATGACACCATTTGAGGCACTATATGGAAGGAGTTGCCGCTCACCCCTATGCTGGGATGAAGTTGGAGAAAGACAGCTTCTAGGCCCGGAGATGGTAAGAGATACAACCGAGAAGGTTCAAATCATTGGAGAAAGACTTCAGATGGCACAGTCTAGACAAAAGACTTATGCCGACACTAGAAGGAGAGACCTCGAATTCCAAGTTGGGGACTATGTATTCCTTAAGGTTTCCCCAGGATGAGGCATTAGGAGGTTTGGTGTTAAGGGTAAGCTTAAACCAAGATATATCGGCCCTTTTGAAGTACTGGAAAGAGTTGGCGAGGTTGCCTACTGGATTGCCTTGCCACCACAATTATCAGAAGTCCACAACGTATTCCATGTCTCCATGCTCAAGAAGTATGTTCATGATCCCTTCCATGTCATAGAACACGACAACCTGGTGTTATAAAAGGATCTCACAATTGAACAAAAGTCATTAAAGATCCTTGATCGTGAAGTCCGTGTATTGCGGAACAAGACAATTCCTATGGTGAAGGTTCAATGGAACAAAAACTTCGAACATGAAGCCACATAGGAAACCGAAGAGTCTATGCGAAGGAGATTCCCTGAGTTATTCTAATTGTAAGTACTCTGCACCCTCCAAGTTTATATAGACAATTGAATTTAGGGACCAAATTCTTCTAAGTGAGAGAGGGTGTAGCACCCCAAGTTAAACATAAAGAATATTTTAATAATAGGGGGTATTAAAAGGCCCAATTTGGCAATTTTCAGGCCTAACTCACAAACCTTTCGGCTTTATTACCGTAAGACACTAATGGGCTTGGGCTTATGAGAATATATGTGTGTAATGGGCCTCGCGGGTAGCAAAAAAAGGGGGGCCTTAAAGAGCATATGTATAACTACTAGTATAAGAAGGGCTTTGGTTTACATTAGACCATTGTCACATTTGAATACGTGCATGGGAGATTAGGGTTTTAAATCTAACCAGGAAAGTGGCCGATCATAAGGAAGGGAAGAGATCGATCAAGGAAGTTTAAACCCTATTAGGATACCATGCACTCGATAGGACTCTTAGAGCCCGAAACTCCTATTAATAAAACCCCTGATCGAGGCAGAAGCATCCTTTGCTGCTACTGTTCGTGACGGTGCGTCGACATCCCGTGTGTGAAGAAGAGCATCGTCTGCTTCCTCTTCTTCCTACATGCTGCTTCTTCCTCCGTGTTAACGTGCTACTGCAGTTGCTGCCGTTGCTCGAGAAGAAGCACGTAGCCTGCGTCTTCCACTTCTTGATCATCTGCTTCCCCTTCTGTTTGTGTGCTGCTGCTGCTGCTGGAGTTGCTTTCTTATTTTCCTCTATTCGTCGTTCTCTTCCGTCAAACCCCAAACAACGTATTATCTCAAGAGTTAAGCATAAGAAGATAGGAAAAATAGTATTGCATGCATAAAAGCCTCTAATACTATCTTTATATCTTGTCTCCATGATCCATGCTTTTAGTTTTTACGTAGTTTAGTGAGTCTCTATTTCGTGTAAAAATAGCGACTAGAACAGTGGTCGCTGATTAATGAATGCTCGTGTAGAAAGGCGCTAATTTCTGAATTGGCATCAGTCTTCTGGGTGCTATTTAATTAGCGACCATCACCTAGACGCTATTTCTTTTAGCATATTTAATAAATAATGCATGCTTAAACTTTAATGACTGTGGAACCTGATTATAATATTTCTACATGAGTACGTTTTCAGAGCCTCCATATTTTTCTCTATAGTACCATGTATTCGGTTTCCTGAGAGACCTCATAAATGTCAATATGCTATTGTTCATGCTAATCTTAGGAAATGAACAATAACTTGTTTCTATAAACGTTCCTGGTCGATGCATATTGATTTGTAATACAAAAAGAACTGGCGACTGTGTAAGCAGACGCAACTTATAAAATAGCACCTCTGTAAGTAGACGCTAATTCTTGATAAATTGTTAAAAATTAAAATAACCTAGAAAATAATGAATTAACGTCCATGACATGGACAATATTTAAAGATATGGCACCTTCTTGAAAGAACGTCAATTTATTGTAATATTATTAAAACTCAGTAAATTATTGATTTGGCGACTTTATAGCAGCCGCTAATTTATGATATAGCGCCTGTCTGAATTGACGCGATTTCCTGCCCTCATAGTTTTTATCGGGTTTTGACCCATATCGCGGGTCTTATGGCATTGCTATCCCATGGCCGAGATGGAGTCCCTATTTCACGCTGTTTTATGTTACACCTCAATTCTTGGAGATTGAAAGACCCTCCGTCGGATATTCCTTCCGTTGAATTAGAATTTCTTTCTCTAAGGCCTCCGTAAGACTTCGCTAGTCTTGGATTACCTCAAGGTAGCAGAGCAGGTTGTACCCTCAAAACCCTAGAAATTATATTTTGTCATGTCACTCTGAAAAAACATGACACCCTAGCCATCACGGAGTGCTGTTTGTGGTGTTTTGTGAGAGTCTGTCGCGGCCTGGAATTGGCGACCAGGCCAGATGATGCCAAAACAAGAAATAGCAGCTATCAAAGTGGACGCTATTACTTCGTGCCTGTACTGTTCCTAGAATTAGCAACCACTGCAGTGGACGCTGATTCTGTATATGGCGGCGGCCTGAGTGGACGCTAATTACCAATTTTCATGAATGTCTTGGATTTTATGAGAGACTTATCGCTGTGTCATCCTTACTCAATATTCTGTCCTTGAACTCTCTACTCCACAAGTCTACCTTTATCTTTCTACAATGGCTTATTTCCTTTGGAATTCGATTGGCTATAAAGTATAGTGGATGTCAAAATATTTATATGACTCAATGCCTAGCGTTAATGGGGCCCAGTCTGGTCCTGAGAGGAGCACCCGAAAGTACTTGTGCCCATGGGAGCTATATTGACCACGGTGTGGCATTGCACCAGAGTGCATGACTTTCTAGATTATGACATTCCATGATCTCGTGCTTGACTTGATATGACTTGATGTGACTTACATGGTCCGGAATGGGTATTTACTTGCTACATTAAATAGCCAATATCTCATGACGTGACTTGGTAATTACATGCTTGATATCCTTGTTAACTTTACAAGATTCATCTTGGAACTTGCTAGTTCATCTTTACTTCTTGTTATTGTTGTACCCCTGTGTGATTTTGATGATGGCTGACACACCATGAGTCACACTGACATGTGCTAATTAATTTAGATGACTGTTTGATTGCTTAAATATCTAATTGTTCATGCAGTGCGTTGACACAAGTTGGAGATTGGGTTAACGTAGTGGCTAATTGTTCATGCAGTGCGTTGACGCTACAAGGACACTGCGTTGATGCAGTAGTTGCTGGTTTACTTGCTGCGTTGACGCAGTGGAACAAGCTGGGTTGACGCCATGCTGCTTTGTCTATTTTTTGTGTGTGGAAGTCTATACACTGTTGCATGTTCATGTCTGCACATTGGTGCTTTTCCCTACGTTCTGGCCAAGTCTATACAGCCTCATATTTACCTTCGTTCCAAGCCAAAGTCTGCACATTGGCCAGTTGCCAAGGGCGTGAGCATCTCGCCTGAGCAGCTGAGGCGACGCTGCTCGATGGAAGCGTTGACGCCTTGGGCTGATGTCCAAAGGTCTTTTGATCAACATCAAGTCTGCCTTCACGTCAGACTCTATACAGCGTTCCTCAAAGGCTAAGTATACATCAGTCAATCGCCTCAAGGTCTGTACACTGGTTTTTACGAGAAGTCTATACACTGCTTCACTTCGTCATAAGTCCATACATTGGACTATAGCATGTATGAGTCGAAGGCTTCATAAGTCTGTACATTGGACTGACTCTTCCAGCGTCTCACGCTATCCAAGTCCGTACAGCGTCTGTCTTCATGCATTAGCCAAAGTCTATTCATTGGAGCGTCTTGCTCAGCGTCTCACGGCATGAAGTCTGTACATTGGCTTCGCTTCAACAAGCCTGTACACTGACTCGCTTCATGTCCCTAAAGTATGTACATCCACAGTGGAATTTGAAGTATGTACACTGACTCATTTTATTCCCTCAGAGTCTGTACATCCACAGTGAAATCCATAGTCTACACAACGGCTCTTTGATTCTAAGTCTACATTCATTTTTAAGGCAAAGTTTATGCATTGCCTTTGTGCTTCAAAGTCTGTACTCTGCATTCTCATTCAGCGAAGTCTCTACATTGCATGATGTATATACATTACACGAGCTGAATGCCTACAAAGTCTATACACTCACACAGTGCTCACACATGCTCATCTGCTGCTGATAAAGTCTATACACTGTTCTCAGATGATGACAACAATGAAGAACAGGGTCGACGCTGGGAGTTCAATGCGTCCACGCTTCAGTTGAAGAGGATTTCAGAGCTTCACCTGGCTACGTCAACTCCATGCTACAGCAGCGTCGACGCAGTAGTTGATAAGGCTGAGTCCATAGCTCACTGGAATACTGCAGAGCGTCAACGCCATTGCAAGATAGTGTCGACGCAGCACGCCCATCTGTTGAAGGCTTGACCACTGGATCACAGATGCGTCAACGCAGCAGGCTGATGGAGTCAACGCAGCAGACTTGAGTCCTGCTGGTCGAATGTCGTTGAATTGACGGGCACGTGATCCAAGGTGCCTGGCTCGTGAACCAGGATGCTGCCACGTGGTCCGAATTTCTAGGGCAGGAAACATGGAAGCCACACTCGCCCAGTGTGCTGCTGCTGCTGCTATATATACGAGTCTTCATCCTCTGTAGAAGACTGGTCGAAAGAAGAAGCCTGGAGAGCAGAAAGCCTTCGATCCAGAAAAAGAGAAGAAAAAGGAAAAGAGTAAAGGAAAGAAAGAGAGTGAGAGCAGAGAAGAGAAGGAGAGAATAGCGTGAGAGAAAAGGAGAGTAGAGGAGAAAGAAATATAGATAGAGAGAGAGAGAGTTCGTGGAGAAGAAGGAAGAAGCTATTGAAGATCTGTCCTCTGGCGTCTGGATTAAATCCAAGCCAGATCTGCTCCTTTGAGAGCTACATTCTTGCTTTTCATTTACAGTCTTCCGATCGCTGTGTATTTTCCATTTCTTATTTTTTTGTTTCATTTGGTTATCTTTGTTCTTCCGATCCTCTGGTCTGAGGTCGGGTTCCTCCTGGTGAGTCAGGAGTAGGGAGACGAGTGTGTCTCCGGTGTGTGCTGGTAGCAGAATGCTACTGGTGATAGTCCCTCCTGTGTGGAGGAAGGGAGGCTGGTTCCTCCGGTTTGCAAGCAGCAGGCGAGGCTGCTTGTAGGTTCCCTCCGGGCTAGGAGGAAGAGAGGCTAGGCCTCTGGTGGTTTGTTGGTAGCTGAGTGCTACTGGCTGGTTCACTGGTAGCGGGGCTGGTACTAGTGGGATTCCCTCTTGGTATAGAGGAAGAGAGACGTGAGTCTCTGGTTTCTAGTGACCGTGGGTTGCTAGAGGTTTCCTCCGTGTAGGAGGAAGAGGGGAGGTTGTTCTCCTGGGTAAGCTGTGTATCAGCGTCTGTTGGCAAGCTGTGTTGCCCAGCTGTTAGTGAAGCCACACTCGGGTTGAGTGTGGGGTGGATGTAGGTCTGTAGGACCGAACCACCTAAAACCCCCTTTTGCATTATGGTTTGATTGCTTATGGTTTGCTTCCGCTAGATGTTTGCATAGGGGCGCTCCAAGTGTTTGATCACAGGTTCTTTAGATGATTTGATCAGATTTTGTTCTAAGTGGTTAATCTGTTGAGTGAGCGAAATTCTACTTGAGCGAATTTTTATATTTAGAGAAAGTTTTTATAGGTCATATTCATTAACCCCCCCCCTCTGAATACTAGCACCGAACCTAACAATTGGTATCAGAGCGGTGTCTGCATACAAGGTCCAGCGACCTGCAGATTCGATCTTGCAGTCTTAGGTGCTAATTGGTTTTAGTGCATAAATATTCCTGTTGCCTCGAACTTACTCGCTATTTTTTTTTCAATGGCTCTTCCACCCGTCTTTAGTGATTCTGATTTTAGTCAGTGGTACACTGCTTTACATGCTTATGTAAATTATGCTAATCCTGATCTGTGGAAATTAATTTCACAAGGTCCTCACACCTTACCAACGAAAGTGTCCAAATGGACCGACAGACACAGATCAAAGGATGGAGAAAATCAGAAAGCCTTTAACCTGTTGAAAGCAGCTACTGACAGAGCCCTATGGTCTTGTCTTCATAATTGCAGCTCAGCAAAGGACATCCTGGATAGGCTGAGCAATTTCACAGGGTAAACGAGGACAGCTGCATGATGGCTAACAGAAGTAATCCAAGTGGCAGCAATCAAGGCAGCAGTCAGACTGAAGATGATGATGATGAGGTAAATCTCTTCGAGAATTTTTCTCTAGAAGATTGGGAGAATGCATATGCTGAATTATTTGAATCTCATGAACTGTTAAGAAAACAGTATAAAAAATTGAAGAAGGGTACTGGTTTAGATAGTTCAAGTTCTCGTTGTAGAAATTGTGTTGAATTGAAAAATATTCATGATGCCTGTATGTCTGATTCTCTAATGTTGAAGAAACAAATTTCCTTATTGAAAACTGAGAATCAAGATCATGTGAATGAAATCTTTGAACTTGAAAAGAAGCTTAGTCTAGCTAGTCATGATTCTATTCAGAGCAAGGATTTGCTGAAAGAAATTGAATGTATTAAGTCTGAATTAAACAAGCTGAAATCTGAAAAAGATTCACTTAAAGAGTTCTACAATAAAAAAGATGAAAAATCAGAGAAACTTAGACAGGAGAACAAATTGCTGATTGAAAAGCTTAATGCCATAAAATCTGTAAACATAGAATTACAGAAAGATTCTGAAAAACAACAGGAAATGTTTCATGAATGTCAGTCTCTCTCAGATGAATGGGTGGTTGATGCTGATCTCCTAGAGCAGAATGGTAAACTGCAAGAGGAAATCAATGAGTTGAAACATCTAAACACCCAGTTGACAGATAGGCTAATAACAATGGAAAAAGGCAAGTGTGTGAGTGTGGATAATTCTGATAGGTTGATGAATGCTGAACAAGAAATTGAGAGTCTGAAAACCATCAACTTAATGTTGAGTGGAAATGTCAAATGCTGTGAAGAGAAGGTAGCTAATTATGAGCTCACTATCACATCCCTTCAACAAGAAGTTGATGATCTTTATAAGTCCCTATCTGAAGCTGACAATGAAACAAAGCTAAAACAGGAAGTTGAAAAACTCAAAAGTTTGAATGATGCCTTGCATCAACAACTCATTTCCTGTGAAACAGACTTGTCCAAATATGAAGCTAATACTTGTGGCTTAAAATCTGAGATTAAAGATTTGAAAAGTTCTCTATCAAAATTTGTCAAAGGAAAGGACAATCTGAATAAGCTTCTTGGAAAGAGTGATAACTTTGAGAGAAAGGGACTGGGCTATAGTCCAACAAATAAAAGGAGTAATGGGAATGAAACATCTACTATTTTTGTTAAAGCTACCAATCAGAACACAACCTCTGCTCCTTCTGTCTTCCAATTCACTGAACAAAAATCCACTGTGAAACCCAAAACTGTGGAACAAAATCAAAAACTGAAAAAGGGTGAAACTTCACAGAAGAAGGATAAAGACACTCCTGTTACTATGAAGAAGGCTACACACAATTCACATGATCTCTCACACACGCATATTAAAAAGGGGTCATGTTATTATTGTGGGAAAGGAGGTCACAGAATGGAAGATTGCAGATTGATGTTAAAGGATGAGCATACTAGTGGAACTTTACATTCAAGAAATCTTTCTGATAGAAACCATGCTGCTAGGAAGCTTGATGCTTCATGTTATTATTGTGGGAAGCATGGTCATCTCATGAATGATTGTTTTATCATGAAAGAAGACAATAAACTACATGCCAGGTCTTCCATGCACTTTCATGATCCATATGGATCTAAACACAATTCTAGTCAGCACATTGTGTGCTTCAACTGTAATAAGCCTGGGCACAAGGCTGCAGAGTGCTGGTTTAGATCTACTTGGGGTAAAACTGGTTTTCATAGAAGAAATTCCTTTGCTTGCTCTCACTGTGGGAAGAATGGCCATACAGTCAAGAACTGTTGACATGTTCAGAAGAACATTGTTAACCCCTATGGTGTCAAATTCCCTACAAAACCATTTGTAAGATTTTCATGCTATAACTGTGGGAAGCAAGGTCACAAATCTTCTGAATGTTGGCTGGTTAGGAATAAGAATCAAACTATTCATGCATATAACAGAAAATCTAATAATCATGTTTATAAACCTCATGCTACTGTTACTATGCATCCTAAGAACCAGAAACCAGTCACATCATGTAGATACTGTGGAAGGTATGGTCACTCTATGGAAACTTGCTATCTGATGGATCATGATGACCATGCTGCTATGAATTTGCTTAGAACACCTGTTAGGGGTAAGGCAGGACCCAAAGCTGCTTGGGTCCCTGCAAGTTCAAAATGATCAATATTTTGCAGGTGTGCCTTGGATGCAGAAGAATAAAAAGGGGGAAATAAACCAAGGCACCCAAGTTGATAAAGCCCCATTAAGGTAAATTCTCTGCACTTCTTGTTCTTAGAATAACTGCATAGCATGTTAAATCCGTCTTTGCATATCAACTCACCATCTGCATTGTTAGATTTAATTTTCTAAACTCTCTTCCTACATGATTTGCATATTTAATGATAGACTGAATTTGCATATGCTGCCATTGAAAAATCTGATGCACTATCATGCACTTTGTAAGGGGGAGTTTGTCTAGTCTCATGCATTGTCTTCATGTCATATAGGTTGATTCTGTGTTTTTAGATAGGGGGAGTAAATGCATAGCATATCACTCATTTTGAAAAATAAAAAAAAAAGGAGGTGATACATTGCATATAGACAGGGGGAGCTTGCTTAATCTCTTCAGCTGTCTTAATCTGAACTCTACCTGTCCACCTATCTGATTCATCCTGTCATATCTGTGTTACCAGTGATTTCAACATCAAATGATCTCTCTTGACTGTTTTTGAAGTATTCTTAATCTGAATTTATACCTTATTGATATCTGTCTGCCTCTCCTAACTCTGCTGAAGGAGAGTTTCACTTCAATCCAGTCAATTCTGAACTTCTTTGCTCAAGGGCAGATTCTTTGCTGAAATTTTTCAGATCTATGCTGTTTGTTGAAATATCAGTCAGCTCACTTGAATTACTAAGCTGAGATATGAAGTAAACCTTCAGTCTGAATACTACTTCATGAATGTTAAAACATCTTTAATGAGAAACCTTCCATTATACATGCTTAAGAACATTTGTTAACTGGAACTGGTTTAAGTCTTATGTACTCCTGTTTGGACACAAGGAACTTGGAAATATCTGATTCAATCTCTTAATAAACTTTAGCTGTCTGCTTCATGTAAATTCATGTAAGAGCTTCTGACATCTGAAAAGTTGATATCCTTGTCTATGTTGACTGAGATACATAGTGTATGTGATTTTTCTTAAACACTTAACTTGTTCTGAATCATGGACAGAGCAATAACTGTGGTTACTGAGAAACCTGTCCAAAGGATTGTGTCATGAAGTACCATGGTTAACTCTGCTTAAAGAGATGATTGAAAATACTGTGAAAATTTGGCAGAGCAATGGCATTGTTGTATTGAGTAACTGGGGATTCTGGCCTCTAATCAAGGTGTATCCTCATGCCAAAGATACTTCCAATGCTACCTCTGTTCTCCAAAATGGGAGAAGCAATACGGTTGTCACACTGAGTAACTGGGGATTCTGGCCTCTAATCAAGGTGTCTCCCCATGTCAAAAGGTGTTGATAAACCAAAATTGTTCATTTAAAAAGAAAATTATGAACAAGTGTAAATCAAATTCTGAAAGAACAATGTAAAATTCTGTTGCATTCTCTTATGTATCTCTTAAAACTGTCATGGAAAGTAAACTAAGTAAGATGGAAGTTGGTTGAACTAGAATTTTATATGAGCTTGTAGTTCCTTTTTATTAAGAGCTGGTTCAGATATGAGTACAATTCTTTTTGAAAAACTTGTTTACATCATTCTTAAACCATATCTGAAAATCAAGGGTTCATAAGCTTTTATAATGGAGGACTCTAGAACTTAAAAATTCTGTTCTATGAAGTTAGTATCTTGCTGAAAAATTCAATATCTCAATTTTCACTAACTGTTGAATCTGCTCATCCTATGGGTCATTATCACTGTGTTTTGATTCAGTGGTATTAGACTGGTTGTCATTTCTTGAGAAGCACTTCTCTCAGTTTACCATGTGTACTTGCAGTTTTTGGATAACCAGAGTTCATCCTTGTGGATTTCTCTTGCATCATAAATCATAAGGGCAAGATTCTCTGGTCTGTTTGAGAGACGATTTGCATAAGGGGACAATGTGCTAGATTGTCTGATCATGCTGTTTGTCTGCATTAGCTCTATAACTTCTGCCATGTCAAAAGGGGGAGTATTTGTTGCATATGCATCACTGCATAAGTTGTTTAACAAAGGGGGAGAATTGATTTAATTGCTTCTGATATTGTGTTGTCCTCATCTGCTGGACTATGTTGAGTGTCTCATATGACATCTCTGGATTATTCGTTTTGCTAAAGTAAAAGGGGCAGATTAGTCAAAAAGAGGAGCTTTTAATTCATTCTTTTTGCTGAAGGCAAAGGGGGAGAAGAATCTAATCTGAGTCAGTATAACTCATAGTGTTGCCATCATCAAAAAGGGGGAGATTGTTGTACCCCTGTGTGGTTTTGATGATGGCTGACACACCATGAGTCACACTGACCTGTGCTAATTAATTTAGATGACTGTTTGACTGCTTAAATATCTAATTGTTCATGCAGTGCGTTGACGCAAGTTGGAGATTGGGTTAACGTAGTGGCTAATTGTTCATGCAGTGCGTTGACGCTACAAGGACACTGCGTTGACGCAGTAGTTGCTGGTTTACTTGCTGCGTTGACGCAGTGGAACAAGCTGGGTTGACGCCATGCTGCTTTGTCTATTTTTTTTGTGTGGAAGTCTATACACTGCTGCATGTTCATGTCTGCACATTGGTGCTTTTCCCTACGTTCTGGCCAAGTCTATACAGCCTCATCTTTACCTTCGTTCTAAGCCAAAGTCTGCACATTGGCCAGTTGCCAAGGGCGTGAGCATCTCGCTTGAGGAGCTGAGGCGACGCTGCTCGATGGAAGCGTTGACGCCTTGGGCTGATGTTCAAAGGTCTTTTGATCAAGTCTGCCTTCACGTCAGACTCTATACAGCGTTCCTCAAAGGCTAAGTATACATCCGTCAATCGCCTCAAGGTCTGTACACTGGTTTTTACGAGAAGTCTATACACTGCTTCACTTCGTCATAAGTCCATACATTAGACTGTAGCATGTATGAGTCAAAGGCTTCATAAGTCTGTACATTGGACTGACTCTTCCAGCGTCTCACGCTATCCAAGTCCGTACAGCGTCTGTCTTCATGCATTAGCCAAAGTCTATTCATTGGAGCGTCTTGCTCAGCGTCTCACGGCATGAAGTCTGTACATTGGCTTCGCTTCAACAAGCCTGTACACTGACTCGCTTCATGTCCCTAAAGTATGTACATCCACAGTGGAATTTGAAGTCTGTACATTGACTCATTTTATTTCCTCAGAGTCTGTACATCCACAGTGAAATCCATAGTCTACACAACGCCTCTTTAATTCTAAGTCTACATTCATTTTTAAAGCAAAGTTTATACATTGCCTTTGTGCTTCAAAGTCTGTACTCTGCATTCTCATTCAGCGAAGTCTCTACATTGCATGATGTATATACATTACACGAGCTGAATGCCTACAAAGTCTATACACTCACTCAGTGCTCACACATGCTCATCTGCTGCTAATAAAGTCCATACACTATTCTCAGATGATGACAACAATGAAGAACAGGGTCGACGCTGGGAGTTCAATGCGTCCACGCTTCAGTTGAAGAGGATTTCAGAGCTTCACCTGGCTGCGTCAACTCCATGCTACAGCAGCTTCGACGCAGTAGTTGATAAGGCTGAGTCCATAGCTCACTGGAATACTGCAGAGCGTCAACGCCATTGCAAGACAGCGTCGACGCAGCACGCCCATCTGTTGAAGACTTGACCACTGGATCACAGATGCGTCAACGCAGCAGGCTGATAGAGTCAACGCAGCAGACTTGAGTCCTGCTGGTCGAATGTCGTTGAATTGATGGGCACGTGATCCGAGGTGCCTGGCTCGTGAACCAGGATGCTGCCACGTGGTCTGAATTTCTAGGGCAGGAAACATGGAAGCCACACTCGCCCAGTGTGCTGCTGCTATATATACGAGTCTTCATCCTCTGTAGAAGACTGATCGAAAGAAGAAGCCTGGAGAGCAGAAAGCCTTCGATCCAGAAAAAGAGAAGAAAAAGGAAAAGAGTAAAGGAAAGAAAGAGAGTGAGAGCAGAGAAGAGAAGGAGAGAATAGCGTGAGAGAAAAGGAGAGCAGAGGAGAAAGAAATATACATAGAGAGAGAGAGAGTTCGTGGAGAAGAAGTTAGAAGCTATTGAAGATCTGTCCTCTGGCGTCTGGATTAAATCCAAGCCAGATCTGCTCCTTTGAGAGCTACATTCTTGCTTTTCATTTACAGCCTTCCGATCGCTGTGTATTTTCCATTTCTTATTTTTTAGTTTCATTTGGTTATCTTTGTTCTTCCGATCCTCTGGTCTGAGGTCGGGTTCCTCCTGGTGAGTCAGGAGTAGGGAGACGAGTGTGTCTCCGGTGTGTGCTGGTAGCAGAATGCTACTGGTGATAGTCCCTCCTGTGTGGAGGAAGGGAGGCTGGTTCCGCCAGTTTGCAAGCAGCAGGCGAGGCTGCTTGTAGGTTCCCTCCGGGCTAGGAGGAAGAGAGGCTAGGCCTCTGGTGGTTTGTTGGTAGCTGAGTGCTACTGGCTGGTTCACTGGTAGCGGGGCTGGTACTAGTGGGATTCCCTCTTGGTATAGAGGAAGAGAGACATGAGTCTCTGGTTTCTAGTGACCGTGGGTTGCTAGAGGTTCCCTCCGTGTAGGAAGAAGAGGGGAGGTTGTTCCCCTGGGTAAGCTGTGTATCAGCGTCTGTTGGCAAGCTGTGTTGCCCAGCTGTTAGTGAAGCCACACTTGGGTTGAGTGTGGGGTGGATGTAGGTCTGCAGGACCGAACCACCTAAAACCCCCTTTTACATTGTGGTTTGATTGCTTATGGTTTGCTTCCGCTAGATGTTTGCATAGGGGCGCTCCAAGTGTTTGATCACAGGTTCTTTAGATGATTTGATCAGATTTTGTTCTAAGTGGTTAATCTGTTGAGTGAGCGAAATTCTACTTGAGCGAATTTTTATATTGGGAGAAAGTTTTTATAGGTCATATTCACTCACTCCCCCCTCTGAATACTAGCACCGAACCTACAGTTATTCCCTGTCGATATTATTTTACGACATGCTTAGCTATACTTGCATTTCATGAAACATGTAATTTACTTAAAGAAAGCTTGTTTTTGAGATGTAATCCCTACAGAGCGTTTGCTCACTTAGTATTTTTCCCTATTTTTCATGTAATTTCAATAGCGAGACTCTTTCGGGCGGGGATGACCATGAGAGCTGAGCGTAAAGCTATACCCGGATGTCCATGAGATCTACATCGAGTTTTTTTTAACTTTCTTGAGTCTATCATTGTAATTTTCTCTTTACTTAGTCTAGAGTGTCATTAAAGTACTTTTTCCTTTGAAGAATTATGTAATAAAGATACTTGGAGTTATTAATGAATAAAGGACTTGGTATTATCTTGTTTAGCGAAGTCTGTCTTATGTGTCAAATTTTATTGTGCTCTAATTGACATGATTGATATAAACTCGTCGCGCATTACCCAGGTTCCTTCTGCGCTCGGGGCATGACAAAAGTTCCTAGTCATGGGGGATACTCTGGCTCTGGTTGGCTGGCAACGAACAGGCACCACTAGTGCCACGCTGAACCTCAAATTAAGTCACGTTGAAGAACTGGCTCACCAAAAATAAAAAGGGGTGAGCCTCATCGCATTGGCTCAATAGGAGTCATGTGGGTCCCCCTCGCTACGCAACAATAATAAATAACAACAACAACAACACTAGCAAGGAAGTAACTAGCAGAAAGTAATGTAAGCTGTCACCCGAGCCTCATGCAGGCAACATGGTACCTCGAGTGCTAGGGGAAATCACGGCCACAAGTAAAATCATTGTAGTACACATATGCATTGGTGGAAACTCGACTTGTCACGCCCCGAGTGCGGAAGGAACTCGAGATTGCGCGACGAGTTTAGATCATTCATGTCAATCAGAGCATGAGTTAATTCGACACAAGAGACAGAGTGCGCTAATCATAAGAAATAACCAAGTCCATTTTATTTCTCTAACTAATATTCGAAAGCACAACTTGTAAATTTGCAAATTTTCCATAACAACTAGACTCAATAAAGGAAAATTTTCAATAACGACTCAAAAAAAAAGAAAGACTTGACTTGATAACTCATGTAGATATCTGGGATAGCTCTATGCTCATCACTCTCGGCCATCCCCTTCCGATTGAGCCTCGCCATCGGAATTACCTAAAAAATTAAGAGAAACACTTGATGAGCGAACGCTCAGTAGGAATTACATCTCAAAAATAAGCTTGCTTTATGTATATTACATGTTACATTAAAATGCATTATGGCTATGCGTGAATGAACTCAAGATAATATCGAGAGTAGAATAACAAGAAATAATAAGGATGAACTAGCAAGATTTCAAGACGAATCAAGTCAAGTTATCAAGCATATCAAGCATGTACTTCAAATCACGTCACGAGATTTGGCTATTTAATGTAGCAAGTAAATACCCATTCTGGGCCACGCAAGTCATGTCATGTCATGTCAAGTCAAGTACAAGATGTAGAATGCCGTAGATTAATCAAGCAAGTCACGCACTTCGGTGCAATGTCACACCGTGGTCAATATAGCTCCCATGGGCACAAGTACTTTTGGGTGCTCCTCCTAGGACCAGATCGGGCCCCATTAACGTCAGGTATTGAGTCATGTAAATATCTAGACATCCACTATAGTTTATAGCCAAAAGAGTTCCAAAGGAATAAGCCATTTTGGGAACATTACGGTAGATTCACGTAATAGAGAGTTCAAGGACAACACTTTGCGTAAGGATGACATGGCGATAAATCTCACATGAAAACAAGACACTCATGAATTTGGGACAATTGGCGTCCACTCAGGTTGTCGCCAATTACAGAATATGCATCCACTATGGTGGTCGTCAATTCTGTGAACAGTAGAGGCACGAAGAAATAGCATCACTTGTGACGGCGGCTATTTCAATTATGACATCAACTGTACTGGACGCTAATTTTAGATAGTGACAGGACTCTCATAGAACACCAGAACAACGCTCTATGATGGCTAGGGCCTCATGTTTCTTCAGAGTGATATAACAAGCATGGTTTCCAGGGTTTTAGGGTACAACTTGCCCGACCGCCTAGAGGGATTCCAAGGCTAGCGGAGACTCACGGAGGCCTTAGAGAAAGAACTTCCTATCTGGCGGAAGGAATATCCGACGGAGGGTCATTCAATCTCCAAGAAATAGGGTGACAACATAAAAACTCGTGAAACAAGGACTCTATCTCAGCCACGAGAGAGCAGTGCCAATAGACCCACGGTATGGGTCAAAAACCTGATAAAATTGTGAGACAGGAAATGGCGTCAAAGCAGGAGGGTGCTTATTTATAAATTCGCGTCTCTTTAAAGAGACGCCAATTCTAGAGTTTTCAAATATTCAATTAAATTACTTATAATTGGCATCCGTGTAAGGGGGCGCCATATCTTTAAATAGCGTCCATGTAACGGACATCAATTCATGATTTTTCAGGTTATTTAAATTTTAACAAATTTAACAGGAATCATCATCTCTATGGGGAGGCACTAATTCTGTAGTACACGTCTGCTCAAACAGACGCTATTTCTTTTCTCTATACATGGCATCAGGCATCAGGCAGATACGTTTCTAGATACTAAGCATAATTCATTTCTTTAAGAATTGCATGAATAGTAGCACTTTGATGTTTATGGGAAATTTTAAAGATCTGAGTACATGATAATTAAGAGAAAAATATGGGAATCCTAAAATCATGCTCATACAGACTTCACAGATTATGGTTTCACACTTATTTGATTTTGAACATGCATTATTTATTAAACATGTTGAAAGAAATAACGTTAGGGGTAGTGGGTGCTCATTAATTAGCGTCAACCAGGCTGTCGTTGTTTCAAGAAATAACACCCTTCTAGACAGGCACCAACTAAACATCGTCCACTGTTCTCGTCGATATTTTCATGTAAACCAAAAAGCTATAAAACTACGTAAAAATGCAAGGAAACAAGGATCATGGATACTAGAAATGGGGATCAGGGATACCTAATCATGAATTACTTGCATGCAACCCTTTTTGCTATCATCTTGGGCTTAAGTTATTGACATAACCTACCTGATGTTTAAAAGGATGAAAATAGCGACCAAAAGGGAGAAGTAGGAGAACAAAAAAAGAAGCTGCTCACTTCTTCGTGTAGTAACGGTAGCAGCAACAGCCGGAGGAAGAAGACGAAGGTGCAACTGCTACGGAAGCAGACGCAGAGGAAGAAGAAGACACGGACCCCTTCCTGTTTACTAGTATAGAAAAGGTAGCGGACGAACGGTGAAGCAGAGGAAGACGATCGCAGCGTCGACCCCACAATGAGTAACCCACGAACAGCAGTAGCAGCAACGTGCCTCTACTGATCACAGGGGCTCCATTTATAAGGTCTTTGGTTTCTACGAGTCCTACTATGTGTATGGCTTCCTATTCGATTTAAACTTCCCCATGTTAATACTATTTCCAAAACTTCTGCCATTTTCCTTGTTAGATTAAAACCCTAAATCTCCCATGCATGGCCGAGCTCATATGTTTGAACACCCTAATGGGTTTAAAATTATGGTTATTAGTATTGGGCCTTTCTACGTTCAGGGAACTATGGCCCATCTTTTATATGCGAAAGGGGTTTTGGGTTTATTTTTAAACGTGTGTTTTTAGCTTAGTAGTGAGTTAGGCCCATTTACAGGATTTTCCTAATTGGGCTTCTTATATGTACAAGAGTTTGACTATTGGGTTTGAATATTTTATGTCTAATGAAATTCCTTTATGCTCCTTTGTTTATTTAATTGTGTTGCCCATTTTTTATATTTTATTTGGGGTGCTACACCCTCCCCCACTTAAAAGAATTTGGTCCCCAAATTTAATCATATAGCTAGATAGAGGGTGCATATTACCTACTATTGGAATAGTTCCGGGAATCTCTTGCGCATAGATTCTTCCGTTTCTCATGTGACTTCTTGTTCCGAGTTCTTGTTCCATTGAATCTTCACTAGGGGAATTGTCTTGTTCCATAGCACACAAACTTCTCGATCAACGATCCTTAATGGCTTTTGTTCATAAGTCAGATCCATTTGTATCACTAGGTTGTCATGTTCTATCACATGGAACAGATCATGAACATACTTCTTCAACATAGAGACATGAAACACGTTGTGGACTTCGAACAATTGAGGCGGCAAGGCAATCTGGTAGGCAACCTCGGCAACCCTCTCCAAGACTTCAAAGGGGTCGATATACCTTGGTGTTAGTTTACCCTTGACACCAAATCTTCAAATTCCTCGACCTGGGGAAACTTTGAGGAATACATGATCCCCGACTTGGAACACCAGGTCTCTTCTTCTAGTATCGACACATCTTCTGCCTAGACTGAGCCATATGAAGTCTTTCCCTAATAATTTTCACCTTCTCGGTAGTGTCTCTTACTAGCTCCGAGCCTAGAAGTTGCTTTTCACCAACTTCATCCCAGCATATCGATGAACGACAACTCCTTCCATATAATGCCTCGAACGATGTCATTTGGATGCTAGGTTGGTAGCTATTATTGTAGACAAATTCTACCAGAGACAAATGATCATGTCAACTCCCACCAAAATCTATAACATAAGCCCTGAGCATGTCTTCCACTACCTGGTTTGTCCTTTCCATCTGACCATCCGTTTGGGGATGAAATGCAGTGCTGAAATTCAATCTTGTCCCCATGGAATATTGTAGACCCTTCCAGAAGTGAGATGTAAAGCATGGGTCTCAGTCAGACACTATTGAGACAGGAACTCCATGCAATCTAATGATCTCTTTGATGTACAAAGCTGCTAGCACATCAATCGACCATTTACTCTTGATGGGCAGAAAATGTACAGACTTAGTCAACCAATCGATAATCACCCATATCTTGTCATGTCCGCCCTTTGTTTTAGGTAAACCCTTGACGAAATCCATGCCTATATTCTCCCACTTCCATTTCGGAATCTCCAAGGGATGTAATTTATCGGCGGGCTTTTGATGTTCAGCCTTTATCTTTTAACAAGTAAGGCAGCGAGAAATGAACTCTGCTATCTCCCTTTTCATATTAGGCCACCAAAAGTTCCTCTTCAAATCATGATACATCTTGGTAGTACCAAGGTGAATAGTATATCTTGATCGGTGAGCTTCTTCTAGAATCTTTTTCTTCAATCCTAGACAATCCGGTATACAAGTCCTTTCATGAAATAGCAATCTTCCGTCAAAGGCTAGCTTGAAGTTGGGTTGATGATCCAGCCTTCCTTTAATCTCTACTAGCACTGGGTCATCATCTTGCAGCTCCTTGATCTCGGAGAGTAAGTCAGGATGTAGACTCATGTGAGATAGAGTGACACATCCCTTCTCCTGGTTCACATCTATATTCAAATGGGAGAATTGTTCCAGCATTCTCCATTCTTGTATCATGCAACTTGATAATAGTGCTCTTGGCTTTCGACTAAGGGCATCAGCTACATGATTACTGTGACAACCAGAGATCTGAGTACCAGAAAGGAACCGACACGTCTCGAACCTCAGCCCGCCAACCCACGAGCCTGAAGACTCGGAAGGGTGAAAGGGATGGAGTGGGAGTACAAGAGAAGCTAAAATAACTGCAGAGATAGCACAATAATATAAATAAAATGCACACTATAATATAAATAAATAAACTACTACAAGGTCCAGTGTATCTCATGTCCAAAATAAAGTACAGTCCACAAAAAGAAAAGTACAACTACACGGGGCATACCCCAGCTCTGACCGACTGGTAACTAACCCTGGCTAGAAGAACCACGCTGAAACTCTGCCGCGCCTCTCGACAACCCAGCCTCACCTGAAAAGTAGGGGTGAGCCTCATTTCATTGGCCCAGTAGGGATCTCTCGGACCCCCACCGCATGACGAGGAAAAATGACAATAGAGCGCGAACAACCACGGAAGGTAACACTACCTAGCAGGAGTACGGTGGAAGCAACAAGTAGTAATAAATAAACGGAATAACTATCTAACTAATCGTATCGTACAACCGAACCTCGGTCCGTCAAAACTCGAGTCCGTACCTACCAGTAGACAGGAGCACCACCCACTAGAAGAACGACCGGATGCGTCCTCTGACGTCTTACACCGTGTCACAAGTGTCTAGCTACGACGCCCCAAGCGGAGACAAAGACACACTCAGTAACCACTACCACGAACAAGGACTAGCTGAGGTCGCGCTCGTCAACACGGGCCCGAAGTCCTCAGCCCCATGTGTACACTTAGACCATACGCCCTAGGCGTATCCTCTAGCTGGTTATTCCCCCGAAGCCCAAACTCGGATGCACATGGGGGCCCTACGGTAACCAGCCTAACAACCATCTCTCTCGGGTCAGCCACTCCACCACTCCCGGGTGGGTCAGCACACGCGTGCCGTAAGAAGGCTACGACTAATGGACGTGTCATCGGAGGTAAGAACTAACTGACTAACTAACAGAAATCTTTGAAAAAACACTAACAAGGGACAGGACAGCCCCAAATAACCCACAAGGGAAGCCCAAACTCTAGAACCACGTGCGGGCACCTCACCCGCAAGACTAAACCCCAACCCGACACCCCGGGGGCAAGAAAACATGAAGTACGACACCCCGGCAGTCGGGACAGGGCTAGGCGGCCAAACACTAGGCCGCCCAGGGTCCTGGGCTACCCCTGCCTGGGCGGCCAACCCTTTGGCCGCCCAGAGGGCTGGGCGACCAGGTCGATGGTAGCCCAGTCTGGGTTGCTGGTGAGGGCGGCCAGAGGGCTAGCCACCCAGACCCCTGGGCGTCCAAACCCCTGGCCGCCCAGACCCCAGGGCGTCCAAACGCCTGGCCGCCCAACATCCTGGGCGGCCAGATTCCTGGCCACCCAGAGGCCTGGGCGACCAGAGTCCTGGCCGCCCAGTCCTGGGCCTAGGTGACCTTGGGGGCTGGAGTGAGCCTTGTAGGACATGGGAAAAACCTTTGGGAGGCTAGAAATCTATATAAGAAAATAGGTTTCAAGGGTAGTAAGCCTTTAGCAACCCCCATTCTTAATTATCTACCATCTACGGTTCCTCTTGTGTAAGAATAAGAGGTGAGGGACCTTGGCCCTGCATAGGAGGACAATCCTGAAGTTCCTAGGATGACGGGTGAAGTTTGGGAGGATCTCGGGTGTAGATCTCATCCCCAGATCGAAAAGGAGAAGCTTAAGAGGATCTGGGGTGTGGATCTAATCCCCGGGGCGTCGGTTTAGCACTTCAAGGTAGGCACCTAACCTCAAATCTTAGGGGTCAACGATGCATTAGAATGATTTCAAAATAGTTTCTATATTTTAAAGAGGGACTAAGGGTATGCAAGATCGTCTACTATGTTTTCGGGATTTTCCATCAGGTTACGTGTTTTCATGAGGTTCCTCTGAGTTTCTATCGAAGTTTAGGGTCTCTGCATTTACTGCATCGGTGTAGGTCCCTGGATAGGTCGATGCACCTGGGGGACAGGTCGGTGCAAGTCCCTGGATAGGTCGATGCACCTGAGGACAGGTCAGTGCAAGTTCCTGGATAGGTTGATGCAACTGGGGATAGGTCAGTGCATGTCCTTGGATAGGTCGATGCACCTAGGGGACAGGTCAATGCAGGTCCCTGGATAGGTCGATGCACCTGGGGACAGGTCAGTGTAGGTCCCTGGATATGTCGATGCACCTGGGGACAGGTTAGTGCAGGTCCCTGGATTGGTCGATGCACCTGAGGTGCAGTCTCTGGACAAGTTAGTGTAAGTCCCTTGATAGGTCATGCACCTGGGGACAGGTTAGTGCAAGTCACTTGATAGGTCAGTGCAGATCCCTGGATAGGTCGATGCACCTGGGGGACAGGTCAGTGCAGGTCCCTAGATAGATTGATGCACCTGGGGACAGGTCAGTGCAGGTCCCTGGATAGGTCGATGCACCTGAGGTGCAGTCTCTGGATAGGTCAGTGCAGGTTCCTGGATAGGTCGATGCATCTGGGGAACAGGTCAGTGTAAGTCCCAGGATAGGTCGATGCACCCTGGGAGATGTATGTGCAAGTCACTGGACAGGTCAGTGCAGATCCCTGGATAGGTCGATGCACCTATGGGACAGGTCAGTGCAGGTCCGTAGATAGGTCGATGCACTTGGGGTGTAGTCAATGGACAGGTCAGTGCAGGTCCCTGGATATGTCGATGCACCTGGGGAGAGGGTAGTGCAGGTCCCTGGATAGGTCGATGCACCTGAGGTGCAGTCTCTAGACAGGTGAGTGCAGGTCCGTGGATAGGTCGATGCACCTGGGGACAGGCAGTGCAGGTTCCTGGATAGGTCAATGCACCTGGGGTGTAGTCACTGGACAAGCCAGTGCAGGTCCCTGGATAGGTTGATGCACCTGGGGACAGGTCAATGCAGGTCTCTGGACAGGTCAGTGCAGTCCCTGGACAGGTCGATGCACCTGGGGCTCTGTCCCAATTTCCAGAAACGTAGAAAAAGAGCGTTTTGAAAGGGCATTTTAATTCATAAAAATCTAAAAAATTGAAAAGTGATAGAAGACTAAGTTAGTACCTCATTGTAAAGATTTCATGCTCACAGAAATTCTATACTTGTAGTTATAAGTCATTTTCTATGCATGTGTAGCCTAGAAATAAACATGTCCTCTTTTATTCAGTAACCTGATCATGCTCTATTCCACATCAAGTAAACTTATGATTGTGATTTATCCACTTAAAACCATTTGGAAGCATGCTTGTTATGATAAAGTATCATACTAATATTTGTAAAATGAGTATGAATGTGAATGCGAATATGATGTGAATGTTATGAATGGAAAACAGCAGCATTCTGTGAGGTAGGACTTCGATCGCTTCTGCGGGACGGCGATACGTAACACCGCGGGTGTAAAAGATCCCAGGGGACAGCGATACGTAATGCCCTAGTCAAAAACCTATTGATTCGGCTGGTTCGTTCTGAGGGACGGCGATATGTGACGCCACAGATCCTGGGAGATGACGATATGTAACGCCCCGTGCAGCAGGAGTCTCGGTGAGAGTTCGCTCTCGGGGCTGTGCAGTACTCTTTCGTTTGTTTGTGTGTGGGTCTCTTGTATTTGCGGCAGCTGTTTGGTTCCATGAATAATGTAAATTATGTAACTCATGAAAATGTGAAAATGTACAACTAATCACTCATTGTAGACTTAGTGCATGCATGGGTATTTTACATATTAGATGATAAATGTGTATTTTCACGTATGATTACTTTTAAGCAAATGAAGAATGAATGGATTATGATATTGTTAACACTTGAATTATGTATGTTGATTGGATATATGAATGCGAGTTAACCCCCAGATTTGACTAGGCTACCTACTGAGCGTCACACTCACCCCTTGTGGCATACTTTTTCAGGGGACATTGTAGAAGAGGTCGAGGAGGAGGCTGCAGTTGAGGTGAAGTTCTGATCCTCCCTAGATCAAGGTAGGCTATGGATATTTATCTTTCATATTATGGATAGTTGTGGATTGGTGATCATGTATGGACTTAAATGTATTTGGACAGTGGACATGTATTTTTGGGGATTATGAATGGTCGAATGTCATATGCAATTCTTGTAATTGTGGTTTCTCTCTCTTGCTCATGAGAATGTATGCATGTTATATATTTGTGTGCTTCCGCGATACGTACGATGCAATGTTTCGAGGTCTGATGAAAAAATAATAATATACCCATAATTTGGGAATCGGATCTTGGGGCGTTACACCGATAATCTATACATAGCCTCATGGATCCATCCTTCTTTTTGACAAACAGGACGGGCACTCCCCACGGGGAAGTACTTGGCCAAATAAATCCTTTCTTCAAAAGCTCCATCAATTGTTCCATTAGCTCCTTTAGTTCAGCGGGAGACATTCTATAAGGTGCCTTTGAAACAGGGCCAGCACCAGGGACGAGGTCAATTGTAAATGACACTTCCCTTTCCGGTGGGAGACCGAGCGAATCCTCCAGAAATACATCAAAAAAATCCCTAACCACGTGGATATCTTCTAGCTTCAATTTCTTAACTTCCGTTGTAGTCACAAGGGAACTGAAAGCCATACAACCTTTCCTTATTAGTTTACTAGCTCGAAGAGCCGAAATAAGGGGTGACTTGTTTGGACTCTGGAGACTAGTGTATACAAGCTTCAGGTGATCACTAGAAGTTACTCTACCCATTCGGCAATCAATAATCGCCATGTGAGTAGATAGCCAATCTGCACCTAGTATGACGTCATACCCATCCATATCTAGGCGTATTAGATCGATAGGTAGATTTTCCCATTATATTAAAACTTCACTATCCGGGTAATGATGTGTAATCTTGGATCCGCTTCCAATAGGAGTAGAGATAACTAGATCCATTTCTAACCAAGAAGGTTTCATAGATAATGAAGCAACAAATCTTTTTGAAACAAACGAATGAGTGGCACCGGTATCAAACAAGACACGTGCAGTCTTGGAACAAATAGTCAGTGTACCTTCCATGATTCCTCCTTCACTTTGTTCTACCTCTTGCAATGCTTGCAGATGGCCTTGCTTCTTAACCAGCGCTTGTCGTTGCTAGCTTGCTCATTTAGTAGAGGACAGTCGGGAATTCGGTGATCGCTGCTCCCACAACGGAGACAAGCTCCCAACCTTCTCCAGCACTCTTCAGCCTTGTGTCCGGCCTTATCACAATGCTTACAAACTTGTTTAGATGGTGCAATGGTCATAGAAAAAGGCTTATCGTTCTTCTTAATCTTCTTATCTTTAGAGTGGTCTCCTCCAACATTAAACCTCTTATTTGTGGATGCGGCCGTAAAGGATCCCGAACTAGTAACATGCTCCTTCTTATCTCACCCATGGATTCGATCAGAAAATTCCGTGGCATCTTCCAGTAACTGTGCTCTTCTCACCATCTCCGAATAGACTTGTATGTCCATCGGCGCCAGCTGTGTAATGTATTGGGGTCTAAGCACGTTTAAGAACCTACGGGCCTTCATCTTGTCCGTATGCATTAGGTGTGGTGCATAATGGGATAATCTAGAGAATTGGGCCTCATACTCGGCCACTGACAAGTTCCTTTGCTTTAACGTGGCAAACTCTGCGGCCTTCTTCTCTTGAACCCAATCAGAAAAATACTTGCTATTAAAATGGTCGACGAACTCGCCCCATGTGATGTGTTCATGTGGCAGGGTCGCTTCCATGGACTCCCACCAAAATCGAGCATCCCGCTCCAGTTGGAAAGTTACCAACAGAACTTTGTCCTTATCCGTGCATTGCATTACGCAGAATATACGCTCGATCTCCTTCATCCAGTTCTCGGCATCGTCGGGATCGGACGAGCAGACAAACTTCGGTGGGTTCATGTTCTTAAAACTTCGGTGGACATCTCTGACTCCACAGTTCATGCCACCTTGTGCTACTTGTTGAAGCGCCTAGGTGAGGCCTTGAACAGTCCGTTGCATGTCGCGCCACTAGGCTCTCTCGGGGGCCATGATCCTACAAGAATTTTAAATAAATAAAATAATATGGGATTAACTATAGGTTTATCTTCCTATGTTGACTCAACCCATCGCTCTACCCATCTCACCGGGTGAAAGGTATAAACCTATCCTTAGACTTTGGGAACCTAGAAAATTTGAAAACCTAGGCTCTGATACCACAAAAACTGTCACGCCCTGAGCGCAGAAGGAACCTAGGATTACGCGACGAGTTTATATCATTCATGTCAATCAGAGCACAAGGTAACTCGACACAAGAGACAGAGTGCGCTAATCATAAGAAATAACCAAGTCCATTTTATTTCTCAAACTAATATTCCAAAGCACAACTTGCAAATTTGTAAATATTCCATAACCACTAGACTCAATAAAGAAACAATTACAATAAAAACTGAAAAAAATAGAAAGACTTGACTCGATAACTCATGTAGATATCTGGGATAGCTCTACGCTCATCACCCTTGGCCATCCCCTTCCGATTGAGTCTCGCCATCGGAATTACCTGAAAAATTAAGGGAAACACTAGATGAGCAAACGCTCAGTAGGCATTACATCTCAAGAACAAGCTTGCTTTAAGTATATTACATGTTACATGAAAATGCATTAGGTCTATGCATGAACGAACTCAAGATAATATCGAGAGTAGAATAACAAGAAATAATAAGGATGAACTAGCAAGATTTAAAGATGAGTCATGTCAAGTTATCAAGCATATCAAGCATGTATATCAAATCACGTCACGAGATTTGGCTATTTAATGTAGCAAGTAAATACCCATTCCGGGTCACGCAGGTCATGTCATGTCATTTCAAGTCAAGTACGAGACGTGGAATGTCGTAGATTAATCAAGTCATGCAGTTCGGTGCAATGTCACACCGTGGTCAATATTGCTCCCATGGGCACAAGTACTTTCAGGTGCTCCTCTCAGGACAAGACCGGGCCCCATTAACGCCAGGTATTGAGTCATATAAATATCTAGACATCAACTATAGTTTATAGCCAAAAGAGTTCCAAAGGAATAAGCCATTGTGGGAACATTAAGGTAGATTCATGAAATAGAGAGTTCAAGGATAACACTTTGCGTAAGGATGACATGGCGATAAATCTCACATGAAAACAAGACACTCATAAATTTGGGACAATTGGCGTCCACTCAGGCCGCTGCCAATTATAGAATATGCGTCCACTATGGTGGTCGTCAATTCTGTGAACAATAGAGGCACGAAGAAATAGCGTCACTTGTGACGGCTGCTATTTCAGTTATGGCATCAACTGTACTGGACGCTAATTTCAGATAGTGACAAGACTCTCACAGAACACCAGAACAACACTCCATGATGGCTAGGGCGTCATGTTTCTTCAGAGTGACATGACAAGCATGGTTTCCAGGGTTTTAGGGTACAACCTGGTCGGCCGCCTTGAGGGATTCCAAGGCTAGCGGAGACTCACGGAGGCCTTAGAGAAAGAACTTCCAATCTGGCGGAAGGAATATCCGGCGGAGGGTCATTCAATCTCCAAGAAATAGGGTGACAACATGAAAACTCGTGAAACAGGGACTCTATCTCGGCCATGGGACAACAGTGCCAATAGACCGGAGGTATGGGCCAAAAACCCGGTAAAATTGTGAGACAGGAAACGACGTCAAAGCAGGAGGGCACTGATTTATAAATTTGCGTCTCTTTAAAGAGGCGCCAATTCTATAGTTTTCAAATATTCAATTAAATTACTTATAATTGGCGTCCGTGTAAGGGGGCGCCATATCTTTAAATAGCGTCCATGTGACGGACGTCAATTCATGATTTTCTGGGTTCATTCAATTTTAACAAATTTAACATGAATCTGCATCTCTGTGGGGAAGCGCTAATTCTATAGTTCACATCTACTCAAACAGATGCTATTTCTTTTCTGTATACATGGCATCATGCATCAGGCAGATACGTTTCTAGATACTATGGACTGTTCATTTCTTTAAGAATTGCATGAACAATAGCACTTTGACGTTTATGAGTATTTTTAAAGATTTGAGTACATGATAATTAAGAGAAAAACATGGGAATCCTAAACTCATGCTCATACAGACTTCATAGATTATGGTTTCATACCTATTTGATTTTGAGCATGTGTTATTTATTAAACATGCTATAAGAAATAGCGTCAGGGGTAGTGGGCGCTCATTAATTAGCGTCGACCAGGTTGTCGCTATTTCAAGAAATAGCGCCCTTCTGGACAGGCGCCAATTAAACATCGTCCACTGTTCTGGTCGTTATTTTATTGTAAACCAGAAAGCTATAAAACTACGTAAAAATGCAAGGAAACAGGGATCATGGATACCGAAAACTAGGATCAGGGATTCCTAATCATGAATTACATGCATGCAACCCTTTTTGCTATCATCTTTGGCTTAAGTTATTGAGATAATCTACCTGAAGTTTAAAAGGATGAAGACAACGACCGAATGGGAGAAGTAGGAGAACAGAGGAAGAAGCTACTCGCTTCTTCGTGCAGCAACAGTCGGAGGAAGAAGACGAAGGTGCAGCTACTACATAAGCAGACACAGAGGAAGAAGAAGACATGGGCCCCTTCCCGTTTACTCGAACAGAAAAGGAAGCAGACAAACGGGGAAGCAGAGGAAGATGTCTGCAGCATCGACCCCACGGTGAGTAACTCACGAACAGTAGCAGCAACAACGTGCCTCTACCGATCGCATGGGCTCTATTTATAAGGTCTTTGGTTTCTACGAGTCCTACTACGTGTATGGCTTGCTATTCGATTTAAACTTCCCCATGTTAATCCTATTTCCAAAACTTCTGCCATTTTTCTTGTTAGATTAAAACTCTAAATCTCCCATGCATGGCCGAGCTCATACGTTCGAACACCCTAATGGCTTTGAAATTATGGTTATTAGTATTGAGCCTTTCTATGTTCAGGGAACTCTAGCCCATCTTTTATATGCGAAAGGGGTTTTGGGTTTATTTTTAAACGTGGGTTTTTAGCTTAGTAGTGAGTTAGGCCCATTTACAGGATTTTCCTAATTGTGCTTCTTATACGTACAAGAGTTTGACTATTGGGTTATAATGTTTTATGTCTAATGAAATCCCTTTATGCTCCTTTGTTTATTTAATTGTGTTACCCATTTTCTATATTTTATTTGGGGGGCCACACGACTACACACATCTAATGCTAGGAACAACGACCACGCTATCACGACCCAGGATCCAAGTATCGAAAAGGAACCGACGCGACCCGAATCTTTGCCCGCTACCTGATGTACACTAACACTCATCGTTAAAAAGTCATGCCACAATTTAAAAAATTACCGCACTCACTCACTAAAAAGATGTAAAATCCAAGTAGAGTGGTAAGAACGGGTCGATCCCACGGAGAAGAATATTTTCAATTAAGCAAGTTGGAAAACCCTTGTATTTTTTAGAGCAAAACTTTGAGTGAGTTTGAAAAAGAAATAAATTGATATTGCATTAAAAATAAATCTATCTAAAGAATATTGGAGGGTTGAGAAGAGAAATTTGGAGGAGATGGAGAAAGAAAAGAGGCAATTGCACCAATGTAATTTTTATTGCTAAGGAAAGATTACTAGTGCATGAAAATAAAAATTACAACTTGAAATCAACTAGAGAAAATGGAAGAAAATAGCCAAGAGGATGAAGAATAACGCCGCCCAACGTCTAGCCGAGCCTTGGAAGTTCACCCCGCCTCGCTGTGGACACTGTCTTAAGAGGACCAAAGGAAGAAGATCCGTCTTTGGGATGTGAGAAGAATAGAAGAGAGGGAGAGATAGAAGAAGAAGAAGAAGGTTTTGAAACGTGAATAGTATAAATCAGAAATAGATCATTAAAAAGTAGAAAATAACATAAAAAGTAGACGGAATTAGAAGATTACGAAGAAGAAGAAATTGTAGAGGACAAGAAGAGGAAAAACTTTTATAAAAGGAGTAAGATGATATAAATAATAATAGATGTAGAAAAGGGGGTAAGAACTAAGAAAATTGCTATTTTACGAATGCACAGGATAAATAGTGAAAAATGAAGAATAACATAAAAACCGTGCAGAACTAGCTAAATAGAAAGAAGAAGAAATTGAAGAGCACTAAACAGCGAAGAACTTTTATGAAGAAAGTAAGAGGAGAAGAGGAGCAAAAGAGGGAGAAAATTACTGACCTAAACTAGGGAAAGAAAGAAGGATGAAATTCTAAGCTAAGAAGAAAAAGAAAAAGAAGAAAACTCCCTCTCTCTCAATTTTGTGATCTATTTATAGGGAAAAAGGGTCGAATGGAGGGTGAAGATGGATTTTGATGGAGATGAAGGGCTAGAATTAGAAGAGATTTAGAGTTTGGATGGGAAAAGGAAAGGGGGCTCCCCTTGGCTTTCCTAATGGGGAGTGAAATCTTCCTAATTCTTCTCCTAAAATCTCTCCACAAGATAAACCATTTCTTATTTTTTTTCTCCACAAAAATAGTTGGCGGCTGCTCTTGACTTGGTCAAAGGTAGAGGGGGCGCCCCAAGGTTTCCTTGCCCTGGCTTTGTGACGTTTTCACCCCTGCTCCTTCTAGCAACTGTCATAAGTGTTCTGCACATGTAAAATTCGAATTAAGTCCATAGAAATTATTGCTTTGTGCATTTAAACTATGAATGCTCACAATTATGCAACGAAAATTTAATGCTCATAGCCCTTAACTCCTTTTTATTGAATAATTAATCACAAATTAAGTTAATTTGCATAAAAGGTCCAATTAATGTGAAGTTGAGATTAATTGCAAAATATGCATAATTGACGAATTATATGCACTTTGTTGTGTGGGAATGGCTGATCTAGAAGGGAGGGGTGAATAGAACTGCATCTCTTTTTTGAGATACAATCAGTTTGCAATGGAATAATAGAAGCAAGAGAATGAGCAAGTCCCTAAAGCACACGATGCAAGGATAAGGATGGGCAACGGCCTAAACTAACATCTAGCACACGGGAATCACACAACCAAACCACTTGAATCAAGGATTTTAAGGTGGTTCAGACTCAAACCCGAGTCCTACGTCCACCCATCACTCAAACAAAATGAAGCTTCCGTAGTGCCGTAACACTAACAAGCTGTTACACAGCTTAACAGGGGACACGCCCCAAACCACAGACCAGAGAACACCCTCTGTTTGTCTTCCTGCACACAAACTGGCAGGGACGGTTCACCACAGATCGGAACACATCTCCGTCTGTCTCCCTACACACACCGGTAGGGATGGTTCAAGATTTCTTTAAACAGGATCAAACTAAAGAGATGAAAACTAGAAACTTAGACAGGAAGAGTAATGTTCAATGCTAGATGCAAAAGTCCTTTGTCTGAGATGGGGAGAGCTTGAGTTGCTATGTGGAAGTCTGCTGCTTCTTGACTCTGGTTTTATCTTTGAAAAGCAATGAGCAGAAGGAAGAGAGCTTCAGTCTAGCCTTTAATCTTCTTCTTCTTCACCTACTTGCTCACACTATCGCTGGCTTCTACTTTTCTCCAATGATGTGCCTCCTATAATCATTGTACCCTAAGTGTTTCTGGTTGGTGGGAGTGTCGACCGCTTGTACCCTAAGTGTCGACCTATTGGGGCGTGTCTAGCAGCCTGACTGGGTGATGACCAGGAAGGTGTCGACCTTGGCTGAGGATGGTGTCAACCTGTGCTACCCTTCTGACTTTTTCTACTTTGAGTGTATGCAAACTTGTGTTGTGAATAAGGTTGACCTGCCTAGTTATTTTGAAAGATTTTCTTGAAAGATCCAGGAGTTATCACTTCAACTGATTCAACCTTCTCTTTCCCCTTATTGGTGGATTTTTCTTGGTTTTGGATGGGTTTTGTGTTTGAGGTGGAAGCACTTGCGGATGATACAAAGGTGACAGTTTTCAAACCAACTTGCTTTTTCTTTGTGGGATTAAAACCCAACCCTTCCTTGTTGAAGTTCATTTTTGTACCTAGCAATGCATCTAAGTTTTCTCTACCATCTACAAACTTTTTCAAAGATTGTTGTTTGTCATTAAGTTCTTTCTGTAGTTTTTCAATATTTTTAAGAAGTTGAGAATTAACTTGTTTGACAGCTTCATATTTTTCATTGCACAGTTTGATGTCATTTTCATAACTTTGCATCTTTATTTTTGTTTCATCAATTTCATTTCTCAAATCTTCATTTTTAACTTCTAAGTCAGCCATTTCTTTTCTACCATCTTCCAAATCTTCAATCAATTTTTTTACATCTTCAATTTCAGATTCGAGGGAGATAGTTTTAGCATTCATGCTTTGTTCATGCACAGTTGAGTTGATTTTCTTTTTCAAGGTTCTATTTTCCTTCTTATACATTTCATACTTATCCATGAGTTCTATGTAGGCTTCTTCCCAGTCACTAGCAGTGAAGTGCTCGAAGGGAGAATTTACCTCAGAGTCTTCATCCCCCTTTGCCATTAGGCAGAAGTCTTCCTTTTCTTTCTCCGTGGAGCTTGTTTCATTGTCATCTTCTTCCTCATCGCTCCACGTGCATACCATGGCTTTGTTCTTCTTTTTCCCTTTCCATTGGCCAACTTTCTTCACCCTTTCAGGACACTCAGTCTTGACATGTCCTAGTTTGTGGCAAGAGTAACAAATAATCTTGTCAGCTTTCTTAAAATTTTCAGAACTCGATCTATAACCTTTCTTTACCTGTGGCTTCCTTTTCATGAAGCCCTTACCTTCTTTTCTCAAAAAACTTCTGAACATACGTGTGAGCATGGCCACTTGATCCTCATCTTGCTCACTGGTAGAAGTGTCACCTTTCTCGGAGGTAGTTTGGCAGCTAGGTCTAGCCTTTAGAGCCAAAGGCTTCTTCTTGGTCATTTCTATTTCCTTGTTCTTCAAGTTAATCTCATAGGTCATGAGTGACCCTATGAGCTCTTCTACCTTAATGGTTGATAGATCTCTGGACTCTTCAACAACAGTAGCCTTGGTATGCCATGCCGGGGTTAATGATCGAATAATTTTTCTCACTATGTCCTGCTCTGTATATTTCTTTCCCAGATCAGTTAGACTATTTGTGAGCATAGTTAAGCGAGCATACATATTTTGAATGGACTCATCGGGCTTCATTTTGAACACTTCATACTCAGAACTCAAAATGTTAGCTTTGGTTTTACGCACCTGAGATGTGCCTTCATAGAATTACCTCTAAGCGATTCCACATCTCCTTGGCTGTCTCACATGTTGATACTCTTGAAAACTCTACTGGATGAAGAGAGCACTGCATGATGTGCTTGGCACTCCAGTTGACTGTTGATAATCTTATTTGCTCCTTAGTCCAGACGTCCTCATCTACTGGGAGCTCGTAGGGGCCCTTGCTAATAACTCGCCAGAGCTCATAGTCTTGGGCGCGGATGAACACCTGCATACGATTTTTCCAAAATGAGTAGTTAGATCCAATGAAGTAGGGTGGTCTGTTAATAGAATGTCCTTCGAGCATAAGACCCTTGGACGCCATTCCACCATTTCTCTCAAGGTCGTTGGACCCCATCATGAGAGTTTTGCTATGATACCACGTGTTGTGTGGGAATGGCTGATCTAGAGGGGAGGGGTGAATAGATCTGCACCTCTTTTTCGAGATACAAACAGTTTGCAACGGAATAATAGAAGTAAGAGAATGAGCAAGTCCCTAAAGCACACGATGCAAGGATAAGGATGAGCAACGGCCTAAACAAACATCTAGCGCACGGGAATCACACAACCAAACCACTTGAATCAATACTTTTAAGGTGGTTCAGACTCAAACCCGAGTCTTACGTCCACCCCTCACTCAAACCAAGTGAGGCTGCCCTAGTGCCGCAACACTAACAAGCTGTTACACAGCTCAACAGGGGACACACCCCAAACCACAGACCAGAGAACACCCTCTGTCTATCTTCCTACACACAAAGCAGTAGGAACGGTTCACCACAGACCGAAACACATCTCCGTCTGTCTCCCTACACACACCAGTAGGGATGGTTCAAGATTTCTTTAAACAGGATCAAACTAAAGAGAAGAAAATTGAAAACTCAGACAGGAAGAGTAATGTTCAATGCTAGATGCAAAAGTCCTTTGTCTGAGATGAGGAGAGCTTGAGTTTCTGCGTGGAAGTCTGCTGCTTCTTAACTATGGTTTTATCTTTGCAAAGCAACGAGCAGAAGGAAGAGAGCTTCGGTCTAGCCTTTGATCTTCTTCTTCTTCTTATTCACCCGCTTACTCACAGTATCACTGGCTTCTACTTTTCTTCAATGATGTGCCTCCCACACTCATGGCAGCCCTTTAAGACTTGTGCAACCTCTCTTGTTTCTGATCCCCCCTTGTCTGTCCATTTTATTCTTCAGATGCAAGCCACTTGGTACAGCACTTTGCATGGATATGTGTGCTTAGAAGAGGAGAATTTCACTCCAAAAGTCTATCCTTTTATTGGTCCAGCAGGGACAAGAAAGAGTGTTTTAGACTTCATCACTTTTGATAGCCCACAGAAAGTGCTTGACAAAGACCATTCTTGATCTCCAAAATCTGAGCATTTAATGACCCTCATAGCAGAATATCTTGCTGTCTGCTTTCCTATTGGCTCTAGTTAACTTTCTGCTCCTTGTACTATTCTAGGACCATATCCCATTTAATGACAGCAGAAAGGTGGTCTTGACAAGGTCATGTCCTAGGTATGGGTACTGACATAACTACCGCCAAAAGTGTGTTTTTGCAGGGTAATGATGACTAGATAAAAAGTCAAACATGGGAGCATCTTCCATACCTCGAATTCTGTGTCTTTTGACATTTGCTGTACCTACTCTCTCTCTCTGGATTTTCCATTGTCTTGACAGAAAACTGGCTTGATAGCTTCTAGAAGAACAGAGGTGTCGACCTGCTGAGATGCAGGTGTCGACACTTCTAATGAAAACTTCTTATATAACGGTCTCTGGAAGCCCATAGTGTCGACCTCCTGTAACGGACGTGTCGACACTCTGAACTCTATGAAATGTATGCACTGACCTTATGCAAATGCAATGCACAAGATGCTCCGACCTGATAACACATGTGCACTGACCTTATACAGTTGAAAGCAAGTGTGCACCAACCTTGTGGAGGTTCAAGTCTTCATGTGCATCGACCTTTATTCTGTGATGACTTGATGTGCATCGACCTTCTTGACCAACATGCAAATGTGCACCGACCTTCTAATGCAAAATACAAATATGCATCGACATTACTTCAGTACAAATGTGCAATGTGCATCGACCTTAGTCCAAGTCTTCAACATGTGTATCGACCTTAGTGCGAGTCTACATATGTGCATCGATCTTAGTGGACTAGGCTATATATGTGCATCGACCTTACTTCAGTTGATGACTTGAGGTAGCATCGACCTTTGTTCTTGAAGTGCTGATGTGCATCGACCTTAGTAGTCCAAGATGCATATGTGCATCGACCTTGGTTGCAGGCCTTTGGCATGTGCACCGACCTTGCCTCTTCAATGCTTGAATGTGCATTAACCTATCAGTTTGAACAGTAGCCGCTGCATCGCCCTTAATGCATGAACTTTTGTGCAGCCTATTGCCTTGATTTCCTATTCTTTGCTTATAATGACCTGAAATGTATGAATGTGTTTATCAAATGCAAGTTAGACCCATCAATGAGTCATAGTCAGCCATCATCAAAACAATAGAATTAAGCATGTTACACATATGCCCAACACACTTGAAGTGATGAATGTGATGTGAATTATTGTAAAGAAATGAGCACTTATCACACCCCTCAACTTACTCATTGCTAGTCCCTTAGTAATGCAATTAAATTAAAATTTAGGACCAACAAGAGTGTGTAAAGCTCATACTTTCATATCCAGATCCTCCTTCATAGAATCAACCAAAGATTAGGAATCCAGAATCATTAATGAACACTAGCCTTAGATTAAAAATTTAGGTACATGATTAAAAATACAAACTAAAGTTCAATTGCACTTGTGCATGTGTAATACTAAATCCACAATAAAGATAATTACATCCCCCATTTGCTATTCCAAGCAAGTGCCTTTCAACCCTTCACCTCTTAATTCAGAGCATTAAGCACACTAGCTTTTTATCTGTCTTATTTCTTTGTCCCTTGTTGGGATCTTTTTTTTTCTTGTTTCCTACACACATGATGCTGCACATCCCTTCACTGTTTGACGCGAACCTCAACTCGTCTTAGGAGAAGTAGGTCCGATTACTAAGATCAGAGTTCCTTTTTCTATTTGACGTGAACCTCAACACTTGGTAGGTGAAGCGGGCCTGGTTATTAAGACCAGGGACATTTTTCATGGTGTTTTTTTTCTTTTCATTTTTTTCATTGTGTTTTTTCACTTATTTGATAGATAACTTGGCATACAGCTATATTAAAAAGATCTCTTCCTCAAGAAGTGCAGAGTATCAGACAAAATACCCAAAATAATAGAAGGCTTGTCCTGCTTATTTCATTAGCGTGCAAATTGATTAATTTTTTTCTTTTTTTTTGAAGTGCTAAAGGACTTTAGAGAGATTCTTAAATCAGTTTTCCATGGCTAGATCAAAGAAATTTTACATCATCTTTCTCCCTAGTCTTTCCTATTCCAGAATTACTTTTAATGTGAGCATGAATCAAGAAAACTCAATCGAAGATTTCATCTTTCCACTTTCATGCAGATTGCAAGATAGAATGATATGCATGACGTTAAGCAAGAACTCATGTCAGGTTGTACTATATGCATCATGAAACTTTTCTCCCCCCCCCCCACTTGAATGACATTGTCCTCAATATCATATGTAAGCAATAGAAGTAACAAAATAATGTAACAATAAATATTACTGAGTTGGAAAGAGACAACTTGATATGTGGGGCGAAACTCCATCATTGGTATTGACGATGACAACTTCATCTCCTTGGCTCTTATCTTTCCACTGAAAAATAAATTAAAACAAAATATCAAATAACAAAAACATTGGGTTACCTCCCAGAAACGCTAAGTTTTTCATCTTCAACCAGACGCATGTAAGCTTCATAACCAACACATGGATTTGAGAATGAGCCACCACGTTATCTTATCTGCTTTTAATTTCTAACATTTGGGCCACGAGAAGATAAAATTTTGCATGTACATGCATGGGCTAAAAGTAATTTGGTTCCACTCATTCTTGATTGTAACATTAGGAGCATAAGTGAACCAATTCTCTTCCTTGTGGGGCATATACAAATCAATGGCCATTAACCTTGTAATATCTGGTTCAAACATTTGCCCAGTATCTACCCATCGGTCCCCTTTATTGACTACTCCCTCCATGTCAGCTTGCTCAGGAATCGATGGCTTATGAATAAGATTGACATTATTAGCCACACTCCCCTCACTGATAACCTCATCATTAAGAATACTAATCAACTATTCTTCCTGATGGGGAGTCAAATCAAAGGTAAAAATAGCTAGCATATCCCCCTCAGGTCCTAGAATCTCATAATGAAGAGGCTTAACTTTCCGGGGAATCAAATTGGAAGGAAGCATGAGCCCAGAATCTAATTCATCTAATGATTCAGACTTTGTTGGACTGGACTCGGGGGTCAAATGAAATGTGAAATTCCTTAATAAGACCCCTTCATCAAATTCATCAATCGAATGAAGATTATCAAATAACTTACCCACTAATGGGGTAGGTAGATTAAAGGTAAATATTTCCAACCAGGCCCCTTCACCAAACTCATCAATCGTATTAAGATTATTAATCATATTATCCAATAATGGGTGGGTAGATTAAAGGTAAATTTTTCCAACCAGACCCCTTCACCATGTTCTTCAAAAGGAGGAGGATATTTAGAATTTATTTCTATTAAATCATCAAGATTATTAATCATAAAGTAATCCTCCTCTTGATTTAAGGATGCCTCATCGAGAGTAAGATCATGAAAGTTACCCACCTCGTCATCTACCCAAGATAACTGATTCATAACATCACTCAAATCCTTCTCCACCATCACCTCTTCTTCTTCTTCTTCTTGAAACCTGATCTCTTCAAATTCAGGAATGGAAAGTAGTGGAGTTTGACCATGAACTTGCACATTACCCTCTTCGTTTGCTCCCCTCAACTTGAGATCATCAACTTCCTGAGAATTCTTTTCATAAGGATAATTAAGCACAAGCTTCTCAATCTGAAATTCAGGAAGGGTTGTAAGTGGAATATGATCATTAATTAATTCATCACCTTCCTTTTCTCTTTTAATACCAACAAATTCCTCGATCCCCTCAAATTCCCTGGGTTCCTCATTTAAAGTCTCCTTACAAGATCTCTCCATAATCCCTTCATCTTCTAAATCAAGATTGATCTGAGTGTTATGATCTTGGGGAGTCATAGATTGATCATAGTCAACATCAAGAATTTGATCAATAGAATTGGAACCAAAATAGCCAAGCAATTGTTCTTCCTCTATCCTCTTGATCTCCTCAGCCATCCTATCGATTCGCACTTGAAGAGTAGCCAAGCAATTATCTTGGAGAGATTGATTTTGAAGCATGATTAATTGATAGAGTTGGTTGAATCGCTCCTCTAGATTAGGATTCAAGGATGGAGGAGACGAAGAACAATGAGAAGAGTGATCAGTTGAAGATGGTGAAGAGGATATGGACCATCCTCCTTTATGCTGGGCTTGATCATAATAATCATTAGAATATGGAGCCCAATTTTGAAAGAATTGATTCAGAGGATTTTGGGTCAGGCCTTGATAAGAATCCCAGGAAATATTATGTTGTCCTCCCCAACAAGAGTCATAAGAAGGGGTGGAGAGTCCTTGAGCAATTTGGGATTGTTCTTTGGTGTGAGATGAATCATAGGGCCCATGAAAGAATTGAGTATTTTGAAGATGACCTTGAGTAGAAGAATGAAATTGGGTCCCCAGGATTGGAGTTTCATTATAAGAGGGGCTTCCATTGTAGGCTAACCAAGAAGATTGGCTATCATAATGGGTCAGACCATTGCGGGTGAATGATATAGGTTGAGTTGGACCATTATTAAAATTATGGGCCGACTTGGCCTGAAGCGGGACGTGACACGACTTGACGCCAATTTGAATGCGAACCTTGGACTCTAGGCAAACTCGTGACTCGACTCTAGCGAGGGAAGCATGCGGATGTGCGCGATTGAGAAATCGGCAATGAGTCAAGGGTATTTGGCTCTTCCGTGCTCTGATCGAGTCACGGGACGGGTCTCGCACTCACTCTCGCAGCGGTGATAAAAATATATCGAGCTAATTTTCTATCACTCTAGCAGCGGCATATGAATATATACGAGGAAAGAAAATGCCAAGGTGGAGAGCGGACACGATACCTCCACGCTCCGGGCATGGGGAAGACGACCTCGGCCAAGACTCGTACTCCCGGTACAAATAATGACGAATAATTACAGAAATGATTTTATTACCCACTCCATGTAGGGAGGTAAAGGGCTACACCTGGGCCCCAGGAATAGTGAACTTGGGTTGACGGGCAGCAAGCCGAAAGGGCTATCTGGCGGGAGGCGGGTTGCTGGTCCCACTCGGTGCTGTTCCGGCTCACTGGACAGCAAGCGAACTCGACTGCTGGGACGGTGGCTTCTGGTCGACTTCTGGTCGAGGCGATTGGCTGAGACGCTGGTGAAATCCTTCTCTTAGATCTCTGACCACGGCGGCGGCCGAATCTAAGCCGGCGTATTTTTTGAGGAATTATCCGACGGACTGCTCTTGCAGGCCTGACTCGGAACAGATCTGCACGCCTCCACGAAAACAATTGTTGCGCCCAGATCCGAAGGCAGATCGAGACGAGATTGGCATCGTTGGATAGAGGACTCAAAGGGCTACAACATAAATTAATTTTACAACCATCTAGTAAACGGATTGGAAATGAAAAACTCTATGGTTTGTTGTTGCTTCTGGCTCGAAAATCAGATCACACACGATAGAATGGGATCTATCTGAAAATGAATTTTGACCCAAAGGAAAACGGTCGATCTAGACTCTAATAATTTTATGGGTGGAAGGGTGGGAAGTGAGGATCACACATGAATTGTTTGGTAATTTTTGAGGATGGCTAAGGGGGCGGAAAAAATATAACAATAGGCTACTGTCCCGCAGATCTACTGATTGGCAGACTGTTAGGGGAATGACTGGGAAAAATAGCAAACGGTGGTGGATTGACATGAAATTTAAACTGAGAATGGCTAACAAGAAGGGAAATGATCTCTCAAAATTTCAAGATCATTAGATACACGGATTGGGAGGACCAACCTTTTCTTTGAGCTTCTGTCCTGGATCTCGGACTCCTAGACACACTTCAATGAACGGGCTGTGGTAGCTCGACGGCGACACGAACGGAGACGGTGGCGGCGGTGGCTGGAAGTCGCATCCAGCGGAGGTGATAGAGGTGGGAATCACTCCCAGAATCAAGGCTTCACACCTTGGAGAATGCAATAACCACAGCTGTAAGGAAGAGGAGGAGAGAGGGGCGCCCAATGCTCTTGGGGAATTTTCTAATTTCTTCTCATTAATCTATGAAAATATGGAAAATACATGGGTTTTATATGAAATGTAAATGACCTAAACTAACCTCAGATCTAGGGTTAAGGAGGGATAATTAAGGGATAAGAAATGCTTCTCCCATGTGGTCAAAATAACACTTAATAAAAAAAACTAAAAGGGTGGGAAAAGGGGGGGCGCCCATGGCAAGTGGGCATGCTTGACTTCTCTTAGTCCAACTTTGAAAGGTCTTGGTCTAAGTGTAGACACGCCATTCCTGACGTCTCCTGAGAAAGTCTCATGTTACTAGACAACGCCCCGCGACGGCTTACGCGTTTTGAATCACTTGAGTGCTTCCTTTTCTTGAGTCTTCTTCCGCCCTTTTCGGCATCCGGAATCGTCTCGTCACGGCATTCGGACGGCATTAACACCAGTCGGACGCATCAGAGGTTCCGAAACCAGAAAGGGTGCCTGTCGGGGAGATGTCGACGCCTTTTCAGCGGACCCGGGGGGGTCTTAATGGAGGCGTCCAAACTCCTGGACACCTCCATAACTTTAATATATATAAAAATACAAAAAAATACATTAAAATAATAATAATTAATGGAGGCGTCCAGGCCCCTGGACGCCTCCATAAAAACAAGTATAAATAATACATAATGCCAGTTGGCATAAAAAACAAAACAAAAATAATACAAAAATATTTATAGAGGCGTCCAGGCCCGTGGACGCCTCCATCAACTCTCTCACGGGCGCCGCCCACCGATCGATAATTTGTCGTGTGTGAAAAAATCTAAATTATGGAGACGTCCAGCCAGCTGGACGCGCCCATTTCTGAATCACGAGGCGCCACTAACAAAACCACGTGTTGTGCCAAACCGCGTGCGGCCGTCGGTGGTGTTCGGTGGACCTGGTGGAGGCGTCCGGGGCCATGGACACCTCCACAAAAATATTCTGAAAAGATAAATAAAAATAGAATAAAATATTAGCTCGGCCCTGATGGAGGTGTCCAGGGTCCTGGACGCCTCCACCCTCCGGAGCCCTATAAATAGAGGCCCCCCCCTCATTTCTGGAGGAGCTTCTAAGGGATCCGATAGGCTGCCGGAGCCCAGAGGCTATCGGAGTCATTTCTAACCCGTGGGATCTTTTGTAGGTGGAGGTTCTGCCGGCTTCTCGGGTGCCCACGCTCGCGAGAGGAAGGTCGTCTTCATCCACCACGCTTCCACGTCGTCCCCACGCTGCCGGAGCTCCGCCGGATCTCACCCTCGGCTCCTCCAATAAGCCTTTTCTTCCCCTTTTTTCTCCATAGTTCTTTACATTCATTATACTGCATCCTCTATCTCCCTACATAAGGGCGCCGTCTCTTGCATACTTCTTGCATTCATCATCGCATTTTCCTCCTACTCGAGTCTGAGAGGGGTTTAAAACCACACCAACCATGTGTGTGTCAGGTCATGATCTAGTTACTTTTATTGCAAGGAATTGTTACTACACTGCCATTTTCTAATTCCGTTCGTTTATTGTCCACTGTTTTGCAAGGGTAACCAAGGAAAGCCCTCTCCGTCGGCCGGCCGAAGGGGGAGGAAGAAGCAACCCGCCATCTCCCGCTCTTGAGGTAGGCGCGATCACTTTCTTTATTTTGGGGTCTTTTGACCCCTGGCGATCACATCTTGTTCTCGTGGCCGCGGCGAGTCACTTCCCCAATGGCCGTTTAAATTTCCGTTCTTATATGTTATATTCTTATCTATTCATGTTCTCGAGGCCGCGGCGAGTCACTTCCCCAATGGCCGTTTAAATTCCCGTTCTTATATGTTATATCCTTATCTATTCATGTTCTCGAGGCCGCGGCGAGTCACTTCCCCAATGGCCGTTTAAATTCTCGCTCTTATATTCTCTTTATATTCTGTTATATTCTTATCTATTCATATTCTCGAGGCCGCGGCGAGTCACTTCCCCAATGGCCGTTTAAATTCCCGCTCTTTATATTCTCCTTATATGTTGTTATATACTTATCTGCTCATATTCTCGAGGCCGCGGCGAGTCACTTCCCCAATGGCCGTTTCAATTCTTGTTATTTAATTTCTGCACCATTCCCGTCCCCCCGAGGTCGCGGCGAGTCACTTCCCGCTATGGCCGTTTAACCCCCATATCTTGCTATATTACATTTGTCCCGCTCGCCCCGCCGGAGCAATCTCCCGTGGTGGCCCCTTCTTTCTTCTCTTATTTCTGTGTTGCAGCAAACAAAAGAAGGAGCCCGCGCGCTCCGCGTCTTCTCCGCTTCCCCGAACCGCGTGACGTCGCTCACAGATTGGCGATCACGGTGGGACGTCTACTGCTCCTTTCGGCTACCCTTGCAAGTTCGGCACCATCCGTGCCTCTCCACCTTGGCGCCCGCGCGCGCCCCCGTTGTGCTCACGGCAGCACTATCAGTTGTGATTGGTTGTTTGTTTATTATATGTCTGTTATTTTTGTTATTTTCCCACTCCATATCTCTGTCAGCATTTCATTGCATGCATCCATCCCTCTTTTCTATCCTTTTTTTCATTTTTTTTTTAGGATCACCCTTTCCCGGTGAAGGAAGGACTCTCCGTTTGGGAATTCCTCTCAACGGACTAGAATCTCCTACACTGGGACCTCCGTAAGTCCCCGACATCGAAGAATCTCCTCTTCGTTCACTGGACTGGTTGTACCATTGAAGTTCCCCGGAGTTAGTCATTTATTTCGTGGTGAGACAAGAGACCCTAGCTGACACGGCGGTGAAACAAAAATAAACTAGGGTCCCTATTTTGTGTGAACTTCGGATCTCGCTAAAAACACAAAAAAATCATCAAAATCAAAACACAAAAAAAGGCGTAAAGGCATCCACTTGTTTGATAATCTCTGCTACCTGCTTGCTAGTGTATGTTTTTACGTTCTGGGAAAACTGTGAGCATGGCTCACGAGTCTTTTGAGGAGAACCACCCGAGTCGTGGTTTGTCAGCCGACCCGCGAGTCTATGCTATGGACTCGGGTCCTTCTCATGAGCCCTCGCATGAGGTGCAGGTTATTGCCGGGGACACATCCCCACCACAAGATATCTCTTCCTTACTGGGCGTCCTCGCCAACACGGAGCTTACCTTTGAACAGCTCCGGGCCTTCCAGGCCATTCTGAAGGGGAAATCTGTTTCCCCCACGCCCCAGGAATCAACTCCGGCCATCGCACCTCTCCAAGAGTCCGTGCAGGCCATTCCATCTCCTTCATTGGCACAAGCCATCCAGTCTCCCTCGCTTCAAGGACAAGCGAGCCAACAACCACCCTCATTCCAGTTCCCATCACAATCTCAAACTCCCGTTGTTCCCCACACACCGCTTCAGCCAGGGCCAACTGTCGGCGGTCCGACAGCTCCCTCTCATTCCGGGTTCCCCCCTCAAGTCTCCGGGAGACAGTTTCTCCCCCAGTGGCAAGTGCCACCTTCACCTCCAGAGGAGCTCGCCCAATCGCTCCTCAATAGGTTCAATCGCATGGACGAGCAGTTTCAAAATCTGAGAAGGATGGTGGACGTGAAAGCCACCCCGGAGGTTGCTTTGCCAATCCTTCCCGTCATTCATCTTCCTCCCTCCGAAATGCCCACGTACCGCAGATACAATGGTACCGGCAACCCCTTCATTCACCTCAAGGATTTCATGTATGAATCCTCCTATTGGCAAAACGATCAGAGGTCCCTGGCATACCTCTTTCGGAGATCATTGCATGGTCCCGCGCTTGAGTGGTTCTATTCCTTGGAGCCCCGCGAGGCCGAGAATTTTGAAATAGTCCAGAGAAGGTTCTTGCAGAAATATAGGGATAGGGTCGGTCCCTCACTCTCCATTACCGACCTAGTGGCCGAAAAGATGAAGCCCGACGAAGATTTTGTCCGCTATGCTGATAGATGGAGGTCTCTGACGGAAAGAATAAGGGATACCCTCTCCGAGCCCGAACAAGTGAAGATGATTGTATCTAATGCAACCCCACAGTTCAGACACGTCCTGGCCATGAATAAACTTACTACAATGGAGGAACTCTATGAAAGGGCCCGGTACATCCAAACCCAGTTAAAAGACTCCCCCATTATGAACATGTTTGAGTCACCGAAGCCCAAAGTAGTCAGAAAGATAGGCACTGGTGTCCCGGGCGGAGCCACAGAAGGGGTCGTGACAAATGAGCAAGTGGGTGCGGTCAACAATGCCAACTATGCAGTCAACCCAGGGCCTCCATAAATGCCCCGACTTCCCCTCCAACCAGGTCCTTTCCCTCTTCGTCCTCCACCCCAAAATAATCCACCCCAGGATAATATGCCTCCATTACGTCAACCCCAGCAACAACAACCACAACCTCAGCAACAACAACCACCGCTTCAGTACAACCAAGTTCCACCCCCGGGGAACTATGGTCCCCAACAGCAACAAAGGAGGCCGCTCGGTCCCAAGAGAGCCTACTATCCACCATTGCCAGAAACCTTAGCAGACATTTTTAATGCCCTCATGGCATCAAACCAACTCGCCCTACCCAGAGAAAGGCCCGTGTGGCCCCCAAATGTTGATACCTCCAAATACTGCGTCTACCACAGGCAGCCAGGACACACAGTAGATTACTGCTTCCATTTCAAAGATTACATCCACGATATGAATGATGAACATCAAATAGATTGGGATGAAATGAGACGATACGTCGCTGCTCTTAAGGCTACGAGACCTCCTCATAGGCCACAGCAGCAGTTACAACAACAGCAGCAGCAGCAACCACAACAACAACAACAGCCTCAGCAGGCCCCACAACAACAGCCCGACATGGACATAATCCAGAATCCATTACCGGAGCACCAACAGCCCAATCATCAGGTTAACCCCATCTCCTCCTTCCCGGAAGTCGGGAGAGAGCAGGTGTGGCACCAGGAAAGTACCTCCATTCTTTCTACCGCCAATCCTATCATCACGCAACACCCTTGCCTTGCCCGGGTAGCACCTCTCTCTCATCAACCCGCGTCAGTATCGCCTTCACCATTTCCACTACCATTACGCCCTCTCATCCGTACCCCAATCCCCTATCAACCGACACTCTCCACTACGCCTTCACACCCTCTCATCTTCTCCCACTCCCCCACTTTATCATCCACCTCTACCACATTTACCCCTACGCCTTCTAAACCCCTTATCATCCGTCAACCATACATAACCCCGTCTTTCTCCACCGTATCACCACTAATGCCTTCAAAACCACTCATTACCCATCACCCACCTCAAAATCATTGCCCACTTCAAGCCCTACCCACTTCTACTTCGTCTCCACCTCCGCCTTCCAGACCCCTTATCCTTCATAATCCGCGCGATATCCCCTCTACCTCCACCATGCCTCCACCTAACAAACCCCTCATCAGAATCCCTACTCCCGTCGTCACCCCTGCTTCATCAACCATTCCTCCACCTCTACCCCTCAAACCTCTGTTAAAACCCACTGCTACCCCCACAGAGGTACAAAAGCCACAGGCAATGGTGCTCCGGAGTGGAAGGATTTTCCACAGGGTTTTCCCCCACAACAGTCAGAATCCTGAGCAATCTCAGCCAGAGAAGGATGATGGAGAACAACCAGAAAGAGCTATCCCTGGAACACAGTATGATCTATTGAAACACTTAGACAAGACACCTGCTCGGATCTCCATCCTGGAGCTACTTCAAAGATCCACATCCCACCAGGCGGCCTTGATGGAATACCTTCAAAAAGTCATGGTTAATGAGGACCTCCCCGTGGAGAAGATTTCGACCGTCCTGACCCCAACAGACACACAACCGGCCATCATGTTCCACAACTACGAGCTCGCTCCCAAGGAAGCTCGGAAATATGCATTGTGCATTTCAATAAAAATTAATGGGGTATCCATAAACCCGTGTCTTGTGGACACGGGTGCGTCCATAAATGTGATCTCCATGGACACCCTTCAATTGTGTGGGGTCAACGAGGAATAATTAAGACCTTCCTTGATCACGGTCACGGCTTATGACAATAGCAAAAGACCGCCACAGGGGATGATTATTCTGAAGGCAGAACTAGGCCCCATGTCAATTCCCACGGAATTCCATGTCCTCGACATGGACCCCACATTCAAGGCTATACTGGGTCGCCCTTACAACAAAGCCATGGACGCTGTGCCTTCCACCAACCATCAGTGCCTGAAGTTTCCTTACAATGGGAGGATTATTAAAGTGGTCAGTACACCTGTCCTTCACACAGTGGATGCTATCAACACCTCTCTGCCCTCTGTGTGGCCATCTCATCGGCCCATATTGTCATTGCTGGACGTGCGTGATCTATCTCACGTTCCACTAGCACCAAAGGAGCCGGTCAGGACAACCGCAACATCATGTCTCCCTTTTCACTCCAAAGGTTGGGAGATTATGAGGAACATCGGCTATCAACAGGGTAAAGGTCTGGGCGCACAATTACAGGGTATGCTCAAACCGCCAAAGGAAATTAGGCCGAACCGTAGGTTTGGCCTAGGCTTCAAAGGACCGTTCAAGGCGGATTGGAAGCCCCTCACATGGACTCTATCAAACCACTTCAACAGAGGGCCCGTTGTTCAGATGGGAGATTACCCACGAGAAGCATATGGGGGATCACATGCTGTATATTTGGCTGAAAAATGTCTGAGGATCACCAAAAGAGGCAAGATCAAAGATCCGGAATGCGAGTGGAACAAATGGTTCGACATACGGGACATTTCCGTTGCACTGGAAAGGATGTTCTCGTCTCCACAGCTTGAAGGACCACCATTGATCTCCGAAATACCAGAGAATATTACCACTCTTGCCAAGGTTCCAAACTATCCTCGTCCTCGCCAGAAGGACCCTGTCATCGACGGATCTTCATCCGTCCTCAACATTGCCATCGACGGCTCATTAGCCGCCATCTTCTCCATCCACTCGTCTCAGCCTTTGCTGATATCTTCTTCCTGGGCCAGACAATTGTCTGATGATCTTCCCAGGTCCCCTTCTCTGCTTACATACCTACGCGGGCTTCTCAACCCGCGCCAGGCTTTCAATCATGATCTGCTCTACGAGCCTCCCAATCCTCTAGCCATAACCACTTTTCTTTCTCCTCCAATCTCTTTTCACTGCTTTGTCATTAAAAATGAAAACGAAAAAAAAACGTCAATTTTCAAACTCTCCAACAACACATCCTCGTTGAGGAAACCTCCTACATCTCCCACGGGTGCGTACCGCCCTGCGGACCACCCGTCCGAGGTCTGATGAGAGACCTTTTCTACCCCTCCTCCGAGGGGTCTTCTCCTGTACATTCTACACCATCCTCTTCGTCTTCCTCTTCTTCTGTAAATAATGTCAGTCAATCTAGGAATGATAGGTCAAGGGTAGTACCTAGGAAGAAATCCAAGGGTAGGCAGATCCCTCGTCGATTCCTTCTGGATTTAGCCTCCAGGTGTCAAGCCCTCCTTGCCATCCCCCAGTTGCTAGAAAATCCCATCCGGCTACCGGAAATAGAATGTGAGGGCGACTGTGCATTTGATGAAGGGTATGGAGTCTACGAGATCACGGATGAAGAATGCCCCACTGAAGATGAGGGTGAAGAATATGAGGATGCGGCGGGCGCATACGCTAGTGGAATGAGGAGATTCGACGAGCCGTCAACCGCCGTAGAAGAATCCACCAAAGAAGTCAACTTGGGAACTGAGGAAGACCCTAGGATCATCCTCATAAGTGACAACCTACCACCCTCTGAAGAAGAGGCATTAATTAAAGTTCTCAAGGAATATAAGGACACGTTTGCATGGAGCTACGAGGATATGCCGGGTCTAGATTCAACCTTGGTCGAACACCGTTTAACCCTAAAACCAGGGTCCGTCTCGGTAAAACAAAGGTTAAGGCGTTTCCACCCTCAAATGGCTTTGAAAATGAAAGAAGAGGTCGATAAGCTCCACAAAGCCAGGTTCATTAGAGTCGTTCTTTATCCTCAATGGGCGGCGAACATTGTCCCGGTCATGAAGAAAGATGGGAAAGTCAGGATTTGCATCGACTTCCGGGACCTTAACCGCGCGTGTCCAAAGGATGATTTTCCCTTACCTCACATTGATGTGTTGATCGATAACACGGCAGGTTATGAGACCCTCTCATTCATGGATGGATTTTCAGGATATAATCAAATTCGGTTGGCAGAAGAGGATCAGGAAAAGACGTCATTCACTACCCCTTGGGGAACATATTGTTACGTGGTCATGCCGTTTGGGTTAAAGAATGCTGGAGCTACTTACCAAAGAGCGATGATGGCCATATTTCATGACATGATGCACATATATCTGGAAGTGTATGTGGATGACTTATTGGTGAAATCAAGGACCAGGATGGAACATCCAGAAATTTTGGCTAAGGTCTTGCAGAGGTCAAGGGAGTTCCAATTGAAAATGAACCCGAAAAAGTGTGTGTTTGGTGTGTCGTCGCGTAAATTGCTGGGGTTCATTGTGAGTAAGAGAGGGATCGAGATAGATCCTGACAAAGCCAAGGCTATCAGGGATATGCCGCCTCCCAAGAATTTGAGGGAAGTCCGAGGTTTAATCGGGAGGTTGCAGTTTATTCGTCGGTTTGTGTCCCAACATTCACAAAGGTGTAGACCTCTCTACGAGTTGACCAAGCCAGGAGTAGAATTCCACTGGAATTCTAAATGTCAGAAAGCTTTTGAAGGGTTGAAGGAATATCTGGCTAGTCCACCCATTCTCATTCCACCTAAACCAGAAAAACCTCTGATCCTTTACGTCTCAGTCTTGGATGACTCCGTGGGAGCCGTCCTCGCACAAGCTGATGAAGAAGGCAAGGAACGGGCGACCTATTACTTGTCCAAACTTCTCAACCCCTGTGAGCAGAAGTACACCGTCATGGAGAAAACATGTGCTGCCCTTGTTTGGGTAGTGCAGAAATTGAAGCACTACTTCTTGGCTCATGAGGTCCATTTGATTGCTCGAATGAATCCTATCAAATTCCTTCTGGAGAAATCCGTCCTTACGGATAGGCTAGCACGCTGGCAAAGTTTTCTCTCTCAGTTCGACATCACCTACATCCAGCAAAAGGCGATTAAAGGCTATGCCATAGCCGAGCATCTCGCTCACCATCCTCTTCCCAAGTTCGATCCCGTCCAATCAGAGTTTCCAGATGAGGAACTAATGTCCGTCAACCAATCAGAGGAGCCAATGTGGACGCTATATTTTGATGGAGCTCTGAATTCTCAAGGGAGAGGAATCGGCATCGCCCTCCTGTCGCCTGAAGGCCTCACATTCCCATTGGCATACCAACTCAAATTTCCAGTCACCAACAATATAGCCGAATATGAAGCCCTTCTAGCTGGCCTAGAACTCGCCCATTCTTTTCGTATCACTGAGTTGCGAGTCGTAGGTGATAGTCAACTCATCCTTCGCCAGGTGCTTACTAAATATCGCACTCGCGATCCCAAACTCAAGCCATACCAAGAACTCACTGCTGCCTTTGCCAAACTGTTCACAAAACTGATCTTTGTTCATGTCCCTCATCATCAGAATATTCTCGCCGATGCCCTCGCCTCGTTGGCATCATCCATAAGGTTCCCTCTAGGAAGATGGTTTAAGTCCATTTCCATCTACAAACTTCACGCCCCTGCAATCGATGATGCTTCCTACGTAAATATCAAAGACAGGATAGCAAGAAAGATCCTGCAGGAAGATATCCTTGAGAAGAGGGAGATCATGTTGGCAGAGGCCGAAGAAGAACTGGCTGATGAAGAGAAACCATGGTTCTATGAAATCGTCAAATACTGCCAAGATCAGTCTTATCCTGAAGGGGCCACCACAGAGGACAAGAAAGCCATAAGAAGGGTGGCTCAGAAATATACATTGGTTGGAGGTCTACTCTATAGGAGGAGCCTTACTGGTATTCTGTTAAGATGTCTTGGTGACGATGAGGTTTGGAAATGTGTAGAGGAGACGCACTCGGGTGTGTGCGGTGGCCACGTGAATAGTCAGATGCTCGCCAAGAAGATCATTCGCCAAGGCTTTTATTGGCCCACTATGGAAGAGGATTGTGCTATCTATGTCCGTAGGTGTGTCAAGTGTCAACTTCACGCCGATAAAATCCATTCACCATCTTCCTCACTTCATCCAATATCCTCCCCGTGGCCTTTCTCCATGTGGGCATTCGACATCATTGGTCCCCTAGGTGATCCCAATTCCCTCACCAAGCAAAAATCTTTCATCCTTACTGCGACGGAATACTTCACCAAATGGGCCGAAGCCGAAGCTTACGCGGAAATCAAGGCGTCAACAGTCTGCAAGTTCATCATGAAGAACATCCTCGCCAGATTCGGCGTCCCAAGTACAATCATCACCGACAATGGGCCACAGTTCATTTCTCAGGACCTACAGGACCTCTACAAAAGGTACGCAATTGCATTGCATCATTCATCGCCTTATTACCCACAAGGTAACGGCCAAGCGGAGGCCACCAATAAAACATTGCTCAAAATCATCAAAAAAACCTGCGAGTCTAGTAAGTTTTCAGACTGGCCAGAAAAACTTATCGAAGCTCTATGGGCCTATCGCACTTCAATCCGTACCCCCACCGGGCAGACTCCATTTGCCCTTACTTATGGTATGGAAGCGGTAGTCCCGTACGAGACTCTGATCCCTTCTCTCAGGGTACAATTGGACGAGGAATTTCCCCTCGACGATCGTCGTAATTCACTCCTCGCCCAGTTGGAACTCTTGGATGAGAAGCGGCTGGCCGCTGCCGAACACGCGCGTGTGTATCAAAATAGACTCGCTCGCTTTTACCAAAAGAAAGTCGTTGAGAGAAAATTCAAAGTCGGTGAGATGGTCGTAAAAAGAATTTTTGTCAAACCTGGAGGGCCGCGTTCTAAGCTCCAACCCAATTGGAAGGACCATTTGTAATTCAAGCCGTGTACCCTGGCAACGCCTACAAGCTAGTCAACGCCGAAGGGACCGAGTTATCCCACCCTTGGAATGGGCTTTATCTTAAGAAATACTACCCTTAGCACAAAACAAAAAAATGATGAAAAGATAAAAAAACATCAAAAACAAAGAAATACCGAAAACCACTAAAAATATGGAAAATTCAAAATGCCAATGCCTGGTGGTCACCATGTAGTCAAGTCCCTGCATCTAACCTTCATGTTAGGATAGGGCCCATTAAGGCTTGGTAGGCACCGGGTCTTGGTTTGCCAGAACCGTGGAGATCCCTGTCCGGCCACGTCGGCCTATGCTCGCTCGAAGGAAGCTAACATGTGCTCACTTATGTATTTTATTCAAAAAAAGTCGGTAGCATCACCTACGGTGGGGCCCCACCCAGAAGATCTCCGAAGCTGTAATCTTTATTCTTTTCTCTTCGACCAAATGAGACAGTCGGCGCCCTTAAAACGCTGAGCATGAGAAACCGAAACTCAAATCCCAAAGGTAAGAGTAGGATCCATTTCCTCGAGCATCGATCAGAGCACGAGAAGAGGGCAGTGTCCCCGCAGGCATACGAAAAGGGAGCCCACAAATGTCAAACGACTATATCTCCCTCACAAAAAGAAATACAAAATCAAAATCAAGAGAAAAGCCTGGTCGTGACCGTGCCTGATGCGATAAATGGAACCCCTCAAAGCAAAAGTTTGAATCCACAAAAAGGGGGGGCTATGGAATGTAAATGCTCGAGATTTGGTCCGAAGTTGTCCGAAAGGAAAGAGTTAATGGGCCCTTATTCGCTCGCCGGGTTAACGGCTTTGCCGGTCCTCTCAGGAGGTTTATCCCCTACACTCTTCCTTCTCCCTCTAAAGATGAAGGTTCGATGGAGTTTCTGAAGGGTGAAAACTGCCTAGGGTCTGCGACCTTATTTTAATATACACATTTGGTTGCCTACTTTGAAAAGCAAAAGCTATCGCTGCGAAGGAGTCTCCGTGTTTCTGGCTGGTCAAGACCCCTGTTTACCACCTGGATGTCTTCTTGTTTAACCTCGGGCTTAGGCCAATGCAAGCGCGTCACCTATGGGTGCGACGGCGTCTGATTCCGGGTCAGCGTCGCGCGGTTGGTCGTTAGGGTTCCAGGGTGTTCCATCATATACCATCTAGAGTTGTGAGGAAATAGACCCGGGTCGGGCAAATCATTTACCTCAAACATCTTTTGGGTGAATCCCTGTGGTCGGAAGCAACTGGGAGCCTAAGCATGGCATGACGGTATTGTCATCAGGGTAAGTCTTAGCCGGCGGGATCATCATTCGAGGGGTCTAGAGGCCCAAATCAACCTGGATGTGCACTTAGGATACCTGGGAGGTTAGTAAGAAACCCCTGTCTCACGTAGGTTAGGTGCCATTTGGGTGCTTGCCAGGCGTTAGCAAAACAAAAAAAATTGAAATGATAAAAACAACAAAAAATGGAAAAGAGAAAATGTACATATTTGCAAACAAAAAAATCTTTTTTATGATAAAACAAAAAAATACCAAATATAAAAAAGAAAACAAATCAATTTTGCATGATTGCATTTGCGTGCAGCATCTCACTTTTAATACCGCTTGCATTCGTGTGCTTGCCTGTCGCATTTATCATCACCGCATCTTTCCCTTGCCTTCGTTAAATAAAGGCTTGGCCCCTTGACCAGTTATCAAGGACAGTCACAGTGACCATTTGCTTATTGAGCAAGGGGCCAAGTCAGAACAGAAATTCTGATTTGTTTGTTTCAGTGATGTGTGCAGGGATTCAGGCAACAGAAGCAAAGGTGAAAAACAAACAAACCGAACCTTGTATTTTATTCCAAAAACCAAAAAAATTACATCAAGTTCCGCCCTCTCTCTCTGCATTACTCGTCCCACTACTCTCCGGGCAAAACGCTCTCAAAGGTGCTACCCAACTACGAAAAGCGGTACTCCTACCGCTCTGTACTCCCCTTCCTATTCCCACATCCCGGCGTTGATCCACGGAAGCAGTAGAGAAGCTACCAACACGAAAGCCACGCTCTCGTGCTCTTCGGTAGCGCTCCTCACCATCTCTCAGCCACTGTTCAGCAAGACCAAGGCTGATTCGGAGTTCGAATAGTTGGGCCTCCATGGCCCTTCGTTCCTCCCTTTCAGTCAATATGTTGGCTCTTTCTCTCTCTGCGTCTCTTTCTTTCTCTGCACGTTCTCTCTCGCGGTCTTCCCTCTCCAACTGGAGAGTGATCCTCAGTTCCACGGCATCCCTAGAGGAGTCGTCATCAGGATGACGCCGCAGTTCCCTCTCCAGTTCTGCTATCCTAGCCTCCTTCTGCGCAGCTTGGGCAAGCGCTTCTTCCGTCTCCTTTTCCTGCCGAGTGTACCATCTCAGATACGCGATAAGGCGTAAACAAAGAGAACTCAACACTGAAACTTTTACCTGTATACAGAGCATCCCTTCTGCCTCCGCAGCACGCTGCGTGGCGTGAGCAAGTTGCTCATGAAGCAAGTCAAGTTCTGAGGTGGGAATCCACAAGCTGGAAGAGGCACCACCTACTCCCATCGCCGGGGAAGCCGCGCCAATCTGAGCATGCTACGACCACGTGAATTAGCAACCAACATCTGGAATCTGCGGTTCTAATTAGGAACGCACTGTACACCTACCAAGGCGCTCGTAGCTCCGCGGGCATCGCCCAACCGTTGCTCCATCTCTGCCAAGCGAGTTCGTAAAGTCGCTATCATCGTATCACGGATATCCTGCAGCCATACGAGTCAGCATTCCCACCAGAAAACAAAAAGGGAGAAAGAAGAAAAGAGAAAAAGGGGAAACATACCTCCATAAGTCCCCGGGGTTGGAGTTGCTCTGCGTACTTTGTCCTATATAGACGCAAGTAGTCCTCGCTATCCCGCGCATGTGATTCTACAATCCTGCCACCCCGTTGCCAGTCCTCATACTGTTCAGGGAACCGCACGCGCCAGTCAATGCAGGTCGTCGGTCCTCGCGTCTTTCTCCCGACACGAGGTGGCGCAGCTGAATCCACCCATTCTTGAGCCAGTCCTAAAGTCCTCATAACCAATCGTAGCCGAAGCGGCTCGATTTCATTCAGGCAGTGCATCCACAGTTCCCGTCCAAACTGGGCACGACTTGCTAGAACCCACGGCTGGTCTGCATCGACCATGTCTGAGTAGGGTCTCCAGTTTACCATCACTGCAGGGAACTCCTGTAGCTCCCGCCTTAGCACCATCAGTTGGTAGGTTAGGGGTGCCGCACTCATGATGGGTTCCCACCGCCTGGCTAGCGGCACCATCGCGGGTCGCCAATGCCGAGCTCTCCCCATGGGGAGGTAATAATAGCTCCACAGCTGCTCGGCGCAGGTCATCAGTACCTTGCAAAAACACAAAAAAATATAAAACAAGCAAAACCAAAAATACCTGGATGAATGGTGTAAAACCACTCACAGCCATCTCACGATCCACTTCTTGGAACAGGCCTGCAAACAAGTGTGCCAGCATGGCAGCTCCCCAGGCGTAGTATCCTACTCTTTCAAGGTCTGATAGCAGCTCCAGGAAGCGACATTGGATACCGTCCCCTTTCGAGCTCAGTACCAATCTCCCCAAAAGGAAGAGGAGAAATCTCCTCAAATCTATGTTGCATCTTTCCCAGTTGCCGAAATCTGTGCAGTACACGGCACGGCATCCTATTTCCATTCTTTCCATGAACTCTTCTGAGGATTCGTCATCCCGCCGACGAGTGTCGGTGAGCCCTAATGCATCCATGAGGGACGCCCTAGCTACCGACCTATTTTTCCGACCATCTAGGTCCAAACCCAGTAGCTTCCGAGCACCTTCTCGGTAATCCGCATAAGTGACCCCGGTCACTGCCTCGCCCTCCACCTTCAGGCTTGTGATCCGGACCACATCCTCCAAGCTGGGCACCATGTGCCCCCAGGGCATCAGGAATGCCCGACTCGCTGGGTCCCATCTCTCACACAAGGCTTGGATCAGGACCATGTCGAGCTCGAGCGGCTCGATCCGAAGAAAGGTGCCAAATCCCATCACGTCTAGCCTGGCCTTCTGAAAATCTGGGAGACCCCTGTATGCGGCCACTGCTAACTCCCATGAAATGTGTGATTTCATCACACTCTACGCATGCAGGGAATGGAGAGGAGGTTTAGTCAGAAAGAAAGGAAGAAAAAAGAATGGAAAAAAGGGCAAGAAAGCTCAGCTTACGAGTTGTGATTGGGCCCTTTCGCTGAAGTGCCCTTCGAGGTCCGAAAGCCTCCTGGAACTACTACCACTGGATCTGCTTCTCTTCGAGGAGTGGAAAGATTCGCCCTCCATCCAACTCTCGGAATTTTGAACTCCTCCTCTCCCGTGAGAACTTGTGCTCCTCGAGTTAGCTCTCGATATACCTGGGAGGATAAAAGGGACAAGAATTTATAGAAATGGAAGGAGTGTGGGCCAAGATTGCCTCCATCACCTTTTAATGATAGCCCTCGCAATGAGACACCTGCCATCGGTCCCGTGTGTCACTTCACCGCTCGCACTGGGTGATTGATTGGACGAAGAATATGACGACTAGCACCCTATGTTGTCTAGGGATACCCTATCATGTTTTGAAGGACGTCCGCAAAATTTGACGTAACATCCGGGAGAAGGCACTAGGGCCGTCATTATTGACTTCGACGGCAGATTCCCGTGGAAAATGGTCACAACAAGACGCGATTCTCTGCTTGGGGTGGAGTCTCGGCAGACCCATCACATGGGAACAGTGCAAAGGAGAAGAAGTGTAGGGAAGAAGGAACGCACAAGAGAACAAAGAAGCAGCAGAAAATCAAATCACTCCATCCATAATTCTACATAAGTTGTCATAAACACTACAATCATAGAGAGGTGGCGGGTCCACTAGCTCGCCAACTCTTGCCATTATTTTCATGCTCGTCCCTCTAGGCGTCCCTCTCCTCTCCCCTGAGGTGAGGGTCCCTCAGAAGCCTCTGGGATCCCCGTGCAGTAGCACCCGCCTCGCCTCGTGGCGCCGGCTCCGCAGCAATGACTCGCTGCTCCTCCCCTGGCGTGGCAAAGAAGCCACTAGCGGCAAAGTGACCTGACTGGCGCAGTCGCTCCCCGAACTCTCGCGCTCTCTCGTAGCGCGTTTCCATCCCTCCTAGCCTCTGCACGACGGCCTGAAGGCCCAGCTGGAGCTCCCTCACCTGGGCCTCCAAGGCCCTCCTCTCGGTCTGATCCCGCTGTCGCTCGGACCTTCTCTCGGCTTTCTCTCTCTGCCTCTCTCCTCATCATCTGCAGAAGAACCCTTAACTCCAGGATGTCTGGAGAAGGTCTCTCCTCACCGCGATGTCGCAGCTCTGCTACAGTCACCACCCAGGCATCACGCTCCTCTTCCGCCCGGGCAGCCCGAGCCACCGCACCAGCAAGTTGCTCCCGAAGGGAGGCAATCTCGAGAAAAGGGGTCGAGGAACTGGAAGATGCGCCGCCAGTCACTCCCACCATCGCTGTCTGCTGGGCACGCTGGAACGAACAAACAACAGCCGTCAGCTAAGCTCCACATTTAAAAATAGAAAATACAGCACTTAGCTTACCAAGAGCGACAGTTCCTGTTGAGTGGCGGCCAGCTGCCGCCTGACCTCGGCTAATTGGACAAGTGACCCGTCGACGTCGCGCGTATCCCCGGCTTGGGGAAGCCCCACATAACTCTCTCTCTGCCGCCGCAGGAAGTCGACACTATCCTGCACCAGTACACTCCCTTGCTGCCCAGGGAGACGTATGCGCCAATCTTCAAGCTTTGCCTTGCCACGACTCTCCTTCCTGACGCGGCTCGGCTCGTCTGCACTCGCCCACTCATCGGCCAGGCCTAGGGTCCTCGCCATGTCCTGCACCAAGAAAGAAGGACTTCGCATCATAACAAAGAACGCGTCCCCTGTCTAGGACGCGTCCATCATTTGAGTGCAACACTCGCCGAACCCTTTCCCCCCTCGCGCGGCTCGCTTCAAAACTCAAAATGGATCAAAAAGAGGAAGAGATCGGAGGACCTACCAGACCGTGTTCACCTCCCTCCGCGACATCAGGCCCCTAGGGTCCCTCGGGGGCCCGAAGCGGCCCTTCCTCCTCCATGGACGTCGTTCCGTGTTCTTGCGTGTCCCTCCTCGGGCGAGGAGTTCCTCGTCCCTCTCCACCTTCACCATGGTCGGGCCCACCGAACTCCATCGATCAAAACGGAGGAAGACGAAAAAGGGGGCAAGCGAGTTTCGGCGGAAGGCGGCTCGTTTGCGGGTAAGGCACGGGAGAAGAAAGGCCACCCGACGCTTTAAATTTGAATTCAAGGATTAAGACGCGTCCTCGCGCTTGGACGCGCCCAAAAAGGGAGAAAGGAACATAATCCCCCCGTGCAAAGTAGTTCCCTTCTGTCCAGGGCAAAAGTCTCGTGAAGCGTAAACAACGTGGTGCAAAAGAAAGTGCGAGAAAGAAAAGGGCACGCCACACGAAATCTATTTCATATAATAGTCAAAGTACATCATACAGTGAGAAGGGTGACGTGTACAAGCAACTCTCTAACTCTCGTTGCCACCCTCCTGGTCATCTCTCTCCTCCCTCCTCTGCCGGGGATCCCTAGGGGGCCTCTGCGAACCCTGAGAAGCCGTGCTCGCCTCGCCCTGCGGCGGCACTCCAGCCTCGAAGGCGCGACGACGCTCCTCGGCCGAAGAAACTAGATAGCTGCCCATGGAAAAAGAACCAGACTGACGAAGTCACGCCCCGCGTTCCTTCGCCCTCTGGTACCGCTCCTCGCTCTCCCGAAGCCTCCCCTCCGCCGTGCCGAGACTCAATCGGAGCTCCAGCAGCTGGGCCTCCAGAGCCCTCCTCTCGGTCTGATCCCGCTGTCACTCCTCCCTCTCTCTCTCCCTCTCCTCTCTCTCTCTCACCGCCTCCCTCCTCGACAGCTCGAGGGCGATCCGCAGATCCAGCACGTCACGAGGGAGCTCCTCAGCCTCCCGTCAACGCTCCTCCTCCAGCTCCACAATCCGGGCGTCACGCTCCACCACCCGAGCGTCGCGCTCTTGCTCGGCACGAACAGCACGTGCCAGGGCCTCTCAGATCTTGGCCACCTGTCAAAGCACGCATGCACCGTAAGAGAACAGTGATAGAAGGAGAGCAGCCAGAAGGAGAGTCGAGGTCAGGCAAACGCTCACTCGAGCCTCGCGGTCACGCTCGGCCTCCTCAGCCCGAGCCACCGCATACGCCAGCTGCTCCTGGAGGGCAGAAACCTCCGGAGGAGGGCCCCGCGAACTGGAACCCGCTCCACCAGCCATCCCGGCTGCCGCTGTCTGGTGGGCCCGCTGAAACACAGAGCGAACGATAGTTAGAGGCCAAGTATCAAAATTCCAGGTCACAAAAAATGCATCGCATAAACTCACCAGGATCTCCAACTCCTGTCGGATGGCCACCAACTGTCGCCTGACGTCCGCCAACTGGGCCCGCAGGTCGGCGATCATGTTGTCACGAGCATCCTGCATTGCACATAAGTTAGTGCCACATGCATATACATATAGAAGGGTGAAGCATTTTTCATTTCACTTACCCCTGCCATACCACCAAGGAAGAGGCGGTCCCCGTACGTAGCCCGATACCGTCTCAGGTAATTAGTACTGTCCTGTACATGGGACACCACTGGGGCCCCGCCCTGCTGCCAGTCCTGGTACTGTGCCAGGAAGCGCGTACGCCAGTCCATAATCTTCGCCTTCCCCTTGGTCTTCCGCCCGATGCGGGCCGGCTCATCTACATCAACCCACTCCTGGGCTAGCCCCAACGTCCTCATAACCAGCCTCAGCCGAAGCGGCTCGATCTCGTTCAGGCAATGGACCCACACGTCCCGCCCGAAACGAGGAAGACCCGCTGCAACCCAAGGCTGGCCAGCGTCGCCCATGCCCAGGTAGGGTCTCCACACCACCTACATCATCATACATGCATCATATTAGTTGCCATTCAGTCACATAAGAAAACACAAAAAAATCATACACATCATACCATGGCCTCAGGATACTCGCTCAGCTCCCGACGAAGTGACGCTAGCTGGTAGCTGTGTGGTGCCGCTACCACGACCGGCCTCCACCGCCGCGCCAGAGGCACGGCCCTCCTGTTCCCATGCCTAGCCCTCCCCATCGGGAAATAGTAATAGCTCCACACCTGCATCCATCATACATCATTAGTACAATAATTGCATATTTAACTGTGGGAATGCATAAATAAAATGTTTACCTGGAGAAAAGGTGCGAAGCCACTGACTGTCGTCTCCTTCTCTGAAGTCTGGGAGAGATCAGCAATCAAATGGGCAAGTAGAGCCGCTCCCCACGCGTAGTGCCCCACTCTGTCAAGGTCCGCCAGGATCCCGAGGAAGCGGCAGTGGATGCCATCCCCCTTCGTCCCCAGCAGAAGGCGGCCCAGGAAGAAGAAAAGAAACCTCCGGAGGTCTAGGTCCACCAGCTCCCGCTCGCTCGGGTCCTGGGTGAAAGCTGCACAGGCATCTCCCTCCAGTCATGCCAGAAACTCCGCTCCAGTCTCGCTAACCCGCTGGCGCTGGTCGACGAATCCGAGCGCCTCCATGATCTCCACTCGGACGACTACCCTGCTGTCCCTGTCCGTCACGCTCGTCTCTAACCACAGCAGGTCTAGGGCACTCTCTCGGTAGTCGGGGTAGGTGACCCCGCTCACCGCCTCTCCGTCAACCCATAGCCCGGTGATCCGAGCCACGTCCTCTAGTGTCGGCACCATGTGCCCCCAGGGCATCAGAAACGCCCGGCTCGGTGCGTGCCACCGCTCCCTCAATGCCTGGATAAGAGGAAGGTCGAGCCGAAAGGGCTCGATCCTAAGGAAAGCTCCAAAGCCCATGGCGTCCACACGCGCCCTCTGAAAGTCTGGCAGCCCACGGTATGCTGCCACCACTAGGGACCAGCTGATCCGGCCCTTCATCACGCCCTGCACACCACAAAACCAACAAAGAACACATCAGCATCATGGATAGTAATAAACAATAACATTGTATATGCTACTTAGTTATTTTATTTTTATTTTTTAAAAAAAGTATTTATGTTTTTTTTGGAGGCGTCCAACTCCTTGGACGCCTCCTTTTTATTTTCTTCATTTTATTTTTAGAAAAACCCAAAAACCAAAACCAAAATAAATAAAAAATGTATATATATATTATCATGGAGGCGTCCTAAGACCTGGATGCCTCCTTATTTTTAATTCTATTTTTTACGTAAATAATAAAATATAAAAAGAAAAAAGAAAATGTGGAGGCGTCCAGGCCCCTGGACGCCTCCATCCCTCACTCACCGGTCCTCACTGCATGGCCTCTCGTCTGCCTATCCAGCCTATTAAACCAACAGATTGAAGTTCCGAAGAGCTTATCGGGTCGTGATCATCCTCTCCCGCGTTGCCAGCATCCACTGCAGCCTCCACGGTCAAAGGAGGAGCCTCCTCCTCCGCGGCAATCTCCTCCGCTGCAGCAGCCTCCTCGGCATCGTCCCTCAGCCTCCTCGGACGACGAGCCCGTCGTTTGCGCTTCTCTCCACCCTGGCTTGGGCCTCCTTGCTCCATTGGGACTAAGAATGGGTCGTCTGGTTTGACTGGGTCGTTTGAATGAACAGTAAATGAGCAAAGGGGGAGGCCCCCCCATATATATAGAATCCACTCTATTTGGGGCGTCTAGGCGCCTGGACGCCCCCACCCTTTTTTTATTTTTTTCAAAATTCAAAAACTTAGGGCGTCCAGGCGCCTGGACGCCCCCAAAACAAAAACCAAAAAAAAAAAATAAAAAATTAGGGGCGTCCAGGACCCTGGACGCCCCCAAAACAAAAAAACTAAAAAAATTATAAATAAAAAATTAGGGGCGTCCAGGCCCCTGGACGCCCCCATAATAAAAATTTCAAAAAAATATAATAATAAAAAAAAAGATAAGAGTATGTATATAATCCAAACAAAAGAAAAAACACAAAGAAAAAGAAAAACCATAAAAAAAGATAATAATAATTAAGGGGACGGGGGTCCAAAACATCCATGCCAGATTTTATTCCATCAGAGAAGCAGAATAGGCTACATCAGGGGTTTAGGCGCCTTAGGCCTTAACTTCCCCAGTTCGGTCACATAAGCTCTCCACAGCTCGCATTCTTCCCCCACATGCGCTAAGGCCTTTCCCGCAACACTTGTCTTCCAGGGTGCTTTGACGGCCTTCGCTTCCTTCGCATCCGCTTCAGTACCCAACTCTCTCTTCTTCAAAGGAACGATGCCAGTCGGTAGTGGGAACGAATGGCGTGGAATGCCGACCTGGAGGCAGCATCGATGCGCGTTATAAAGGACAAACTCGGTCGCGCCGATCAGTTGAAGATCAACTTCGGGAGAAGGCCTCATGAGGAGATCAAGCGAAAGCAAACATGCCGGTGCGCAAGTGAAGAAGCTTTGTGTCACGATGCGGAAGTGGGACCGCCAGTCTTCACGTTTCTTCAGCCACGGAACACGGTTCGCTACAGTGCCACCAAAGCCTAACACGTCGGCTATGTGATGAAGCGGGCTTTGTTGGAAGAGCTTCGAAGCGGTTGGCATTCCCTCACGGTGATCAAACTTGAAATGCAAATCCAGCCAGCAATTCAGGACAAGTGCGCAACCAAAAGGAGGCTTACCCAGGCTCGAGGCAGTAAGGCCACTATATAGGTAGGCAAGGACAGCGGGTCCCACCCTCTTTCCACGCCAGATCCCGCAGATAGCACTCAGTTGGTCTTCCTCCACCATGTTGTCGGTATAAGGAAACAAGAGAGCACCCGCCAGACAAATGGTGAACCCTTTCATGATTCCCTCCAAATAGTCATCGTCTGGTAACCCTCTCAAGGCCTCCATGACCCATTCCGCGAGCTTTTGCAAATCAATTCCCTTTTGAGTACGAACCTTTCGGGCTGCGTCGGGAGGCATGAAGCTTCCAAGGACGCTTTCGGAAGTCCCCCGTGTCAGCATCCGCATAGCCTTCACCTTCCCGTCACTCTTGAATTTCTTCAATCCGAGCAGAAGTTCCACCTCCTCGAGGAGGATGGTCACCTCGAAGGTCGGGAAGATAAAAGTGTGGGTCTGGGGATGCCAGATCTCCACTAGTGCGCCCATAGCCGCCCAGTCCATACGAATCTTCTCGTAGTGTTTGGCGTGAATAAGGAGCCCCTGCAGATGCCACTTCGAGAGTATGGCCCTCATGCCGATGGAGATGTTGGAAGTTAGCTTTGAAAGCCATGGCAGTTTGGAAAACTTCCTCGGGCCTGGGAAGAGTGGATATGGCTGGAAGAGAAAAGAAAGAAGAAGAAATGAAGGAAGTAAGAAGAAGGTTCACGTGGAGAAATTTGAAATGAATCAGCTTACCATATGCGACATGATCGTCCCACTCAGATGACCCTCGAGGTCGGAGAGTCGCCTGATCTCGCCGCTAGGCCTGCTCCTCTTCATAACGCGGGAAGACTCTCCTTCCATCCTGAAATCTCTAGATTCTCCGCTCCTTCCTCTCCTGAGCTTCCAAAATCCACCTTGGTGCATTTGAATGAACTAGCCTAAGGGGAGTTCTTATAGGAAGGGTAGGGCGCTACAGGACTGAACATGTCACATCAGCGGTCAATGTCAAGATTTTGGCTAGATCTCCTTTCCATTGTGGTGCGATTCTGTTACTTTCTGATGTTGCTAACCTTTGCTAGTCTGTGCAGGTTTTACTAACGGACGTCTTTGTCCTGTCTTCTGTCCCACCTTTCAATGGTTGGTCCCACCATGTCATGCATCATAGTATATGATACCTACGCTACTAGAACATGTCAAGGACCTTGCGGCCCGAACGAATCCGGGATTTGAGTTCCCCTTCAACAAAAACAGTGATGATCCCGGAAGCATTTGGGTTGGCGGATAGGCCGTTAACTTGTGGTAGCATGGGGACGACGGTTCCATTTAGTGAGTTGGTGCGTGGATAAACGGGCCCCAGCCCAGTGTCGGCTCACTGGATCGGTATCCTGACCCATTCTTAACAAGTTGACAATATTAGCCTTGGCTATTTTCTATTTTAGTTTGTTTTAAATTTTTCTTTAAGCCCAGCATGCATTCATATAGGACTTTGATTTATTACGGAAGATCATTCAAGTGATTCGATTGCGAAAGCCGCTGTGCTTCAATTCTTACAAATATGAGATATTCCACTCCGAATGAAATACTGAATTTCCTTGAAACGGCCCTACGCTGCTCTTCCAAAGGAGACCCTTGTTTGGACAGACTCTCAGATATTTCTTTACTTTTTACCTTGTTTGACCCACCTTGGCTACAGCACTTCCACATTGGCTGGTAACCGCTCCCAAAGGTGAAACCTGCAGGTTTATGACCCAGGTACTTCCACACCGAGAAGTTGGTCTCCTTTATTTTTCGTGCCTGAGTGCACATTTCACCCTCCTTTATTTGATCTCCGTCCAAGCAACCGTCAAGACTTGAAAGACCTCCTTCAAGGTCGCCTCATTGAAACTTCAGAAAAATTCCAAACAGTACGTCAAAAGCGCGTCTCATCACACCTTGGCATCAACTTATCAGTCCGCTCCCACTTCATTTCACTCCACTTCGATACCATTCCACTACGTGTCGCTCCCTTGCAAAGCAGACGCCAAGGCGGGGCAGCTGTAGACACGCCATTCCTGACGTCTCCTGAGAAAGTCTCATGTTACTAGACAACGCCCCGCGACGGCTTACGCGTTTTGAATCACTTGAGTGCTTCCTTTTCTTGAGTCTTCTTCCGCCCTTTTCGGCATCCGGAATCGTCTCGTCACGGCATTCGGACGGCATTAACACTAGTCGGACGCATCAGAGGTTCCGAAACCAGAAAGGGTGCCTGTCGGGGAGCTGTCGATACCTTTTCAGCGGACCCGGGGGGGGGGGTCTTAATGGAGGCGTCCAGACTCCTGGATGCCTCCATAACTTTAATATATATAAAAATACAAAAAAACACATTAAAAAAATAATAATTAATGGAGGCGTCCAGGCCCCTGGACGCCTCCATAAAAACAAGTATAAATAATACATAATGCCAGTTGGCATAAAAAATAAAACAAAAATAATAAAAAAATATTTATGGAGGCGTCTAGGCCCCTGGACGCCTCCATCAACTCTCTCACGGGCGCCGCCCACCGATCGACAGTTTGTCGTGTGTGAAAAAATCTAAATTATGGAGACGTCCAGCCAACTGGACGCGCCCATTTCTGAATCACGAGGCGCCGCTCACAAAACCACGCGTTGTGCCAAACCGCGTGCGGCCGTCGGTGCTGTTCGGTGGACCTGGTGGAGGCGTCCGGGGCCATGGACGCCTCCACAAAAATATTCTGAAAAAATAAATAAAAATAGAATAAAATATTAGTTCGGCCCTGATGGAGGTGTCCAGGGTCCTGGACGCCTCCACCCTCCGGAGCCCTATAAATAGAGCCCCCCCCCTCAGTTCTGGAGGAGCTTCTAAGGGATCCGATAGGCTGCCGGAGCCCAGAGGCTACCGGAGTCATTTCTAACCCGTGGGGTCTTTTGTACGTGGAGGTTCTGCCAGCTTCTCGGGTGCCCACGCTCACGATAGGAAGGTCGTCTTCATCCACCGCGCTTCCACGTCGTCCCCACGCTGCCGGAGCTCCGCCGGATCTCGCCCTCGGCTCCTCCAATAAGCCTTTTCTTTTCCTTTTTTCTCCATAGTTCTTTACATTCATCATACTGCATCCTCTATCTCCCTACATAAGGGCACCGTCTCTTGCATACTTCTTGCATTCATCATCGCATTTTCCTCCTACTCGAGTCCGAGAGGGGTTTAAAACCACACCAACCAGGTGTGTGTCAGGTCACGATCTCGTTACTTTTATTGCAAGGAATTGTTACTACACTGCCATTTTCTAATTCCGTTCGTTTATTGTCCACTGTTTTGCAAGGGTAACCAAGGAAAGCCCTCTCCGTCGGCCGGCCGAAGGGGGAGGAAGAAGCAACCCGCCATCTCCCGCTCTTGAGGTAGGCGCGATCACTTTCTTTATTTTGGGGTCTTTTGACCCCTGTCGATCACATCTTGTTCTCGAGGTCGCGGCGAGTCACTTCCCCAATGGCCGTTTAAATTCCCGTTCTTATATGTTATATTCTTATCTATTCATGTTATCGAGGCCGCGGCGAGTCACTTCCCCAATGGCCGTTTAAATTTTCCGCTCTTATATTCTCTTTATATTCTATTATATTCTTATCTATTCATATTCTCGAGACCGCGGCGAGTCACTTCCCAAATGGCCGTTTAAATTCCCGCTCTTTTTATTCTCCTTATATGTTGTTATATTCTTATCTGCTCATATTCTCGAGGCCGCGGCGAGTCACTTCCCCAATGGCCGTTTCAATTCTTGCTATTTAATTTCTGCATCATTCCCATCCCCCCGAGATCGCGGCGAGTCACTTTCCGCTATGGCCGTTTAACCCCCCCATATCTTGCTATATTACATTTGTCTCGCTCACCCCGCCGGAGCAATCTCCCGTGGTGGCCCCTTCTCTCTTCTCTTATTTCTGTGTTGCAGCAAACAAAAGAAGGAGCCCGCGCGCTCCGCGTCTTCTCCGCTTCCCCGAACCGCGTGATGTCGCTCACACTAAGCCCACCTTGGACTTTGAACCAGTCCCACATGGGCTCTAGAGCCTAGGTGGACCAATGGGAAAGAAGGTGGGGGTTCCGCCGGGCCAACATGGCCTTTTGCAAATAAACCCACTAAAACCTAAGGACTCACACTTTGGCTTATAGTTGCCATACAATTGCAAACCCATTTAACACAAGGGTATAAATGTAAATAAAAAAGTTAGTGGTCTTGCTTTGATGTCCCATTAATTCTCCCCGGGTGGGAGAAACTCGACCCCATCGAGTAAGGGGTGCGGCTGCTCAAGTAGCTCCTACGGATTCGTCACCGTACCAAGTAGCGTGGGTACGCTCTACTCCTAGTAATCGTCACTTGCTCATCCCGTATATGTTCTATATGCTCATGCTGCTGTGGGAATGAGGCTAGTGGTGGACACTCCGGGGTGGGGTCACTCTCAAAGGGAGGAGACATCTCAAAGACTCACTGGGAATCACCGCTAGGTCCCTTTATGTGACTAGATCCGAGACTTTGAAGGTAGAGCTTTCCCATTTTCATCAGGCAAGTCCACAACGTACGCATTAGATCTGACTTGCCTCACACTCGAAAGGGACTAACACCGCGAGCTTGCAATAGACCGACTCGACTCGACGTATGTAGACTCCTAACAAACCGTACAAATAAATAAAAGCAGACTCTATGTCCTAGACAAACCTAATGCTATGCAAACCCATGCATATGCAATGGTGGACCCGGACATCCGAAAGTGTGACTAGCATACACAACCAGAGGTTGGCGGAATGGGGGACTCCTAGACATCTTAAAGTGAACCATGCATGCAATGACTTCACATTAGACTGGGGAGGTTCGAGAGGGCTAGGAGAGCCAAAATCACCTTCTTCATCACCCCTATATGTATGTATCTCTTTCCAATGAACAGGCTTGATGTGTGTAGATTGAACGGCCCATGGGGAAGGGGTGTTGTAGTGGACTCCCTTGAAGAAGTGGAGTAGATAAGGTGGGTCATAAGATTCACTTGGGAAGGGGTCGAAGGGATCAAAGAAAGTATGACCCCTCGAGATGGGTTCCCTCATGACGCGGTCCCATGTTTGAGATTCTTGAAGGTGTAAATGGTCACCTTCATTCATTGTAGTCGATGGGACAAGGGGCTCACAGAGAAGATAAGGGTCCTCCCTCGGGATGGTAACACCGTAAGAGGAGACAAAGCCAAGCTCATCGGGTATAGGAAAGAACAACAGGACCTCAGAGGTGATATGACCCATGGTGTACACCGAGGTAATGGACCCCAAAGCAGGGAGCATGAAGCTAAGACTATAGGGTTGGTCAGACCCTAAGGCAAACATAAATGCATGTCAACTCCCTTTGACAATCTAAACTGCTTACAAAGTCCTTTACATTTTCTATGAAGCAGAAGGATTGGAAAGTGGTGTGAAAGGAGTTAAGGGGTACTACTTGGAGTGCTAGTTCCTCAGATGGGTTGCAAGGGATTGGAGCATCTAGAAGTAGGCCCTTACTTAACAAGCTAGCTAAAGGCTCTCCAATGACAAGTTTGCCCTTGGGAAGTATGAATGGCTCTAGTTGAGGGTCGAAGGGTGAAGGCTGTGGTGAAACTTCTCCCTTGGATGGGGAGAGGATGTCCTCTATGATGGGGCGAGGACCTGGGGACTCCGTAGATGGCACCGGGATCAGACTACCGGCTACGACCTCCTTAGGCTCGGGCAGGAGTTGCGTCTACATCCTATCCCTCCTATCCAACCGGTCCAAAAATATTTGCAAGAGGTTGTCTAAGGTGCGGTTTGGACTAGGGGCATCACGGTGGGTTAGCTCATATTCAATTGTCCTAGTCTTGGGTCGAGGCTCATCCACGTGCGGGGCTATTTGCCTCTGACTATGACCCACTTGGTTGGAGGTGACTGGGTGGGGTCGGTTGGAGGTGACTGGGCCGGGTAGGTAGACCCTTTGAAGCTCGCCCTTCATCTCACGCTGACTCGACAGGCCATTGCCTCATAACTTTCCTCATGCGTTCAATGCTCTCCCATTTCCAGGCGGCTTCGTGAGCAAGCCGCTTTTGGGCAAAAACGACTTGCATGGCATCGGACATAGTGTAACACTCAAAGTATTCATCCATAGCGGCTTCCCACTTTAGATAGTCGCTCGAGACTTTGGAGCCATAGAAGTCTGAGGCTTCAGGCCTACAGAAGTGGACGGGATGGTTGTCAAGCCCTCGGGTATCGCACCACCATTCATATGAACTAGGCGACTGGGGATCCATGGGGAATTGGGGGAACTTATGGGTTGGACATGTAGACACTCGGGACAAGATAAACTGACTCCCTAATGGACTAGACACGACCCTACAACAACAATGCTAAGTTGGAATGCAGACTCGACTATAAACCTAGACTCAACCAGAATCCGGTACGTGGCGGAGGTTTGATTCGAAGATCGCACTCACGCAAGTGTGCAACCTTTCCAATAGGCGTAACCTATCGTTCTGGGAACACCTTTTGATATACGGGGTATCGAAATGCAATGCGACACCTTGGACCGACTACCCTAGACTCTAACCCGCTCTGATACCAATTTGATGCGGGATGTGACACGACTCGATGCCAATTTGAATGTGAACCTTGGACTCTAGACAAACTCGCAACTCATCCCTAGTGACGGAAGCGTGCGGATGTGCGCGATTGAGAAACCAGCAATGAGTCAAGGGTATTTGGCTCTTCCGTGCTCGGATCGAGTCACGGGACGGGTCTCGCACTCACTCTCGCAGCGGTGATAGAAATATATCGAGCTAATTTCCTATCACTCTAGCAGCGGCATATGAATATATACGAGGAAAGTAAATGTCAAGGTGGGGAGCGGACACGATACCTCCACGCTCCGGGCGTGGAGACGACAACCCCGGCCAAGACTCGTACTCCCGGAACAAATAATGACGAATAATTACAAAATTGATTTTATTACCCACTCCACGTAGGGAGGTAAAGGGCTACATGTGGGCCCCAGGAATAGCGAACTCGGGTTGACGGGCAGCAAGTCGGAAGGGCTATCCGGCCGGAGGCGGGCTGCTGGTCTGACTCGGTACTGTTCCGACTCGCTGGACAGCAAGAGAACTCGATTGCTGGGATGGCGGCTTCCGGTCGACTTCTGGTAGAGGCGATTGGCTGGGACGCCGGTGGAATCCTTCTCTTAGATCTCTGACCTCGGCGGCGGCCGAATCTAAGCCAGCATATTTTTCCAGGAATTATCCGGCGGACTGCTCTTGCTGGCCTGACTCGGAACAGATATGTGCGCCTTGACAAAAATAATTGTTGCGCCCAGATCCGGAGGCAGATCGAGGCGAGATTGGCACCGTTGGACAGAGGACTCGAAGGGCTACAACATAAATTAATTTCATAACCATCCAGTAAACAGATTAGAAATGAAAAACTTTATGGTTTGTTGTTGCTTCTAGCTTGGAATCTAGATCACACAGGATAAAATGGGATCTACCTGAAAATGAATTTTTAACCAAAGGAAAACGGTCAAACGAGACTCTGGGAATTTTATGGGTGGAAGGACGGGAAGTGAGGATCACGCATGAATTTTTTGGTAATTTTTGGAGATGGTTAAGGGGGCGGGAAAAATATAACAACAGGTTACTATCCCGCAGATCTGCTGATTGGAAGACTGTCAATGGGTGGACCTAAATGACTGGGAAACGGTGGTGGATTGGCACGAAATTTAAACTGAGAATGGCTAACAAGGAGGGGAATGATCTCTCAAATTTTCAAGATCATCAGATACACGGATTGGGAGGACGAACCTTTTCTTTGAGTGTCTGTCCTGGATCTCAGAATCTTGGATAGCACTCCAAAGAACGAGCTGTGGCGCCTCGACGGCGACACAAATGGAGGCGGCGGTGGCGGTGGCTGGAAGTCGCATCCAGTAGAGGTGATAGAGGTGGGAATCACTCCCAGAATCAAGGCTTCACACCTTGGAGAATGCAACAACCACAGTTGCAAGGAAGAGGAGGAGAGAGGGGCACCCAATGCTCTTGGGGAATTTTCTGATTTCTTCTCATTAATCTATGAAAATATGGAAAATACATGGGTTTTATATGAAATGTAAATGACCTAAACTAACCTCAGATCTAGGGTTAGGGAGGGGTAATTAAGGGATAGAAAATGCTTCTCCCATGTGGTCAACATAACACATAATAAAAAAAACTAAAAGGGTGGAAAAAGGGGGGGCACCCATGGCAAGTGGGCATCCTTGACTTCTCTTAGTCCAACTTTGAAAGGTCTTGGTCTCAGCCCACCTTGGACTTTGAACCAGCCTCACATGGGCCCTAGAGCCTAGGTGGATCAATGGGAAAGAAGGTGGGGGTCTCGTCGGGCCAACATGACCTTTTCCAAAGAAACCCACTAAAACCTAAGGACTCACATTTTGGCTTATAGTTGCCATACAATTGCAAATCCATTTAACACAAGGGTATAAATACAAATAACGAAGTTAGTGGTCTTACTTTGATGTCCCATCATGGCCCATATGTGTGGATAAGGTGGCATGAAAGAAGTTGGAGTCGTAGCCCAAAAAATTGGATCATGAAAATGGGCCAACAAGTCCACCTTATTGAACTTACAAGACCACTCAAAGATAGAAATTTTCTCACCTAATTTTTTAAGGTTTTTTTTTTGTTTATTTATTAAACGATGCAATCAACAACTATATGAATAATGCATGCAACATGATAATTTTTTTTCCCAAACTTCTAAAGACAAGCTAACTTCAAGGTGCTTCTTGGTACAACCGGCCCAGCATCCGTGAGGTAATCCACGGGTGTGGAGACTTATGGAGGTCTTAAAAAAGGAGATTCTGGTCCAAAGAGACGGAGTACTCAATGAAGGGTCCTTCCAATTTCAAGAGCCGTGTGTCTAAATTGCCCTGAAGAAGAGAATGATGATTTTTCTCTTTTTTCTTTCAAATGATGCAAGTAAATGAAGAAATAATCACCTAGATGCAACAATGCATGCAAGGGATATAAATAACATGAGTGCATGATATCATGACCAATTTTTTTTCTATTTTCTATTTTTTGATTTTTTTTAGAGAAATTTTTTCTATTTTTTTTCAAGAAGAGAGATGGATAAAAGATAAATAGTAACTAAAAACACTAAACAGCATGCAATCTACTGAACAATAAAGTTTAAAAGCATGCTTTATGAGTTTTCTGGTTTTATGATTTTTTTAGATTTTTTAGGATTTTTTATGATTTTTTTTAGAGTTTTCAGAAATTTTCAAAATAGGACATGTACTTACGCTTACTGACCTTTGGCGATGCTTAATTCTTAGAATTTGTAGAATTCCTGATTTTTTGCTCCCTATAGTGACAGATACAGACTTTCAGCGACGCTTTCTGACTTTCTACAATATTTTATTTTCTGTGAATTTCAGGTCTGAATTTTCCTTTTTCTTTGATTTTATGATTTTATTATTTTTTCTTGTAAAATAAAAATAGAAAAATTAATATACAAATATACAAATCAAACACAAGAATTTTCAACTATAAAAAATTATTTCCTCATCGGCAACGCCACCAAAAATTGATGTATACTAACACTCATCGTTAAAAGGCCGTGCCGTAATTTTAAAAATTACCGCACTCACTCACTAAAAAGATGTAAAATCCAAGTAGAGTGGTAAGAACGGGTCGATCCCACGGAGAGGAATATTTTCAATTAAGTAAGTTGGAAAACCCTTTTATTTTTTAGAGCAAAACTTTGAGTGAGTTTGAAAAAGAAATAAATTCAGATTGCTTGAAAAATAAATCTATCTAAAGAATATTGGAGGGTTGAGAAGAGAAATTTGGAGGAGATGGAGAGAGAAAAGAGACAATTGCACCAATGAAATTTTTATTGTTAATGAAAGATTATAAGTGCATGAAAATAAAATTATAACTTGAAATCAAGTAGAGAAAATGGAAGAAAATAGCCAAGAGGATGAAGAATAGCGCCGCCCCATGTCTCGCCGAGCCTTGAAAGTTCACCCCGCCTCACCGTGGACACCGCCTTGAGAGGACCGAAGGAAGAAGATCCGCCTTTGGGATGTGAGAAGAATAGAAGAGAGGGAGAGATAGAAGAAGAAGAAGATTTTGAAACGTGAATAGTAAAAATAAAAATTAGAGTATTAACAAGTAGAAAATAACATGAAAAGTACATGGAATTAGAAGATTACGAAGAAGAAGAAATTGTAGAGGACATGAATAGGAACAACTTTTATAAAAGGATCAAGACGAGATAAAGAGCAGAAGATGGAGAAAAAGGGGAAAGAATATAGAAAAATGATGTTTTACGAACGCACAGGATAGAACAGTGAAAAATGAAGAATAACTTGAAAACCATGAAGAACTTACTAAAGCAGAAGAAGAAGAAGCATAAATTGAAGAGCACTAAAAAATGAAGAACATTTATTAAGAAAGTAGGAGGAGAAGAGGAGCAGAAAGGGGAGAAAATCGATGACTTAAACTAGGGGAAGAAAGAAGGACGAGATTCTAAGCCAAGAAGTAAAAGAAAAAGAAGAAAGCTATTTATAGGGGAAAAGGGTTGAATTGAGGGTGAAGATGGATTTTGATGGAGATGAAGGGCTAGGATTAGAAGATATTTAGAGTTTGGATGGGAAAAGGAAAGGGGGCTCCCCTTGGCTTTTCTAATGGGGAGAGGAATCTTCCTAATTCTTCTCCTAAAATCTCTCCACAAGATAAACCCTTTCTTAATCTTTTTTTTCTCGACAAAAATAGTTGGCGGCTACTCTTGACTTGGTTAAAGGTGGAGGGGGCGCCCCAGGGTTTCCTTGCCCTGGCTTTGTGACATTTTCGCCCCTGCTCCTTCTAACAATTGTCATGAGTGTTCTACACATGTAAAATTTGAATTAAGTCCATAGAAATTATTGCTTTGTGCATTTAAACTATGAATGCTTACAATTATGCAATAGAAATTTAATGCTCATAGCCCTCAACTCCTTTTTATTGAATAATTAATCACAAATTAAGTTAATATGCATAAAATGTTCAATTAATGTGAAGTTGAGATTAATTACAAAATATGCATAATTGACAAATTATATGCAGTTGAAATGATGTATGTGATGTGAATTATCATAAAGAAATGAGCACTCATCACTACCCACGAGTCGAGAGGCTCGGAAGGGTTATATTTTTCGTTATGGAGATGTATTGGAATTCAAAATAATGTAGGATCTAAATTACAGAGGTAATTATTTAAATGACAAGAATAAATTTAATATTTTATAATTAAATAAATTAACCATAGAGTCTAGTCCATAAGTACAGTCAACAAGAAAAGAAAACATACACTACTATGGGGCATACCCCGGCGTTGGCAAGTTGGCAGCTAGAGATCCCCGGAGGCACTGAACCAGCCTCGAGGAGGAACAACGCACCTGAAAATTAAAAGAAGGGGTAAGCCATATCTCATTGGCTCAGTAGGGGTATTGTGGATCTCCACCATAACAATGGCGGTACACATCAACAATAATAATAATAACAACTATAACAGTAGGAACAACAGACAGCAGAACCATAGTTCACTAGTGACTACTACCCTCAACGGGGAAAATCTCAACTACACTGTAGAATCCACCGAACCACAAGTAGAACAACGATGACGCTACCAGGAGAAGGAACCATAGCACCTCTATCGTGAAGGCTCGTCCTTGCCGACTAAAGCCACAAACATGGCCACATGACTAGAAGTACAATCCTCCACCCTCGGGAGGATCAAGGCCTCAAGTCAGAGAAATCTCAGTCTTACATCGGGAAGGAACTCAAGACCACGCTGTCGTGAAAACACTATCTCACCTATTGAGAAAGCCTTAACAATGTTGTCGAGAAAACATCTACCTCAGAGTCGAGGATCCATAGTAAAGTCACCCGATCGGGATACACTACCTCTACTCAAGGAGAACCATGACCTCACAGGCGAGAAACCAAAACCACGGGTGATCGGAGTAACCACTCACTAATACCGGCTAGCTGCATCCACTAATGTCTTACACCATGCCTACTGTCCCTGGCATGTCCTCCTCTCTTAAAGAATGTGGCAGAGGAACTAGGTCAAATGTGTCCCGCAACATCTTACACCGTACCACCTGACTCACGCCTGTCCACCTCCCTCAAGATGTGTGGCGGAGACATTGCAACACTAGGATTAGTTGGGGTTGTACTCGTCAGTACAGGCCCACAACCCCCAACCACGTGTGCACACACAAATGGACTGCCCCTCCGTCAAGGTCCTACAGCTAGTACTTCCCCTCAACTTGAACTCTAGTGACAATAGAGAGGGGTCCTACGGCTACTAGTCTAACCATCTCATGGGAAGAGCTCTCGACCTCGTGGTCGGTACGTATCTGCACGTAGTAACAAATGCTCTCGGCTCCGCAGCCAGTATGTGCAAGACACTCAGTAAGCTACGCTGGCGGGGTACCACTCTGAAGGAGCTCTAACTCACGTAGTCATGTGGAAACCACCGATCACGCACGCACACCAAGATTGTGGTACATCACGGCCTCATGCCGTTAAATCATCCTAAGCCAGGTAACAGAAACCAATGAATACTAGTTCACTAAACTCATGCAGGAAAGACCTTCCGCCCACTATAGGAAAACTATTTTTACCTACGGCAAATGTGGTAGGTAAAGGCCAAAAAATCATAGGTAAAACCTTTACCTACGACACTCCCTACGGCGCAGTCTCGTTGGTAAAAATTGCGTAGGTAAACAAAATTCCGTAGGTATAGTGTGGTCAATACCTATAATACATACGACAAACTCGTGTAGGTATAGGGTTGTCATTACCTACGGAATTATGTCACGTAGGTAAAGATTTACCTACGCAGTTTTTACCAACGACACATGTCGTAGGTAATTACCTACGATTTATCTCGAGTAGGTATTCTCCTACGGCGTAGATGGCATGCCTACGTAATTTTTACCTATGACAATAGTAGTAGGTAATGCCCTACAATTTATGTCGCGTAGGTATTTTCCTACGATTTTATCGCGTAGGTGGTTGTTTGTTGTTACCTACGATTTATATCGCGTAAGTATTTTCCTACGGTTAGTCTCGTAGGTGATAGTAGGCAACTACCTACGATTTATGTCAAGTAGGTATTCTCCTATGGTTATGATCGCGTAGGTGGTTGTAAGTAATTACCTACGATTTATGTCGCATTGGTATTCTCGTATGATTTTTTATCGTGTAGGTACCTACATAGTTTTCACTAACAATAATTACAGTTTTTATCAAATAGGTAGTTTCCTACGATTTTTCGAGCTGTTAATAAAACGTAGGTAACGTGAACGAACCATAGGTGAACGTTTCTTTTAATCTTAATCCTAAATAATCTATATTAATAGTAGATAATTTATTTGAACCATAGATAACCTTAACTAATTATGTACATAATAAATTCATCTATAATGCCTATATGAACCGTAGGTAATCTGAAACTAAATTCATAGATAAATCAACTTATATAAATTCACAAAGTTTACATACATTCAAAATTTGCACATTCACATCATTCATATATCATATATCAAGAAATCTGCATATTCACATTCAAACCATAACTTGTACACATTCACAAATTTTACACATTCAAAACTTGCACATTCACATCATTCACATAGATCAAAAAATATGCACATTCACGTTCAAATCATAACTTGATATTATATATACAAAATACCATCATCAAGTATGATTGTAGCAATGTATCAACTTTGCAATCATAAAAAATATACCAAAGTTTCATGAACAACAAACAAGTGCGTGTATGTGAAAATATATACATAATCAAAATTAGTGTAAACATTATATTACAATGAGTATATATATCAAAAATGAGTGGGGCGGTCTAACATATATCACCATGATAGTAGGGGAATCAAGAACTGTTCCATGCATCGATCATAACCTGCAAAATAATTAAATATTTATAAGTAATTTAGAGGCATGCAGAATAATTAAGAAAAACAATTCTCTTAAATACATGCTTCAAAACTACAAGAATTCTATACCAGAAAAGTGCAAGAACTTACTTCAACACATAACTACAAATGCACATTCAAAAATATTGGAAACAGAGAACTTTTGTCATGATCATAATCTCAGAATCTACAGATTCAAACTTGCACATTCAAGCATCCCAAATGACACTCCTACCTATCTCATTACAAGACCATCTTTCACTAGGATTACCAAACCTATCTCAACCTAGTTGCTTGCTATCATATTTTCATTTTCCTCCTGTGGGCTTCCACGTAATCAATGTCTAATGGCTCTCATGTACTCAGAACTTGCAAGGTTTTCCTTTATAATGAATTGCTTTGACCATATAGCTTAAGACATAGGAAATGTAATAATATTGGTTTGTTCCCACACCCCCCCAGCCCCTCAATTGATCGATGGTTTCATTTCGATTTGTATGAATGGTTTAGTTTCGGACTTTTCAAAGCAGCTGTTTAAAAAATAATGAGAAAGTTTTTCATTTTCTGTGTTCTTTTTATAGCATTGGGTTTTGAAACCATTCTGTACAGAGATGCTATGAGATTATGCATCCTTTGACTTAGTTATGGTAACAAGAAAAAGAAAAAACCTTGGGATGAGGAATTCGAAGGTATGCAGATTGAACTCCACTATAGAGATGAAGAATGAATAATTATGCATGTAGAAGCAGAATAGATTAGATAAATGATGGTTGAACAGTACCTCTAATTTTATTGCAATAGGATCTACCCCTAAACACATGTTGCGCACACCCAAGTTATAAGAAGATAGTTTTAATAAGTCAAATGAACCATTTCATCATATTTAAACTCTTGAAATCGGCAAAAAGTGCATCCATGAAATCCATGGTCTCAAACATTTTTCTAATTGGAAGAACTTTGTCATTGGTATCTCCTGTCAAGTGCTGCAGAACTTAAAAAATCATGGCATGAGATTCACCTCAATGATCTTCCACCCTCACGTGCCACAAACTTAGTTGGGTCAGATCAAATATAACATAGCAAAAATATGTATACGACTCAATGGACCAAATTCATACTTCAACTTTCCCTGCTCAGGCTGGCATCAGGCTATAACCTAATGCCTTGTGACAGGGAAAGCATGCCTTATCGCACACCTATTCCCAAGCCCCACTTGGGGGAGGGCAACACTCTGTACTAGGTCCTCACATAAATGAGTACATTATGTCTATCAACTTAGTCCAACACCATTAAATGATTGTGGGTGGCCTACACCTACACGTGCATCCTAGCAACTTTTATTAAATCATGCATTTATAATCAATCAAATTCTCTGCCCAGGCTATCAGCTAAAGTAAAAGGCTGCTTTCTTTTACTACGTCTTTTGAATTTCAAGCCCTCCTCCCTTCAGGATTGAACAAAAAATTCTACACAAGATGGCACCTTTAAACAGCACAAGCACATGAATCCACCTCAGGGCAGCATATTTTTTTCCTACTGAGACTTGATGTGATGTGTTGACTGGCCTCTGATACAAACTCCACAATAACGGAATCTACATTCAGAAGCAATCATATCTTCACATTTTGCAATAGTATGATCACAACGACATGCATTTAATCAAGCAACCTCATGACGTCATCATGTGTACGTGAGCTTTGAAAGTTCATATTGGGGAGAGTTTGAACCTACTGCACCCTAAACAGTGTGTATCAGATTGGCCTACCATTCTATTAGGGGAGAGAAGGGAATATCAGAGACATGGCAAGGACCCAATTTTTGGATGTGCAGTAGCCCTCATATTTTGATCTAGACTAGTTTCCCTCATAAAAGTTTCCATCTTGCACCCTGAATTCCTATGCAATATCGAGCCATAAAATCTTGCAGCAGCTCACCAACCACCACCTTAGTCCTTTTTCTTGGGGGGTGGGGGATGTTGTTGGGTTGTTTGTATATGTGGAAAGTTCATATGGATCTCACATTGATTTCCAAAAAGTTGAGCCCAGGTTGCATTCGACTCATATGCCCTCCCCAATTTTACCATTTTACACTTGATAAGTACCTAAAAGGTTCGAATCTAAAGGACACCTATTGCACAAGGGACATTGTTGGATGTGTTTGTGTGGGGATAGATATTGTGGTAATTCATTTTTGGATATGTGAGTGGGGGCACTTCTCACAATTCATGTAAGGGCAGGATATTATGGCAATTCATGATAAAAGATGATTAAAAAATGTAAATACTAAATATATCATTTTGCCCCGGATATTCGCTACTTCTGAGGCATGAAATGACCATTTAGGGTACATTGTCTCATGTATATCTTCATCCCTCCCCTTGAAAGTGTGGGCTGTAAGCATTCCGTAGACCTCTGTTTAATTATTTATTGACTTGGAAGTTTTCCAAAGTTCACGACCATATATTCTACTTTTGTAAAGATGCTCATCTGAAGGCCTTAACTCCAACAATTGAATTGACTACATCCCCTGAACAGATTTTAAACTTAAACAACTTCTTTCCTTTACCATCTTCCAAGAAACTTCTTTCCTTTACAAAAACTTCATGTTTATAGCTAAAATCCAAAATAACTAATATGTTAACCAAAGAAAAAAAACACAGTAAATAGAGCACATATTGGACACAGAATATTAAGAATGAACATAAAAGGAAAGGCATGCCATAGCAAAGAAAACCACCTTTGCTACATCCTCTAGAGTGACAGAATCTGGAATTATCCCTATTCTTAGCATGATTTCAACAAATCCAGTATTCCCATTGAAGGGAATGCACTGACCAGGCTCCCCAAAACTTGGCTGCAGTATTTTATTTGCATTGGCATGAACTCCATTACGGCCTTTTCCTACATGAAACCAAGTGCCCTTCGCAGGGTTGTATGGCTCGGGGTGCCTAACAACTCTACCCCCACCAGATACCAGTGTATAGGTCTACCCTTCCAAGCCCATCAGCTGCATGCTTCTCAATCTCCTTCTCAACAACCTCCCGTGCATAAGTCCTAATCTCATCCAAATTGAAGTGTTTATCATTTTTCTCTGAATCTTGACCCTTTCTAAAGTCACTCAACAGCTTTTCAAGGTCTTCATTGGAGAACAAACCCGTATCTCTCAACTCAGCTAAAGATTTCTCCAAACTGTCACTTTGTGCCTCCAACTTCTTCAACTCCTTTGCAAAGTACTCACTTTTCTCCTCACTTTTCTTTGTCATTTCTGACCTCACACTACCAGTCTCAGAGCCAATCTTTCTATCGAGTAATGAACTATCATAGGGATAGCATGGAATCTAGATAAGAACTAGAAAAGTAGTTAAACTCAAACCAATACAAAATGAATATAAACTTGTATGTAAGAGATAAAAAGTGTATATAGCATTACAGAAAGCTAAAAAACATGCAAGCTCAACTATAAGTACAAAACAATGAGCAAGGAGAAGAAGGGCCTGCTGCACTAACACAGGACCTCAAGAGGGAGGAGGAAGAAGGAAGAAGAGCGGACAACAAAAGAAAGTCCACTTCAAGTTGTTTGTCAAAATTCCACTTGTTAATATCATATTCCTAAACAATCAAACTAACTTAAAGAGCAGAAACTATCCTAATGATAGTATGGACTATAGAAAAAATGTGGACCAGAAACAAAATAGACAGTAGAAAAAAAGCTATAAATGAAAGAAATACATTTTCGGTTATTCTTTCTTTCTAAAATCAAATGAAAAACTCAAATCTACTTCATTTAATCCAATGTTTAGCAAAATCATATTTCATTTATCAAAACCATTATGCTTCGTCACTGATATTGACTCTCAAGATTATTCAGAAAATAAAAATCATGAACAAAAGTAGCTCATTGGGAACTTACCCAGCAAGTCTTAAATGTACTTTCTTTGCTGGTTCCTTTTGATCATTTTCTCAAGAAGAAAAATTATGATTAGAATGCAAGATATAAATATGCCCTTCACCTGACTATAACTCAACTTGGCTGATAGATTTCAGAGAAGCCAATTGACTCAGTCTTTTAACAATTGTTATAACAGAATTATCATCATCACACAATAAAGCAGTTGCTTTAAGTTGAAGTCAAAGCTCACTTGTTTTTCACCAAGTAGCAATCTTATAAGCTGAAAAGAATAACTTTCCTCTAGGCAGGCACCTCCGATAAAAATGGAACCTAAATCCAACATGTGAGACGTGATTCAAGTATGTATACAAAACCAATGTACTTTCTTGTGTGGTATGGTGTTCTGTCTGCCACCCTTCATCTCTTGTTAGTAAGACTACATGGTAATTTTTCTTCAGTATGCATACATAAAAGTGAGGTTTTCTACAGTGGTGTTTTAAGAAGGAGAACTTCATCCTAAAGGCTGCTTACAAATTGGAAATGTAGTGACCCAAATTTATATAAATAATTTCTAGATTGAATTAGGCATTTATAAAGCTTAGTAAATAGATATTGGGATTATAAAGCCCAACTAGGCCAAATAATTAACCTAGCTTTAGTAGTTATAGCTCAATAGGTTTAAGGACCAAGCCCAACAAGTTTGGCCCATATTCTAAAAGGTTATTTAAGTTATCCATGAAATATAGGGATAAATACACTTTAAGAGGGATAATTTAGTGGATAATTAACCAAAGAGTTTGAATTAAGATGAATGTCCACGCCCAGTTGATGTAACGGTCTATCGAGCGACTGCTACACTCACGTAATGCACCAGTCCTGGTCCGTTACACTCAGCGGATTCCGTGAGAAGAAAAAGTTGCAAAAAGATTGGAACTTTGGGATTCTCTTGGCTAGAGACCAACTTGGGAGAACTTATAACATTGCTAAGGACTCTTAGAGATTAGGTTTTTGCCAATTAAAGACTCTAAAATCGTTCAAATCCTTGAACCCTAGCCAAAACTCTATAAATAGAACCCAGTTCTGAACTGAGCGACCCTTACTTTTGGCTCATGAAGAATCAAGATAAGGAGATAGAATCTCAGGTACGTTCTTTAGAGTATTTCGTTCCTAATACTTTAGACTAACTACCCTCAAAATTTCATGTTAGGGGATCAAGTAACCAAGGAGATAAAGGCTTCTAAAGTCGCTGATTCTGTCATAGTAGCCCAGAATTCAGAGCAAAGAACCACTGAAGATGAAGGAATTAGGACGCCCAAACAAGATAATTAGGGAAGTGTTATTTAGAACTTTTTGTTCCTCTTAGTTTCATCTTCCTAACCTTCAAACTTCACATCTTTAGGTCAAGAGATTGGAGAGATAGGGCAACGTGAAGTTGCTGAAAAATCACAGGAAGAGAAGAACTAGGGCGACCGTTGAAGACTCAAATTAGAGGTTTAAAGCCCAGATTAAGAGGTAGGTTATCTCATGAACGGTAAAAACACATTGTTAGGGATAAAAGCCCACTAGTTTATTTGGATTTCATGCATTATACTTCATGAATTTCATGTTTTAGGATTAGTCTATACATTCATGCATGCCTTCAACCCTCATTGAAGATAAAAAGCTATCTCTTGTTATTTCATTACTACCTATGCATCTAGATAGCCTTTTTCTCGTTTTGACATGATTAGAGTAGTTAGCATGCCATGAATTAATCATAGATTTCGATAGTTTCTATTTTCTGTCAGCAAAGGACCTAACGGTCTATCGTAAGACCGCCATGGACGTGTAACGGACCTGCATTGACTGTCACACCCTCTGTGAACGACTGAAGGGTTCTATGAAACCTGGAGGACCTAATCTAGACCGTTACTTTCCTGTGACGCGCCCATATTAGTCCGTCACACAACACTGCGTTCTGTCAACTTAAGATAGAATCAAGATCAGTCCAATTAATATATATGTATGCCTAGTTAATTAGATCTTAACCTATTTTTCATGGTTTTAAGTTCCAATATTGATTTGTGTTAGAAATTTGCATACTTTAGACTTATTTTCAAGCATATGTTAATTTCATGCCAAAGCACTATAGTTTTGTATTAAAACCTTGATTTAGAAAAGATATTGATGAGTTTTATCATGATTTTATACCGTTACACATTCTCTCGAATCTATAGAGTCATTTTCTTTAAGTATATGACATATATCCCGGTATATGTCCATTAGTTCACACTCTTGCACTATAGGAACATATTCTTGAACATGAGGACCTCTCTATTGGATATTCTTTCCAATAGACTAGGAAATCTTGTTTCAAGGCCTCCGTAATTTTCTGCGAGCCTGGGATTCTCACTAGGACGCCGAGTTGGTTGTACCATTAAAGCCCATTTATCTAGAAAAGCACAAATTGAAGTTTTAAGTCTTGTTAATGTAACGGACCTGCACTTGCCCGTCAGGCTTACCTAACGAACCGGTGTACGACCATCACATTGTACTAAGTCCAATTTCTTTGTTTCTGGATTTAGCCTATTCTAACGGTCCAGTTCTCGACCGTTAAGTTCATGTAACGGCCCAGTATTAGACCGTCACAGTTCTAAATTCTTTAACCCGAGATTTGACCAAAGGGTTGATATTCTAAAGTTTCTAGATGGATTATTGATGGTCTAGGATTTATCATATTGTCTAAGACACTTAACTTAAATTATGAATGATAATAAATGTACCGTTATGTTGCCAAATTATTTCCATAAGCATAACATCGTCTTAAATCATTCTTGATCTCTCATGTCCTAAGTTGAAACGTTCATTTGTTATTGTTATCGTGAACTTATTGAACTTGTTACATTCTTGGCCATTTTTTATTGAAACGTGGAAATAGCTTGATTTATACTTGAAGATGCGATCAAGCACTGATTGTGTTTAAGGGCTCTATGCTAGTCTCCTCGGTTGATTATCGGAAACATACTGTAAACCATGGAGTATGATGCTACTGGCATCACATTGCGCTGGGATTACTTTCTCTATAAATAAGTGAAATATCCACGGCTCGTGAAGTGAAAATCCACGATACACGTACATGACTTTCTTGCTTGTTACATGATATTTCATAGAAATTCACCAAATACTTGCTCATAAGCAAAGGATGTTTGGGTGATGAGTATGTGACTTGCTAGGACATTCTTGTTCATGAAATGCCATGCTACATTCTTGCTAGTTCATACTTGCTCTCATTCTATCTTAAATGATCATCTTTGTTACTTTGGTTATTCGCTTGATTTATCGCATTTGCATGATTTTACCTAATCCTCTAGAGCTATAATGTTAATTACTTTAATAGTGCCTTCATGTTGGTGCGAAGATACCTACTGGGCAAGTGTGCTCATTACCTATTTCCAATCTTTTCAGGAGATGGAAGTGAGTTGGGTTCGGATTCAGAATATTCAAGTAGCGGATCTGAGAGTGAATGAAGAATGAGTGAAGACTTAGGAAGTCTATATTTTTTAGATTGAGTCTATATAATTTTCTTATTTCTTTAGTCTAGTATGATGAAGAAAGTTGAATTAGTGATTGTATTTGAATATTTGGGTATTAATGGAATAAATTTGAAGCGTGGGTAAATATTGTGCAATTACATTTATGTGTGTGATTGTCATGCGCTCTGATTGTTCTTGCTTGCAAGAGGCTTATCATGCCGACTGTTCACGTTCCTCGTGCTAGTCTTCCGCTGTCATAAAGGCTCGGGGCGTGACAAGAAAAATCTCATAGAGCTTTGTCTCAGGCTTTGGCAGGGCAATAGAATTTAGAGGGGTCTCCTTTTCATTTTGTTTCTTAATTTCTTATTTGCAATTGACAACATTCGATTTGGGATCAGATCGTATCAGATTTAATCTAGGCGAAGTTGAAATTTGTGGTGGGTAGTGTGTGAATGAAGAATCTCTCCTCTCCATTATGATTGTACTTTATTTATGTTAATAAAATGGTGGTATGAGAATTCATATGCTTTTCAATAGGTTTTTGTGTGTGGTGGGGGGGAGGAGGGAATTACTATATTGTCTTAATTGAACTCATTGTGTCCATTCATATTTTTATATGACATCAAACCTTAAGTAACCTTTGTCAGAAGTGTGTTATCTCTAGTAGTGGTGATAAGGAGGTAGAGGACTTGGAAACCAACCTGAAGAGATGCTTTCGAACAAAAGAACCTAGGCAGTTTCTCTATCTTTCTCTAGGAATGCTACTAAGGGTCATGACATTTGGTATGGCCTGGCCACAGAGTAGCTGTAGCCATCTGATCAAGATAGGATGGCTTTGTTACCTTTTTTCCAAAAAAATCACTCCAGAGATGGGGAAACTACACAGGTCACGTGAATGCACACTCCCATCCTATTGGACATGCATGCATCTTTGTGCGGCCTGTCGAAGGCACTGTCAGCATATCTAACTGTGCTCTTTGGTGTGCTGACAGCCATGGAAGATGCGTGAACATGGCTTCCATCTAATATTTGCTACAATGACTGTCTACTGCACAGCCAGGCTGTATCAAGAGTGCTAGCTGCATGGTAGCAGTCAACATGTCTATGGTGTTAAAGTAACTAGATCAAGAGATGTTACATGTTTGTCTCACTACAAGTGTGCAATTGACTAGAAGAGATGATGACTACTAAATCATATGTAACTCAATGAGAAGGAAGATTTTTTGTCTTCAAAAATCCTTGTCGGTGTAGAAATCAGGTGGAATTGTGTATATATGGTGCGGACACCTGAGCAGTTGATCGGCACGATACGCCGAGCCACCGGTACCGCACACGGAGCACGACACGAGCCACCTCAGCGTCCATTTGGCTCGGAGACAGCCTGGAGACTCTGCCTTGAGCCTCCCCATTTTTCATATTTAATTAGACTTTATTTGTGTGTAAGGTGTGTTTATTTCATTTTATACGGTTTGTAATTATGAGTGTACGAGGGGCTTATTTGTAAAATGGGACCCCTGGGCCCCATGGGACCCCCAGGCCCCCTCCCATTGGTCCATATCAGCCTTGTGGGGTTGGTCAACATCCAAGGTGGACATCTAGAAGCCTTGACTAGTCAATTGTCCACATGGGGGACAAGGGACCAAAATAGTCAACAATTCCAACCAAACCCACCTACCATGTCCCCCCCTTGGTCAAGGTGCGCCCCCCTCCCCATTTGTTTATTATTTTTGTTGTGTTTTGTTCAAACTTCATCCTAGCCATCCATCCCTAACCCCTGGATCCAACGGTGGAGGATGGATTAGAAGGGTGACCTATATATGCTTGTATTTTCCTATTTTCAAGAATTAATGCATTTGAATTGGAAGAAAATCCCTTGAGCAAGGCTTAGGCCACCCCTCCCTCTCCCCTTGAAGCTGTGAAGGCTTCCTTCTGGTGGTGAGACTCCACCCTATCAGTTCCGGTCGCCGCCGCCGCCACGAGCCGCCACCGCACCGCCATCGTCTTCATCGGAGTTCTGCCCGCGCAGTACCACAGCAACTTCCACGAAATTTCCAACTCAGCCAAGAGCTCTGATCGACCTGGGAATTTTACTGGAGGTTCCATGGGTGTCAAGGATGTCCCAAAAAAATTGGTTTGTCATTCCGATCCTGTTTCATAATTTTTGATTTTCGTTCTCTCTTTCATTCCAGTTCTGCCAGCAGTCTGCCCAGATGCATCTCCGCCCTGTGTTTCATGTCTTAGGTCCGTCTTTTGATTTCTGTTAGTCCCATAAATTTTACTGGAGTTTCCGTCCATCCACCCCTTCATCCACAATTTTTCTAAATTTCTAGTTCGTCCATCTCATATTTTCTAAAAATCGTTCTCAGTCCCAGCTACAGTTCTATCCCCATGTTCCCAGATCCGACCACCAGTCACCCCAAAAATCATAATCACCACCACCTCCAAATCAAATTTCAAAAATAGTCCCAGTTCCGTGGTTTGCTACGCTACAACTTTGAAGAAGAGCTCAAGAGCTGCATCGGAGGTTTACTAGGCGGTCAACGGTGGTTCTCAGACAAGTACCCTGCAGATCTGAGATTTTGGTACTGTACAACAGGGACTTGTAAATTCATTAAAGTTCTGATCCGACCAGATCCAGAAGATCTCTCTGGGTCTAGATTAAAGCATTTGAAGAGAGCTTTCCAACGATAGCTCATACGTCCCGATCCGACGTCAGGATTGATCGCAGCGATCGTTTTCGCCGGATCGCGCGCCTGAAAATAGTAACTAAAAATCCGTGGGCAACAACTTCAAAGCTTGGGAATCGGGACCGATCGACCCCCGATCGGTGTTCCCGGCCGACCGCCGTCCGTGGAGGCACACCACCAGGGGTCCCCATCATAGTGGGTCTCACCCCCGCAGATCCGGAGGACAGCGCCATCCGTGGGCCCCGCGGGCCCGCAGAACCCGCCGGTCGGAAAGCACGAAAACGCGGAGTTCGGCACCGCCGGGCGACATCAAGATGCTGCCCGTCAACCCGAGTTGCGTGATTCCCGGGATCCACATGTGACCTTTTACCTCCCTGTGTGGAGTGGGTCAAATTTTTGTATTGCTGTGATATTGTTTAACCGGGAGTCCGTGATTCGGCCTGGGTTGTCTTCGCCACGCCGGGTGCGTGGAGGTAATGGTCCGAACCTCTTGGCGTTCATTTGCTTAGCTAGTATATGGTCTGTTGCCGCTGTCGAGAGTGTAGGTACTAGCCCGTGTGTCCATGTCACCGCTGTGAGAGTGAGTGTGACCCGTCCCGTGACTCGATCCGAGTCCGGAAGTTGAGTCGGACTACCCTTGACCTCCGCCGGTTCCTTAACCGCGCACGGTCCGTGCTTTCCCTCGCTTGGGACGATGAGTGAGCTTCCACTTCTGTTAGCAACGTTTTGCCACAAAGAGCTCGTAGTGTCGGGCTTAGTGTCTCCCTGGTGTGTGCTGCTGGTCGCGTCTTCATCTAGAGTCCGAGGGTGGCACCTAATAGTGTCGTCTCCCGTGTCCGTCCCGCATCAGTTTGGTATCAGAGCAAGTCGAGTCTAGGGTAGTCATTGCATAAGTCTTGCATGCATCATGGTCTAAGTCAAGTCTAGGATCATCATTATTTTCAAAACAAAAAAAAGTGTGTTTTAAATTACATTTCATCCCGATAATTCGGTATCTTAAAAGGTGTTTTCCGAACGTTAGGCTACGCCTACCGGGAGGTCGCACACTTGCGGGAGTGATCTTCGGATCGATTAACTCCGCCCTGTACCGGATATTGGTTTAGGTCTAAGTGCATCATTTAGTGTGTGTTTGCATTTGTCGGTGTCTTCTAGGTCGTGTGTCAGTTGCATGCCCACCCGTCGAGGTACCCAGTACTCGCCACCACCACCTATGGCGGAGTCCCGAGCCCGTAGTTCTGATGAGTCTTCCACGGCCGAGATGTTTCAGGCCATCATGGATCGTTTAGACACGCGTATGGATGGTCTTAGTACGCGTATGGATGGCATAGGGACGCGTCTAGAAGGGCGGATGAAGGTCCTCGAGGATCGGGTCGGGGTTTCGGAGCAGTCCATTCAAGGCCTTGTTGGGAGGATTGCCGTCCTAGAGAGGGGCCCAGTAGCGGCGCAACCCGCGCCGACGAACGGCCAACAAGAGCCGGTGCAGCAACCCGCTGTGCCAAGGGCTCAGGTGGAGGATGTCGGGAGGCAACAGGCGCCTATAGTGGATGATTATGCCTCCGACAATGATCACGGGGGTAACGGTCGTCGTCATCAACGACGAAATCGTGATGACGAGGATGACGACCGCATTCTTAGGGGTGTGCGTGCGGACCCTCCCACTTTTATGGGGTCCTTGGACCCTAGGGTGTATTTAGATTGGGAGGCCGGCATGGACCGGTACTTCGAGTGGTTTGAGATGACAGACCACCGAAGAGTCCGATATGCAAAGATGAAGCTGCACGGGCAGGCCCAAACTTATTGGATCAATGTGGAGAGCCTGCTCAACCAGCGACGTCAACCCCAAATCGGTACCTGTGATGATATGAAACTCAAATTGAGGGAGAAGTACCTTCCTGCCTCATATCGCCAACGTCTTATAGACAAGTGGCAAAGCATCTCCCAAGGGAACCGATCCGTGACAGAGTACACCGCCGAGTTCGATGAGTATTACTTGCGGTGTGGGGTCACGGAAGATAGCACCATGATGATATCCCGCTTTCGGAGAGGTTTGCGGCCTACTTATCAATATGAACTCTTTCGCCGCAATGCCACCACTTTGGAGCAGGCATATCAGATTGCTCTCGAATTGGAGCAGTTCGAGGCCGAGTTTGAGTCACCCCATCGGTTGGACTCCTTTCCCCTTCGTAGTGTCGAGTCCCGTGGCTCATCTGGCACGTATCCGAGGGCCCCCATGACTCGACCTCAGGAGCCCGCTCGCCCCGAGCCCTTTGCTCCTAGGCCTCGTCCTCCACCCCCGAGGGACCTTCCTCGTCCCCAGCATCTTACGGCCCCACCCACAGTCTGTCCACCGGCACTTGCACCTCCTGCACGTCCTTTGTTGCCTACGCCTCCTATCCATCGGGAGGATAAAGGTAAAGGACCTATGATTGGGGAGCCTAGTGGATCATGGCAGCAGTGTTATCGCTGCAATGGGTTTGGCCATTTCGCCAACTAGTGTCCCACCCGCCCATCTCTTCACATTGGGGACACACAGGCCGAGGATACCACCCCTACGGGCCTCGAGTTAGTCAGCTATGAGGCAGATGAAGAGTTAGCTGACGAGTACTATGAGATGGGAGGTGAGGCCCAGGATGTCCAGCAGTCGGACGATACCCACGTGGGGGTCGTCAGATGTATCCTCACCCAGCCACAGGTCAGTGATGACTGGCGTCGGACCACTATCCTTCAGGTATTCTGTAGGCTGGGAAAGTAAATTTGTAAAGTGGTCATCGATAGCGGGAGTTGTATCAATGCAATCTCCACGAACGCTATCGCTCATCTTGGTCTCACACCCGTAGACCATCCTTGTCCCTATCAGGTATCATGGGTGGATAGCACTTCCATTTCGGTCAGGCTGCGGTGCTTGGTCCCGCTGCAGCTCCACTCCTACCGTGAGGAGATCTGGTGTGATGTTCTCCCCATGGAAGTAGGAAGTATCATTCTTGGTAGGCCGTGGTTATTCGACCGAGATGCCACACTCCATGCTCGGTCGAACACCTGTACCTTCGACCACGATGGCCAGCAGGTCACCCTCCACGCCGTTCGGCCCAGGAGCCCATCAGTCAGGGGTCCTACTGGCCCTAGTACTCCAAAGCCTTCCGTACCTGGGCCCAGTACTCCATCCCCAGCTCGGACTATGACCGTTACCTCTGGCCCAGGAGAGCCCTCGACGAGGAGATTGATGATGATTAGCTCCCGGGAAATGGAGTAGGAGCTTAGTTAGGGCTGTCCGGTGTTTGCCATTACAGTCCGAGAGGTGGAGCGGGACTCCGAGGGTGAGCTCCCACCCGAGGTGGTTCCTATTCTGCATGAGTATACTGATGTATTCCCCGATGAGCTTCCCGAGGGACTCCCACCTATGCGGGATATTCAGCATGCCATCGACCTTGTTCCGGGCTCTTCTTTGCCCAACCTTCCTCATTATCGAATGAGCCCCACGGAGCATGCCGAGCTTAAACGGCAGGTCGATGAGCTTGTGCAGAGAGGATCTGTCCGGGACAGCATGAGTCCATGTGCTGTACCCGCATTACTCGCCCCGAAGAAGGATGGCACGTGGAGAATATGTATTGATAGTCGTGCCATCAACAAGATCACCGTGAAGTACAGGTTCCCTATTCCCCGCCTGGATGACATGCTAGACATGATGGCAGGTGCCACTATCTTTTCGAAGATCGATCTTAAGAGTGGCTACCATCAGGTGAGGATTAGGCCAGGTGATGAGTGGAAGACCGCATTTAAGACCAAGGATTGTCTATATGAGTGGTTGGTCATGCCTTTTGGGTTAACCAATGCCCCTAGCACTTTCATGCGGCTCATGACTCAGGTCCTTCGACCTTTCATTGGAGTCTTTGTAGTGGTGTATTTTGATGATATCCTTATCTATAGCCGCACCACAGGGGAGCACTTAGACCACCTTCGGCAGGTCTGTCTACTTCTTCGGCGAGAGCAGTTGTTCGCGAACCCACAGAAGTGTGCCTTCATGACACCTCAGCTTACCTTCTTGGGTTTCATTGTGTCTAGTACTGGGGTCTCCGTCGATCCGGAGAAGGTTCAGGCCACTGTTGAGTGGCCGGAACCCCGTACGGTTCATGATGTCCGTAGCTTTTATGGCCTTGCGACGTTCTACCGTCGCTTCATCCGTGGATTTAGCTCCGTCACCGCCCCGATCACGGATTGCATCCGTAAGGGCACATTTGTATGGACGAAGGCCGCATCTGCCGCCTTCAAGGATATCAAGGAGCGCATGACCCAGACACCTATCCTTCGATTGCCTGATTTCTCGAAGGTGTTTGAGGTCTGTTGTGATGCGTCGGGTGTTGGGATTGGAGAAGTTTTGAGTCAGGAGTCCCACCCGATCGCATATTTCAGCGAGAAGCTGAACGACGCGAAACTGCGATATTCCACATATGATAAAGAATTCTTCACAGTTGTTCAGGCTCTTAGGCATTGGAGGCACTATCTTTTACATCAGGAGTTTGTCCTATACTCCGATCACGAGGCATTGAGGTACCTCCATTCCCAAAAGAAGCTTAACTCGCGTCACAGTCGTTGGGTCGAGTATCTCCAGCAGTTCACCTTTGTGCTTAAACATAAGGCTGGAGTGGAGAACAAGGTGGCTGATGCCTTGAGTCGGCGAGCATGCTTGCTTACCACCATGAGTGCCGAGGTCATAGGGTTAGAGAAGATGAAGGAGGCCTATGTTGATTGTCCTGACTTCGGTCAGATTTTTACCACTCTCCAGACCGGACCCTCGAGAGACCTTGATGAGTATGTGCTTCAGGAGGGTTACCTCTTTCGAGGTAGCAGGCTGTGTGTTCCCCGAACTTCGGTTCAAGATTTCTTAGTGTGGGAACTACATGCGGGAGGTCTAGCCGGCCACTTTGGTCGGAACAAGACTATTGAGGCAGTGGAGCATCGATTTTATTGGCCGAGCTTGAAGCGCGATGTTGCTAACATCGTGGCTCAGTGCCGTACATGTGCTACGGCCAAGATGAAGAAGCAAAGCTCGGGCCTTTATACGCCTCTTCCCGTGCCGGATACCCCGTGGCAGGATGTTAGCATGGATTTTGTTTTGGGATTGCCACGTACCTCTAGGAAGCATGATTCGGTCTATGTGGTGGTTTACCGTTTCTTGAAGATGGCCCTCTTTATCCCTTGCTCGAAGACGTCGGATGCTTCGAGGGTAGCCCGCCTTTTCCTTACGCATGTGGTGTGCAAGTTCGGGTTGCCTCGCACTATAGTGTCTGACCGTGATGTTAGATTCACTTCCTACTTTTGAAAGACACTATGGCATATGATGGGTACGCACCTCAAGTTTTCCACTGCATATCATCCCCAGACAGACGGTCAGACCGAGGTGGTCAATAGGAGTTTGGGAGATCTTTTGAGGTGTCTAGTCAAGGACCGCATTGGGGATTGGGACCTCATTCTATCCATGGCTGAGTTTACATATAATGATTCGGTGAATAGGTCTACCGGCATGAGTCCCTTTGATATTGTCACAGGTCGTAGGCCTAGGAAACCAGTTGACCTTGTCCCCATGGCTATCCATGCTAGAGTGTCGGAGTCGGCCGAGTCGTTTGCTAGGCATGTTAGGAGTTTGCATGACGACATCCGTCGTCACATTGAGGCCAGCAATGCACGGTACAAGGAGTTAGCCGATGCCCACCGACACCACCGAGAGTACCACGAGGGCGAATACGTCATGATCAGGGTAAGACCTGAACGGTTTCCCTCTGGAACCGTTAAGAAGTTGCAAGCTCGCGGAGCCGGTCCCTTTAGAGTGTTGAAACACGTTGGATCCAATGCGTATGTTGTGGACCTGCCCGAGGAATATGGTATAAGCTCCACCTTCAATGTATCGGATCTTGTTGCATATAGGGACCCAGCGGTGATCCCTAGTGAGCCTTTTGAGCCATCTCCTCCCCTTGAGAGTGATCCCACACCTGAGTGCCCACTTCCACCTCCAGCCCCTTTTTCACGCCAGCGTGAGCATATAGATCGTATACTGGACGAGCAAGTGACAGTTACCAGGAGTGGATCTTACTCGCGCTATCTAGTGCGATGGAGAGGACGGCCCGCTACTGAGGACACATGGATCACCCATGGCGAGTTGCAGCGGATCGATCCGGACCTTTTGGAGCGATACAGGAGTGATGCAGACCCTTACTCGACAGGGTCGAGTTTCTCCCACCCGGGGAGAATTGGTGCGGACACCCGAGCAGTTGATCGGCACGATACGCCGAGCCACCGGTACCGCACACGGAGCACGACACGAGCCACCTCAGCGTCCATCTGGCTCGGAGACAGCCTGGAGACTCCGCCTTGAGCCTCCCCATTTTTCATATTTAATTAGACTTTATTTGTGTGTAACATGTGTTTATTTCATTTTATACGGTTTGTAATTATGAGTGTACGAGGGGCTTATTTATAAAATGGGACCCCTGGGCCCCATGGGACCCCCAGGCCCCCTCCCATTGGTCCATATCAGCCTTGTGGGGTTGGTCAACATCCAAGGTGGACATCTAGAAGCCTTGACTAGTCAATTATCCACATGGGGGACAAGGGACCAAAATAGTCAACAATTCCAACCAAACCCACCTACCATGTCCCCCCCTTGGTCAAGGTGCGCCCCCCTCCCCATTTGTTTATTATTTTTATTGTGTTTTGTTCAAACTTCATCCTAGCCATCCATCCCTAACCCCTGGATCCAACGGTGGAGGATGGATTAGAAGGGTGACCTATATATGCTTGTATTTTCCTATTTTCAAGAATTAATGCATTTGAATTGGAAGAAAATCCCTTGAGCAAGGCTTAGGCCACCCCTCCCTCTCCCCTTGAAGCTGTGAAGGCTTCCTTCTGGTGGTGAGACTCCACCCTATCAGTTCCGGTCGCCGCCGCCGCCGCCACGAGCCGCCACCGCACCGCCATCGTCTTCATCGGAGTTCTGCCCGCGCAGTACCACAGAAACTTCCATGAACTTTCCAACTCAGCCAAGAGCTCTGATCGACCTGGGAATTTTACTGGAGGTTCCATAGGTGTCAAGGATGTCCCAAAAAAATTGGTTTGTCATTCAGATCCCATTTCATATTTTTTGATTTTCGTTCCCTCTTTCATTCCAGTTCTGCCAGTAGTCTGTCCAGATGCATCTCCCCCCTGTGTTTCATGTATTAGGTCCGTCTTTTGATTTCTGTTAGTCCCATAAATTTTACTGGAGTTTCCTTCCATCCACCCCTTCATCCATAATTTTTCTAAATTTCTAGTTCCTCCATCTCATATTTTCTAAAAATCGTTCTCAGTCCCAGCTACAGTTCTATCCCCCTGTTCCCAGATCCGACCACCAGTCACCTCAAAAATCATAGTAAATCACCACCACCTCCAAATCAAATTTCAAAACTAGTCCCAGTTCCGTTGTTTTCTACCCTACAACTTTGAAGAAGAGCTCAAGAGCTGAATCGGAGGTTTACTAGGCGGTCAACTGTGGTTCTCAGACAAGTACCCTGCAGATCTGAGATTTCGGTTACTGTACAACAGGGACTTGTAAATTCATTAAAGTTCTGATCCGGCCAGATCCAGAAGATCTCTCTGGATCTAGATTAAAGCATTTAAAGAGAGCTTTCCAACGATAGCTCATACGTCCCGATCCGACGTCAGGATTGATCGCAGCGACCGTTTTCGCCGGAGCGCGCGCCTGAAAATAGTAACTAAAATTCCGTGGGCAGCAACTTCAAAGCTTGGGAATCGGGACCGATCGACCCCCGATCGGTGTTCCCGGCCGACCGCCATCCATGGAGGCGCGCCACCAGGGGTCCCCATCATAGTGGGTCCCACCCCCGCAGATCCGGAGGACAGCGCCATCCGTGGGCCCCGCGGGCCCGCAGAACCCGCCGGTCGGAAAGCACGAAAACGCGGAGTTCGGCACCGCCGGGCGACATCAAGATGCTGTCCGTCAACCCGAGTTGCATGATTCCCGGGCTCCACATGTGACCTTTTACCTCCCTGCGTGGAGTGGGTCAAATCTTTGTATTTCTATGATATTGTTTAACCGGGAGTCCGTGATTCGGCCTGGGTTGTCTTCGCCACGCCGGGTGCGTGGAGGTAATGGTCCGAACCTCTTGGCGTTCATTTGCTTAGCTAGTATATGGTCTGTTGCCGCTGCCGAGAGTGTAGGTACTAGCCCGTGTGTCCATGTCACCGCTGTGAGAGTGAGTGTGACCCGTCCCGTGACTCGATCCGAGTCCGGAAGTTGAGTCGGACTACCCTTGACCTCCGCCGGTTCCTTAACCGCGCACGGTCCGCGCTTTCCCTCGCTTGGGACGACGAGTGAGCTTCCACTTCTGTTAGCAACGTTTTGCCACTAGGAGCTCGTAGTGTCGGGCTTAGTGTCTCCCTGGTGTGTGCTGCTAGTCGCGTCTTCATCTAGAGTCCAAGGGTGGCACCTAATAGTGTCGTCTCCCGTGTCCGTCCCGCATCAATATACGTTATGTGTATATGCTTGAAGTAGCCTGGGTGTTCCAAGCCAATGGACACAAACCCTAAGGCACTAATTGGATGTATGACTTTATGCAAGAACTTATCTGAAGCAGTTGCGAATCACCTGCATCTGATCCTATTTTTTATGGTAAACTTATAGTCCTAAAAGAGTTTGTCAGAGTCAGTTTATAGTTGGTCAAAATATGCAGGATAGCTCTAGGATATCATGAAATCAATTGGACTGCTGCCTTGTTTTTTTGAATAGCACACTCTAGTGTCATCCATTCTTCATGTGAATCAGGCTCCAATCAGCCTAATTTCAGATCTAATCAGAAACTAAAATATGCTATTGTGGTGAAGGTCTGATCTTTATTGACCATGAAACTTTGATATTATTGGATATTTGGCTGCAAATTGACCAATCTACCTATATAAATATCTACTACTCAATGTTACATGATATTTGCTGAGTGCTCATTTGTCGAACTTGATTTTTTACGCCAAGTATCCCTATGAAGAACTAAAATAAAGTGTGAGATTTGAACAAAATGATGTCTATCCTGAAACTGAATTGCATAAGGAAAGAGTCATTTATTCAGAAATGTAATTTAGCCATTGCAGTCAGGATTCGAAATGATAATGAATTGACTCCATTTTCTTAAAAATGTGAAGAAAATCCTAGGCAACTATGAAGTTATACATATTTCAAGTAACGTGCAAGAAAGTTCCAATGATGAAATTGGAAGGTTACCAGCACAATAATTTATATAGTCAGATCCATACCAGCCCTTCATAGATTGTAACATTCGTGTGGTTTTGATACTCTGACCATTATCACCATTATAACAATTAGATAAATTTTAGGAAAATTTTCATTTTTAGAGCTTTTTTCATGCATTTTCCTAAACAGCCCATGGAAGCATGGGAGCAGTATCTTTACGAAATGATAGGTATACAAATATGTATGAAAATATTGGCTACAGTGTACCAAAAAAATATCAGCTTCTGTGCACAATATCTTTATATAATCATACATATACAAATAGATGTATAGATATGCTCTGCAAGAGTATATATACTTTGACAAAGATACTGTTTATTTTCAAGCAGAAGTGCATCTGTTGCAACTTCTCCTTCCGCATTACATGGCAAAACAGACAAGAAACTGATATGCATAGTGCAAGGTAGCATACACAGTAGCCAATATTTTCGTACAAGAGATTGAATCCAATATACAGACCCACATTATCATATTTCAGTGGCATTTGCTTGTGCTTCACTTTAGAGGACCCACTATGGCACAGGTTACTTTTGTAGGTGGTGGGACAAAGAAGCAAAAATAAATGCCCTATTTCCATGATCTTGCAAATTCAATCAGGTATGGTTGTCCTGTGTCTAAGAAAAAAAATTAAACTTCCAAAAGCTCATTCTGGTAGATGACATCTGTGTATACAGAGGCCCACCCATCAAGTATGCAATATTCAATTGCCAGAAATGACAAACAAGTGTCAGTTTTGGGAAGATCATTATAAGTTCTGATAATAAGGTCTCTGCTTATACACATGTTATGTCTAAGATACCTATCTTTAAATCTCAACTAATGTGTGATGGGTTTCCAATATATTCCATTTATATATTGGTGTATCTTTCTAGAAGCATAAATAAATCTCTTTCTGAGAAACATTTGCAAACATTGTGTTTGAGCTAGGTAAGCTGAGAACTTCATGAATTTCAAAGAACTCCTCGCAATAAGAAGAGGCAAGATAAGCTGATGTAATAAGAAGAGGCAAGGTAAGCTGATGTAAGATCTAGATAAATATATAGGCACTTTCTTTTTGTGGAAAACCAATTCTTTTGCGATCTTCACAAAACAAGTGAAACATATCTTCTCGTTGATGTAGTAACAAAGTAATTCATCTATTATGAAAACTACAAGCAAAATATTTAGGAGGCAGATTAGTTCTGAGTTTACCTGTAGCATATAAAGGAGTCTTTGTGTCCTTAAACACTCTGAAAACTCCTTGCATGGCTAAAGACAAGAGTATAGCAGGAGCACCGAGTGACCTCAACCTCATGTATTGGCGTGCCGAGATCAGCATAGGTGAACCTTGCTAGATAAAGAGTAATGTGCTTTTCTGATAACAAAATAGACCTCCAAAGAAAGCAGGAACCTCAAGAAAAAAAATTCAAAAAAGAGCTACAGATTCCAATAATAAATTAGGGCATATTTCATAAAAACATCAACGCAAGAATTTGTTCCAATTTGGTTAGATATGCTAATTGGGTCAATTAGCCACAGAGATGTTAAATGGCCTCATGATTCAGTTGTTCTTGGTATGCCATTTAGGTCTTGATAAGTTACAAGAGAGATTAAATGTTATGTTCACCCAGTAATGTGGTGTTTAACATTGGTTTGTCCTACAATGAAGGATGAAAATTAGAAACTGTTAAAGAGATCAAGAGTCTACACAGTGTAACAAATGAATCGTAATTCACAGTCAATTTAACTAGTCTCATAGACTCCAAAGGATGGCTAACTAGTCAAACGGAGTTGAGCCTTTTATTGGTTGAAGCTCATAAACATCTTTTATTCCTTCCAAAATTGAGTCTAAACATTTATAAGCTTTCAGGATCTCTTTCTTTCAACGGACATGCAAATGGAAATTGCATTAAATGGAGTTTTAAGTGACTTCCCCTCCAAATGTATCATTGTTGGGCCCAGACAACAAAATAAATTGGGTTTATACTGAAGAACATTGCTTTTACATTCCCATGAAATCCCTCACCCCTGCCCAATGCTCATTCCCATTTCTAATTATAATGAAATCCCTCACCCCTTACTAAAGATCATTTATCCTCCAATTAACTCCTCCAAAGGGTCTTCCTCGATCCAAAAGCCCTCGATCCAAAAGGCCCATCATATGTTGAAGTTCAAGTTCTTGAAGTAGAAAATGTTCTTGTACCCACCATAATAATATCTTAAGGGCGAAAGAAAGCAACCCAAGATAGAGTATCGATGGTTTCCCTCACCTTCCCCGTTGCCTAGGATGCAACACAGACACCGAGGATAACAAGACAATAGAGACAACTATCTCTAGCACCCTGAGTCATTAACCTCTACTCACCATCAGCCAATATGGATTCCAGCTCGACCAATTTCCAATTTGAACCATATGGTGTTGTTTTTAAAATGTACTTTATTGTTTAAAACCTTCAGGGTAGAGACATGTTTATTTCATATATGGAGGGTCATTTTATAACTGACTCTCTTCATTGCCTTATCCCAAGTCCCACCCCAAGTCCACAATTCACAACTCTATTGCCTCCAAGTGCATGTGGCATGCACCATATCCCCACTCCAATAGGTAGATGGAAAAAGGGAAGATGAGGAACATGAGGAGAGTAGCTCAGACAAGCCTCCCGCAAACCAAATGCCAGTCAGGTAGTCACTGCTTACCTGGTCCACCACAACCACAGAACCACTACGGCTAGATCTTTCGCCACTGCTACCAATGACGCATGCACTGTTTGTTTCTTCTGTTTCTACCAATCTTGATTTTTCCCCTTTTATTCTTCGTCTGTTGATTTCTTTTTCCTCTTTTCCTTATGTAGCTACCACTGTTAGATCCATCATCCATTGAACAACCACTGCTAACAACAAAGGTGAGTGATGTGAGGACTAACCCCCCCTTTCTTTTTCTTTCTTCTTCTCCTCTTCTTCAGTACTTCTTCCCTACTCCAAGCCTCCCGCAAGAGGTTTTTCCTATCCAAGAGGAGCCTGCTTCTGCCCCCCCTCTCTCTCTCTCTGTCTCTCTCTCTCTCTCTCTCTCTCTCTCTCTCACACACACACACACACACACACACACACACACACACACTAAAACCAGCCAGAATCAAACAATACTAGCTAGCTCACCTTTGGAGCCGGATCCAGTGAGCTGGATCAATAAACCTTCCTAGCAATATTACAAGTATCCAGACGGCAAGATTAGATATCGAAAGCATTACTCAGTGATGCACATAAAAGCCCTGTCTTGAACTGACCCTTTACCATTGGCCTCTTCCCCAATTTCTCCGTCCCCTCCCTCTACTACTGCCTGTCTTCGACCTCGGTGCGAAGTGGGCATAGTCCACTCTCCTCAGATATTTAAGTTGTCTGGACAAATATTTTTTGCCTAAGTAATGACATGATTATCCAACATATCAGTCATAACAACCATGGTGTGGTGTTTTTTTTTGAAAAGTGGGTACTGGGTAGTACCACTGATGTATAAAATAAACTGAAAATGAGAGTACACAACCATGGTGTGGTTTATACCACAATTAGACTACTTACCTTCTTTTTGTGGGTAAATTGATCAAATGTTTGGACAATTGTTTAGGCCATTCAGACATAATATTGGTAATCCATGCTGCCTATGCACTTTCACAACCTTGATGAACTATACTGTTGGCAGGAAAAGCCAATAAGAAATATCCATTAAGGGTGTTTAAAAGAAGTAGGTTTGGACTAGAGCTGCTGATGCTGGCTGAAATGCATCAGCATAAATCAAGGCCCATCAAGTCAATGTTAGATTGGAAGTGGCTCAAAAATAACATAATATTCAGTTTATATTTTTAGATTTTTACAAGTTACTCATACCAATAATTCTACTAAAATAAAAAGGGGTGATCCCACCTCTTTTACCCAAAGAAATACTACAAAAAGGGGGATGCTCACACATTTGGAGAAAACTGCATGGTACAAAGTCGAACTAAAACATACTCCACACAACCCAAGCACCCATTGCACCTAGCACAAATTTTAGCAACAAGAGTCAGAAATATACCCACGAATGCGGTTAATACAAAGCTTTATGGTGAAGGAGAGGCCACTGCACTTCGTAGCCCCATTACCCAGACACACTTCCAACAACCCTCTCTTCTATGCCACCATGCCAGCAAGAGGCTGGGTGATTTCAACAAGAAGCCTTTTTATTGATGCGGGACGAGACCACGGACACGACAAGCTCGTGACTGCCCCTTAACGAGGGAAGCGTCGGACGTGCGCGGTTGAGAAACCGGCAGTGAGCTAGGGTGATCGGCTCTCTCGTGTGCCCGGATCGGGTCACGGGACGGTCTCGCACTCTCTCGCAGCAGCGGTAATGAATAGATAAAGTGAGCTAGATATCCCTACACATGCTCTCTAGCAGCGGCATAAACAAATATATATGAAGTAAGCAAAATGCCAAGTAAGGGAGCCAATGCGATACCTCCACGCGCTCGGCGTGGGGACGACGGACCCGACCGAAACTCGTACTCCCGGGATAAATATTACACAATGATGACAGCAATGAAATATCGCCCACTCCACGCAGGGAGGTAAAGGGCTACACAATGGGGTCCGGGAGGACCGAATTCGGGTTGACGGGCGGCTTCTCGCGTTGTTTCGGCAACACCTGAACTAGTGACGGTGGGGCCCACGCGCTGTCCGGAGGGGCTGTGCGGGACCCGGTGGCTCCGCTGTGGTGGTGGATGCCTGGATGTGCACTCCCTGGGGTGGAGGCGCGCTGGTTCGCCGGCCGGAGGCCGGGCGGCTCCGTTCGGCACCGGTCGTAAAAACCGGTCACGGATCTGCAGCTTCTGGTTTTCAGTGCGCGCGCCGGCGAGAACGGCCGCTGCGATCAGCCCCAATGTCGGATCGACACGAGACTTGCGCCGTTGGAAAGCCAACGTCAAATCCTTTAATCTAGGCCTAGAGATCGGGCCTGGATCTACACGGATCTGGGCTTTAATGAATTTATAACTCCCTGTTGTACAGGAACCGAACACTCAGATCTGTAAGGCAGTTCTCTGAGAACTGCCATTGACCGATATGAAGACCTCGGATTCAGACTTCGACTTGTTCATGACAGTTGTAGGAAATCAAGTGAGGAAATCGGGACTAGTTTTGGATCTAGATTTGGAGGTGATGGTGATTTGTTATGATTTTGTAAGTGGAGGGTGGTCGGATCTGAAACTGGGCTAAAAGCACTGTAGTAGAGATAGTACACGAATTTTGAAAAATAGATAGAAGGTGAATAAAAAAATCAAGAAAAATGGTGGATGTAGGCGATGATGGACAGAATGCCCAGTAAAATTGGCAGCCCTAACAAAAATAAAAAATAAGGTCGGAGGTGAGAAACACAGGGCTGCTATCACTGTGGACAGAGATAAAACAGATCTGGGAATGAAAGTTGCACGAAAATGTAAAAATACTAAACGATGGGATTTGGGCGTGATACTTTAAGTGGAGCTTGGGATACAAGGGAAGAACACACCATAAAAATGGAAGACCAAGAAGAGGCCGTGTCTGATAGTAGGAATTTCGAGAAGAGACTGCTGTCTGCCAAGGACAGAACTTCGACGGTGGCTCGTTGGCGGCACGAACGGCGGCGGCACAGATGATCACCGGAGATAGAGGGGAGGGGATAGAAGATAGAAATCACTCTAGAACTGGAGGTTGGAGGAGATGAACACCAGGGGAGAGAGGAGGGGCTCAAGAATCACTCTTGATTTTCTAACAATTTTCTCTTCATTAATGCTAACAAATGGAAAATACAACCTTTTATATGCCATATGTCAAATCTAATCTACATCATTAGATCTAGGAGTGGGGAATGGAGGGCCTAGATTGGATGTGAATAACACACAAAAAATAATAAAATATTAAGGGGAGAGGGGCGCCCCCTTGACCATGGTTAATGGGGTTGAATGGGTAGGTGAGGTAGGTAACCCACCTTGGACTAATTAAGCCACTTGTCTCCCATGTGGTCAAATGGCATTCAACCATTCTAGATGGCCACCTAGGATGGTTGACCAGCCCCACATGGATGACATGGACCAATGGGAAAGGACTGGGGGCCCTCTTGTTGGTCCTACTGACAAATTACATAGAAATCCACACAATCCGTGGGAATGACGCATTGGCTTACAAAGCCGTACAATTGCGTACATACTTTCCCAAGGATATAAACACAAACTAAAAGGACATAAATGTAAAAGAAAAAGTACATGCTCGGCGTCGATTCCCATCAACTCTCCCCGGGTGGCAGGAACTCGACCCCGTCAAGTAGGGGTATGGATGCTCGAGTACTCCGGCGGATCTGTCACCGTGCCAAGTAACACGGGTACGCTCCACTCCGAGTGATCGTCACCTGCTCATTCCATATATACTCGATATGCGCAGACTGCTATGGGCCGAAGGTGGACACTCCGGGTGGGGCACTCTCAAAAGGGAAGGAAGCAGCTCGGAGACTCACTAGGAATCACCGCTGAGTCCCTGTAGGTGACTGATCTGGGTATAGATGTAGAACCGATCCCATACTCATCGAGTGAGTCGACTCGCTTCACACTCATAAGGGACTGACATTGACGAGCTTGCACAAGACACATGCAGACAAACAAATGACACACAATCCATACAAACAAACCACACAAAACAAACCACACAAGAAAAAAAACACACGGACTCATCTATGACCCTAGACACACCTAATGTTAGTCCGACCCGTACATGGGTGACGGCGGATCAGGACACCCGAATATGTGCCATGCATGCATGTTATGCAACTGGAAATGGATGGCATGGGGAACACCTATACGTCGGGTGTGGTTATGCGTGGATGGTCTTTTGTATGTGGGTGACTCGGGTGGTTTAGAAGGGCCGGGTGTAGGTGGGTCGGGATTGGTGGATGTAGATGGACCATCCCGAGGGGAAGGGGCATAAAAGTGGGCTTCCTTGAAGAAGGGGAGTACGGGTGGTAACTCGGGAAGCCTAATAGTGAAGGGGTCAAAAGGGTCAAAGAAGGTATGACCCCTTGTGGTGGGTTCTCACAAGTCACGGTCCCATATGTAGAAGGTTTGAAGATGTGGGTAGTCACCTTCTTGAATTGTAACGGGTGGGACGGGGATCGTAGGCAAGAAGTATGATTCCTCCCTCGGACAAAAGGGTATGAATTCGGGCTCGTCCGGTAAGGGGAGAAGTAAGAGGACCTCCGTGGTGACACAATCCACGGTGCACTTGGAGGTAATGGACCCGAAGGCCGGATGGGTGAAGCTAAGACTAGCGGGTTGGTCAAAGCCTCGCGCCAAAAGATGCGTCAACTCCCATTGTGAATCCAATCCCATGACAAGATCGTCCAATGTGTCAACATGGTGACTAGATCGAAAGGTGGTATGGAATGAGTTGACTGGCACTAAAGGTAAGGTGGGGTCCATGGACGGGAAGGGATGTGGGACCAAGCCATCCTTGAGCCAACTAAGAAGTGGCTCGGCTATGTAAAGTGTTCCCGTAAGAAACACGGGTGGCTCGGGCTTTGGTAGCTCCAAAGAAGAAGGTTCCGAATAGAGCTCGGAAGGAGCGGGTGGTGATGGAGCACCTACGAGAGGTGAAGAAGCACTTATCCTTTCCAACAAATCCGAAATCATTTTCTTGCATTCCTCAAAGGAGCGAGTTGGAGTAGGGACCTTGGGGTGGACTCGCTCCTCGTCCCTCGACCTAGGTGTGGTCCTAGGCTCGGCTATAAGCGGGGCTTCCACTCGGTTGGAGGTACTTGAGTGGGTTGGGATGGGGGTGCCAAGGGGAGGTTGGTTGGAGGTGCTTGGGCGGGCCACTAAATTGGGGTCGCTTTGTTGGGCTTGGACGGTGGTGAAGGGGTGGGATTGGGTAGCGGTGTGGCCCACTTGGTTGTGGGTGAGTTGGTGGGGTGGGTGAGTGGTATGACCTCCGCGGTTGGAGGTAGGTGGGCGGGGCAAGTAGGCCCTCCTAAGCACTCTCTTCATTTCCCACCATGACTCGATGGGCCTTAGATTCCTATCCTCCCTCCAGTATTTGATGTTCCTCCAAGTTGCGGCGGCTTCACCAAAAAGTCACCTTTTGGCAACATCGACTTGCATGGGCCCGTACATAATGTACACCTCGAAGTAATCATCCATAATGGCTTCCCATTCTAGGTAGACACTCGGGTCATCGGACCCGTAGAAGTCCCGGGTTTCGGGCCTCGTGGGGTAGTTCGGGTGGTCCTTCCTTTTGAGATAGTATCGCCACCATCCGGGCGTTTGGGAATCCATGGGGATTAGGGACTAGTGGGTGGACATGTCGACACTAGTAGATGAACCACCTAGACAATGGACTACAACCCTAAACATGACGACCAAGACTCGGTACGTGGCGGAGATAAGCGATCCGAAGACCACTCGCGCAAGTGTGCGGCCGTCCCGATAGGCGTAGCCTAACGTTCGGACAACACCTTTTGATATACCGAATGATGGTATGCAAATGCAACATACACTTTTTTTTTTGACACCCTAGACTCAACCTGCTCTGATACCAAATTGATGTGGGACGAGACCACGGACACGACAAGCTCGTGACTGCCGCTTAACGAGGGAAGCGTCGGACGTGCGCGGTTGAGAAACCGGCAGTGAGCTAGGGTGATCGGCTCTCTCGTGTGCCCGGATCGGGTCACGGGACGGTCTCGCACTCTCTCGCAACAGCGGTAATGAATAGATAAAGTGAGCTAGATATCCCTACACATGCTCTCTAGCAGCGGCATAAACAAATATATATGAAGTAAGCAAAATGCCAAGTAAGGGAGCCAATGCGATACCTCCACGCGCTCGGCGTGGGGACGACGGACCCGACCGAAACTCGTACTCCCGGGATAAATATTACACAATGATGACAGCAATGAAATATCGCCCACTCCACGCAGGGAGGTAAAGGGCTACACAATGGGGTCCGGGAGGACCGAATTCGGGTTGACGGGCGGCTTCTCGCGTTGTTTCGGCAACACCTGAACTAGTGACGGTGGGGCCCACGCGCTGTCCGGAGGGGTTGTGCGGGACCCGGTGGCTCCGCTGTGATGGTGGATGCCTGGATGTGCACTCCCTGGGGTGGAGGCGCGCTGGTTCGCCGGCCGGAGGCCGGGCGGCTCCGTTCGGCACCGGTCGTAAAAACCGGTCACGGATCTGCAGCTTCTGGTTTTCAGTGCGCGCGCCGACGAGAACGGCCGCTGCGATCAGCCCCAATGTCGGATCGACACGAGACTTGCGCCGTTGGAAAGCCAACGTCAAATCCTTTAATCTAGGCCTAGAGATCGGGCCTGGATCTACACGGATCTGGGCTTTAATGAATTTATAACTCCCTGTTGTACAGGAACTGAACACTCAGATCTACAGGGCTGTTCTCTGAGAACTGCCCTTGACCGATATGAAGACCTCGGATTCAGACTTTGACTTGTTCATGACAGTTGTAGGAAATCCAGTGAGGAAATCGGGACTAGTTTTGGATCTGGATTTGGAGGTGGTGGGGATTTGTTATGATTTTGTAAGTGGAGGGTGGTCGGATCTGAAACTGGGCTAAAAGTACTGTAGTAGAGATAGAACACGAATTTTAAAAAATAGATAAAAGGTGAATAAAAAATCAAGAAAAATGGTGGATGTAGGGAATGATGGACAGAATGCCCAGTAAAATTGGCAGCTCTAACAAAAATCAAAAAGAAAGTCAGAGGTGAGAAACACAGGGCTGCTGTCACTATGGACAGAGACAAAACAGATCTGGGAATGAAAGTTGCACGAAAATGTAAAAATACTAAACGATGGGATTTGGGTGTGAAACTTTAGGTGGAGCTTTGGATACAAGGGAAGAACACACCATAAAAATGGCAGACCAAGAAGAGGCCATGGCTGATAGCAGGAATTTCGAGAAGAGACTGATGTCTGCCAAGGATAGAACTTCGACGGTGGCTCGTTGGCGGCATGAACGGCGGCGGCGGTGGCACAGATGATCACCGGAGATAAAGGGGAGGGGATAAAAGATAGAAATCACTCTAGAACTGGAGGTTGGAGGAGATGAACACCAGGGGAGAGGGGAGGGGCTCAAGAATCACTCTTGATTTTCTAACAATTTTCTCTTCATTAATGCTAACAAATGGAAAGTACAACATTTTATATGCCATATGTCAAATCTAATCTACACCATTATATCTAGGAGTGGGGAATGGAGGGCCTAGATTGGATGTGAATAACACACAAAAAATAATAAAATATTAAGGGGAGAGGGGCGCCCCCTTGACCATGGTTAATGGGGTTGAATGGGTAGGTGAGGTTGGTAACCCATCTTGGACTAATTAAGCAACTTGTCTCCCATGTGGTCAAATGGCATTCAACCCTTCTAGATAGCCACCTAGGATGGTTGACCATCCCCCACATGGATGACATGGACCAATGGGAAAGGGCTGGGGGCCCCCTTGCTGGTCCTACTGACAAATTACATAGAAACTCACACAATCCGTGGGAATGACGCATTGGCTTACAAAGCCGTACAATTACGTACATACTTTCCAAGGATATAAACACAAACTAAAAGGACATAAATGTAAAAGAAAAAGTACATGCTCGATGTCGATTCCCATCATTTATCCTTGCCCTTCTGCACCTGGCCTCTTTTCCGCTTCCACCAGGAACCAGGTCAAAATGTGGCAATGCATTGCCAGAAGCAGCCAATCCTAACTAGAACAGAAACTGGAATGAACTGGCAGAAATTGAATCCCATTTCTAATTAATTAACATCGATGAATGTGTTTAAGGCAAAGTGATTTATAGTTGAAAAGGTACTAGCTTACCACAATCATCAAGCGACAAACTTTGACATACTCTTTCACAATATGGAAAGCACAAAGAAGGGTAAAGAACCCAAAAAAATTGCATGGAAGCTGTAAATCAAGATCATGAGGGAAACAAAGAAAACAAACATGCAATGCTTCGAAAAACATACAAGTGCTTCTAACTGATCAGAGAGAAATAAGTTTGGGGGGAAAACCCATGATAAAAAATGTTCTTTTGATGCTGAACGAGAGCATGAAGAAAATGACTTTGATCGAGACCTAGAAGGAGAACGACGAGATTCTTTTGCCACTGGAGACTTGCTGCAAAACAAGTCGAGATCATATACAATTTTGCAAACCTTGCTCCATAATAAACAGAACACAAAGGGTCAGCAATAAACCTTCGACTTCTGCTTCTACTATAACTGCGCCTTGGGCTCCGGCTCCTCGAGTAAGAGCGACTACGGCTTCTGGAAAGGCTACGCTTGCAATCATATTCTCTCACCTTCCAAAACACAAAGTAGAGTCACATGAGAAAATGCATGCATGTTCATGCTAAGAACATAAGAGAGAAGTTGGACAAGCATCATGCCAATTACCCGTATATATGCCCGAGTAAATGCATTTCAAAACTCAAGAGTCATCAAGCTTCCTAATATGCAGGAAAACACATTAACGATTATGTTTTTGGGGGAAAAAAAGGTCCTAGGTAGGAAAAGAGCACAACAATCTGGAGGACCAAATTACTCTGCCTTAAATAACCAACTTACAGCATATTTCATATCATCATAATTTGTGTAATCCACGATCCCAATAGTGCCTGTGAAACAACAGCTGAGGTTAAGTTCAAATTTTATATTGGATAACCTTATGCTGACAAACACAAGAATCTCCATAAAACATTATAGTAAGAAACCATAAGAGGAAGCTATATCAAATAAAGATACCCCCAAAAAACATGCATGACCTTTAAGATATGTCAAATTCCTAGAGCTACAGAAGGTTTTTATTAGATCTATTTGTAGAATAATAAATAAAGCAATATAAAAAGAACATCTCATATTACATCATCTTGGGCCTTGGTTCTTCAAAGGTGGGAAGTATAGAAAGACACTGTAGAGTAGTGGATTTCAGTTTGGCATGGGCAATGTAGCAGTGCCATTCTCATCCTTCTCTTCGTGCATTACAAATTCATTTGGACAAATTTACAACTACTCTGCCCTTCTTCTTTTCTGCATTTACAAGTACTACCTAATTATCCAATTCAAATAAAATTCAGCAAGCATTCACTCTATGGATAATGAATATTAGTGTGATGAATATTCTTAAAACATGCATATATCAAACCATTAATTTCATGGAAATACACCCTTTCCCTTCTTACCCTTTTCATAATTGCAAACCAACAAAATAACATGAAATTATATAACAAACCAACAAAATAACTTTCGAGCATCTGACGGCTATTGAGATCATGCATTTGAAACATATAATCATTTTGCAAAATAAGATTGATCTTATTCAAGAATATTACCCGGTTGAAGTACAATATTGATGAAAAGAGACCCCCTCCCCAGTCCCCACCAATGAAATTATATAGCAAAATTATCATATTATGTTGGGAATAGAACATCTAGGTGGGGGGCAATTCTTATTTTGGGATACCTTCTGCATCCTGGCATAAATAGCCAAAAAGATCCAAGAACACAGAAATGACAAACTAGCTCCTTTTGATTTTCTTTCTTTAACACATATGAATCTTTTGGAACATGGGTTTGTTCCCTTCGCTATAGTGGGTCACGCGAGCAAAAAAAAAACATTCAAGAATTTCAGGCTTCAACCACTTCTTCCTCCAACTCAACAAACCCACACAATTACACTCCCCCTCACGAACACAACCAACAAGATACACCCCATAACAATGCACAAAAGAAATGTAAAACTTGCTCAGAGGCACCACTCAAACTCATTTTTTTTGACAAAACTTCCCAAAGAAGATGGAAAGACACAATGTTTACATCCCAGTTCATCGAAATCAAACAACAATAAGAAGCAATAGCAGAAAGAACAACAACAACAACACAAGGAAGAACCCATACCTGGAATTGGAACGACGCCTGGAAGGAGAAGAAGCATGGGAAAGGAGGTGGACGAAGGAAGAAGATGACGTCGGTGTCCACTGCGACTGGTGAGGGTGATGGTTGATAGAGGTAGAGACGGACACAAGAGGCATAGCAGGCGACGGTGTGGCCCTTGAGAGATGACACCAACGCCATCTGCGGCTGGTGAGGGGGATGGGGACAGGTGTGGCACTCACGAGATGACGATGATGTCTGCATCAGCTGCGGCTAGTGAAGGAGATGGGGGATAGGTGTGCCCCTCGCGAGATGAAGCTGGCGTCCACTGTGACTGGTGAGGGCGATCGATGGCGGACAGGAGTGGCCCTCACAAGATGGCGCCGACGTCCGCTACTGTTGGTAAGGGTGATGGCGGACAGAGGCGGACACGGGAGGTAGAGTAGACAGTGGTATGGCCCTTGCTAGATGACGCCGGCGTCCATTGCGACTAGTGAGGCCAATGGTGGATAGAGGCAGAGGCGGACAAAGGAGGCAGAGTGGGAATGGTGGACAGAGGTGGAGCGGTGTGCTCGCGAGATGACGTCGACGTCAGCGACGGCTGGTGAGGGTGATGGCAAGGTGGCCGCGGCGCTGTCGGGGGAGTCGAACAGGGGGGAAGAAAGAAGACGAGAATAGGGAAGAATGGGAGGCGTGCTTGGGGATTAGGGAATTTTGTGAGAAAATTTGGGTGGCCAAGCGAGAAAAAAATCCCTAATTTTATTTAGGCAGTAGTGGGCGTTCAACCCGGCGCCGAAGTCCATAAAATCTTTTTTTATGAGTTCAGGTGAGATGATAGGATCTACACTTACAAAGATGTCATTGAGCCTTTTTCTAGAGCTAGAGTCTATTTAGTTCATTCGTGAATATAAGTGTATTTGACATAAAGATATTTAATTACTCCATCAAGTGACAAATCTCTAAAAATAAACTCAACAAATTCATCTACCCTATCATAGTACTCTCTTGCATTACTACAATATAGTACACATGTATAAAAATAAAAATATGAGAGCTTCTAAAGTATGAAGTGTACAATGAACAAAAAATTGTAATATTTACCTTGACTTGTCCATCCAACTCCAATCCATATTTACCCACCCTGACCTTAATTAAATCTGAGTACTATTAAAGATAACAATTAAAGTCACAACTCAAACATTGCACTAAGAAACTATCAGTTGATATACATATATTTTCACGAGAAACATCAAACAATACAGAAATTTCTATTTATGAAATTTGGGGTAAAAATATTTTGTATATGATATAAAGTAAATACTAAAATACACTCTACTTTTCTTTCACCACAGGCTAGCCTTAGATTTCACTTATATTTTATAGGGTGGCGGGCTGGGGAGTGAGGAAGAGAGAGACTGGGGAGTGAGGAAGAGAGGGAGGGTGGTGGGCTGGGGTAGGTTTATGTTTTTAAGAAAGCTGTGGTGGGCTGGGTTAATTTTCGAAGGCGTGGGAGTTCTTAGCGCCAAAATATATACAAAATATAATAGTTAAGTATCATAAATCTAAGGGATATATATTTCTCCTATAATAAAAATGAGTAGGTATTTACCTATGGCAATATTTATATGTAATATAAAAAAATAAAAAAGATGTATACCTGCATGAACTATCGGTAGGTAATGAATAACAAATAAAAGATATGAGAATATACGGGTGATCTATTCCTACGACTTACAAAGAGTAGGTAAATACCTACGATATGGTACGTAGGCAATGTATAATAAATAAAAAATTTAGACACCGATCATTCTATGCGTGACCTATTCTTACGACACAAATAACGAGTAGGTAACTACCTACGACATTTATCGTAGGTAATATATAACAAATAAAAACTAATGTCATCAATCACTCTACAGATGACCTATTCCTACGACGATAACGAAGCATAGATACATTCTGAGGATCATGTCCGTAGATATTTAATTGCAATTATCTATTCCTACGACTTAATTGGAACCGTAGGTATGACATACCACTTACATACGACATTGTCGATAGGTAGTTCAATATGTCTATCTATTCCTACGGCTCAACTGAAACCATAGGTATGACATACCACATACTTATGGCATTGTCGGTAGGTAGTTCAATATGGCTATATATTCCTACGGTGCTATCGAACTGTAGGTATGACATACCAATTACCTACGATATTACCAGTAGGTAGTTCAATATAGCTATCTATTCTTACGGTGCTACCGAACCATAGGTATGACATACCAATTACCTACGACATTATCAGTAGGTAGTTCAATATGGCTATCTATTCCTACGGTGCTACCGAACCATAGGTATGACATACCAATCACCTACGACATTATTAGTAGGTAGTTCAATATGGCTATCTATTCATACGGTGCTATTGAACAGTAGGTAGTGTATGACATATACCTACAACAGTGACAGTAGATAACAGAATATCCTAAAAAACCGTAGGTATAAGCTCATAAATACCAACGACTTACAAAAGTGTAGGTAGGTGTCATAGGTAAAAACCAGTTTTCCCATAGTGGCCATTACTCAAGCCACGTGTGAATGACCCTCTGCGGCGCATAAGTCACATGGGAAAGACCCCTTTATAGTTATACGGAAAATACCCGAGCACACGGAACCACACATGCATACCTTCTGCGAAAAGACATTACCCACGGACACCCCGAACTATGAAAATAGATATACGAAGGTGTCAGAGACACAAGGGTCTGGGCGGCCATCTCGCTGGCCACCCAATAGGCTGGGCGGCTAGACCCCTGGCCTCCCCCCTGGGCCACACTGGGCTGGGTGGCCAGATCTTTGGCTGCCCACCTACGCTTCACAGGCCTGGGTGGCCTGACCATTGGTCGCCTAGTAGACTAGGTGGCCATATCCCTGGCTACCTAGCAAGGAACCAAGCGGCCATCACTTTGGCCACATTCTAATGGGTTCACTTGAACTGAGCACTGCACATGGTGTTGATCCATGCCCCATTTGTCTCTAGACGAAGGGGAAACAACAGGGGAAACCTTCCCCAACATTTCTACTACCGAAAAATAAGATTTA